>JARHVA010000888.1:3467500-4145000 GCA_037957365.1 Torreya grandis | reverse complement strand
TTCCATAAAAACTTATGGCATGTTTGATCAATTTCTTTGAAAATGGCCTTGGTAACCTATAAGGTGTAAGAGAAACAAAAGGGAATAGCTCACATAACATTCTTGATCAAGGGATTTTCCCCTCATTGAGAGTCATTTATTAGTCCACTTGGAAATTTTAGTTTTCATCCTATCCATTAACAAGCTACAATTATAAATTATGCTTTCCTTCAAGGGAACACCAAGGTAGATAACTGGAAAAAAAGCTTTTTAAAATGAAATCTATCAAGAATCATAGCTTCCTATTTAAGAGACATGTGAAAGAAATAAATTTTTGAATTATCTGTACTGATAAGCTGACAAATTATTGCCTTGAATAGTTATAGTTTTTTATTAAAGTTTGAAGCCTCTTGAGTAATATATTTTCCCATCAAGGAAGAATCCTCCACAAACAATGGATACATCATCAGCTTAAGACCCCTATAAAGAGTAACACCTTCAATAATTATTTATTCTCTACATTTAACAATAATTTTACCTAGACTTTATGTTGTAATGATAAACAAATAAGGAGAAAGAGGGTCTCCTTGTCGAATACCTCTGGAGGCTACAAAAGGCCTAGTAGGACAACCATTAACCAAAATTGAGAAATAAATTAAGGAAATACAACATTTCACCCAAAGAATCCATTCCTTAGAAAAATGAAAATGCTTGAGCACTCTTAAGAGAAAGGCCCAATCAACTCTTTCATAGGTTTTGGAGAGATCCAAACTTATAAGCATAGCCAAGGTGTTTTGGTGTTGAATAAAATGGATGACTTCTTGAGCAAACACAGTTTCATCAAGGATTTATCTACCAGCCACATACCCACCTTACTCAAGAGAAATTATTTTATGGAGGAGGGGTTGCAATCTATTAGCCATAATTTTGGAAATGATTTTTTATAAAACATTAAATAGAGCAATGGGATGAAAGCCAGAAATATTTGTTACCTCCTATGCCTTTGAAACCAAAGCAATTAATCTTTTATTGATTTTTTTAAGAATAACTTTAGTAGTTATGGCCTCTTTCACAACCTTTAACAAGTCGTCCTGAATAATATCCCAAAATTCTTGATAAAAATCAATAGGAAACCCGTCTGGCCTAGGGGATTTCCCTTTACTCATGCTGAAGAAAACATGTCTTATTTTTGTTAAATAAATGTTATTAAGAAGATTAATTTTCATATATATTGAAAGGAATACAATGTTTCTAAACTTTTATATTTGTACTTGTGCATAACATTTTAACCATAGATATTGGAAGATGACCTTATAGATTTTAAATGTGTATAAGTGACATTACAAATATTTACAAGAACGTTTAATTATTGCATAACAAATCTACTATAAGCCATTTCAAAGTTGCTTAACAAAGCTAGTATGTTTTTCAAACATATTATTTTGTTTTAACCTTTTAAGACTTAGCGAATGTAAATCTTATGTTGTAACAAAGATGAGTATATTAAATTAAGGTATAAATATGCAATAAATGCAACCACTAATTTGTTATAGAATTAACCAAATCCAACCTTTCTAAAAATTATAATAAATAATATAAATGAGAACTTTGCTAGAAAATGACTGGGGTAGACGATCTAGAGGATAAAAACTAAGGTAAAGGATGGTTTGAGTGTTGAAAATAAGATCTAGGTGTCAAAATCCTTTTCATATAGTAGAGCCCTAATTGGACAGTAGCACCATGTGGCACTAGTGTCCCTATTTTGGTGGTAGTGTCCTCTATGCAAGAATATTTCAAGCTTTTGAATGAACCTATGTATGGATATGTCAAACTTGTTCCTGTGTGCATGAGTTATGAAACCCTATAGATGCCCTATTTTGACCAATATAATGAGCAAACCTTAATTTTCCATGTTACTAGGGCATCCAGTTGATACAAGCTGAAAAGTGTGTTTGTTAGTGGGGTAGGCTAGACATCCTCAACACCCCATTGTGATGAGATTTGCCTACATGCCAATACTTTGAATAGGTATCAAGCTCGATATATTCCTCCCCTCCTAAGTACTGGTGCAAGTGTAAGTGAAGTTAGTATGATGGTTGACTTGAGTGCTTTGAATGTGTTTGAGACTATAAATCTAAGCTTAGGAATATTGTAGATGGTAGTATGTAGAAGTAGGGTAAAATAAACATTGATAACCTTTATTTTGCATAACTTATTCTAAGTTTGTATGTGTATTTTTATCTCATTTCCATCTAGTGGTTAAAGGGATAAAAGTCATGTATATATACCATTTTGGTGCTTATGGGGTTTCTAAAAGAGGTTTAAGTTGACCGTAGGAGGTCTAAGATTTGAAAAGATATTTGTTTGTGGAAAAAAGAGAGAAAGGATAGTAGCACCAAAATTGGGACACTAGCACCATATGGCATTAGTGTCCAAGTGGCAAAACCAAAGACACAAAGGGCCAAGATGTAAGAATAAGGGTATTAGACTGGTTTATGGATGACTAGGGATACTTGTGGCTCACACAAAGGCTAGATAAGTGTGAAAATAGGCCCTAAGATAGGTCTAGGGCCAAGTTAGGGATAGATGGTCTCAAGTATAATCTTAACACTCAGATGTCATTTTTATGTGATTACATTCCCCTCCTCATTTTTATAGAAATAAAACAAAGTGAAATGACTAGGATAAAGGAAAAAGAAGCATAAGCGTACCTAGACTTACCTAAGAGGAGAAGCCTAAGAATTTATATCTAAGTATGCGAAGCATGTTCCATTACGTGTCCTATAAGTGAAACTTGCATATATCATTCCTTACTTAAGATATATCAAAAGTAAAGACAAAACTACTTAAATAAGTAAACTAAGTAATACTGAGTAAATGGATAAGAGAGAGGAAAGAAATGAATACACCTCACTGAGTATGCAAACCAATGCATGAACCTGGTGACAACCTATGTGTGTGCATGTATATAGTGATCGATTGGTAAATTTATTTTACTAAGCTGATAACTTTCTCAATCCTCGTGTGTGGGTAGCTCAACAACTTAGTTTTAATTTTGACTCCATCATCGCCCACCCTTACTTGGTGGATCATGATTTGTGAATATCTTGGATTGGACTGATGGTGTGTCCAACTCTCCCATGTAGGTGTCTCAAGAACTCAAGTAAATCATGACTCCATCATTGCCTACCCATGTGTAGTAAATGCATCTAAAAATAAAATTGTGCAATACAACTATAAATGTCCAACTAGAAATGTCTAACTAGAGATGTCAACTTTACGGCCACTCATGTGTATTAGGTGACTCTGGGCCACCTGGTAATGCCAACCACTATAGATGGAGTAATGCATGAAACTAGCGTACAACATGGAATATGATGTCTGATGTATACAACATAGAGAATGACATGGAGTTTGTTACTTTATCTGATTAATTAGTGTGTAAGTGAGCATATAAAAATGTGTCACGCACATGCTTCCAAATTTGATATCTAAACATATGGATTTTGGACTGAGTTGTAATAATATGTATCTTAGTATTTGAACTAAAAATAGGAATGGTCATGTCATACATGATGCACCCAATCTGAGCCAACTATTATGAATATGAGCTAAATTAGTTTGGATCTGAGCTAAATTGGTATGAATCTGTAACTAAACCTATGAAAACCTAAAATGAAACTATTTTACTTTTTGACCAATCTAATATTTTTTAAAACTGAGGTTACTGGACAGTAGTGCCATATCTTGGACAATAGCATCACGTGGTGCTAATGTCCCAATTTGGGTAGTAATGTCCAACTGTTTTGATTTTTGTGCAACTATACTAATCTTCATGTCATTATTTTCCATTATGTTTACCTAAGTCTAATTTTTGTAATTTGAGCTTGTGTGCTAAAAATTTGTATTGTGTGTACATTCTGATAGCCTAATCTTTGTGACAAACCCCTGTGAATGCCACTCTTTTGAGGGGAGTTGTTGTACATGTACAAGAACTATCCTCAAAAGAAAAAGCTTTGCAAAATATGTGTTAGCTAGAGCATATATGATATTTGCATAATAATCCAACATAATATGCATACATAACACCAAAATGTAAGATATTCTAAGCATAAGTTTGTAATATGTGATGTATGTTATGTCTAGCATTCACAAGGTTGTCAAGATAGATATAACAATGTATGTAACAACAAATATGAGTAGTAACTAAGTAGCTACCTAGGGGGATGGGGCATGATGTCCATCACAACACCTAAGTAGGGAGGGGAGATGCATGAGATGCCTCATGGCATCTAAAATTGGAGTGTGTAACAAGCAAGAGACAAGTGTCATGGCTATGATGCATACAAAAAAGCATATATACAATACACACAATACACATAAAGTAGGCTAATGGACCACAATACAAGGGATATGGGCACATATTCCTAAATTTGAGAAAGTAAGACATACAATGACATGTTTAAATGTCCACATATGCAAACAGAAATCAAGTTGGCTTAGAGTAACATATAAGGACATGTTCAAAATTCTGCATACACAATCAGTAAGGCATACACAAGGACATGGGCATATGTATAAAGCATACATACTATAAAAAAAGTGGCATAGAGCCAAAGAACAATGGCATATTCAAATGATATCAAATAGAAGAAGCATAGAGATACAATCAAGTCTAAATTAGGAAAGCTAGAAATGATCGTATATATGAACATGTAATACAAAGTTGTGTAAGAGTCAAGAGGTGCATATGTTGAGTCTAAAGTAGTAACAGTCGGTAAAAAATCTAAATAAGTGTAGCATGATCAATATCAAGATATCATTATGCTAAAGCTATGTTGTAGAGTTTATAAATATGTAACCTGGTAATCAAAATTGTGTATAGGGTGTCCAAAACCAATGAACCTATTAATGAATATGTCTTGAGATACAAGACAATGTTAGCTAAAATGACCAATCATATGGCAGATAAAAAGCTTCAAGATATTTTCAAGTAAAGTTTTCTTGCTCCTTTACATAAGCCCATTGTTTTCAAAAAAGTTAAATATTTTGATGACTTATGCTATTATTTGCGATCATGAAATAAAACTTATCTCATTAAAAAAACTTAAATATGTAGAAAATACAACAACTATACATATATTTAATACCAATTTTACTATCAAACCAAGTTATAAGGTCAAACCTCCTGAGTCTAAAAAAGAAACAACCACCATGCTTAATGTGGTGTCACAACCACCTAATTGACTTGTGTTATCCAATTCACCATGGAAACAATTTTCATACTGACCTTAGACTCCCACTTCATTACTCTTATGGATTGTAGAGTGTCATCTTATATCTCTCCATCAGCTTATAGAGGTTGATATGAGTAAACATCTACCCAAAGGGTATGATGCAAATGCTTGTTATGACTATCATGAAGGCCTTGGGCATTCTACAAATAAGTTTTTTATCTTGAAGCATAAGATCCGAGACCTCATCGATGACCAAAAAATTACAATTGATGTTCATCCAAATGAATCAGGTTCACAACTTAGTGATCACCAGAAACAAAAAATATTTAACAATCCTTTGCAAGATCATTCAAAGAAGGATAAAAAAATGTAAATGGCATATAATGTGCATCCTCCTCCATCTCATTATGAGCTCCCATTGGATGTAATTATTGGTACCTATACGTGACATATACCTCATATGGTTCAAATACCTTCTATTAATTTTGATGATAGTGAGATTAAGGATGATGACTCAGATCTTCATTCTTTATTCATTCAAGCATACCCTAACCATCAACCTATACATAGTGTTATGATTGACAACGGTGCAAGCAAGAGCCTTTGTACTATGACATTACTTACACATTTGGGTTATAAAAATCATGATTTACATCCTTTGACTATATTGGTTAGAGAATTTGATGGAACCTCACAACAGGTTCTTGGTGAGATTGACTTGCCTTTATAGGTGGGTCCTACACATGTGGTTACTACCTTCTTAGTTATACTTTACATGGGTGTTTTTATATGTTATTGGGATGACCTTGGATACATACACTTTGATCAGTACCTTTTGCAATGCATGGATGTGTTAACTACATTTGTAACAATCAGGTGATTATAATTTATAGAATTACATATGAATATCCTCTGGGACAAGAGAAGTTCATACCTAGGTGATTAATTACCAAACCTCCTATGGCTAATCTTCTTCAAAAGGGTATGTAATAGGCAATTCCCTTTACCAGGTGGCTAGTACTTAAGAGACCATTGCATCAATGTTCTACAATGGGTTCATAGAATCATATCTACTACGCACCATATTCAGATATCTAAAGCACCTACACATGTTCCTATTATTATTTTCTAAAATAAATAGTAGACAATTCAATGACAGGTTACACGAACCCCTACTACCTTTACTTCATGTTTTACATATGTAGAGCATCACATATACTAAAGTGATAGATATTACACCTATACATGTGCCTCGATAGTATCACTAGTTTATTACACCAGGTTCATAGTGGGGAGATACATATGAACATCCTTTAGATGTGATCATAGGGTAGTGTTTTCCTTTTGCAACTACCAAAAATACCAAAAAAATTAAAAAAACTTCAAAAATACAAAAATATGTTCGACATTTACATATCGTATTAGCTCTTTAGCATATATGTTGTTAGTTTCATGTTGGTAGATGACATATCAATATTTCCTATACACACATGTGTTTCACACATCTTTTGATTGTGATTAATGCATACACAAATAAATGATCTATGCACTTTTGGATGTTGGGTTTTCCCTTTACTAATGTCACTAGGACATTGGGGGCATCCACCTCTATGATCATGATACATCCATGTTATATCATTCTATGGTCACTTTACATTATCATGTTTGAGCTCATATATGTGCTTACACATGACTTTATCCATGTTTATCTCTTTCATAATGTACTCAATATGCCATGTACTTAATGTTTTTTCCTAACACATATGATCCATGGACTAGTATGTTTGTTTATGCTGGTTGCTTATGCTTTCATTTATGCACTTCTTTGAGTGTCTTGCCTTGATATTATCTTGTTTATTTGAGAATTTGAATATGCTTCATTGTTTGCAGCCCTTGTGTCTTTGTTTGCCTCTTTGACATTTATATATGTCATTGTTTTTTGTATGTTGACATTTGAATATGTCATTCTTTTTTTTGTGGAATTTTGACTAGGTCATGTCCCTTTGATTATGCAGAATTTGAACATGCCCATTGTTTGGGGTCTCCTTAGACCATTGTCTTTTGTTTTACTTTTGAGTGTTCTTGTGTGTGTGCTTGATTTATTATTGAGTTTGTACTGTTACTACCTAGACGCTGCCATGATCTACATCATGCATTTTAGGACTTGGTGTGATCGTATTCTTTGTGCTTCAATGATAAATCTACCTAAACATGTTTCCTCTATATGCTACATAGTACATTCATAGTTTACATGGTTATATTATCCTTTTGAGGTAAGGTAATTACCAATTATTACTTTCTCTCACTGCAAAAAGGGGGGCATATTTGTAGGGGCATGACATAGAGGCATGACTTCCACATTACTTCACATATTCAAATTACAATGGGGGCATGTTTTAGAAACATGTTCTCCACACTTATTCAATATACAACACACCTAGATTATAGTGGGGGCATGTTTTGTAAACATGTCCTCCACATTGGTAGTTATATCATTTTTTAGATTTCTCCATATACAATGGGGGAATATTTTGGAAACATGTTCTCCACACTTACACTAGTTTTCAATTTCAGATTATAGTGGGAGCATGTTTTGAAAACATGTTCTCCAAACTTACACGATTTTAAATTGGCTAAAGTCATAGTTATATGATTCAAATACACATTTGTGGCAAAATTATATACATTGGTACCATTTTTATACATAATTTTAGCATGAGACACATCTAAGGTGAATATATTATGCAAGGTGCACCAAATAGTGAAAAATCAACTCATTTTCAAATTCTAAACACTTTCAGGGCCTGCCATCACCCACCATGTTAGACTTTTACATATTGTATTGAGCTAATCTAATGTAGTAATTAGATTTTTGGTATGCTTGAGGTGATTAAATCCCTCAAACTTTTCAAGTTTATAGGTTGTTTTTTATTACATCATCCATTCTCACTAGATTTATAGTGTGAGTTGACTTGATTCACTCACACTCACCAAGTTATAACTATGATTGGGTTGCATGATTGAGCTAATCTCAACTGCTAGGTGGAAACTCATATTTTCTCCAAGGTTGGGGGCATGTGTCCTCTAATCTCTCTCTATCTTTTTAAATATATGCACTTTTCAAATTTTATATTTGGCCTAATCTAAGTTTCAATGATTCATAATGATACATATTTTAAATCAAATTTCTAAAAGGCAAGATGATTACATTGATACATAGGTGTAATCCTAAACCTTGCTCTTTTTTAATCTCAATCATTTCTATGATTTTCAATTTTAAAATATATGCTTTGATTATATATTATATCATGCTCTTGGTTGTAGATCAATCACCAACAAAGCACTCAAGTTAGACTCAAGCAAAGATAAGGTGTGATATACACACCCAGGTACACATTTCTTCTATTTTAAACCAACAATTTAATGACTAGATTAAAACAGGGATATGTAGACACTATTTTTGGATTATATATGACCTCAAGCTTATACACTTACAAAATACATATCATGGATGTACCTTTAGCTTCTAGACCTCTCCCATTGCCAAAACTTACACTATCTCTTTGTGCCTAATTTATTATCTCTTAATCTGACTAATGTTATTATGATGATTCAAACCTTCTATCTTACCCAAGATGCTATAAACCTACTTATTTACCATCTTTTCAATTTCTAGACATATGCATATTTTCTAATTGGTCAAAAACTTACATCCTAATTAAACACATACGTTGGTGTAAGTGTCCTACCCCAACGTAACTGTCTAATGCCCTAAAGTCATCCAATTTGTAAATAAAATGTATCCTAAAGGTTGGCTTAAGTGTTTTAATGTGAGATATTCTCTAAAGGGATTAGTATAAATATAGGATCAACCCTCATTCATTTCTCACCTAGTTCAGACCTGACAACTCACAAAGTAACTTACTAAAAGCATTCTATCAATCACTCAACTAATCAAAGCTTCGTTATTTTCTCCTATTTCCATATTAGTCATAGGGATATAACATCTACATGTCTGAGTACTAAAAAACATTTTATGAGCCACATTTTCTAAATTATAAGCTAGATAATTGTTATACTTGCTTATCACACATTGCATGATTCACACACAAGCTAACATGTAGGGGAGAACTATATAAGTCTGAGACCATCTTCAGAGTATTTACTATGTAGGTACGCTTATTGATAAAGGGGTATTTGGAGCAGCTTGACACTGTGTGCCCACTAACCTATTTTTCCCACAACTACCAAGCAGATGAAGAACTAAAGTTTTGTTATTTAACAAGGAGTGATAATTCATGACCTAGATCTGAATGCACCAAAGCGAAGGTGACACATAACCCAAAATCATCCAGATGGTCATACCTAGTTTTAATAGGTATTTTGTACTAGACACCTATGTCTGAGTTAGACAATGGCATCGATGCAACCATCCCAAGTTGGCACAAGTGTTTACCACTATAGAGGTACAATTTACAAAATCAAATGACTGATCTAGAGTCTAGATCCAATCTAATTTTTACTTATTCCAAATCCAAATCTGCATTAACATCATAACTAGTTGAGTATCTTGGTTTTATTGTCATTTCAATATTTAAAAAGTTGTACTTTCTATCTTTAACATATGATCATAATAAATTTAGTATATGTTATGTCTAAATTTCATAAATAATTGGCCTAATTTAGAGACAATCTACCATCCTTGTGCCCTACGCTATCTCTACCACTTTAACATTAGATTCTCCATAATCTACATTTTAGGGTTACATAGCTTGATATTTTTATTTGGTACCCATGTTTGTGTAAAGCGACATGTAACTTTATTGTGGACCATATTATACTTCATGCTTGTTTTACTTTTTTGAAATATCATGATCCCCTTATCTACAAGTTGAGTAATCTTTTCACGCAATGCATAATAATAATTATCTCAATGTCCATTAATACCATGATAAGTGAAAAATACCTTGCCTTGTGTGTACTCACAATGATGAGGAGGATGATAGTAATTAAAGGGAGAGTGATTAACTTCTCATCCAATAATGTATGTAGAATATCATGTGGTTGATCTCAAAATATGTCACATTTAAGTGGTTTCCCCTTATTGAAATTAGATTTAGTCACTTAGGTGATGCTCTTTATAGTGTTTCTTTCCCTTTATTAAGTACCTTAACTTCCTCTTCCTTGATTGGGTTTGGTTCCATTGAATCATCTATCTTATGAATGACTTTAATTAGATTATTTATTTTAAAATTTGAATATGTTTTAATGGTTTATTGACAACTTCCTACTTGTATGAAAATGACCCTAAATCATTAGCATTTTGTGTTGCAGAATAAAGATCACAATCATTTTTGATCACAACCATGTATAATTTATAGAAAGAAATATAAATTTTATGCATAGATCTTTCCTTGAATGGAGATAAGAGACCCGTATTAAAAATGAATTATTTTTCAAAATTTGAGGGTTGACAATTTATAGAGTGAAAAATATTCTTGAATCGTAAAATCTAATCTTCGATAAGCTTGTCATGACTTTGTTCTAAACCTTATTTCTACATGCATATCATATTACTACTTTGCCCAGTTTATATATATGATGATGCCACACTCCTCCATATTACCATTATTGCTCGAATTAACATCTTTTTGTAGCATCTCTTGTATAATTTATTTATTTTGAGTTATCATGCATGCTCAATAATTCACCTCAGGCTCAAAAACTCACCTCAAAAGAGTGGCATACACAATGTCTTGTCTCAGAGACTAAGCTCCTACAATGTAACACACAAACATAAGTTTATAGGTTTTATACCGTTAGTCAAATTTCATACCCAAGAAACACCCATAAACTAATTTTGGACAAGAGCGCTCCATTTGCACAAGGGTGCAAACCAACCTTGTCCAAAATAGTGTGTTGTCCTAGTAGGTAAAAAATAATCATTTCTATAAATTTTTAGAATCACATGCAGTACATAAAAACTAGCAATATGTATACAAATCCAATTTCTATAAAAATACTCGTGTTTGTCTCAAGTTTGCTCTATTTGGGGGCATCATGTGTGACATGTGTTTCAAGTTAACACATAAGTTTTTGCTCAAAATTCTAGTTGTTATTACTTAGTCTCATAATCTATATACACCCAAATATTAGATTGGGGGCATGCACATGTCATATCACTTCCTCCTTGCTCATATTTGCACCAATTTTGTAGATGAAATGACAATGATTATAATTTTTTATGCTTTATACACCAGACCCAAATCATATTATATTTTTGCACTAGATTTACACAAAAAATGAGCTTTATTCTATTTGTAATAGTTGGCTCACTTTTTGCACCATTTTTTCACCAAAACAATCTATTGGAATTCATATATTGGTTCCAAACTACTTCACTAATTTGAGTGTGCAATGATATAATCAATCACACCTTGAGTTCTTAAGCACACTCTCCCTATCAATGAGTATTGGGGCATGCATAGTCCAATCCAAGATATTCAATGAAAAATAAAATTTTGAAGGGTCCTACCCTCTACAGTCACCAATTTTATACCAAAAAATACAATGGTTTGTGTATCTAATCAGGTGTATTCATTCTTTGTTATTAGGTCTATAACTTATTATCTTCACTCATTGAGTTTTATCCTAAATAAGGATTAATTTTATACATGTTTCATTACAGGTTCATGTGAAATAAATTGAACATTGTGGCCTACATTGAAGACTACATTTCATATGTAAGTTCATGTATGCATTTTTCCTTTTACTTTAGTGCTTTCAATTTGTTGCATTACTAGAATACAAGTGGGGGAAATGTAGATACATAAATTAACATTTAAGCTGAAACAATGCACTTGTGACCACCTTTTTTTATACACAACTCTTACCCTATTCTATGACCTTTTGACCATTTTCTTTCACTTTCCATGTCGATGACATATCTCTATAAGTAACTACTGATCTCAAAATGTCCATGCTCCTCATGCAAAATAATTTAGGCTTATCCATGGACTGTTCCATATTCGCATATTAGTTAATTTTGCTCCTAAGACAACAACACACCATTTGGATAACAATGTTCCCCAATAGTGTCTAGTTCCAATGCTTTTGTCTTCCACCAAATAATGGCTAGTTGTTCAATTTTAAATTCATATAATGGGTTGTCTTGAAAGTTTAGCAAGCCCCATCTAAAGAAATTCTCAAAATATCACAATTTAGCCACATTTCGAACATTTTTCACATATGAGGCTTCCATATTGAAAAAACCTTGAATTTTAATTATATATTGAAAAAAAATTATCTATTTCTTCCAACCCTAAATCATACAACCCTAGTAGCCCTGAGTTAAAGCCTGAATACACTTTCAAGGTCACAAGTCATGTTTGAAGCTCTTAATCATAACAAGATTGCAACAATATTTAATATTTTTTACCAGTCTTTCACATACACCACTGTAGTATGGGAGAACTACATGGAGTTTGATCCCTCTTTGGAGTATTTGTATGTAGGCAATACTCAACACATGGGGTGTTGAGTTCAATCACGACTTAAATTGCTAACCCCCTTTACCCCGTGATTACATTTATCCTCTCTATCTATTGAGACATGGTTACAAGTGAAGGAGAAGATATATAATAGTTTTTGTGATGGATTGAAGGCTCTTGCACAGTCAACATAACACACAAGCAAAGGTGAATCTGTCATAAAAATATCAGAATTCCATCATCTACAAAACATGTGCTCCTTAAGGATAACACCACCATGTAACCTTGTCCATATCTGACTAGAGATCTTGCAAAACTAAGTTTTAGATCTACAATTAGCCAACATAACTCCATAGTTAGTCTCACCCTCTGACACAATCTTACATTATAGATTTCCATATAAGGTGTATTTCCTTAGTAGTTTCCCATTTTAGTATATTTTTAAATTTAGTAAGTTTCAAATAAATTTGTGTCATTTATTGCCTATCTGTAGCATTTTAATTTTACACAACAATTTGTCATATTTAGGTAATTCATCCAAAATTTACTAAAATTTAATAAAATAGTATGCTACAAGATTTTATAGAACTTAAAATTTGTTAAAAAAAGTATATGGGCTTATAGATAATCAAACCTCCCTAAACAAACATTATGTTGACTATGCAGGGTGTTGGTACATTTATTTATTTTATTGCATTTACTTGTATTTATTATTTTTATTTTGGTGCACTAATTACTTATTGTAATTAGTTTATTAATAATTTGCACCAGATAGGATAAGTTAACTTAGATACTTATCTTGTTATAATGGAGTTCCACTCCACTATTCAGGGTAAGATAAGATAAGATTGTTTAACCAATAGTCAACCTGTGTTGATCATTTACACAACTTGGACACCTATCTTGTTAGTGTGGAGTTGCACTCCACTATTCATGTAGATAGATATCAGTTGAACTACACATGTTGTGTGAGTTCCCTTATCTTTATCATGCACGTTTTGCTCTATATAAGCAATGGATATTTATGTATTCCATATCAGATTAATATTGAATTATCAGAGTAATTTATCATATTTAAATTATTTATTCATTTTTGTTATTATCTCAGATATACAGTTATTATTTATTATTATTATTGTTTTATCTCTTATTTATGCTTTCTATTAGACTCATTAGATCATGTAGCTAATTCTAACATGGTATTAGAGCTATCTTGAATCTATAGATTGCTAAATATTTAAGAGAAAAATATCTAGATATAGGATTAGTTATTTTATTTTGTATATAGATACAAATTGGAGCTTTATGGATAATTTTTGAGCTTTGAGAGTGCCCAAGATAGTCAAAATCATCTATAATTTTATCTAAGTTGGGCACAAGAGGCGAAATTGGTAAGGGTTTGATCCAAAAGCACCATGCCTAAATCTAAAGGGTACCTAAAAATCAAAGAATTTTGAAGCAAAACGGACCTCACGGTTACATTTGGAAGATGTCAAAACCTACAGATCCATATAAAATTTGTCCAATTTGGACACAATCACCCCAGAAGACTTTTTTTTTTGCTCCCAAGTACGACCGTACGGATCGTACGGACTGTGCAAACAATTTTTTTTTTTATTATTTTTTTTCTGGCAGGCCTCACAGATCAACAGGCAGATTTGAAAGGGCAAATTCGAAAGCCCGCCATTTAAACACCAGGAGATATTTTTGAGTGATTTTTTTGAAATAACTTAAAATTTCATGCTCTTCATTGTTGTACTTTCAGTTTTTTTCAAAATTTTCTAGATTTTTCCAGAATTTAGATTTTTATATAGTAGCTCTTACCCATCCTCATTTTTACAACTTTAGATGCTCATAACTTTCACATATGACCTCGAATTGAGGTCCCATTTTTTTTAAAGTTAATATTTTTTTGAGCGCAACACATTGAGGCAAAAAAATTTGTAATAAGGTGTATATTTTTTGTACTTTTAGACTAGAGGACCTAAATGAGATTTTTTTTAAACTAGAAAAAGTATAATCCAGCCTTGTAATTACACTCAATTATAAAGTGCCAAAAATAATTATTGGGTGGGATAAAATTAGGTAATTTAAGGGGGTTTTGTGGTGTGTTTTATACTTTGATTTCTGCTTTGTGACAGTTTATTTTTTATTGCATCATGGAGAATCTTAAGTTCCCACTATTAACAACATACACCTATAATACATGGAAACATAATGCTTGGAATGCATTAATGATGCTAGGATATATGCCTTACATAACAACTCTTCTTACTCCACTTACTGATGCAAAAGAGTTACAACACTTTCTCTTTGAAACTACTAAAGTAATTAGATGCATTCAGTCTTACATGTCTTTAGATTTGAATTTCTATCTTGACAAATGTACAACTCCAGAAGAGGCTTGGGATAAATTAGCATCATTGTTTGGCAAAATAGATGAGGTTCATGGTTACCAAATTCACAACGAACTCATTAGTTTGGATCCTAAAAATTATGCTACAATATAAGACTACATCACTAAAGTCATAGATCTTAGAGCACAACTTTCTGAATGTAAAATTTATAAAAAAGATATTCAATTGATTTTTAGTGCCTTACACAAATTAGGTCCTGAATATTCATCCTTTGTCTTTAGCTTTTAAACTCATCGGCTCATATTGGGCACATCTTATCAAATGCCCACCTTTGAGGTATTCTCTGAGATTCTAATGGTTGAAGACAAAAAATTAATAGCTATGGGTCTAATCAAGTCATCCAAATCTCAAGCTCTAGTTACAATTCAACCTCAGCATAAGCAAGTTTCAACATTAGCATCAATATAAGTTCAAGTAAAAAGAAGCAGAATAATCAGAATAAGTCACAAAAATAAAGGGCAACAATATTCCTCACAAGGAAATTGTAAATCCAATAATAAGAAAGGGGATTCACAAAAAAGGACTGACACTCCTTGCCCTTATTGTAAAAAGAGGTTTCATAGTGAACAAGATTGTTGAAAGAAAGAGATAGATGAACTTAAGGGTCTTCTCAAAAAGAATAACATCAATCAATCCTCTTCAAAGGATTCTTCCACTCCTTCAAATTCAGGGAAAGAGAAAGCTACAACACTAGTTGCACTAGCAAATTCTCCCGAGTCATAGGTCATTGACTCAGATGCTTCGCACCATATGGGTTCTGATCAAGAACAATTTTCTAAATTAGAACCAAGTTCCTTGCCTCATATTCTCATAGGTGATGATTCTAAGGTAGATGTTATAGGAAAAGGTACAATTGATGTTGATAGTGGTGTATTTGAGGATGTCTTATGTGTGCCAAAGTTATCAACTAACCTTCTTTCTATCTACCAAATCACTCACTTTGATACTGGTAGGAAAGTTGAGTTCACACCCGATTTTGTATCAATTAAAAAATTGGAGGATAATGCCTTAGTTGCAGTGGGAAAAGTCGACAATAATACTCAACTTTATTCATTCTCCCACTTTGTGCCTCAGTTTTCCTCTATAAATTTTCTCTCACACACTGATTCAGTGAGCAAGTTATGGCATGAGTGGTTTGGTCATCTAAACTACCGCTATTTATAGTAGCTTAGTCAGCAAGAGATGGTTACAGGGCTTCCACATATTCAATTTTCAGGAGGTTTATGTCATGATTGTGCCTTAGGCAAACATCCAGAGGATAAGTTTGATAAAGGGAAGGCTTAGAGGGCTACATAAGTCCTCGAACTTGTTCATAGTGATTTAGTGGGTCCATTACCTACTTTATCTTTTAGTAAAGCTCGTTATGTTCTTACATTTATTGAGGACTATTCCAGATATACTTGGGTTTATTTTTTGAAACTCAAGAGTGAAGTATTTGATAGATTTTTAGAATTCAAAGCTCTAGTAGAGAAATAATCTGGGAAGTATGTCAAGATTCTTCACATAAATAATAGGAGAGAATATGTGAACAACAAGTTTGAATAATTATGTGCTCTTGAAGGAATTGATCTTCAGCATTTAGTTGCATACACACCTCAACAAAATAGTGTAGCAGAGAGGAAAAATAGATTATTAAAAGAGATGGCAAGTTGTATGATTCATACAAAATCATTAATACCTGAGTACTGGGTGGAAGTGATTAATTGTGCTACATATATACAAAATATAGTTCCTCATAAAGCTTTAAAGGGGATAACACCTCTTGAAGGTTGGTGTAATAGGAAGCCAGATGTGCATCATTTCATAGTCTTTGATAGTCTAGCATGGGCTCACATACCTTCAAACAAGCGTCGTGCTTTAGAATAACAAAGCTGAACTTGCATATTTTTGAGATATCCTGATGGTGTTAAGGGATATCGGCTCATTGATCTAGATTCACATGAGCATATTATAGTAAGAAGTGTTTACTTTGAAGAAAGTCCTTTAGACTTATCTTCTAACATTTCTCATTCTTCTTCATTAGAAGAATCAGATAGCAGTGACAATGATACTCCTATTTTATCTACTCATAGGGATGATGAGGTATTACCTTCCCAACAAGGTTTAGCAGGTCATGTTTATACTCCTCCTCCTCTAGATCCTTGCCCATTGATGCCTTTATGGGCTAGATAGACTTTGGCAGATGTAGACCCTCTTGTTAGGGATCCATTAGATAGAAGGAGAACATAGTCACAACATGATCTTACACATTCCTACATTGCCACAACTTTTGATCCACAGTATTTTGAAGAAGCCACATGGACAGTTGAGTAGGATTCATCGATGGAAAAAAAGTATGACTCATTGACTAGGAACAACACTTGGGATCTTATTCCTCTTCCTAAGGGAAGAAAATTAGTATGATGTAGGTGGATATATCAGACTAAGTTTGCAGTGGATGGAAATATTGATAAGTATAAAGCACGCTTAGTGGCCAAAGGTTTTTCCCAAGTAGAAGGCATTGACTATACAGAAACCTTTGCGCCTGTTGCTAAGATAAATTCTATTCACTTGATACTAGTTATTGGTGCAGCTCATGGTTGGGCTGTACATCAGATGGATGTGAAGAGCATATTTCTTCATGGGGATATTAATGAGGAGATTTATATGGAGTAGCCACAGGGTTTTGTTCAGGATTCTTCATTGGTATGCTACTAGAAGAAGTCTCTCTATGGTCTAAAATAAGCGCTTAGGGTTTGGTCTTCGAAGATGGACACATTTATTCTCTTAGTTGGGTTCTTGAGATGTCACTTGGATCTGAATGTCTACATTCTATGGCAGGAGGATTCACTATTGTACTTGGTGCTCTATGTTGATGATCTCATTATTACAGGGAGCACAACATCCATCATCAACAGTGTTAAGAATACACTTCATGACAAGTTTTCTATGATAGACATGGGATTATTGCATTATTTTCTTGGAATTAAAATAACACAATCTTCTTTAAAGATTACACTTTCACAGCCCAAGTATGCCATGGACTTGTTAGCTCGATTTCACATGGTTGATTGTAGGCCTGCACTAACTCATTTCTTATCTAGAGTTAGACTTGATGTTCATTATTCTACTCCCTTGGTTGATGCCACATTATATCATCAGCTTGTAGGTAGCCTCATCTATCTAACTCATACATGACCTAACATTTCATACGTAGTTGGCATGGTTTCACGCTTTATGTAGACACCACATGAGCTTTATTAGAGAGCCACCAAATGCATTTTAAGCTACATTCAGGGTATTATTAGATACAAGATTCACTATACAGTAGGTACAAGTTTAGACTTGGTGGGATACACATATTATGATTGGGTTGGCGATTATGATGATCGTAAGTCCACTTCTAGTTACAACTTTCACTTTGGATCTGGTCCCATTTGTTGGCAGAGTAAGAAACAAAATGCTATTGCTCTTTCATCTACAGAGGCTGAGTATCGTGGCACTATTAATGCCACTACTAAGGCTATTTGGATTCAAAATATTGTCACTGAGCTTGGTGTTCCATTTTAGAAGCCATCAATCATCTACTATGACAACAATAACACTATCTAAAATCTCAAAGAATTTGGTTCATCATCAGAGAACCAAACACATAGAGATCCATATGCACTTTATTAGGGAGCTGATTCAGGTGGAGATCATTGATCTTCAATATTGTCCTATGGAGGAGCAGATTGCAAATATTTTCACCAAACCTTTCACTGAGAGCAAGTATCTTCACTTGCGATCTCTTTTGGGTGTGCAAGACATCAGTTCTTCAAGGGGGTCTCCTAGAACTTCATTTTGAAGAGTTTTTTTCCTTTGAGTTTTCTCCTTTCCTCATCTATTTGTACAAAGTACCTAATATGGCTACACATTGTCGGGACTCTTATATGCATAGCCCTACCTAAGCTTCGCTTATGGGGGGTGTTGGTGCATTTATTTACTTTATTGCATTTACTTGTATTTATTATTTGTTATTTATTATTTTGGTGCACTAACTACTTATTGTAATTAGTTTATTATGTTTATTAATAATTTCCACCAGATAGGATAAGCTTACTTAGCTAGTAGTTAACTTAAACACTTATTTTGTTACAGTGGAGTTCCACTCCACTATTCAGGGTAAGATAGGATAAGATCATTTAACTAATAATCAACTTGTGTTGATTATTTACACAAGTTGGACACCTATCTTGTTAATGTGAAGTTGCACTCCACTATTCATGTAGACATATATCAGTTGAGCTACACATGTTGTGTGAGTTCCCTGATCTTTATCATGCACACCTTGCTCTATATAAGTAATGGTTATTTATGTATTCCACATCAGAGTAATTCATCATATTTAAGTTATTTATTCATTTATGTTATTATCTCATATATACAGTTATTGTTTATTACTATTATTATTTTATCTCTTATTTATGCTTTCTATTAGATTCGTTAGATCCTGTAGCTAATTCTAACACAAGGTGATTGTGACTGGAAACTACTTGAAATGACATGTGTACTTTGTCGCACATGAATATAAAAATTTAAATTATGATTACACAAGTTTGTAGAAGGATGATAGGATCACACTACAACCTTATCCATTGACTGTAGCCATGTCTTTGTTGACTATGCAATTGATTTCTCAATCTGAGTCTATGCGACTATGTGTGAGGGTTGACTAGTTAACTTTGTGTGCCTAGTTGATGCATAGAAGACCTAAAAAATACAAAGCTTTGTTACTGCACAATAAACACAATAAAGGTCAAATACAAAATGGAGGAATAGGGTCAGGGGAATAGTTGAACTACCCTTAGAAAACTGTATGTAATATGGGTGTTTCTTACATAGTCTAAATGGACCTTAGGCCGATGTAGTTCTCCCTCCTAAGGTGATTATGAGATGTATGATTTTAGAACCATATGTTTGTAGTTATAAGATTGATTGAAATATTTGATAATAGATGCACTTGACTTGGAATAAAATAAATTCAGATTTGTCCTATGACTATTAGAATGCAACATAATTGAAATTGGAAGAAATAATGTTCTTTTGCTCAATATGCAGTCGAATTATCAAGTGATGACTAGATTGATCAAGTGTTTACTTTGAGTGGCCTTGATGTGCTTATACAAGTGAATCTTTAGAATGTTTTCACTAATCAACTTTACAAAATGTGTGGGGGAGCCATTGTGAAATATCTTTATTTGAAAAAGTAATCATTGAAGTGTAGGGGACAAGGTCATGTTAGTGGACAAGGCTTTAGTGCGGCCATATCTTACCTAGTGCTGACTTGTCTCACGAGGACAAAGACCATTGAAGATAGTCTGGTAGGAAATTGTAGGTTGAATAAGGATGAATGGGGTTGAAATATGGATGCTTGTATGATATTTTAGTGTTTACAAGATAATAGAGGTTCTCTTATAGATTGTGAGTTAGCAAAATGGCTCCCTTCAATATGTTCCCTATTGTAGAAGTGATATTATGCAAGGGGTATGTTGCACTCAGTACACTTGAAAGGTAATATTTCTAGCTTCAGTTTCAGGGTGCCAAAGCAAAATTACGTATTTTCCAAACTTTAGTGTCACCAACAATATTATATGGTTGTGAGATTTGGGGACCTGGACTTTGTAGTACTAGTTGAGATTGGGTTGATAGAGTTCTTATTTCCATAATATCTAGAAACTTGCGGGTAAAATGGTTAGTTGCACATGCAATTATTTTTGTTGAATTTGGAATCCATCCCCTTCATATTTCAATTGTTTTTTTATGTATCGATGTTTCACATTTTAAGATGTAAGTTAGATACAACGATTGGGTTCAATGGACATCCATTCAAGGCTCTTCGATCATCTATTAAATTATGTGAGCTCGAGACCAAAAACACTTGGTATGTTCAATGTACTTCTTTCCTACAAGGAATTGGTCAACGTCCTAATAAATTTTCCATCAATGCTTCTTACATGTTGAAAAGAGATATTCACAAAGACAACATGGATGAGATCTACAAATTCTACATAAAATCAACTTGGACAGAGCCATCATATCTATTGTCAACAAAAATGCATCATCGAGGAGCACTATATTCAAATAGAAGACAAATGTATTATTATTCTCAAGTACACTAGGCTTTCTTTTGGTTTGAGATTTTCTTTGGGTCAATTGTAAATATGTCGTCATCAGTATTGCATAGAGACAAATCACTTTCTTCTACAACATCATCATATATTAAAACTTTGTAATAACAAACCAAAATCAAAGGAGCATATTGTACTTAGTGGCCAATGAATTATGAGATATGTGCCAGGTTTTACCATCTCTTTAGAAGAAATCAAGGTTGTCTACAAGATCTTATACATTAAGAGGATAAAAAATGTGTTTACTCTATTTATCACAAATATGACCCAATATAAACTTGGTCTCATAACTCGTTGTCAAGATAACTCTTGTCGAAAGAACTCATTGTTTCATGATTCAACTTCAAAGTCCTATATGGTTACATGCCAATGTCCTTATATATATGAGAGTATATACACTGGAGCACCGAGGAGTATCCCGCCCCCAATCCACGTGACCGAGTTAAGGGGCCATATGAATGGACTCAGTTGTCTTTTAACGACGGGCAAATCAACTCTTATTTGACACGGGTTCAATCAACTCAACGGGATATTACACAGATATTCCAGCAGATGGGATAAAGAGTTTAAGACAACATCGACAGGCTTAATTTTGTTGAGGAGGAGAAAATCCTTGTACAATCGCAATGGAAGAGGTGTTTGGCGGGGATTCGATCGCTAGATCTCCGGCGATGCAGTGGAAACAAACCATGTCACGCAGATTTCAGTACTACCTGGACAAATCAACGCCTCACCCGGTGTTCCGATGGACATGTTTGTTGTTCGTGGCAGCCGTGTACGGCCTAAGAATTTATTATGTGAAGGGTTACTATGTCGTTGCGTATGCGCTGGGAATTTATATACTCAATTTGTTGATTGGGTTTTTGTCGCCGCAATCAGATCCCCAAATAGAAGGCCCGGCATTGCCGACAAAGGGTTCCGACGAATTCAAACCCTTCCTCAGACGCCTTCCTGAGTTTAAGTTCTGGTACTTCTCTTAATATACCATCAATTATTACATTTTTTTGGTTCGTAAAACAAGGTTATAGACATTTATTTTCAATCCCTTAAGTTTAAAAAAAAAAAATTGATTTGGTATATATTTTATGCTAGATATGGTAAATGTTTCCTTGCCGGCTAGCGGATTTCGACACATTATCATCTCTTTTTGTGGATTTGAACTTGGGGTTTGGCTATGGAAACCCTAATGCTGTGCTACGTGAGCTCATCCCATTTCTGTGGATTTTAAATCGGGGTTAGGCTATGGAAACTCTAATCTTGTACTACGTGAGTTCATCCCATTCAACTATCTAATTTGTGAGTGGCTTCTGAGTGGGCCAAGATCTTGTGTCGCAAGGGGGGGGTGTTATATGTTTCGAATCCTGAGGGGGTAGGGTACCTATGCCATGTAGTCTAAGGACAGTTAAGTGCGCCAGTTGTTCTCATATCTTGGAACCTACCCTACAGTCAAAGCAAAACAAGGTGCAAATAGAAATTTAATGTGATGTGGCCAAATATCTTTCCCCGCCGACAATATATATACAACTCGAGTAATGTAGATCTCGTGCTACAGCTTATGATCTCTCATATTTTTACGATATACATACAACCCGACTATTAGGGATCTCGTCCTACAATTCACAAACTCTAATGTTTTTATAGATTGGGCTGTGGAGGGTTTAGTTTTAGAGGAATCACAGCCATAAGCTTGTTGTATTCAAGTAAGGGTTCGTAAATTTGAGGTTTAATTGGGATAGTGTCAGAGCTCAGGTTCGTCTATTTAACATAGTGGTCCTCTGGAGTGGGCATAGCAAATTAACTCTTTGGAGCAAAATGGTCCCATGGGATCTGAATTTTCTGCTCTTCTACAGTTCAGGGTATAGTTTTTAGTGGAATCACAACCACGAGCTCGGTGTATTCAAGTTAGCGTTTGTAAATTTGGGGTTTAAGTGGGATAGTGCCAGAGCTCAGGTTAGTGAATGTTACATAGCTATGTTACTGGATACGCTGCCAGGACCCCTTGGATACGATACAACACTCGCTTGGATGCGATTTTGCGGGGGATACTGGGGACAATGGGCAGGGTATGCCCCTGCCCATGCGGGTACGCCCGGATATGTAAATCGCGATTTAGGGTTTCTGTGCAGCGTGTATGTGATGGGCCGTGCCTGTGTCAGGTAACTCCCACGGCAGAAATATCCACCCGGTAACTGCTCTCTTCTTTTTCCCTTCTGCGAATGCCCAAGCTTGATATCCTCCCTTTGCTGCTGTTCGAGGACGTTTCGCCAATCTTCCCTCCGCGGGTCACTGAGCCTCATTATTGTCTTGCATTAATGTTTTGCGATTTATTAAGCCGTTCAATGGTTATATTAATATAATGTGATTAATATGTTCAATGGTATTTCAATGGCTCAATGGTATTTGAACAGCTTAATGGTATTTCAATGGTTCAACGGTGGAAATTTCATAAAATGTATTAATAGCTGTTCAATGCTATTTCATTGGTATTATGCAATTTATTAAGATGTTTGCTGCATAGTTACCAAATCTGGCCGAATCTGGACAAAATCTGGCCAGATCCAAATTTTTAGGCTGGCCTGGATAAATTCGTCTGGGTTGGCCCTTTTTTTTTTCAAAAAAATGCCCAGATGGCAGAAACCATAAATATGATATAATATTAACATTCTTATATTATTTTATTAATGTTTTTCATTGTATTTGTGAGTTTTGCATATATATATATAAGTATGCTCACATACATATCTGTATATATTCCGGATCAGATTTTTCCGAACTTTTTCAAGAATTCCGGATTTTTTCGCCCTCCCGAACGGATCTGAATTTCCGAACTTGGTAACTATGGTTTAATGTATCATATATCGCTATTAATGTATTATAGATTATATTTTTACTACATTAATGTATTATATTTATATTTAATAGTTTATTAAATATTAATATATTATATTATATCTATAATTTATAAAATATTAATATATTATATTTTATAATATATGTATTTAATAGTTTTAAATTTGTCATTTCTAGATTTTTTATAAATATATAGATTTAACATATATATTATATTGTGATTAATTTTGCTTATACGGCTACATTTTTATATTTTTAATTTTTAAAATTTATATATATATGTTTGTACGGCCATATTGTATTGAAACCCAATTTTTTTTCCCCTGTATCCACGTATTGGATTCTCCTACCCGTATCCATATCGGCAATGTAGTTACATAGTTGTCCTCTGGAGGGAGCATAGCAAATTTTCATTATGGAAATAAATCAGCCCATGGGATCTGAATTTTTGGCTCTTCTACAGTTCAGGCTAGAAACTTGACACCCATCATGCCTGTCGGTTTAAAATGTGTTTTGTTTAGTTGACTGGGTGAAGTTTGAAATTCAAGTTTAACATCTGCTTATCCAAGTATTTGCAGGTCTGAAGGGTGCAGACCTATGGATAGATCAGTAAAATAATGTATGTATTTTATTGGTAGATATAAAAATATAAATTCTACAAATGCTTTTGCAGTCTTTGGATTTTACAGAAAGTAGATTATTATGTTTTACTAAAAATTAATGCTAATTAACAGTCATGAAAGGAAGAAAAAGAAAATAACTGTCAAATCCGAGACCCGAGTGCAGTGTCTTAGGAGATCTGAGTGAAAATTATTGGCAGATATTTGGGAGAAAATTTAGACCAAACACAGGCTTCCACTTGGCAATATATCTCTTGATGGGATACTATAAAATTACTGGCCTTGTCTTTCAAGCACCAGCTGAAAATCCCCTTTCAAACAGAGCCGCTCCAAACTTTCTGAAAATTATTTTTGTAGTTTCTGAAGCTATTATGTTTCAGGGGGCCATCCGTATGATACAAGTTGGCAACATGGTCCCTTTCATGGAACCCCATTCTAAGTGGAGTGTTTGGCGGTATTTTTTTGGCCAATTTTTAGTGGTTTGGATTCTTCTCTGTGAATAAGTATTGCTATGATGTAGTTATGTGGAAACCTGGGATATGAGGCCTAGATAAAAAAATACGGTTATATTGTATTTAAATTAGCTGTTGCCAGGAGATGTGGGTATACAGATGGGGTTGGGGTTCCTGTCCTTGAGGCCGAGTATCTTTATGACTATGCATTATGGTTAACTTTATTGTCTGATGGAGGGTGGCTTCCTTATGGTTGACCTAATAGTCTTAAAGTCAACTTCTGGTTCTTTTCATTGTTGTCCCTTCAATTTCTGATAACTTATTCCTTCCCCAGGTCTCAATTTCTTTACGCTTGCAGTTTTAACATATCAACTTCATGCAATGTGTTGAAATTTTGGTTCCTGTGGAGAATAGCCATAAAACCAAAGTAATTGGGGTCTTGAGGGAGTTTAGTTACAGTGAAATCATATTCAAAATCTCTGTGTAGTCCACCAATCATTTGTAACTAATAGGTTTTGATGGGTTAGCAGCAGATCTAGGGTTTGTGTATGTAACTTCTGATCGTGTGGTCACATGTGAGAAAGCTTAGCAGGTTTCTGCTACCTAGCTAGAAATCAGGAAAAATGTTATGACCATTTTGTTTTTTTAATTTGCTATTTTGTCTCAAATTTTCAACATTGGACCAGCCAATTAGAAAAATTTCCTTGAAGTCCCAGTTTTCAGGCTGCAGCACAATTCCATTAAAACAAAACATGGCACTTGTAACATCCATTTCCCATACATGGGCTGAGACTGTACCAGCCATCCATAGGACTGTTTACATGCCATTTATAAGACTGGAACCAACCCCAGGCTAACAACCAAATTCCATATATACTAAGTATGTTGAAAGACATGAATATAATCTAGTGTGAAATGTATATAAAGTTGATAATGTCACCAAAGTTTATGAATATTAATACTAATTAGTACATTTTTCCTCAAATCCTTTAATTAGAATGATTCTCCAACTATCCTATGCTTTTACAAAACTTTCTGTATTTAAAACGTTCTGCTGCTAGAAAATATATCATAATTACTCCGGTGACTGCTTTGTGCTGCTTCATGGGAATAGCTCAATAACTAATATTTTAAAATGGAAGGTATCAAGTAACTAGTTGAAGTTAGTGTATGGGAAGGGTGGAGTGTTTGGCATTATTTTGATCTCAAATTTAGCAGTTTAGATTGTCCTTTGTGAATAAGTAGCAAATGATCAACTTAATAGCTCCACAGAGTGGCGATTCCTAAATTTTCTCTGCAATTTCTGCCAAGTAAATCTAGGAGTATTTTTGCAGTTAATTAGTTTCCATATATACTAAGTATGTTGAAAGACATGAATATAATCTAGTGTGAAATGTATATAAAGTTGATAATGTTACCAAAGTTTATGAATATTAATACTAATTAGTACATTTTTCCTCAAATCCTTTAATTAGAATGACTCTCCAACTATCCTATGCTTTTACAAAACTTTATGTATTTAAAACGTTCTGCTGCTAGAATTCATATCATAATTACTTCGGTGACTGCTTTGTGCTGCTTCATGGGGATAGCTCAATAACTAATATTTTGAAATGGAAGGTATCAAGTAACTAGTTGAAGTTAGTGTATGGGAAGGGTGGAGTGTTTGGCATTATTTTGATCTCAAATTTAGCGGTTTAGATTGTCCTTTGTGAATAAGTAGCAAATGATTAACTTAATAGCTCCACAGAGTGGCGCTTCCTAAATTTTCTCTGCATTTTCTGCCAAGTAAATCTAGGAGTATTTTTGCAGTTAATTAGTTTCCATATATACCAAGTATGTTGAAAGACATGAATATAATCTAGTGTGAAATGTATATAAAGTCGATAATGTCACCAAAGTTTATGAATATTAATACTAATTAGTACATTTTTCCTCAAATCCTTTAATTAGAATGATTCTCCAACTATCCTATGCTTTTACAAAACTTTGTATTTAAAACGTTCTGCTCCTAGAATTCATATCATAATTACTTCAGTGACTGCTTTGTGCTGCTTCATGGGGATAGCTCAATAACTAATATTTTAAAATGGAAGGTATCAAGTAACTAGTTGAAGTTAGTGTATGGGAAGGGTGGTGTGTTTGGCATTATTTTGATCTCAAATTTAGCGGTGTAGATTGTCCTTTGTGAATAAGTAGCAAATGATAAACTTAATAGCTCCACAGGGTGGCGCTTCCTAATTTTTCTTTGCAATTTCTGCCAAGTAAATCTAGGAGTATTTTTGCAGTTAATTAGTTTCCATGGAATATATAATTTTCAGCTCAGCTACAGGGTTTTAGGTTTTT
This sequence comes from Torreya grandis, assembly GCA_037957365.1. Classification (NCBI taxonomy): domain Eukaryota; kingdom Viridiplantae; phylum Streptophyta; class Pinopsida; order Cupressales; family Taxaceae; genus Torreya; species Torreya grandis. The sequence continues at coordinate 4,117,460 of JARHVA010000888.1, read as the reverse complement.
GGAAAATCCTTTTGCAAACTTTCTTGAATATTTCTTTTTGAGTGATAATTCGACATGCTGTAGTTTTGGAATCAAATGTGTGGATATTAGACAGGCTGCCACCTGGCAAAGAACTCTAAAGCAGGTTCTGCAATGTTTGCCCCTCCTCTCCAGCACCAGATGAAATTCTTCCCCTAAAAAGTACATGCTACAATGTTTGTGGGAAATATTGTAATTTTTAAGATCAATCATATTCAATGGGCCACCTGGTGTCCGTCAGTTGAAATTTAATATATACTGGTTATAACCTGCAAAACACCCAACAGGAGACTGATTGAACAGAAGTCCATCTGAATGGAGAGCACATGGTGCTGGATCAAAAGGAAAAATCATTTTTGAGAGATGTTGAAATGGTTGTTCGAGTAGATGCAAAATTTATTACAAAGTAGCTGATCCTGGTACCGGTATGGGGTTTGGGTACACTGGTACGGCGATGTTTTTTTGTCCTAGGTACGGCCGTACAAAAATATATATAAGATATAGAAAATATAGCCAAATAAGTAAAATTTAAAATTATATTATAAATTTTATTTATTATTTGCCATATTTTTTATATCATGAAAATATAACCAAATAAACAAAATTATATCAATAAAAATGTAAACTGTAAACTATTGATATAAATGTTCAATATATATATATATATTTATATATATGTGATTGGTAATCACTTTTGACCGGAGCTATGAACCGGACTGGGTCCAGATCCCCAAGTGATTAACCACCAACGGCTACAACCAGCCTTGAGAATAGTACCAATGGCCACAACCGGCTTTGATAATACCACTAACGGTCACAACCGGCCTCACATGCCTTAGTGAGATTTGAACTTGGATGGGGCTTGAAACAACCATGCCACTTTACCAACTCACCTACATCTCATCAGCATAAATGTTCAATATATTAGTTTAATGAAATGCGATTAATATTAATACATGTACTTGAAATAAAACTTATGTTAAACTTAATAAAATTTAATCTATTTAGAATCTAAATTTAAAAAAAAATCTAAATGGGTTATTTAAATAAAATGTACAACTAAACTAGTAATATTGAACTTAAATTAAAATTAATAATCTAAAATAATTTAAATTTAAATGAACTTGATGAATAAATATATGTTACACGCGAGGAGAAAATCAAAAGACCTAAGGACCATATGAAAAAAAACCAAATAAAAAAGATTGAAAGCGAATAGAAAAAGAGCAGCAGGGGCAGGCTATGGTGTCAGCTCTGATAGGTCTCAATGGTAAAATGAATGTGAGGCTGACTTTTAGGGTTTCACCATGCTTTCATTTTTTTTTATTAATTTAAGTCCAACTTTGACTTTGTTTAAGTTAAAACAAAAAAAATTAAATTAAAAATCCGTTTTTTGCTGTGGGTACTTGTTGGGTGCGCCCCAGGACCGTCCTCCAAGATTGGGTACACCTGGGGACCGTCCTCCAGGATTGGGTACACCCAGGTTTGTCCTGGGACGAACCTGGGCTTACCCAACCATAATGGGTGTTATCTGGAGTATATTTGACAGCGTACGGGACCAGGACTGGTACCAGTGCTGTATCGGGACTGGTCCCCTGGGGCACAAAGATCTGGTAATGTAGAAATGTAATAAATTGTTGACAAACATGGAGTACGTGTGGATCCATTGAAGATATGTCATTCAAGAATAGCCTACACCAAATATTAAACAGAGGCTCGCAGTTTTTTGCGTTTATGAGATTTCTATTGGAAATTAATACTTGGCCTTTCACACATCTCTTGGCTTTTGAGTTAGATTACCAAAGGTGGTGCAAAGGCATTCACATATTAACAATAGTTTGAGATAGGCTGATGCATCCAATTATGTACTTGGAGTGGCCTGCTTAGTTTGGACATACAATTTCCTATCACAGTGAAGCATTCACTGCCATGTTGAGAAAACATCCTACATGTGACTCAGAGCTTTATGCCATTGTATAGACATGTGAGTATTGGAAGCGCTACATGATGGAAAGAAACCATGATTCACACAGGTCATAAGCCTTTCTAGTTATTGTAGACGAGAACAAGCTGCAATAGGGGTGTTATTAGAAATGATCTGTATATAAGAAAGGGAGTTATTGCAGTTCCAGTAGCAGATTGTTTTAGTTGACCTACTGTCAAAGCTCTTCGACTCCTACTTGACGCAGTTGGACATGAGACTAACACTTGGCTTGAATTGTAACAACTAGATTTAGACTATGCATTATTTTTTCGAGTATTTAGGGTTGTAAAGTCAATTCCAAATTACTACTTACAAGTAGACTTCTGGATTGCATGAGACGTGTGTACTGTTTGAAGCAGAGTGTTATAAGTTGATTTGGGATGCTCATTTTAACAAGTTTGTATGTCATTTTGGAGTTGAGAAGGCTCTAAAGATATTGAACAAATGTTTATTTATATAACGTCTCAGATCGTATGTCATAAAATACATAAAATCTTGTACCACACGTGCCATAGTTAAGCCGGTGAACAAGAAACAAAGAATGTATACTTCTTTGCCGGTACTAAACATACATATGGAATCAATAACCATGGATTTCCTCTCATGTTTGCCTACTACTAAGCATGGAAAGGACTTTGTTTTTGTGGTTGTTGATTGATTCTTGAAGATGTCAATTCTTACGCCATGTAAAAAAGCTACCTCTGTTTGTGACACAACTAAGTTTTTCTTTAAGGATGTGTGGATTCGTTTTGGATTACCATCCGCTATTATATTTGACATAGATACTCGGGTTTTGGATTCGTCAGTGATGTACACAAAGTTGACAAAGTCTATTACATTACATCCACAGTTTGATGGACAAACCGAAATGGTGAATAAAATGACTGTGCATCTTCTTGGGATGTATAATTCGTAGAAGCATCACAATTGAGATGAAATTCTACCCTTCATTCCACGTAGTCACAATTTTAGAGAACACAACCTTTTCCTTTTTCGGCCATTGGCACCCATTGATGTAGCTTATCCTATGCCAACAACAACAACAGAATCTAGCCTAAAAGGAAGTTGACAAAGCAAGAAAGTTTATTGAACACATTTAACTGATTCAGAAACAAGCGCAAACAATTCTGCAAAATATCAATGCCAAATACAAGCAGTGTCATGATTAGCTTTGGATGCCATACCATTTCAAGGTTGGTAATAGACTATGGCTTCATTTACAGAAGGAAAGAGTGACATGACCTTATTGCATGGCACATATACCATCCATCATTAAGAAAGCATGAGATGATGCTTTTGAGTTCAATCTTCCAACTTATCTTGGTCTTCATTTACAGTTTCCACACTTGCTGCACAAGGAGAGGCGTCTGATATATAGGAGGATATGAGAGTATGATCATGATGAATCATCTCATGGATTCACCATATGTCGTGCACAATACACAATTGGCTTCATATTGTTGTCAACCACTTATGTTAGAAAATTCAAGAGAAATTTTCATTATGTGGTGCAGCCATGTGCCAATGGTAACACCCTAAACTTGGACATCCATGTTGAGATGCCACCAAAAAACGACAAAACCTGGGAGACCAAATGGTCCAGCTTATGGTTGTGCTTTTGCCTTTTTGTAACTACCTACGTCATCTTTTTCCTCCACACTTGTATAAATATGTAAGATGATATTCATCAGGAGGCTTCTAGTTTTTTGGAGTTAGTTTCCAGTTTTGGTTGAGTCATACATCTGACCCCTCGAATTCTTTACAAAACTTGCTTATTTAAGAATTAATATAATCTATCATTACAGTTCTACTTTGTGGATTCATGTTTTCCTTGCTTAGTGTGTTCATTTGCTCTTTGTCATGGTACTCAGATTATTGTTAATAAGAAGCAATTCAAATCGTTTCTACGCATAACACATTGAACCTTCATTTGGTGTGTTGTCGTCCGGAACACCCCTGGGCTCTGGATGACTACTAGAAGTTACAAATTGTCATGTTGGCTTTCTATTTAGCTTCTCATCTTCGCCAAGTCAACTGCACTAGCAACCAGAGAAGAAATTTGAAGGTAAGTTTAATTGCTGTCAAATATTCAGACACAACTATAGTTTACTAATATGAAGATCAAAAATAAAAAAATGATGTTGGCTAAATTAATAAATTTTGCTAATAAATGTGTTAATGAGTGCTATGCTCAGTTAAGGGAAGGGGAGATTAAAGTTAATTGAGTTTTAGTATCTTATGGTATGTTTTTAGAATCAAGAAAATCCCCAGCATAAGTTGTATCATAGAAGAATCAAGATAATTTGTCATATTTACATTATTCTACCGAAGTGACTGAGTACTGAATTTGACTCTGCTCCCTGGAAAAATGAGCAGAGTGAACTTTCTTTCAAGTTATAGCGAAGCTTCAAAGTAATGACAAAATTAAAATCAAAACTAATTATCTAATATGGTAAAAAAGCTGAGTTAGCTGTTTTGAGTCAAAATTTATTCTCTTCTGTGAAGTAGTTGCCTTGTTTTTTCTGATTGACAGTTCAAAACTTATTTTACAAGATTCTGATACTTGACAAGTTGTTGAGTCTCGTGATTATAGATAATATCTTAAAAATTTGAACTGACAGTCTTGAAAGAAATTTCCAACATTAATATAACTTAGAAAAATATAAAACTGTAATGTATTTGACTGCACCATTTATTTTGGGCATAAATCAAATTTGTAGGATAATTTTGCTTAATTATCATATGAACATTGGTACAGAACTCCATCTTTTCTAGGGCCCATGGCATCATTGAACCATCCGTGATCATAGTAGTTAAGTTCTTTGGATTAGTCCAATCATCGATTCAAAACTTTTTTTTGTTGAAGTTGTCTGATTGGAGTTGTTGCAATCAATTTTTTTCCTTGTGGTATTCAAAATTTTTAATGCATTTTTAATTACCCTTGTTTAGACAATTTTTTGTTCCATCGTAATCAGACAATGGGAAATACGTCTTCCATTATGCTGGTTACTTAGGAATTCAGGACTGTTCTTCCTGTAGCTGTTATATTTATATTTCTGGTTAACTTGATTATTGTATGTATGACTTTTTGTGCATTTGAGATTTTAAGTTGTTGATTTAGGTGGTCATCAGTCAAATTTGATGAATGATTTGTTTGTTCACAGGTATGCATTGATGAAGGCTTTTTTAATTGCATTTGTGTTGACATTTTTCTCGATATTTGATGTGCCAGTTTTCTGGCCAATTCTTCTCTTGTACTGGGTAGTGCTATTTGTGCTGACCATGCAGAAGCAGATTAAGCATATGATCAAATACAAATATATTCCATTCTCGGTTGGCAAACAGGTATTGTGTTTGCTTTTTTTCACTTTTTGGTTTCTGACTAATCCAATGCATAGATTGTGATATGCTCTTGATTATGTATGCAGCGCTACACAGGAAAGAAGGCATCTTCCGCAAACTCTGTCTTTTCAAAAGATTAGAATCGACATTTAACTTTCAGACGTGAAATCTTTATTGATTCTTTATTGGAAGATTCAGACACGACTTTAAATTTACTAAATGGAGTGGTCCATTGTCATTCTTTATATGCGGTGCCTCAGTTTCCTTAGTAGTATGGTGATATGGTCATTTGATGCAGACCTATCGTAACCATTGTTGTGAGCTATACACACCTCAACTTTGTTCTTCCTGTGAAGTCTTTATTGAGAACAAGATTGGAAGATGGGAAAGAGTTTGTGTGCAAGCCACTTTGATTCTTTAATATTGATTTTGGCATTCTTGTAGATAGACACATATAATTAGTAGTTTTCTGTAGGTCATATTATATATACAAATATCCATAGACACTTTGTAAATGTTGACAGTTTCCCATTTATATTATGCAATTACATGCAGCTTGATGTTGCCTTGGCCATTTAGAAATTTACTTCAGTTATTTTTTCTCTTTGTCCAAAGTTAGAGGCATTGGTCAGGGAGGTAGGTGTTGTTTTCCAGATTCCATTTATACAAGTCATGAGTTGCAGTTTTTCATTTGCGTTAGAAAATGCTCTACTACAGGCTTCAGAAAATAGCGTCTGGATAATTTTTTTGGCTGCTAATTTTGTTTATGGAGTTGGATTTCAATATTTTTTGTTTTTATTTATTTTAGATACGATAACATTTCCAATACCTATTTTTTATTCAAGTAGTTATGACTTTTTGAAATCTGATTTGCGAATGGGTTACATAATATTTGCAAAGAAGTTCATAACACGGAAGTCTTTCTGAGTTGCGTCGTTGTTTTATGCTCTGTTTGGTCACATAAGCTTTTCATTTTTTTGCACGTAATCCGTAAAATCCTAAAAAGATGGTTCTCCCTATCTTTTTGTCTCATTATGAGGGAGGCACTATCTTGTCCACATATGCATTGTATGTTAAACTAGCTGTTTTATGGCCTAAAAATTAAATTTGATTCCCTATTGTATGTTTTTTAGAATATTTGCCAAGGGCATAGCTACCTTTAGTGTACGGTCAAAGTGCAGCTGCATGATGAATATCTGACTTAATACACACCCCGAGGAGTGCGTCTGATGTGCTGGGAGCCTCTTTGAAGTTGGGAAGGAAGTGTGCAGGGTGATTAGCGTCTCTTTAGTAATGAAAGAAAGAAATAGCACAGAAGGCAGGCAGGGACTAGGCAAAGAGCTTGTTCAATGATGCTCCTATACCGCCAGCAAGATAATCTATTAACCATATCATAACTTAGACTGCTGAGGGAGTTGCCTTCAACTTCAAGAAAATTCAAATTCTTTGTCAGAGTTAGCTTAAGCACAAGAGCTAAAGCTAGTTACTAGCTGGTTTGTTAATATGGGCTTAAATTACAGTTGATTCCCTATTGTATGTTTTTTAGAACATTTGTCAAGAGCATAGCTATTTTTATTGTACCGTCAAAGTGCAGCTACATGGTTAATATCGGACTCGATTTACAGCAAGGGGGTGCTGCGTCTGATGTGCTGGAAGCCTCATTGAATTTGGGAAAGAAGTCTGCAGAGCAATTAGTGTCTGTCGCAGAATAGTACCTAAGTTTGTCAGGGACTAGGCAAAAAGCCACTTCAATGATACTCCTATTGTGCCATCAAGATATTCTCTTTAGCCATCATCGATTGCCGAGGGAGTTGCCATTCAAATGGAAATACCTGATGGAAATTCAAATTCTTCTTCAGAGCTAGCTTAAGCCCAAGAGCTAAAGCTGCCACGTTCACCTCATTATTTGATGCCTTGGGAAATGTGGAATGCTCTCTAAATTTCCCCCTAGCTCCTGCTTTGTCAGGGATGCCTTTTGAGGCGCCATCAAAATTGGGTTACCATTTCCCTCCTCGAGGAATCCATTTGGCATTTGAGGATACTCGTATTTGATTTTTTTTTTCCCCTAGACTAGGTTGTCTTCAGGATATATCGAATACCTTCGATTGAATATAGAGCAATAAAGACTATATGGACGCCAAGAGACCAGATCTTCAAGAAGAGAGACTTCTCAATTTAGAATCCAACGTGGCAAGCATTTTCTAATTTATGGAACAGCTTGGTAAATTGGATATATGGATGGCAACTCTAATTAGCAAGCTTAGAATTGCTTTTGATTCTCAAAGAAACAAGAGGCAAGGGATGCAAAACCCAAGGGCAAAGCAAAGTGTTCCCAAGGTCGGGGAGGAAGTCTAATTGAAGTTCCACGACAATCAGCATTCAAGATAGAGGTCAATGTAGAATTTTTGTGTTGCGAGGAGGTGGGAACAAGAATGAGCTAAATAATTTGCTTTGACAACTTGAGGTATATTTCGGCATTCATCAAGTGAGGAAAATAATTGTGTTTGTTCGTAACAAATTCTCGCTTGGTAGAAAAGCCATGTTGATGCTTTAGTTTCAAAAAATATTGCCATCGACAACTAAATGTAAGTAATTCAGGAAAATTAATTGTCTCAACTTTATCCAATTTGTTATAAAGAAATTAAAAGAGTCAATATTAGGATGACATGCGAGGTTAAAGAATGCAATTATAATGATCATTAAATTTTGGAGGCAAACTATGTAGATGATAGTTTGCATATAAGATTGAAGATTGGGGGTGAAGTGGCTTGGTGGATTTTATAGCCGTATAAAGAGAGAAGTCTAAGACCTAGACTACTAAAGAATAACAAGGAGTTGCAAGGGGGTTCCTCCAAATCAAATCATCAAGATCCTTCCAAGCTTACGGGGAAAGGTAAAAAATAAGATAAAAGAAGTACAAACATCACTTGTAAAGGAAAAGACTCGTAATAATGAGAAGCATTGTGATATAAATGTCCACACCAATTAAAACTTTGAAAATTACACTTGCGTTGCATTCAAAGATATTTGCACCATAGGGTAGTCTGAGAAAGCCATTACAACTTTGGTAGAATGGAAAGGCTTTTGAGAGTGGTTTCTTGTTGATGACATTTATTTTAAATGTAAAGGACATTATACATGAGTAGAAACTCTCAAGAAAGCGGTGAGGTAACAAGATTCTTTTATTAAACTTCAAATTAAGCGCTGTAGCTCATCTTTCTTTTTTATTGTAGACCAATGAGAATGCTTGGGCGTATCTGCAGCCATGACATGCTCTGGAGCACCAAACTCATTTTAAAATTTTTTTTTGGTCAATTTTTGCCAAGCAAAAAGTCAAACGTGGACTTCAAAATACAATTAAAATCAAAATAAAGTGGATTCTCAACCCTAAAAGCAACATTCACACTCATTTTATCACAAGATAACACATTTCAATTTCATTGCATTTTTTATTCTCATTGCACATTTGTTCACTCTTATTAATTTTTTTAGTTGCATAAGCTTGAAACTCCTTCCTTGTGCTAAACATACCTCATAACTTCAACCTATTTGGTGCCAAGAACCTTGAAGAGCTTGTAAGGAAGAGGATTAGCTGATTTAAGGTAAGTTTTTTAGATTTTTTTTTTTTTTTTTTTTGTTTTGTTTCTAACTAGTTTTAATTTTATTATTTTTTAAAGCTTTAATCGTTATTTGAAACAAATACCAAATGCAATGATTGTGTTTTAATTTTTAATAGCAATTGTTTTATTTTTTAGTTTTTACCATTAAATTTTAATAGCAGTTGTTTTATTTTTTTACCAACGTTGGGTTATAGGGATTTGTTAGAATGTCTTAGGGTGCAAGTGCTAGTTTGGTGGGGCAAGGGATAACCCTCAAATTTGATCTGCAGACGCCTCTTTGGAAGTATGTGATAGTATTAGAACATATATTTGGTGGAGGGTGTTTTCATTGGTTATGCTCAGAGTGTAATTGTAAATACAAGAGTTTGTATAGTTGAGCTAAAGCTCATTTGTGTGCGATTTTTGGCACTGGAATCAAAGTTTGAGGTGGGCCAAGCATAAATGGAACATTGAGAAAGGGCATGCCATAGGGAAAGATTTTTACATACATCAAAGAGCAAGAAGATACATATGTCATTGTGTGGCAAAGATTGAAGCATCCTTTGAGAAAGAAAGGATCACCACTTGTTTGATTCATCTCGTGCTAATTCGGTGACCCCATTACACCCCTTTCTTGCTACCCCTGTTGCGGTCGAAGAGAAGATGATTCACCTCTTAGTCGCAATAGAACAAAAGATGCAGGGTCATTGGATAAGACATTTCATAATGAATCCAAGGACATAGCAGAGTAAAACACCGCATGTTGTCTTACGCTATGAACTGCCATTTAATGTTGTTAGATCACCATACTAACAAGATATGGTGAGATTTATTTTTGCTGCCCCTAAAGGGTTTGTCGGCTTAGGTTATGAAAATGTGCACACCACCGTATTGACAAAAGAATGAAAACACGTTGAAGATGCATTGAAGCTCATCAGGAATTTGTGGATCGAAACATGGGTGTCTATTATTTTCTATGGATGGAAAGATACGACAAATAGACCATTGATTAATGTGATTGCATTGAGCTCTAAAGGGGCAATGTTTTTAAAGGTCGTTGATTGTGAGGACCAACTGAAGGATGCACGATTCATTGCTGACATCCTGATAGAGTCCATTGAAGCAGTGGGGCCTCAAAACGTTGTCCAAGTTGTAATAGACAATGCTAAAAATTGTAGATTGCGGGCATGTTGGTTGAGGTAAGGTATGTGTATATATTTTGGACATCTTGTACTGTTCATTCCCTCAACTTTATGTTGCAAAAATTGGAGACAAAATTTGATTGGATCAAACAAGTCTATGATGAGGCGAGCAAAATCCAAATGTTCATAACCATCACGTCCCAAGGTTTTTTTAGGGTCTTCTCAAAATTGCAATTGTTAAAGATAACTTTTAATTTAATTAATTTTATGAGTTTGTAATTTGTAGTGTTTTTATTTTTGAACATTTTTTTTAAGTTTATTTGTTTTAATTTCGTATTAGCTTGTTAAGACTCGATTTGTTTCACACACCTTCATTTTGAGACGACTTGTTAAAGTGCGTGAGGCATTGAGTAGCATGATCATCAACAACCTTTGGGGTGTATGGACGCAGAGAAATAGTGAGAGGGCCACAAAGGTGAAAAGATGGATTCTTGATGATTTGTAGTGGAAACGTGTGGAGTATTTGTTGAGTTTTATTGAGCCTATCGTTAGCTTGTTGAAAGATGTGGACATTGATCATCTATGTTGGGCGAGGTTTATAATGGAATCGACTCAATGATTGAGAATATTATATCCATCATAAATGTCAAAGAGTAAGATCTTACGAAGAAGTTCAAGGAAGTGTAGTCATGTCTCATTGAAAGGTGAAACAAAATGACCACCCCATTGCATCTTCTTGAGTGTGCCTTGACACCAAAATACTACAGTGTAGAGATTATTTCTTTGCCCAGGTGGGTCATACCATATAAGGGTGTTGACGTTGTCGAGGGATATAAGGCAACATTCTCTAAAATATTTTTCGATCTAAAATTAGAAAACAAAGTCAGAGAAGAGTTTGTGCATTTCATATTCTTGGTGGATCACTCCCTTGACGCTATCCATGACAAGTACAAGATGGATGTTCACTTTTGGTGGTACCTCAATGGGCAAACATCCATCCACCTTCAACCACTTGCAATAAAAATTCTATCACAAGTAATTTTTTTTTTACTTTACCTTTCTTTTGACTTTTTCGATGTTTTGTTTTAAGTTTTAGTTTCTAATTTTTATAAATTATAATTCACTTTGTGGCTTCAATAGGTTGCAAGTTCCTCTTCGACTGAGCGGAATTGGGGTACCTATGACTTTATCCACTCAGTCAAACAGAGCAAATTGGTTGCAAAAAACACTGAAGATTTGGTTTATGTGCATTCCAACTTGCGTCTTCTCTCACATAAACAACCTCAATACAAAGAAAGGCCAACAAAGTTGTGGGATGTGAACCCAAAGGTTGATGATTTAGATGCCTCCGTTGCCTACCTTTCTTTACTTGATGCAGAGGTAGATAGTGCTTCACATGACTTGCATAGTGAAACTAGTGGGAGTGGCACTACTGTTGCTTGTGGTTCTAATGAACCACATGATATTGAAGACATCATAGTCGAAGATGAAAATAAATATAGTGAACAATGAATATGTTGATTTGTTTTTATTTTTGTCCGTACATTGTAACATTTGCACCATATACCTTTTATAAAACTAATATAAGTTCGACTATTGAAGATTATGATATTTGGCATTAAATTATGAGTATATATTTTGTAGTTACATAATTTATTTGAAGTTATTTTATTTCCTCTATGCATATTATGTGGTTAATTTTGCTTATATGGTTATATTTTTATATTTTTTTGGTATAGTAAGCAATATCCAAACCCCGAAAAAATTGCCGTATCCGATTCTCTAACCGTATCTGTAACGCAGGTTATTTTCAACAATTTTCTGCTGATTTAGATAGTCATCTTCTCCTCAGACTGCGCCTTTATCAAATATCAAGGCATTTTGGATTCTTCAATAGCTGTTCGCTGTCTTTAGACTGCGAAGCAACTGTTTGGAGGTGTATTGAATCATTTCAGTTAACGTGGGATATAAGCTATGTGGCGTTTCATATACCGGACTTGCATTTTGTGGTTCTATAACTACGAGGAGAGAATGAGTGATTGCTACGCAACTCTTTGGAAGCCATTCTGCTGTCATATAGACTGTTGCGTTGAAAATAAAGTGGAGCCAACCCTTTGGCACATGGAGGAGTGAAGGTTATATATTTTTCCAATATTGTAATTAATTTTTTCAAATATGTCAATATGGAGGAGAGCTACTTTATTTTAAGAATTTTTTATTATTTAAAAAACAACATTTTTATTTCTTTTAAATGCTATTTTTAAAATTTTGAAAGCATTTAAAATTTGAAGCAATTTTCTTTAATTTTTAAATTAGGTAAAAAATAATTAAAATTTGTAAATAAAGGGTAATTAGAGAAAGTTAACTATTTTATTTATTTGTTTCTGTTGAACGAGTCTATTGTCAAGTTCGAGGTTTTTTGGTTAAGTCAGTATTAATGATAAAGTAAATCATTTTCACATGTCACCTAGGTATCACGTATCACTCTGCTCTCACATGCTTTAATATCTTTTTCACGTACTGTCAAGTGTATATAAATGATTCGAAATTAGTATAAGTGCAAGCTTATTGAAAAAAATGACTAATTTTGAATACTTAATAACTTCTCAATTTTCCGTAAAAAGTGACTTAAATGAATAAAAACAATATTAAAACTGAATGGAAACAACAAGAATAATCAATAAATAGAGACAAAAGTGCAAACGAGTTGATAATTGAGTTTGCCCAACAATGACTACGTTTTTTGATCCGTTTCCAAACCAATTCGATTAAAATGATGCAATAATACACTTATTTACACCGAGAATACGGTTTCCAACTGCAATATGCCTCTGTACTATACCTAGGAAGCCTCTAGCACATACTCTTGGTCTTAGAAATGCTTCTTCCGTACATGATAAGCTTCAAGACGTGGTAAAAGCCACATATCATGCAGCTTAGATTGCAACATTTGATGCGAAGGCTAGACTGCAGTTTGTTTGTTAAGAGTTGCCAATGGTTTATAAAACAAAGGGACTTTAGTCCCACATTCACCTTGCAAGAAACAATAAAAGGGTTTAAATACAAAAATGCATACAAATCAATTCGAAGATTGGTGACCGTGTCCCCCTCCATACAAAAAGTGGAACCCAACCAGTGGATGGGGCTCCAATCGACAAATAACGTGGGCCCCACCACTCAGTCATCAAAGACTAGAGGAAGGTTGCCATAGGTCATCAAAAACCCTTTATCCCACATGCCACATGTCAACCCCCAATTGGTCCACATGTCAACCACTAATTGGTGCATGTGGCAAAAGGTGATTGATCCAAATCATCTACTGACATCAACATTGTCCATGCGCACTCAATTTTTACTAGTTGGTCTGAAACTCTAGACCACCATAATTTTTGCATCCAATGTCAAAATGAATCCGTTCAAAATGCATCAGAATGCTCTTGACGAGCTCTTCAATGTGCCACCAGTTGTAACAAAAATTGGGACCATTTAATCAAATCGAAAGGGGGATCCTTCTGGTTCTATCCTCCCCACCGAGAAGCTTTTAGATCTCCAAAAGTCCATTTATTCTAAAAATAAGTGAGGGTAAGGCTCCCTCAATTTCATGATTTTTATTCACCTTGCCTTGCTTGGGTTAATTCCTTTGAGGCCAACTCGCACACACTCAACATCTCCCCTTCGTGATGTCTTAACTTTCTTGTCAAGGATCATCTTTTCCTACAACTCATCAAGATATCATGTGCAAAATTATCATCAGAAATAACTTGAGCACTCTCACTTCGATCCATGATCATATGAGGCTCATATAGTTTCAAGTTTTTTACATTCATAACTAAATACATCTGTATATAAGGTGGTAATTCCAATCGAAAAACATTGTTACTAATCTTTTCAATGATCTTAAATGTACTATATTGATTGGTTTGAGCTTTTTACCTTCTCAATGAAGATGCTCTTTATTAATATGCAACCAAACTTGATCACCAACTTGGAAATGATGATCTACCCAATGTTGATCATGTATCGCTTTGTACTTGGCTTGACTCTTCTCCAATTGTCCCTATACGGTTTGATGAACCAATCGGATCTTCCAGATGAACCTTTTGGCTTTGTTTGCATCATTGCATCCATTTGCCACTGAATTTTTCTTAAAAATCAAGTCCAAAGGAGACTTAGGCAAATAACCAAAACATGTCTTAAAAGGAGACCTTTGTGTAGAATATTGTATGTCATGGTTGTAGGCATGCTGCACATAACACAAGTGTTCATCTCAAAGTTTGGATGCTTGCTACAATACACTTGGAGCAAATGTACCAATGTCCTATTAACCACTTCTGTCTTTCCAACATTTTACGGATGAAAAGCGGTGCTCTTCTGTAGTTTAGTGTCCATCGATTCCCATAAAGTTGATCAATTTTCCAATAAAATGGGAGTGCCTATGAAATACAACGGAAGTGGGTAAATCAAAGTGAACCCAAACATGCTGAAAGAACAAATGTACAGTCTATTTGCATGTTACTTGTTTCTTACAAGGCACCAAGATACATTTTCATACATTCGAGGCCAATAACAATATCTTTGTAAGCATGTTACTATTTTTCCTACACCAAAATGACCAGATACAAGAGAAGTATACGCTTCCCTAAGTACATGGATTCTTTCATCTTACAGAATACACAATTTACCAAGATGATACAATAATCCTTTATGTAAGTGATAATCCAATTATTAAAACTTTAATGCCATGAGTTAATGTTTCATAAACATACTTAAAATCTGCATCTCTAGCATATTGTTCAATGTAATAATAGGAGGTCTAGATAACATATCAACAACCCTATTTTGCGTACCTTCCTTATACTTTATTACGAGATGGAACTGTTGCAAGAATCCCATCCAATGAAAGTGCCTTGACTATTGTAGCTTTGATTGTGACTAGATATATTGCAAAGACTGGTGATCCATGTGGATTATTGTCTTTTTGCCCATTAGACAGTGTTTCCATTTTTTCATACTTTGTACCAAAGCATACAATTCTTTGTCATAAGTAGGATAGTTCCTTACCACACTTGTGAAAATTTCAAAATGATAGCAAACATGTTTCTTTCCTTGAATTAGTATTGCACCCATGGCATTATCACTTGCATCGATTTCAATTTTGAATGGCTACTATAAATCTGGTGGTGTTAATATAGGGGCTATGCTTATCTTTTATCTTAATGTGACGAAGGATTTTTGGTGATTACCTCCCAACTGAAAAACTTGCTTGGTACTTGTCAAAGCATGTAAATGAGATGCAATAAATGAAAAGTTAGCAATAGACTTCCTCCAATATTGGATTGCCCCTAGGAAACTTCTAACTTTTGTAACATTATTATGCTTAGGCCATTTCATAATGGCTTCAACTTTAGAGGGATCTATTTTCAACTCACCACCACCTGTAACATAGCTTAAGTAAACTAAAGATGTTTTACCAAATTCACACTTTGACATATTTTGATATAATTTATCCTTTTTCAAAACATATAAGACTTTCCTAACATGCTTCACATGATCTTCCCAACTTCTACTAAAAATAAATATATCATCTAAGTAGACTATTACAAAATTATCTATGAATGGCCTAAATACTGTCAGGAAATCAAGAGAACAACAAACATGCTCTGACTCCACTGGTTAGGATCTTGCTCCTCAGATAGAGCACAGTATGATTACCAAATATATAAGCAATTGAATATGCGGAAATAACCAGAAACACAAGTAACTAGAATTCACCAATAGCACAGAATATGAGAGACAATACACTATCTTGTATTAACACTAACAGAAAAGAATACATCAAAGAGCCGCCATACTCTTTCACCTTACAGAGATTCGCCACACCTCAAGTGTACAGTAATTCTTCTCACACACACTCTCCTACACAAAAACGGTCCCAACAACCAACTCACACACAGAATTGGTGTTCACCTCACCAACCAGTCAGTAATAACCCTGCCGGTACATCAAGCACTCTATAGCACTTCAAGCTGATCTCTCATGAACCTGCAACCTGCAATTCAAAGACCAAGCTTACATGTAGATCACCAATGAGCTTGCAACAACCTGCAACTCATAGATCTTACAACTAGAAGGAACTCTTCCTTTCTATCTCATGCCTTATACAATACATGCCAATGGGTCTATAAATAGATCCTTAACTCAAACAATAACTAGGACTCTTAATTTAGACAATTATCCTCGCAGCCCAAGACTCTGGCTGGTCTTGACATGCAAACTCATAGTTCACTTAACTAACTGTCCGTGAAACGAACACTTCGGGAACACACAGGCGACCGACGTCGGTCCCTACTGGTCTGGTTCTGCCGACGTCGGCCGACTCCCTGCCGTCGCCGGTTGCCTTCTGCACTGGATCCTGCCGACGTCGGTCATGCTGCCGACGCCGGTTCCTGTAGAACTCAGCAACCTTCAGTTCCTAGTTTGCAAAGGTTGAAGCTTTTAGCTCCACACCCTAACAATTATAATTTATCCTTTTTCAAAACATATAAGACTTTCCTAACATGCTTCACATGATCTTCCCAACTTCTACTAAAAATAAATATATCATCTAAGTAGACTATTACAAAATTATCTATGAATGGCCTAAATACATCATTCATAACCCATATGAAGATAGCAGGTTCATTACAAATCCCCAAGGGCATAACAAGCCATTCAAAAAGACCTTGCTTAGTTTTATAAATAGTTTTCCACATATCACCTTCATGAATTCTAACTTGGTGATAACCACTTCTTAAGTCTAACTTAGTGAAATAACAACATTTTTAAGTTGATCTAATAAATCATCAATGTGAGGAAGAGGGTATCAATTTTTAACCATTATTTTGTTCAAGGCTCGAAAGTTCACACACATTCAACACGTGCCATCTTTATTTGGTACCAACAGGATAGGCAAACCACATGGAGAGGTACTTGGTTGGATGACTCCTTTCTTGAGAAACTCTTGAACTTGCTTCTTTATCTCTTCATTCTCGATCATAGATAATCTATACATGCCAATGCTAGGGAGAGGTGCATATTACTGCAATTGAATCTCATGTTGTATTTGCCTATTAGGAGTTAATCCCTTTGGTTCCTAGAACACATCATCATATTTAGATATTACCTTAACTATTTCATTTTTATGATGTGGATCACAACCTTCTAAAGCTTTGGATTTATCATCCTTAGCCTTTACAATCATGATTACAAAGTTTTTACTTGCATTGACAAACCTCTTCATTTGACCTACAATAACTAGTGACAAACTAGGTTTTACTTTATGGGCTCTTACAATGAATTCAACCCCATATTTCACAAGAAGATATTTATTCTCTTCCATATAGAAGATTGATTTTATGTCATACAAATAATGACTATCCAAAACAATACCACAAATATTGAGTGGTACAACATCTAACTCTACCTCATTAATGAATTTAGAGGTGATTACAAATCTAAGTCTACAATGTTTAATGACTATTAATTTAGCATTATCACACACCCATGTCAAAGGATATGGATTTGGATGTGGTTTAGTTTTGAGTCCTAATGACTTAACAATTTATTCAGAAATGAGATTAGCTTGTGAACCACTATCAAATAGTGTATCTATTTTAGTATGTTTTAAAATCACCCTTATGTGGAACAACTCACGTCATTTATTTTCATCATGTATAGATATACAATTAGAATAATGATAATTATGATAATTCGTGATAGAAGTAGGGGTAGAAGATAAACCCATAGCTGTAATCTCGGTCTCATCACCTGAATCAGATCCAAGATCTTGTTGGATTGCTGCTATAACCTTCTTATTACCTTTCTTGTTCCCAAACCTCTTTGGCTTAAGTTCAGGATGAAGCTTCTAACATTTTACGTCAACACGCCCTTCTTTTTTTCAATGTGAACAAAAACATTTCTCATCTTCTTTATTAATCGTGGAAGTTATGGATTTGATAAAACCAATCAAAATCCACTTGGTTGCATTTGGCCCCTTTTCACTATCAAAACCAAAATAATTCACCCAAAGATTATTGTTTTAGATCTTCTAGTTTCTTATAACATGATTTTAAGTCATCCATGGAGTCACCACATAAGAGCTTTCGTAACTTATAGTAGGCAATGCATAAATTTCATCCATAATGGAAAATGTTACGAATATGAAGCTGATCCCAACCCTTGGGGCATTTAGCTTCCTAATACTAAAACTTAGTATCACATCATTACACTTACTCATATTAACAGTCCACCTCTTCCTGAGTTCTTCAACATGAATCTTGATGTACACGTCACTCTTGCAAATTCAGATGATGAAGAACCCAATGAGTTGAAAAACATTTTTAATACCACTCAGTTACCTCCTTATCTATCGGAATGGTTTCCTCCTATCCTACCATGAGATAGGACCATTCCTTTGATGGATGATGATACTGAAAGTCCTCCCCCATGTAATGCTAAAACATCCAATTACAAAAAAAATTATTTCATTTACAATGATTATGGGTTAGCCAAATTATTTCAAGACCCTCTAACAATGTCCCCTCGCACTTTTAGTAACATAGGTGTCTACACTAAAGGAACTTCCATTAAAATTGTTTAGCTAGCCTCTCACACATGTAACATATCTCCATCTTATGATGATTCTTACATTATACCCAAGCCCAATCACAAGAATTAGACATAATGCATTATCAAAATACTCTTGCCAAAATGCATACCTTTAACCAAGATGATGTGGTTCATATATTCTCTAATTATAGTGACATTGAACTAGAAACTGAAGGTCATGTCCCTCCTGCTAACCCATCATTGATAGACACTCCATGGGTTGTTCAAGAAATTCATAATAATGTCAAATTTGATGGCATTAGTCAACCCAATACCATTCATACAGTTCAACATAGTCACAATGTTATTGACCACCCTGATATTAATCAATCTATCTCTCAACATTAAGACTATATTGGCCAACCTGATATAGTCCAACCTTTAGTCACAAACTACATTGATTAGGTATCATGCATTGTCAATATAATACCCTCAGATTCACCACCTATAATAGACTACATTGGCCAACCCCATATAATCAAAATTATTTTGTTTCTACTAATTGTGTCGAATAAATTGATATAGTTAGCCCAATTCTTCTATACCAAATTGTATCGATTAGGTCGATACTGTCCAGTTAAATTTTATACCTTCTACTTTAGATGTTGAAATTACCTTATATTCTAAAGCTACTACTACAAAGCAAATACATTTTGAGTTTGAAAACAAAGGTAATCAGATTTTGAACTTTGAAGTAGATGTCAAATACTATGGACCTTTACCTACACTTCCTAGTGACAAATATACTCTATAATTACTCCATGCTAGAGAGCCTCACAAGCTTGAAAATTTTCAAAAAAAAGCTCCTTGTTTCAACAATTTCATTGCTAGCATCGATCCAAAAACACTTCCTATTTATAATCTTCCTCCTGCTCCATACCATTTCTAAGACGGAAATGCCATGCTTATTAAGGAAACCTTTGCAATTAACTATGACACAAATACCTCCCCTAAACCAATTCTTGTCTCTAGGGAACCTCGTCCTAAAGAGAAAGATAATTTTAGCCTTTTTTACGACAAATATCACGAAGCCTTTGCTTGGTCATACAAAGACATGCCTGACATTGACCCTAACATAGTTTTCCATAACATCATTACATATCTAGATACGAAACTTGTAAACCAAAAAAAATCAAAATTTTTCTCCCTAGATTCCACCTTGTGTCATAAATAAATTATCAAGCTCCTAGATGCTAAGTTCATCAAGCCTATGGATTATTCTCAATAGGTATCTCACACTGTTCCTATTCATAAAAAAATCATTATGGTCATTCGTATTTGCATTAGATTTCATAATCTCAATGTAACATGTCATATAGATAATTTTCCTTTACCATCAATTGATGCCATTGTTGATTCTACAACCAACTATGACATTCTCTCCCTTGTAAATGGTTTCTTTGGATATAATTATATTTATATTGCTCTTGAAGATCAACATAAAACTATTTTTACTACCGATTGGAAAACTATTACTATGTTAAGATGCCCTTTGGGCTTCAAAAATGCTGGAACCACTTATCAACATGCAAAGACCCATATATTTCATGACCTCATCCATAAAATAATTGAAACCTATGTGGATGACCTTATTTCTAAATCCAAGCACTCTGAAAACCATATTCATGGTTTTACTATCATATTTGATCATCTCATCAAATACAAACTTTGACTCAATCCTTATAAGTGTGTTTTCAGTGTTACCCTAGAATTTTCTAAAGATTATTAGTATCCTTAAGAGGGACTGATGTAGATACCACAAAAATCAAAGCTCTTGTCAACATGCCTATTCCTCAATCTATTCCTAACATTCACACCTATCTTGGCAAATTTATGGAAATCTAATGATTCGTCCTTGAGTGGATTACCACATCTATTCGGTAAACTCCCTCCATAAGAAAGGCAATGATCTTGAATGGATTGTTGCATGTCAAAAATATTTTGAAAATGTTAACAGGGGTTCTTGTAACATCCCATCAGAAGGTGCCAAGGTTTGTTTTGTGCAAATTCAGTTACATATTATGGTAACTAAGATGGTTATATAGCAAGTTGGTTCATTCATTTCATTCATCCTTAGTGGATATTCATTTATACACAGTTCAATAACCTAGATTATACATAGTTTTATTGAATAACAAGTTTGAATAAAACAAGGAAATGAATGTGCATGGAATAAAATAGAAAAAAATCAACAAAACCATAAATCAATATCTATATTATTATCTCTTCAATTGGAACTCTCTTTCCTTTACAACTATATATTATTTATAAAGCTTCAAGGATGATCTATCACTTCACATGCCTCACCTTTCACTTCTATCCTAAAGAAGCCTTTTAATATTTTTAAAGTCTTTTGGTATATAAAAATATGCCAACATACATCCAAAATATTATATAGTATAAAAAATAATATACACCACACTCATGTCACATGTACATACTCTGCGATTTTACACTTCGAAGTCTAGTACCAACACTTTCTTAGGCTTAGACCTTTATATCATCTTGAGACAAATTCATAGGAAGTGTGTCAAAGTCTGGAGCTGGTGGAGTTGCTTACGCTACATTCAAGGATTGTTCCAAAACTAATGATCACGGCTATTATTCGAAGTATCGTTTACTAATTTTCACCTCTTGCACATTACTTAGCCACTCTTTCATATTTTTAACTAAGTAGAGTACCAATCTACCACCCTTTGTAGGTTTTCAATATATTGGTGTAACTAGGAGGCTACCCTTTATGAGTTTTAAACCTTGTTGGCCCCACTCTAAAATTTATGGCTTTCCCTAGCTTTTAAAATAATCATTTTTTTCAAAAAAATTCAACCACATTACTTACTGAGAAGGTGGAGGCATGGACTATGAATGTAGAGTCAACACATACTATGATGTTTATGGTCATATTAAAATAGCTGCTGATGATGATGCTACTATGAAATCAAATATTATAGAGTTTGTTGAGGTGGAGGTGCTTATTTTTATGCTTGTGATGACTTCCTTTATCGTATCTCCTGAATGAGTTGAGCAGGTGTGATGAACTTTGGTTCCTCAATGACAATTTTAATTAAATTATCAAAATTTTCTAGGTCATGCTATAATTACCTCCAATGATTGGCTTATGTTGCTAGACCTTCTGTTTGATATCCTACATGATCTAGTCCATCCTATCTACATATCACTGTGTCTGGACAGTGGTGATTGTGTTTCAGATAATCGCATTCTCCTATTTACACATCCCCTCCATCACATTGTCCCTTAGATCAAGAGAGTCTTTAAGTGAAGAATTGAGATCGATGGGTTAGGATATTTGACTATCCATTATTGCCTTGGATTTTTAAGCTTTAGAGAGATTTGGTGTTATTATTTTCCATGTGTAGCTAGATGTTCCAGTCAATCATATTTCAAAAAATATATATGGCTCAATACATCACATTTTTAATTACTTGCTCATATTATTAGAGGAGCTTATAGATCACATCTAAATCAACTCACAAGTGTTGACCTTGAACATGCAATTGCTTCAATTTTTGTGCATCCACCCAATCCTTTATGAGATAAAAAATCAAAGCCATGAGTTGTTTTTCTTTGGACATCACTTGATCTCCCAAAACTTGAACAACTAGTGTTATAAAAGTGTCGTAGATTATCTCTTAGGCCTTGGCTAGATGGTGTTACATTCTGATTCCTCACTAAGCCAACTTACTTGATTGTTTGTGGATTTTCTATTGTTGATGACTTGATTTATTTATTACTAGTTAAGCTGTAAGTCATATGCTGTTATGGGGAAGTTATATGTTGCTTTGATTTTATGATTTCATGACTATGAGTTAGTTGTAGTGTATATTTTTACATTATGATCATGATGAGTTGTTATTTTAGCTATATTTTATGATGTATATAAATGTCATGATGTAATGGACAAACTACTTGTTTATCATGAGTTGGACACATGAGAGATTCATCCCTCAGACCCTGATGGAGGGAAAGCATCATTAGAGAGGGTGACATAGATGAAGTTGCTGGGGGATGATAGAGGAATGGATAGAATCCTGCACACACCACACTAGTTAGTACATGTTATATGCATAATGAAATTGTTAGCACAGTGTGTTTTGATGATGTTGCACTTAGATAATGGTTTATACATGATTATTTGTGTGTGATAGATTAAATTTATGCTTAGATAAATTAATCTTTTAGGATTACATTTTGTCGTGCTAATGTGTTCACGACTATTAATGTTTTTGAAAATATAAATTTGGATGACTAGTGTTTGGTACTACCATATGTAGACCAACCAACATATCTTAGCAATGTTGAGAATATAAGATAGTTATCATAACGATATCTCAGAAATATCATTATAGGGATTAACCCCTTAATACAGATAAATAATAACTTGATATTAATATATAATGGCTTAAAATAAATATCTATCATTATCAGAATGGTGTTATACAATATTAGTTTTGTGTTTATTTAGCTATTATTGTAGAAAACATATATGTTAAAAATAGGAAAAGCCTCATTAAAGAAATAAAAAACAAATAAAATAAGGATAAAGTGTTATTAATGGAATAAATTTATTAAAAAAAAAAAAAAAAAAATCATTAAAAAGGAAAGTGAGGAGTTTTAAAAGGAAAAAGAAAATAGATCTAATCGCTAGAAATGGAATGCTCCTATTCACATATCTATCAAGCAATTAAAGAATTATTATGATCAAGGGGTTTAACTTTGGCATATACCCAAAATGGATTTATATTAAGTTCTGTATCAGAGTGTCAGAGGAAACTATATAGAGGTAAATATAAACATTTTTAAGGTTCTTGAAATTAAATAGAAGGTAATCGATGCAACAAGCAATGAACCTTGGGGTCCACATGGGATAATTATGGAAAACATTGCTCAGGCCACAAGAAATTATAATGAATGCCATTTGGTTATGAGTGTTCTATAAAAAAAATTAGTGATACTAGCATAAACTAACATCATATTTACAAGGCATTGGCTGTTCTAGAATATCTGGTGGCAAACGGATTTGAGTGTGTTATAAATGAGCTTTTGGAACATACCTTGCATAGGTCGTCACTTTTAGATTTCTACTTTATTAAACCAAATGGAAAGGATTATGGAATCAATGTGAGAAAGAAGGCTCAAAATATTCTATCTCATATCAACGACAAAGATGGAATAAATGAAGTGAGATAAAATATGATAGCCAACAAGAACAAGCATGGCAACCTTTCTTCATCAAGAGGATACACACTGATTTCATATTCAGGGTTTGGTAGTGAATACAATGGTGTTCATTATGATTGTCATGAAATTCAAAATGGAGGCAGATCTGATGATAGTCATGAGTAAAGAAAAGATAATTTTGGTGATTAGTACAAAGATCAAGACCATCATGGCCGAGATGGTGGTGAACACTTTAGAAATGGTACAGATAAATATG
The DNA here is from genome assembly GCA_037957365.1 of Torreya grandis. Taxonomy (NCBI): domain Eukaryota; kingdom Viridiplantae; phylum Streptophyta; class Pinopsida; order Cupressales; family Taxaceae; genus Torreya; species Torreya grandis. Next base: position 4,093,274 of record JARHVA010000888.1, on the reverse strand, counting down.
ATGATGATCACACTTTATTTTTAAGGTGCATTTCCTACACAACACTTATTTGCTTGTATGGTTTGTTTCCCAAAATTTATTTACAAAATGTTACGTAGGAATCAAATAGGGTCTTATTAATTTTTAGAACTATCCTAAGGAGTGTGCAACAACAGAGCTATCTGATAACACATTATGTTAAGAATTTAACTCGCCGTGCTTATTTAAAAACAAGAAAAGAAATTTTCAAAAAAAAGAGGAAACAATGATTTGTATATTAATTACAATGATTTATATATTAACTACAATGACCTTAAAAGGGTATGAAATGGAATTCCTACAACAATTTTATTATGAGTTTTTATAGCGAATCATGTATATATCCATTGACATATATAGTGTGATATATATTGTTAATTTTACTTGGTGATATACTCATAAGGATATTATTATTAATAACATATTGCCCACTATATTATCTCTAAATAAATAAATGTAACTCTGTTAATATTCTCAGATTATAACCTATCTATCATAATTATTATTGATAATGTTATCTACTTAAGTAGGATAATTCTGTATAACGTCCTAGAGTATTGGTATGAAACATAGTATTAATCTGAAATTTAAACTATATAGTTCCCTGGCTCATTAATGAATTATTTTTACCTTGGGTAGATATGCAATGCACTGTATAAATGAATAAGAAATTGTAAACATATACAAATTACTATGGTGCCTATAATCCCCAAATTGTAGTGAAGAATTTATGTGAGGCTGAATGTATATATTTGCATATCTTTAGATATGTATAGGTGCTAATACATATATAACGATACATGAATTATTTAAAATATATATATATATATATATATATATATATATATATATATATATATATATATATATATATATATATATATATATATATATATATATCTATGGTAAGCAAAACTGATATACATTTGTATGAGATAGTAAGATGTAATTTCAGTATGAAGTAACCATAATTGATATATTTTGGTTGTTACACATAATAAATTATCCTTATACGTATATTAAGGATCTACTTATATCTATATACTTATTATTGTCTTGGAATTTAAATTGTACAGTTACTTGGCTCATTAATGAATTATTTTTACCTTTGGTAGATATGTAGTGAGCTATGAGAAATTATAAACACATATAAATTATTATGGCGTCTATAATCCCCAAATTGTAGTGAAAAATTTATGTGACGCTGAATGTATATATTTGCATATCTTCAAATATGATTATTTATCTAGTCACTTGTGTTATTTATACCTAATACATATATAGCAATACATGGATTATCTGAAAAAAAGATATATATATATATATATATATATATATATATATATATATATATATATATATATATATATATATATTCTATGGTAAGCAAATATGATATATGCTTATATGAGACAGTAAGATGTAGTTTTATTATGATGTAACTGATATATTTTGGTTGTTACATGTAATAAATTATCCTTTTGTATATATTAAGGATCTACTAATATCTATATACCTATTATTTGAAAGCAAGTAAGAAATATCTAAAAACAATAAAGTAATATCACAATGTGAATATTTGCATGATGACGATTTGATTGAGTATAATACATTGTTCCTTAATATCCAAGAATATTAATATCGTATAAATAATCATCAATGTATTTTGTGCATATAAGAGTTATAATGATTGTTGGAATCATATGAATTTCATGATTAAGAAATATAAATGACCATGATATAGTGTTTATATATTATTTGAGTACGGATATATGGTAGATGTTATGAGCAAGATTAGTTTATACAGGTGCTCATATATATGAAAAAAAAAAATATCCATGAGAAGACTTAGGTAGTTATGTATAACACACAGAGGTGTACTTATTTCTATAAAAATATTAATTGCTAAAAAAAAGTAAGCCCTAAGATTTCGAGGGACAAGAAACCATATCCATATGAATATAGTCTCCTGGAACGTAAATAGATTATGACTAACTATTGATATATATGCATACAATAGGGGAAACATGTGTACATTACATATTAAGAGTATATGAATATGTATAAGTGTTTATATTTATATAGCATATATTAGTGCATCATGATGCATGTCTATAAGTTATAGTTTTTTTGATTGGTAGAGACTAAGTTATAGATTCTTGAAGGATGAGAAACTATTACTTATGCATGCATCTTCTTAAAATATAAAAAATTGTTTAAATGAAGGATTATGATTTTATGAGAATTATGACTATTTTTATTATCCTTGGCTGTTAAAATTGAATAGTATAACGATGGATTGTGATAATAGTACTTATCATATAATGTAATATCTACTTATGGAATTTAGATTTATGCAGTCCATACATAGATTATACTCGATTGGTATAAACTGTAATTGCTTGTTTATTAATTAGGATTAAGAGACATTTGAATCTTGAAATTATAGAACTGATTGTTTATGATTGAGTAGTGTGCTCATGTACAATGAATTATGATATTATGGGATGTCAGAGTATTTTATGCTTGAAAAGTACAGTCTAAATTTATGTTATACTCAGGTAGTGCAAATTGTAACTGTTATGTCTAGATTCATTCATATGTTTGATGAACTAAATTTATATGTGTTGGTTATTTCTATAACTAACATGTTTTATGACAATTATTAGGAAGTATTGTATTGTTTCTGATTAAAAAATTAAAATATGTAACCTAATATATATATTATACCTAGTTGGTATAATCCATACTTGTTTACTTATTACTTACATAATAAATGATATTGTAGAGGTTCATTCATACATTTGATGGATTAAATGTATTCATTTGATTATTCTTATGCTTAACATGTTTTGTGATTGTTAGTAGGAAGTAATCTATATGAAACTATTGGTTATATATATGTTAACCAAATCTTGCATTGTTAGTACTAAGTAGTGATATGGTCTTCACTAGCTTACTAGCATCACAATGTCAGATGAAGGTAATCTGATCAAGTGGTGTGTATAAATTTGACTAATTTTTATATCATTAATTATTGATTACTTTGTCTAAAGTAATGTTAAGTGAGACATTGTCATTTCATGAGTATGATTTACATGTTTGTGCGATATCTTGAGTATATTAAGTTTCTTTATGATACATTGCATATTTAGTTTTAAAAATTATACAAGTACTATCTTGTCTCTCTACATTCTCACACCATCTCTATCTAATCATCCATGAAGAGAGGTCCATTCCATGATGGTATTTGTGTGGGGGATCATTGTTCTATAGTTGTGAAAAATCACTCAGATGATTCTCTCCCTCCCCTCACTTGTACTTACTTGGAGATGGCATTCGAGACTACCGGAGATACTGGAGTTTGGAAACTCATGCTTCATGGAACCATGTATCTTATATATATACATTGTATTGTATTTATTATTGAGACATTATTCTGATGAAATATATTTATTACTTATTATATGTTGATAACAATGGCTGTATGGTTGTACCAGCTGTGGTTGGACATTTGTAATTACTTTCCATATTTGGTTATGATGTGTTTCATATGTTGATAGTGATAAGTGATTGTTAGAAGTCATATGCTTATTTATAGACACCATACTTAGAGTGTTTTATTTGGATCACTAATTGGATTCTCATAGTGAAGTCTAATAAAAGAGTCTATTGATAAAAAAATATATCATAGTTTTTTAAGTCAAACCTAGTGGGATTGTTACATGTGGTATCAGAGATGTGGCTCAAACTATAGGACCTAATAAGTCCATTATTATTTTCATATCTTTTTTGGTTATCAGTGTGAATCTATATAACATCCCATTCAGCAAGAAAATTACATGATGCAAGAGCACAAGTAGTATTATACTGGTTAACTGAAGTGTATTTTGAAATTGTACTGCCTCAGTATAGAATCATGTTACACCTTGATTGGAGTTGTGGGATCTAGTAAATCCTCTTGTATGCCTTGATGACTATTGTAAATAATAGACATCCTTGAAGTATTTTATGGTACACTGAGTGTGTACCCTTAGGATTACTCATACCCTTTTAGAACTTTTAAAGGGTTGGTTATCGAGTGTCTCGATGGTGATGGTTGTATATGAGGTTTAGGTAGGTGAGTACATTACATAGTTCATGAGTTGTGAATAAGAGATTCCTACCATATTTTTGATCATTTAGATCGAACACCTCATGAATGATTACATCTTTACTTGGTAATCAAGTTACCTTCACCATTTGTGTTTTGTTTTGTGAATGTTTAAAAAACATGGGATGCTTCACACTTAAAAGGATGTGCATTTTAAATAGAGTTTTGCGTCTTATGTAGGAGAAGAAATCCTAAAATACAATTTATGGATTGACACCACCTAGTGTGGTGGGAATTCTCATTATAGTGGAGTGTAGTAATCTTTATTGAGGATCATTAATTGGCACCACATATGTTTATATGGAATGGGAAGAGGTGTCATCTCACATAGTTAGCATAGCGGTGAGTTGTTACTCTCTCACCCTCCTTTGACATCATTATAAGCCCATTGAGAGGATTCATATTTTCATGATGTTGATTTAGTGTTCCTTAATCAAAAATTTGTTTCTATAATGTTGTTTTGATCATATTCCTTGGAGTTCATGGGATAGTGTCTTCTACTTCTTGTTGATAGAAAAGATGTAGGAATGGAATGGATTGTTGCATCTATCATTAATATTTTTTCTTTTAATTATGGAAACATGCTGTGATACTACACTTACAGGTTTGGTAAGTAGGTAATTATGACAACTTGGGTTGTGATGTTTTCTTTATATTATGCGAAAGAATTTAAGAGTTTGTTGCTGTGGATTTTTAGAGTCATACTTACTAGTGCTGTTTTATCTAACTTGTGAACTTAGACCTCATGGAATGGTGAACCATGGATTTATATTGGTTCTAGATTAATATTTATAAGCTAATTACAATTGTTATGTTATTATTTACCCTTGAATTTATTGGTAATATTCTCATCATGCTTAAAACATGTTGTTTTGATGAGACATTTATGTATCTTTCACCTAGAGCAAGTATGAAATAGGATGTACGAAACATCTTGTTAGTCTAAGGATTTGAGATAAACCTATAATTTGTTGTGTAATTAGCCAAGAAAGCAGAGAGACATTATCTTGCTTGTTCCTTTTATAGGGTTGTAAGGACGGTGTGATCCATGGCCTTTGCTTGTTATGTTAATTTTAACATTATTTTCTCTTAATTAATGAATATAACCAAGATGGGTTAAGTTGTTAAATGTGATATTAGTTATGTTTGGCTAATGGTAATTTAATACAATTATGAAATGATTGCATGATTGATCTTGTAATGTATGTTGACACATCTAAAATTATTTAGCATATATCATTGCATTTTAAGATTTGTTAATATAGATTTGTGATTCATTAAACCATGTGCACATTTTGGAGATTATAGAGTCATGGAGACCTAAAGGGATGAGTGGTGAATTAGGATGGTGAATACTAAGAGATGGGAGTGGATCCTATTTAGTGTCATATTGACTCGGTAGTTACTGAGTTTGAATATGACAAGGGAGCTTGTCAAATCCAAGATTTGGTGGATAGATTTATCAAATTCAGTTGTATGGTCATACATATGTATACTGTGGAATGTTTATTCTTTAATTTTGTATACATTGTAGTATTTACAGTTCCTATTCATCGTTATACTTGTCAGGGCTATGTGGAGTAGTGGTAGTATTAACATGTTATACTTATTAAGAGCTACACAAAGTAGTGATGGTATTAATTTTTACACATCATTCTTGTCAGATTCCTTAAAAACTTTTCTCTAGAATGAGAAAAACACTCTCAAGGATGGAGAGATGTGCAAAGGTATTGGGAAGCTTTGAGGAACTCTCCTTAGCCATTTGTTTTGGATTTTATGATGATTTCATGTGCTTTTAATTGTAGTTTAAATTTTAGAAGTCAGTGAAACTTTCATTGAGATATGTGAGATCCTTCAAGATACTAGAAGTGATTAATCCTGTAGCATATAAGCTTGTCTTGTCTGTTTTGGACCTCGAAGTGGTCATGATAGAACCATTCAAAGTGACACTCAAAAACCTTGTTTGCATAATAGGAAGATGTCACAGTGTAGGTTCTTGTGGGACCAATACTTTGAGAATAGTGATACTTGAAAGGACTATGATGATTTCTATAGGTAATTTCTATATTTATTTGCTTGATTTGATACTTTATACTATATTATTTCTCTACTGAATAATGTTTATAATTTAGAACTTATGATTGAATAAGTGTCATCTAGGATGATGACTAGCTTTAAGGGGAATGATGATACATCCCAATTCCTCTCTAAGCCAACTTACTTGATTATCCATGAATTTTCTATAGTTGATGATTTATTTATTATTAGCTAAGCTATAAGTCATATGCTGTTATGGGGCAATTGTATGTTACTTTGGTTTCATGATTTCACTGATATGAGTTAGCTATAGTGTATATTTTTATACTATGATCATGATGAATTATTATTTTAGCTATATTTTATGATATATATAAATGTCATGATATAATGGATTCACTCCCTGTTTGTCATGAGTTGGATGCAACAGAGATTCATCCCTCATATATTGATGGAGGGAGATCATCATCAAAGAGAGTGACAGATGGAGTTACTGGGGGATAACAGAAGAATGGATAGAACCCTGCACACACCACATTAGTTAGTACATATTATATGCATAATAAATTTTTTAGCATAGTGTGTTTTGATGATGTTGCACTTAGATAATGGTTCATGCATGATTAATTATGTGTTGTAGCTCATATTTATGCTTAGATAAATTAATATTTTGGGATTGCATTTTGTCGTGCTAATGTGTTCACGACTATTAACGTTTTCAAAAATGCAAATTTAGATGACTAGTATTTGGCACTACTGTATGTAGACCAACTAGCATATCTTAGTAATATTGAGAATATAAGCTAGTTATCATAATAATATCTCAAAAATATCATTATAGGGCTTAACACCTTAATACAAATGAATAAGGGCTTGATATTAATATATAACAACTTAAAATAAATAGCTATCATTACCGGAATGGTGATAAATTATTAATTTTGTGTTTAATTAGCTATTAAATGTAGAAAATATATATGTTAAAAATAGGAAAAGCCTCATAAAGGAAATAAAAAAGGGTAATGTGAATAAAACAAATATAACAAATAAAATAAGGATAAAGTGTTATTAATAGAATAAATTAAAAAGAAAACAAAAATAAAAAATAAATAAAGAAAATAAAAAAACAAAAAGAAAGAAAATCATTAAAAAGGAAAGTGAGGAGTTTTAAAAAGGAAAAAAAAAGATCTAATTTCTAGAAATGGAATGCTCCTATTCATAGATCTATCAATCAATTAAAGAATTATTCTAATTAAGGTGTTTAACTTTAGCGAATACCCAAAATGGATTTCTATTAAGTTCTAGATCATACTGTCAGAGGAAATTATAGAGAGGTAAATATAAAGGTTCTTAAGGTTATTGAAATTAAACAAAAGGTGCTCGATGCAACAAGAAATGAATCTTGGGGTTCACATGGGATAGTTATGGTAGAAATTGCTTAGGGTGCAAGAAATTGCAATGAATGTTAGATGGTTACGAGTGTTCTATAAAAAAAAGATTAGTGACACTAGCAGAAATTAAGGTCATATTTACAAGGCGTCGACTGTTCTAGAATATCTGGTGGTAAACGAATCTGAGCGTGTTATAAATAATATTTTGGAATATACCTTCCACATGTTGTCACTTTCATATTTCCAATTTGTTTAACCAAATGGAAGGGATCATGGAATTAATGTGAGAAATAAGGCTCAAAATATTCTATCTCATATCAATGACAAAGATGAAATAAATGAAGCGAGACAAAAAGTGGCAACCAATAGGAACAAGCATGGGGGCCTTTCTTCATCAGGTGGATACAAGTTGAGTTCATATTCAGGGATTGGTGGTGGATATAATGGTGTTTGTTATGATTGTCATGGAAGTTGAAATGGAGGTAGATTTGATGATAATCATGAGCAAATAAAAAATAATTCTAGTGATTAGTACAAAGATCAAGACCATCATGGCTGAGATGGTGGTGACCGCTTCCAAAATGGTACAAATAAATATGAAGATGATCACACTTTATTTTTAAGTTGTATTTTCTATGCATAACACTTATTTGCTTGTATGGTTTGTTTCTCAAATTTTATTTATAAAATGTTATGTAGGAATCAAATGGGGGTCTTATTAATTTTTAGAACTATCCTAAGGAGGGCACAATAGTAGACCTATCTGATACCACATTATGTTTAGAATCTAATTCACTGTGATTATTTAAAAATAGTAAAAGAAATTTTAAAAAAATAGAGGAAACAATGATTTATATATTAACTGCATCGATTTATATATTAACTGAAATAGATTATATATTAACTATAACGATTTATATATTAATTACAATGACCTTTAAATGGGTATGGAATGAAATTATTACAATAATTTTATTAATTATGAGCTTTTATAGTGAATCTTGTATATATACATTGACATATACAGTTATATATATTGTTAATTTTACTTGATGATATAGTCATAAAGATATTATTATTAATAACATATTTCTAACCATATTATCTCTAAAGAATAAATGTAGCTCTATTAATATTCTTAGATTATAGCCTACCTGTCGTAATTATTATTGATAACATTTTATACTTATGTAAGATAATTTGGTATAACGTACTAGAGTATTGGTATGAAACTTAGTATTAATCTAGAATTTAAACTATACATTTACTTGGATAATTAATGAATTATTTTTACTTTGGGTAGATATGCAATGAGCTATATAAATGAATGAGAAATTGTAAACACATATAAATTAGTATGGTCTCTATAATCCTCAAATTGTAGTGAAGAATTTATGTGAGGCTAAATGTATATATTTGCATATCTTCAGATATGGTTATATATTTAATCACCCATGTTATTTATACTTGATACATGTATAGGTGCTAATACATATATAGCGATACATGAATTATAAAAATTAAAATAACTTTTATATATATATATATATATATATTATGGTAAGCAAATCTGATATATGCTTATTTGAGATAGTAAGATGTAATTTTAGTATGATGTAACTGTAACTAATATATTTTGGTTGTTACACATAATAAATTATCCTTCTACATATATTAAGGATCTGTTGATATCTATATATTTATTGTTTGTAAACAAGAAGGAAATATCTGAAAACAACAATGTAATATCACAATGTGAGTATTTGTATGATGATGATTTGATTGACTATAATATGTTGTTCCTTAATATTCTAAGAATACTAATATCATATAAATAATCATTAATGTATTTGTACATATAAGAGTTATAATGATTGTTGAAATCATATGAAGTTTATGATTAAGAAATATAAACAACCATGATATAGTGTTTATATATATTATCTGAGTATGGATATATGATACATGTTATGAACAAGATTAACCTATATAGGTGCTCATATATATGAAAAAATGTAAATCCAAGAGAAGACTTAGGTAGTTATGTATAACACATAAAAATGTGCTTATATCTATAAAAATATTCACTGCTAAAAAAAAAGTAAGCCCTAAGATTTTGAGGGTCAAGAAACCATATCCATATGAATACAGTCTCCTAAAACATAATTTTTTTTGGACTAACTATTGATATATATGCATATAGTAGGGAAAACAAGTGTACAATATATATTACGAGCATATGAATATGTACAAGTGTTTATACTTACATAGCATATATTAGTGCATCATGATACATGTCTATAAGTTATAGTTATTTTAATTGGTAGAGACTAAGTTATAGATTCTTGAAAGATGGGAAACTATTTATTTATACATATAGCCTCCTAAAATCAAATAAATATTTAAACAAAGGACTATGATTTTATGAAAATTATGACTGGTTGATAAAATTGAATAGTGTAATAATGGATTATGATAATAGTACTTATCATAGAATGTATTATCTACTTATGGAAATTAGATGTATGTAGTCCATACATAGATTATAGCTAGTTGTTATAAATTGTAATTGCTTGCTTATTAGTTAGGATTAAGAAATATTTGACTCTTAAAATTATAAGACTGGTTGTTCGTGATTGAATAGTGTGTTCATGTACAATGAACTATGATATTATGGAATGTCATAGAGTATTTTATGCTTAAAAACTACAGGCTAAATATATGTTATACTCGAGTGGTACAAACTATAATTGTTATGTCTAGATTCATTCATACGTTTGATGAATTAAATGTATGCATCTTGATTATTTATATGAATATCATATTTTATGATAGTTAGTAGAAAGTAATGTATTGTGTATACTTACAAAAATTATAATATGTAGCTTTATATATATATATACACACACACACATACATACATATGATTATTCCTATACTTAGTAAGTTTTATGATTGTTAGTAGGAAGTAATCTATATGAAAATATTGGTTATATATATGTTAATCAAATCTTGTATTGTTGGTACTGAGTAAGTAGTGAGATAGACTTCACTAGCTTACTAATATCATAATCGCAGATAAAGGTAATCTAATCAAGTGGTGTGTATGAATTTGAATGATCCTTAGATCATTAATTATCATAATCTTTAAAAAAATTAAAGTTAAGTAAGAAATTTTTATTTCATAAGTATGATTTACATGTTTTTGTGATATCTTGAGTAGAACATGTTTCTTTATGATACACCACATGTTTAGTTTTAGAAATCATACAACACATGGGTACTATCTTGTCTCTCTAGATTCCCATACCATCACTATCTACTCATCCATGAATGGAGGGCCATTACATGATGGAAATTGTGTTAGGTATTGTTGGTCCATGATTGGTGTGAAAAATCACTCAGATGATGCTCTCCCTACGCATAATAGTACTTACTTGGAGACAAAACTTGAGATTACCAAATATATTAGAGTTCAAGAACTCATGTTCCATAGAGGCATGTATCTTATGTTAATAAGTGTGGTCATTAATGTCTAAGTTGATGCCATTGATGTCAAGGTGTATCTGGTGAATATGCATGGTGATTCATCTTTGAGGTATGAGCTTGTGTGCTTAAATTGACAAGAAAGCCATGTGACAAAAGAAAATTTGAAGGCAACCTGATGTCTCTTCTATTGAAAGATAATTTGGTACCAAATTAATGATTCTTATATTGGTTTTTATCAAGGTTATTATAGTGGTGTAAGAATGATTTCTGATGAATGTTCTTTTTTGATAGTATCATTAAGATAAGCATGTTTAGAGACTAGTCCTTGAGTACAATGTGTCTTGAGAAACCTATTCATAACAATCATAGTCATATCATGAGCATGTGCATGATAATCATGAAGAGATATGTGTAGAGGTATGATATTTTTTGAGGAGAATGAAAAGCTTATGAGTAAGGTGTATATATATCAATGAGTGTTTTAAGATTAGTTGTCAAGTTTCAAGTGCTTGAAAAGACCAGTTATGGCACTAGTCATGGTATGTAAAGTCTTAGTGAGAAGGTTTGAGCATGATGGATTCATGAGATGGATGAAAAAAGGAATAAGAGGATATATTAGGTTGATTGAGCATGCATATGAGGCATTGGATCACTCAGGTGAGTTTCAAAATGAACCTATAGGGGTAAGACCTTAAGTCCAAATTTGCAACTAGACTAGTTTTATACCCTACCTAACCTAATGAGGTGTCATGGGGTGTTTTCAAGACATATAAAGGATGTATGGAAGTGGTTGAGAATAATAAGAGTTTTTATGACATGATATTGAGGTTTTTATCATGACATTGGGGTATTGAGAGCATGGAAGAAGGCATGAGGGATAGTTCAAGGCCTAGTAAGGTATGAAAATTATGGTGTAGATAAAGAATGCAAGCCTAAAGGGGTACGAGGTTATATTTTCAAGGAAATACTGGACATGTGAGTGTTTTTAGTGGTATTATATATTTTATCAATCATTTTCATATATTTTGAGGTCATGGTTTGTAATAAAAGCATGAAAAGTGGTTTTGAGGTCTTTCGAGTACATAAAATGAAGACATGCAAATATGAGGACTTTTAGGTGTTCATTGATATGTTTAAGATCTACATTGGAAATTTATATATTAAGAAGAGATGGGGAATTTTCATAGATAATATATTTAGGCATTAGTTTTAGAAATAAGAGACAGTTCTTTATGAACAATCGTTAACACCAGAAATAATGTTAACCCTCTCTAAAACCCTAACAATGACCCAATGTGGAATATCTTGTTCAAAATAGACCATAATGGTATAAAATGACTATAAAAACTATTGGAACATGTATTTAAATCTCCTAGGCATCTCCATGTGTGATTGGTTTGTCAGGTGTGTGAGTAGATCCTAAAGAAAAATGCTAGTTTCTTGAATATTTGTTGTAGCAATTAGAGTTGACAAAGTAAAAATATTCAAATCATTGGATGGATAAGGTTAAGAATTTTATTTTACATCCATGGTGGTTTATATATAGGTTCAAACCCTCAAGTATGCTAAACTATTCATCTAATTTGACCCGTCATTAATAGGCCTAATGGTGAAAATAGTGAGAAACCCAGTCAACAATGAGAAGATGATTAGAGATATGTTATCATGGAATAAGGATGAAACCAAGTACATGTAAAAATTATTAAATAATTTTAAGACATGTTAACATTGGATATAAGTTTTTGTGGTTAGTGAAAATGATGAAAAAGTTGCTCACAAGTTGACTTGTCTGATTCAGATGAGATAGTGAGATACAAGGTCATGAGATTGATCTGCAAGATCAATATTTTCATTTGACCATATTATATTTATATTTGAGAATGTTATCATAAGATTATATAAATGTATAGGATTCTTTGTAAATGGTCATGTAGGTGATTGAAGGTCATTATCACCATGACTGTGCTTTAAGGTAAATTGGCAGTTCTAGGTAAACGAGTTGTAGTGATGAGTTTGAGACTCTATGCCCTGAGTTTAAGAATATAATATATATAATGTTTATATTTAGGACTTATATGTCCTATAAATTCTTTTTATAAGATTTTTTAGTCATTAAAAGTAGTGAAAATGTTGAATCCAAAATGGCTTGATTGGTTGAGTGAGGTCTGTGAGAGAGGTCAACAAATTGATTTGCAAGACCAATAATTTCCATTATAGATTATGATATTTTTATTTAAGATTGTTTTAAAGTTGTTTATGATAATATTCATGTATTTTAAGTCCTTTATTGTGCTCTTTCAGGTGTCATAAGTTCAAGTTTTCATGAATGTGTTTTGAGGTTAGTTGGTAGTTCATAAGGAACATTTTGCAGAGAAGAGTTTGAACCTATATAACTTGAGTTTAAGTATATAATAAAGTTTGTGATGACTATAATATTATGAAGTTTATAAATATTTGATTTATTTTCATGATTGTTTATCCAATTTGTGTTTTATCTTCAATATCTCAAGACAGACTTTTTGGGTATGCACAAGCCTAATTGTGAATAATACAAATGGTGTGCTTCAAGTGGTGATTGAACTTGAAATATGTTGTGGAAATTAGATGATATTATTAGAGGAATATTGGAGTGGAATATGAATTTTTCATTTTGTGTGTGAATTTTTAAAGTGTTTTAATGAGATCAAAGGGTAACGTGTATTAATGAAGGCCTAATTAAATTTGGTCTCCTTTAGGCCTAAAGAAGGATTTGGTCCATTTGAGCAATGTCCAAATTAATGTAATGTTTGATTCATGTTTTTGGCATGTAATAAGGAATATTTCATGAAAAATATAAGTGAAAAAGTGTGTATGGCTGACCAAGATGTCTATAAGCAAGAGGCTAGTATAAGAACAAGGCCTAACATGCCTAATTGTCTAGTTAGAGAATAAGTGTGTTGAAGTGGAAGATATAAAACTTTAAAGAGATAAATGAGGTATTTTAGACCATAAAAAGGGTGTATATAAAATATTATGAAGATATATTAGGGGTAATATGTATGAATATTAAGTTCATATGACTTAATCAGTCTTGAAGAGACCTAATTGAGCGAAGAGACCTAGAAGGCAGTTTGAGAGGGCTAAGAGTGTCAAGAGCTGAAGAGGTGATCATCATAATTTAGTTGAGAAATAAGATGTTATGAAGGTGATCAAAGCAATCCAATAGCTAAGTTGGTGCTGAGTCATCTAGGGGCTTGGTGCCTCTTTGCAAGTTGGTGCTTGCTAAAGCCTAGTTGAGTTGGTGCTTAGCTAGTTGGGGTTGGTGCTCCATGTGAAGTAGGTGCTTAACTAAATTTAGTGTTTATATTATAGAAATATATTGAATTTATATATAATTTGGTTTTATTTCTCTTGAGTTTTTTTCCACATATGTGATGTATTCTTATGTTTCATGCTTATATGGATAGGTGTTTATGCTTGCTAGATTTATATGCTTGTTTGATGGTTCATGATTGCTTAAGTGAAATTGATAATAAAGTTTTTGAAGATTGATTCACGCCCATATTATTTATTTTTATTACAATATTTAGTATCATATCAGGTCCTTTGAATTAGTCCTAATATCCTAAAAGAGATTCTAGAAGCAAGGATGGCTAGTCAACAAGCACAAAGTGGTTTCTCTATCAGTAAGGCTTCATTCTTCAATGGGACTAATTATACCTTTTATAACATCAAAATGAGGACATATTTTATGTCAATGGGCCATGACATGATATTTGGATGTGGATGGATATACTCCACCTTATACACCACTAATTGATACAACATGCAATAGTGAAAGTGAGAGCAATTCTAAGGCAATGAATGCCATTCTATGTGGCCTATCAGAGGTAGAGTTTGTGAAGGTGATATGGGAAAAATTGAAGACTATATATGAAGGAGACACCAATATGAATATGGCCAAGTTGCAGATCCATAGGAGATAATTTGAAAATTTGAAGATGAAACCATTATATCCTACCTATTAAAGGTTGATGTAGTTGTCAATGTCATTAGAGGATTGGGAGAAGAAGTGAAGGAGTCTATAGTTGTTCAAAAAGTATTGAGATCACTAAATATTAAGTTTGATTATAATGTGTTTGTAATAGAAGAGATGCAAGATTTGGATAAAATGGAAATGGATGGGCTTCATGGCATCTTGACTATATATGATATGAGAACAAATGAAGGAAAGCCTCCTAAGAATGAAGCAATATTTAAAGCTTAGAAGTCAAAAGCCAAGAAGGTCAAGAATGAGGAATGGTCATATGTTGATGATTAGAAAATAATAACCATGTTTGTAAGGAAATTGAGGTTCGACTATGGTAAATACAAGGGTAAGTTTCCCTTCAAATGTTTCAACTATGGCAAGATTGGTCATTTTACATCTAAGTGTCCTAAAAAGGATAAGACTAAGCATGATGAAGAATATGATGAACATCATGGAGTTGATAAGAAGGCCTATAATTTTGATAAAAATAAGGAAGATTTCAAGAAGTATGAAGGTGGGAAACAATCATTTAAGAACAAGAGAAGTTTATACACCAAATAAGATAACTCATCTGATGTAAGTGACACAAGCACATCTGATAGTGATAATGATAGTAATGAACATGAATATGAAAACAATGAAATATTATTCATGGCTATAGAAATAGACAATGAGGGTTACTCAAATGGAAAAAGATTTATGGTTGATGAAGAATCAGATGAAGAAGAGGCTGAAGTAAACCTTGAGGCAGAATTGGTGAATGCTCTAGAGGAGTTGAAGTTAAAAAGAAAGAAGAATAACATATTAAGATCATTAGTTAATGACTATGAAGAGTAGATTGGTTTGTTTGAAGAGAGATTGAGTAACACATCTAAGGAGTATGATGAGATCATCAATCATATTGAAGCACACATGGAGATAGTCACTGTAAGCCTAAAGGCTAAAGAGGAAGAATGCATCAGATATGGAACTAAATGAGAATCTTTGAAATCTAATTTGGAACAAGCAATTAACAATTTAAATATATTTGTGAAGTTTGAAAAGAGTAATGATGCTCTAGATAACATCTTGAGTAGTCAGAAGTCTGCAAATGATAAGATAGGGCTTGGTTTCATAGAAAAACAAAAGGAAGTAGATCAAGTCAAGGAGAAAGATAATGAAGACAAGAAGGTTAACATAAAAATAGCATCCAGATAACCTAATGC
This sequence comes from Torreya grandis, assembly GCA_037957365.1. Classification (NCBI taxonomy): domain Eukaryota; kingdom Viridiplantae; phylum Streptophyta; class Pinopsida; order Cupressales; family Taxaceae; genus Torreya; species Torreya grandis. Next base: position 4,076,972 of record JARHVA010000888.1, on the reverse strand, counting down.
TATGAGGTATGCCTAGTAATTCAATGGTTACTATTATGCATGGAATTAGTTTGGTTATAGAGCAAGATAATATAGAAGACCCTCTAAGAATAAATATGCATGGAATTATGAAAGGAATCATCAATCAAAAGGCATGCATAAGGTTGTTTTCTATACATGTCACAATGTATGACACATTACAAGATTCTATTCTAACAAAGTTATAAGGTCACCAAGTCAAAACAAGAGGTTTGAAGCTCCTAGAGTGCAAGAGAGAAGGAAAATGAATGTATGAAAACCAAAGACATTAAATGTAAGTCATGATCAGTCTACAAGCTCAAATAGATTGTTTACTATGGTAGAATATACTTAAGATATGAAATCAAGTCATGAATGTCTGTTGTCAGCTCATATTGATGATCAAATAGTTGATGAAGAGGTCAAGCCTATAGTGTCAATCAAGTCTAAAAAGATATCGAAGGATATTTAGTCTTGATAGAACATGGATATGTGGAAATATCCTGAGCTTGTATTATTTTAGTTTCCTATGGAAAAAGGTGACTCCATTAGGTTTAATGGAAACACTCTTTAGTTAGCATAAGCATGATGGATGCTTGGTTTGAGGGGGAGCTATTCAGGTTGTTGACTAAGCTTAATCTATGTTGAGAAGTGGTCTTGTAATCTAAGTTCATTTGAAGGAGGTATGCATGGATTAAGGGGGAACATAATCCTATAATGCTTCATATTCTCTATTTTGAGATTTTTGTGCAAGTAGGTGTGATTATATTAGTTTTAGTATGTATGAGCCTTTGCCATTAATGTCAAAGGGGGAGAAAGTTCAAGAAGGGAGTTTGACCAGTTTAGGGAAGATAAAAGTAATTAGACTGAAAAATATTTTGCCATCAATGAAAAATGGGGATTTTTTCAAGAAGTGATGTCATTGATGTCAAGGTGCATATGGTGAAGATGCATGGTGAGTGGTCTTTGAGGTATGAGCTTGTTTGCTTGATGTGACAAAGAAGCATGTCAAGGTTTTTATAGTGGTATAAAAATTATGTCTGGTGAATGCTATTTTTTGATAACATCATTTAGGTAAGTATGTTTGAGTACTAGTCCTTGAGTACAAGGTGTCTTAAGAAGCTGAGTCATAATAAACATAGTCATATCATGAGCATGTGCATGATGAGCATGCATATGTATGTGTATAGGTATGATATTGTTTGTGGAGAATGGAAATAAAATGAGTAAGGTGTATCAACATCAAGGAGTGTTTCAAGGTTAGTTTCCAAGTTTCAAGTGCTTGAGAAGCCTAGTTATGGCACTAGTCATGGCATGTAAAGTCCTAGTGAGAAGGTTTAATCATGGTGGCTTGGTTAGATGGATGAAAAAAGGCATAAGAGGCTATATTAGGTTGATTGAACATGAATATGAGGCACTAGATCACTCATGAGAGTTTCAGGGTGATCCTACAGGGGTAAGACCTTAAGTCCAAGTCTATAACTAGACTAGTTCTAGACCTTGTCTGACCAAATGAGGTGTCATGAGTTGTTGTTAAGACATATGAAAGATGTATGGAAATGGTTGATCATGATAATATATTTTATGGCATGAGAGTGAGGTTTTTATCTTGACATTGAGGTATTAAGAGCATGGAAGAAGGTATGAAGGACAATTCAAGGCCTAATAAGGTATGAAGATTATGGTGTAGAGAAAGAATGTAAGCCTAATGGGGTATGAAGTTCTGTTTCTAAGAAAATAATGAATATGTGAGTGTTTTTATAGGCATTATATGTTTTCTAAAGTATTTTCACAAAGTTTGAGGTCATGGTTTGCAATAAAAATCATGAAAAGTGGTTTTAAGGTCTCTTGAGTACACAGAAAGAAGGTATGCAAACCCGATAAGGGCTTTTAGGTGTTCATTGACATGTGTAACCTCTATATGGGATCATGGGATATTAAAGAGGGATGGGTAAGGGTCCTAGCTAAGATATTCAAGTATTATTTTTGAAAATAAGGGGCAATTTTTTATGAACAATTATTAATACCAAAAATAGTGTTAACCCTCTCTAAAACCCTAATAATGACCCAGTGTGAAAGACATTGTTAAAAATAAAAAAAATGGTCTCAAATGACTATAAAAACTATTGGATCATGTATTAAACTCTCCCAGGGATAACTAGGTGTGAATGGTTTGTCAGGTGTGTGAGTAGACCCGATAAGAAAGTACTAGTATATCATAGATTTATTGTAGCAGTTAGAGTTGACCAAGTCAAAATATAAAAATCATTGGATGGAGAAGGTTTAGAATTTTATTTGAGGTCCATTGTGGTTTATATATAGGTGCAAACCCTTGAGTGTGATAAACTGGTCACCAGTCGCTAATAGGCCTAATGGTGAAAATAGTAAGAAACCTAGGCAACAATTAGAAGATGATTAGAAGTGTGTTATCATGAAATAGGGATGAAACCAAGTGTATGGAGAAATTGTTAAATACTTTTAAGATATGTTAATTTTAGATATAATTTTTTGTGGTCAATTAATATTATGAAAGAGTCGCTCACAAGTTGACCTATTTGGTTTAGATGAGATAATGAGATACAAGGTCATGAGATTGGTCTACAAGATCAATATTTACATTTGACCATATTATATTTATATTTGATAATGGTATCATAATATCATGAACATGCATCAATAGTCTCTGTAAATGGTCATATAGGTGATTTAAGGTCATTGTCACCATTATCGTGCTTTAAGGTAAACTGACAGTTCTAGATAAACAAGTTGTAGTGATTAGTTTGAGACTCTATGCCCTGACTTGAAGAATATAACGTACATAGTGTTTATATTTGGTAATTTTATGTCCCATAAATTATTTTTATAAGGTTTGGTAGTTAGTAAAAGTAGTGAAAATATTGAATCTAAAATGGCATGACTCGCTGAGTGAGGTCTGTGAGAGAGAAGGTCAATAAACCGATCTGCAAGACCAATATTTGCCATTAGAGATTATGATAATTTTGTTTTAGGTTTTTTTGATGATTTTGATGATTATTTTAATTAATTTTAATTCCTTAATTGTGTTATTTTAGGTGTCACAAGTTCAAGTTTTCATGACTGTGTTTTGAGGCTATTGGCAGTTCAGAGTGAGCATTTTGTAGAGAAGAGTTTGAACCTGTATACCCTGAGTTGAAGTATATAATAATGTTTGTGATGAACCTATGGTTATGAGGTTTATGAATATGTGATTTATTTCCATGGTTTTTTATTCAATTTATGTTTTATCTTCAGTACTTCAAGATAGACTTTCTGGGTATGTACAAGCCTAATTGCGAACAATACATATAGTGTGCTTCAAGTTGTGATTGGAATTTAAAGATGTTATGGAGCGTATACAAGATTATTAAATGTATATTGGAGTGGCATATAAATTTATAATTTTGTGTGTGAATTTTTAAAGTGCTCCAAGGAGATCAAAGGGTAACATGTACTAATGAAGGCTTAATTGAATTAGGTCTCCTTAAGGCCTAAAGAAAGATTTGGTCCGTTTGAGCTATGACTGACCTAATGTAATGTTTTATTCATGTTTTTGGAATGTAATAAGCCCTATTTAATATAAAATATAAGTGTAAAAGTGTGTATTTCTGACCAAGTGGTGTATGAGCAAGAGCCTATTATAAAAATACGGCCTAATAGGCCTAATTATTTAGTTAGACAATAAGTGTGTTTAAGCGGAAGATATAACACTTTAAAGAGATAAAGTAAGTATTTTAGACCATCATAAGGGTGAAACGAAACTATCATGAAGATATAATATGGGTAATATGTATGAGTATTAAAGTCATATGACCTAATCCATCTTGCAGAGACCTAATTGAGTGAAGAGACCTAGAAGGTAGTTTGATAGGGCTAAGAGTGTGAAGAGCTGAAGATGTGGTCATCATCATTTGGTTGAGAAACAAGGTGTCCTAAAGGTGATCAAATCAATTATCTGGCTAATTTTGTGTTGATTCATCTAGGGGTTTGGTGACTCTTTGTAAGTTTGTGCTTGCTAAAGCCTAGCTGAGTTGGTGCTTAGCTAGTTGGGGTTAGTGCTCCATGTGAAGTAGGTGCTTCACTAAATTTGGTTTTTGTATTATATATCTATGGGTTTTATTCCCCTTGAATATTTTATGCATATATTATGTGTTCTTATGTTTCATGCTTATATGGTTAGGTGTTTATGCTTGATAGATCTATATACTTGTTTGAATGGTTCATGATTGCTCAAGTGAAATTGATAAGAAAGTTTTTGAAGACTGATTCACCCCCCTATCAGTAATTTTTATTCCAAAATGTTATATATGTACATTGTATTTTACTTATTATTGATACATTATTTTTATGAAATGTGTTTATTACATATTGTACATTGATAACAGTGGATGTACGATTATACTAGATGTGGGTAGACATTTGTAATTAATTTCCATATTTGGTTATGATGTGCTTCATATATTGATAGTGATCAGTGAATATTATGAGTCACATGCTTATTTATAGACACCATACTTAGAGTATTTTATTTGGATCACTAATTGGATTCTCATGGTGAAGTCTAATAAAAGAGTGTGTTGATAAAAAAAATTATCATGGTTTTCTAAGTCAAACGTATTGGGGTTGTTATAGATGGTCACACATGTATGCATTATCTTCTCACAACTGAAGGTTATCCTTATATAATCTAGACATGTTATACAAAATACACCCCTATAAAGTGGTAACTCTTTCAATTTATTTGTTGAATATAAGTTGGGTCACATCTAGTGAAGCCTCCTAGATTATCGTATCCAATATGAATCTATAAAACATGGAGTGTGAGTGTCATTTATCAAAAAAATGGATCATGGACATCCCATAACCATTGACTAGTAATCTATCATTTGTCATGTGATGTTTATTCTTGTACCCATCCATGGGTGAATCTTGATCCTCTAAATGTATTTGATAGCTATTAGGTGTCAGTGATTGGGTCCTTCTTTGCCTCCTCAATTTGTTACACAACTTGCTTTTATCCCCCATATTTATGGGTTTCTATTGTGATTTCATCCTTTTGAATCATGTCCAACTCCTATTTTTCTTTGGAATCTATCTCTACCCATGCCTTTACATCCTTTTTGTCTTTTTCCTTTATCACTTGTTAAACCCTTTATGATTACACTGTAACATCCTTCACTGCTTGTTCTTATGCGACCTTATTTCATAGCGCTTAATGTTTATACATATATTCATTCTTTTTATATTTATCTTCTTTGGTTGTTGCATCAACCTCAACTTTTTATTTTATTCTTATTGTAGTTGTAGAGTCTCTTTCTATTTTTATTTTGCATCCTTGGCTACTAGATCAACCTCTACATTTTTTTGGCACCTCCTGCACCTCTTTGTATTCTTACTCCTTTTTATCTTATTACCCTTGTTCATGTTTTCTCCTTTTTTTCTTCATATTTTATCAGCTTCTTCTTTCCTCTTTTTCTCTCCCTCTTCTCTTTGGGTCTTCTCTATCTGATCATTTGTTTTAATTCCTTATCCTTAGTAACTTATTACACAACCTTTATAGTCTATTGTGCTTGTTGTTTTGTGATGCCAATTTTCGGTTGATCCTACTCCAATTATTATTGTGCTTTAGGTTGATGTTATGTAGTTTGTTATTGCATAACTACATCCATAAGCTCAATAGTTTGGGGAACAAATGGTACAACTGTGGAATATAGGGTTAATGATGGTGAAGGGGTGAATGTGGTGGATAATTAAGTGGGGAATGATGTGGAAAAGGATTAGGAGATAATGAAATGATGACTATGTCTTTACTCACCAGTGTCTTTGAGCAAGTATATATAACTAATTTTTGATTCTTATGCTTAGATGTGTGGGATTGGACAACCAGTTGTTTCTCTAATACTTATCCTTCTTTAGATTATTAATATGCAACATATTGTAGCATGACAAAGGTGCCCATACATAATGATACTTTAGGAGATAGGTTCATAGTTTTGTGAGTGTACAATATGCACATTAATTATATTTAAGGACTTCCTTATTGTGATCCTACTTTTTCCATCCATGTTCTTATGAATATGTTTATGTTAGTGTTATTGCTATAGCTGATGAACTTGAGCTTGATTCTACTTATTAAAAATGGAATCCATTATACATTTTATTTCTTCCTCCTTTGTGATCATGTCCACAATTATGGACTATGGAGTTGTGGGCATTTTAACTAAAATTATAGTTTGAATGCTATTTCATAGATGGCATATGCACACTACCTTCTAAATTAATAAATATATCTCCTCCTCATAGATGTGTTTGTTGATATATTCCATCATGTATTTATTCACTTCCTCTAAAGTGACCCAAAAATTCATTAGGTTGACAAAATTTTTGGGCATGCTCTTATCACTCAACGATGAATTTGTGATGAGTTTTCTTCTTCGACTGTGGCAATGCTCTGTGAGCTAGTGTTTTTATTTTTCAAGCACTATTTTTGAAGAGGACATAAATGGTTTAGGTTGTTCTTATGCTTCCCATTATTCTTGTGGCAATGGTCATTTTGCACTTTGGGGCATAGATCACAGTGGTTGCACTGATCTTACAACCATATCTTTTTGTCTAATAAATTTTGCTTATGTGTCCAACATGTTGATGAAGAATTAAAGGGGTGTGACTAGCATCTTTTTAAGCTCATGGATTTGTATTTGAATCCCATTATAAAATTTGGCGATCATGATGAGCGGTCTCAGGGATTTTAAGACATATTTAGGCACTCAAGGGTGTAAGGAAATCAAACCCTGAACCTCAATTGGTTAAACCACTAAGATATGCATATTAAAACCCTATTTTCATCCATGCAAGGTTTGAAAAATTAGTGGCAGGCCAATAGTTGACATTTGGTGAAATAGGACCTTTAAGGGATTTCCATTACATGAAGCAAAACAATAATACCAAAAAATGGTATTGGAAAGTTTACGATGGTTTGGTGATAAGTTTCTCAATATTAGTGATTTACTTGATTACCAAGAACTCTATCTAATTTAACTCTTCCCTAAGTGGGTCATGTGATGTGTGATGCTGATGACCCCTTTAGTTGGTTGCCACACACTATTTGACATTTGCCAATATCACATTTTAATGCATTATATAAGTACTTGCATAAGGAAATCATCCACTAGATCAATTGAAATCCATTAGGACACTCATGCATACTCTCCTTGATGTCTAAATTATTTTGAGGGATATTTATTATGTATCGTGCTAAATATTTTCCCTTGTTGGAAACTCAGTCTCCTTCATCATTGTGGTGGTGTTGATGCAGATTATGATGCCCTTCAACCAATGTATGGCATCTTCATTATAATAAGTCATGAGAGTCATTACCACTTCATCTAACTGGATAAAGGTATGAAGCTTAACAAGTCATTTTGCATTGGATCCTTATAGCCAATCTGGTATGGCTAGGGATCCTAACTGCAAACTCATATATTATGGTTGATAGAACCATTTGGCCCCAACTTAATCAATGAATTTGAAGGGGTCAAGGTCATGATATCTCATTTGTCTAAGTTCCAATCTAATCCCCATCTCTTCCTTATGAAATTAAGATAAGGGTACTAAAATATGGGATTTATCTATTTATCTAATTTGTATATAAATTGCATCAAAATATTCACTCAAACAAGTTGTTGAAAATTAGATCATAGAGAGTTCTCCTTCGCTTCAATTTGTGTAAATGTATTTTACCTTATATGCCTTAGTATTACTATATTTAACTTGACCCATATTCTATGATGCTTTGCATTAATTCTATTGAGTTGTGTCGGTCATAATGATGTGACCCTTATAATTTTGCAGCAAAAACTCAATGTTTCTATTAACAACCTTGAATGATGTGATATTCCACCTTTTCTCTTCAAAAAAAAATATTTTATTGTGCGTTAAATTAATCTAAAAGATCTATCTATTTCACAAATGCCACAATATTTGGTGTGATTTATCATTAAATGCCTTGGTATTTACTATTTTCATACATTTTTTCATACACTATTTACATATGATTACTGCCTCATTCTTGAGATTATTTATTTGATTCCCAATTGATCAATTAATGTTTGTTTAATGCTTTGTTGCTTTTTTTTTTGTGCTCTTTTAATTTGAATTTAGTATATGTTTTGAATGTATGTGATAAAGAGGTCACACTATACACATCTACACTAAAACCTATAAACATACAATTAAAATTAAAAACTAAATAAAATTACTAACTATATGGTGTTACTCAACACCCACTCTATTTTTAGCATGGAATTTATAGATATCACTGGTTGTAGGGATTAAGCCTACAACCATCTAATCACCATACAAGGATGGTTCCTTGAAGGTCTGTGAGCACTATAGTTCCTTGTTTTCATACAAGAATTTGTCTACATATTTGGCACTATAACTTGGTGTTGCAATAGCTTCTACTCATTTTATAAATTAATATATCATAGTAATTATATGTCTCACGTGGTTGATATTTTTAGGTGGATTAATAGACCCTAAAAAATCAATTCCCCATTGTTCAAATAGTTTCATAATGAGCATTAGATTTAATAACATTTCATCCCATTGGTTTGGTCTTCCCACTTGTCTACAAATGTCACAATGCTTTCTAAATATTTGTGCATCCGAAAAAAAATTAGGCCACCATAGACCACTTTTTAATTTCTTCCTCATAATATATTATCTTGTGAAGTGTCTTCATATGATTCCATGCTACCCTTATTCTAGTAGTTATAGTCTCTCATGATCCAAGGCTACTCTACACACCACATTATCCTTACCCATTTTGTATAGAAGTCCATTTATAATAATTAATGGCATATCTCATGTGACCAACTAAATTTTGTTTTTATCAACATAATGTGCATAAAAAACCCCTTGTTTCAAAAATTTAGCTATGTATTCCATATTCTCTAGGATCATAAATACTTGAAACAAATGAGCATCTGATGATTCATCCCATAATTCTTATGGTTCTTAACCATTCCTTATTAGATTGAAATTATTCAGCCCCATGTTTTCTATTCCTAGCTTCACATAGAACTTAAACTTAAATTCTTGAAATATCTTTAACCCCTTAGATATTCACCCTCTAGCATTAGATTATTCACCAATTATCTCAGAGCTTGGTGGTTTATAAAAAAATTAAATGGTGTAGCCAAAAGATAATGCCTAAATTTATATAGCACAAACACCATAACTAGATCTTATCTTTTTATGGTGTATATTTCTTATCAACCATTGAAAGCTTATGACTTGTGAAGAAGATAGGGTTATCCAAGCCCCATATCTAGGTTGAGACAGTATAATTCCTATTGTGGTTCCCAAAGCATTGACATGGATGTGAAATGGCTTAATCTTGTCTAGAAAATCGAATATTGGGTTTGTTACTAATCAATACTTAAAATATATAAAGGTTTATTCACATTCAATGTTCCATTTGAACCTTACATCCTTGCATAATAATCTTTCCTATTGAGTGGATATAACTGCATACCCCCTGATAAATTTGTGATAATACCTAATGTGTCCCAATAATGATCTCACTTTAGATAAACTTATAGGAGGTGGTAATTATTGGATGGTGGAGCTTGATCTTATTATAATGCCTAGTTCCTGATAGGGAGGTCTGGGGGGGGGCTACACCCCCCCACTAGGGTCGTCATGGGGGTCCAGGGTGGAGATGACTATATTGGAGCCCCCTTGATGGGGGTTCGAGGGCAATACCCCTGAAGTAAAATTTTGTTAAAAATACATTATAAAATATTGTAATTTCATAGTAAATCTAGACCATTCACTATTAGGTCACAAATCTAACAGTAGAAATTATGTTTGTACATTTTTTCCCTAATATGTAACCCTCCTTTGATATGAGGTCATTTTACCCATGATGGCATACTATGTGTGAGTCAAGAGGATATTGTAGTGGATGTATTCTAAGTTTTTTCCCTTCATTTGTTGGACTAAATAATAAAAAAAACTGACTATTTTTGTATAGATGTAGACCATATCAGGTAAACCACGATAAATCTATGTCTCTATTGTGTTATGTTTTTTGAATTTTATTTCCATCTTTAATTCATTAATATTGATCTATGTTCAATATTCCTAACTAATATCAGAGCTGAAGGTTTATTTGACAGATAAACTCATAGGAAAAGAGGGTTCTTGGTTTGGGTGGGAGCAATGGTAGAAGAGGGAAATTTAAGGTGGAAAAGTTCAATGACTAAAACTAATAGATATGGAAGATGCAAAAGGAGGAATATCTATATCAGAGGGATCTTTTCCTACCATTGGGTGAAATAGAAAAGAAGCTGATGACTATGAAAGATGAAGATTGGAAGGTTATTGATAGAAAGGCACTAGGAATAATATGACTATGCTTGGTAGAATTAATGGCCTTCAATATTTCAAATGAAAAGACAATAATAGATGTGATAAAGGCATTGGATAGAGTGTATAAAAAAATCTTAACTTCCAAGAAGGTATTTGTTATGAAGTGTTTATTTAATCTAAAAATGTTAGAAGGTGGGTATATTGCTGATTATTTAAATGAATTTAACATGGTCACAAATCAATTAAGCTTTGTAGGAGTAAATTTTAATGATGAGGTTAGGGCTCTTTTGATTATGTGATCATTGCCAAAAAGATAGTTGTGAGTAATTCTATCTTTAGTTCAAACACTTTAAAATTTGATGATGTTATTGGTGATATTCTTAGCGAGGAAATTGGATGGAAAAACATAGGTGATACATCAGGTAATGCTTTGACTATGGAGAATAGGGGAAGATAAAAGGATAAAGGAAAGGGCCTAGGGAATCATGGTAAGTATAAGAAGGGTAGATCCAAATCCATAGGAATGTTGGTGTGTTGTATTTGTGAGAAGAAAGGACACCTGAAGAAAGACTATTGGTTTTGAAAAGGAAAACAAGGATATGAACAACAAGATAAAAATTAAGAATTAAATGTAGTAGGTGATGTTTTACAATATGATTTAATCCTTATTTTAGATAAAATTAATGATTCTTGGGTGTTAGATTTAGGGGCTTCATTTCATGCTACTCCCCATAAAAAATATTTTCAAGACTATGTTCAAGGTGATTTTGGATAGGTTTATTTAGGTAATGGTGAACCCTATAAAATTGTAAGAAACAGTAAGATACAAATATAATTATAGAATGGAAACAAATGGTTGCTAAAAGAGGTGAGGCATGTTCTAGAGTTGAGAAGAAATCTAAATTTAGTAGGGTAGTTGGGAAGTGAGGGCTACACAGTTACATTTGCAAAATTTTTATGGAAGGTCACTAAAGGATCACTGGTAATATCAAAAATAGAGATAGTAGGTACATTATATTTATCTAATGGTAATGTTGACTCTTCCATCGCTTTAGCTTCTATAAAAGAAGGTACAAAAAATTATGACACCATAGACTTGGTCACATGAGTGAGAAGGGGATGCAAGTTATCCACTTAAAGAATTTGTTGCCAGATTTGAAGAAGGTGGATTTGGATATCTATGAGCACTGTGTATATGGAAAATAGAAGAGAGTCATATTTCTCAGAGTTGAGAAGACAAAGAAAGATGAAAAGTTAGAGTTTGTGCATATAGATGTATAGGGACCATATTAGGTATCATACCTTGGTGTCTCTTATTATTATGTTACTTTTATTGATATGCAACTATAAAAACTTGAGTTTATTGCGTACAAAAAAAATCTAATGTTTTTGATACTTTTAAGAAATGGAAAGCTTTGGTTGAGAATGAGATAGGAAATAAGTTGAAGTGTGCCATATTAGACAATGGAGGTGAATACTATAACAAAGAATTTGATAATTATTTTTCATACCATGGGATTAGTAGAGCGAAGATGGTTCCAAAAACACCACAATAAAATGGTGTGTCAAAAAGGATGAACAAGACAATCATGGAGCATGCAAGGAACACGAGATTACATGTAGGATTGCCCTTACAATTTTGGGCAAATGCCATGGATATTGTTGTTTAATTAATAAATAAAGGGCCTTCAAGTCCTTTAGATGGTGGCATTTCAGAATAAGCATGGATAGGTAAAAATTTAGATTATTAATTTGTAAAGACTTTTGATTGTGAAGCATTTATCCATATTGATAAAGAAAATAGAACCAAGCTAGAAGCAAAATCCAAGATATGTAATTTTATTGGATATGGAGTTAATGATTTTGGTTTTGTTTATGGGATTTTGAAAATTGTAAAATAATTAAGAGTAGAGATGTGATATTTAATGAGAAGGTCATGTACAACAATCAGTTGTAGGGAAAGAAACAAGAAAAACCAAATACTGAATATGTAGTACTTAATGAAATTATTAGAAATAAAATTCCAAAAGTGCTAGAAAATCAAAATCTACAAAAAATACAAGTATCTCAAACTCCTAAAAGTGTAGTTAGAATATCTACCAGAGTAAGTAGACTCCCTAAACTATACTCTCCTTCACTTTATTATTTATTATTGACTAATAATGGTGAGCCAGAAAGCTATGAAGAAGCAATGTAGCCAGAAACCAGAAAGAAGTGGGAGCAAGGCATGAAAGAGGAGATGGACTCCTTGGTACATAACCAAACTTGGGATTTAGTTTAGTTACCTACAAGTAAAAGAGCATTGCAAAATAAATGGGTTTATAGGTTGAAGGAAGAAGATGAAGGAAAAAAGAGGTACACAACCAGACTTGTTGTAAATAGTTTTACACAAAATAAAGTTATAGATTTTGATGAAATATTTTATCCAGTAGTTAAAATGACTTATATAAGAACTATTTTAAATTTGGAATCAATTAAGATTTGCACCTTGAACAGTTAGATGTGAAGATGGCATTCCTTCATGGTGACTTGGAGGAGGAAATATATATGGATCAACCATAGGGATGCAAAGTTAAAGGTAAGGAGAAAATATTGTGCAAGTTAAAGAAGAGTTTTTATAGCCTAAAACAAACTCCAAGACAGTGGTATTTGAAATTTGACATGTTTGTGACAAAAAATGGTTATAGTAGATGTCATTCTGACTACTGTGTTTACTTTAAGAGATTAAATAATGGTAGCTATATTATCTTGCTATTGTATGTAGATGACATGCTTGTTGCAGGGTCTAACATGCATAATATAAATAAGCTCAAAATAAAACTAGAAGATTCATTTGAAATAAAGGATTTGGGTGTTTTAAAGAAAATCCTTGGTATGAGAATAACAAGAGATAGGAAAAATAGAAAATTGACATTGTCTCAATAAGAATACATCAAGAAAGTGTTAGTCAGGTTCAATATGCAAGATGCAAAACCAGTGAGTACACCTTTGGGAGGGAACTTAAAATTAAGTAAGGAACTATCTAATTACATGTCCAAAGTGCCCTATGCAACTGGAAGTTTAATGTATGATATGGTGTGCACTAGACCAAACATTGCTCATGTAGTGGGAGTTGTCAGTAATTTTATGAATAATCTAGGAAAAGAGCACTAGGATGCAGTCAAGTGGATTATTAGGTACTTGAAAGGGACCGCTAATAGACAGTTGTGCTATGAAGGGTTAGATGTTATCTTACAAGGATGTGTTGATGTAAACATGGTTGGAGATTTAGATGGCAGGAGGAGCACCACAAGTTATATATTCACTATTTATGACACAGTAGTTAGTTGGATTTTAAAATTGTAGAAGATAGTTGCTTTGTCAACTACAGAGGTAGAATATGTTACAACTCTAGAAGAAAGAAAGGAGATGATATGGATGCAAAGGTTCATAGAAGAGTTGAGGCAAAACTAGGAAGATTGCTGGTTGTAAAGTGATAGCCAGAATGTGATTTATTTATCAAAGAACTTAGTATTCCACTCAAGAACCAAACATATACAACTCAAGTATCACTTCATTCATTTAATTTTGGAGGATGGTCAACTGAAGTTGGAAAGATCCATATGAGTTAGAATCCTATAAATATGCTAACAAAGGTAGTCACTAAAGAGAAGCTAGAGAGTTATTCAGCTTTAATAGATCTTCAAGGTTAACAAAGAAGATGAGAAACATGCCAAGGTCAAAGTTCAAATAAAAGTCCAAGGAAGAGTTATAGTGGTGGAGTTGCAACTTTCAGTCTCCAAGTGGGATATTGTTGGATGGTGGAGCCTAATCTTATTATAATGCCCAGTTCTCGATAGGTGGGTGTGGGGGGCAACACCCCCCACTAGGGACACCATGGGGGTTTAGGGGGGGTGGTGACCATATTTGGAGGCCCCCTAGTGGGGGTTTGGGGGAACTACCCCTGAAGCAATTTTTTTTAAAAATGCATTGTAAAATATTGTAATTTCATTGTAAATTTGGACCATTCACTATTAGGTCACAAATCTAATGGTATAAATTATGTTTGTGCATTTTTTCCTAATATGTAACCCTCTTTTTATATGATCTATTGTAATCATAATGGCATATTATGTGTGAGTGAAGTAAATATTTCAGTGGATGTATTACAGGGTTTTTCCTTTCATTTTTTGGACTGAATAATAAGGACTTGCTATTTTTATGTGGACGTAGCTCATATTGAGTGAACCACGTTAAATTTGTGTCTCTTTTGTGTTATGTTTTTCACATTTTATTTTCATATTTAAATCATTAATATTACTCTGTGTTCAATATTCATAACAATAATCCTATAATGGCTATGATTTTGGCTTGGTCACCCAGAATACTATTGCTACATACTACATGTCCCAAGAGATCACCAAAAGGTGTAAATAACAAACACTTACTAAAGTTTATTGATATGCATAGAGCTTAAAATATTTTCAACATTAGTCAAAACCTTGAAAAATTATCTTTGAATAAGGAAAACACAACCCAATCATCTAGATAAACTTCTAGGAAATCATAAATGAAGTCATTAAAAGTAGTGACTATAGCTCTATAGAATACTATTGTGCCTTAACACACATACCCATTTAATAATTAAAATAAGGACCCACTATTGATCAAATATCCTTATTTAAGGTCTTATGAATGTAAGAAGTCTACAATATTGACTTTCAAAATCATAAGCTTAAGGTTATTTCCAAAATTTACATTATGTTTCAAAGTTATATGAAGAAGTATCAAAGCTATGTATAAGCCATACAAATGATTTATCTTTCGCCTTTGATTTTTCTTCAATTCAAAATCTTATGTAAATGTTGAATTTTTTATTTAAAGGATAAATGGGCTGATGTGTTATGTTCTAGTTTATTCTTTGCCTATGTTGTGTCTTGAATAGGTTATTCCATGCCTAAGCGTTCTCTTGGGAGCTCATTTCATCTTTCCATGTGACATCATTTCGCTTACCCAAAAACCAAGTGCTAAGCACAAGTCATCTGAGCAAGTGGATTTTTAGGATCCTACCAGATGTCACCCTCTTTCTAGCCTAAAATATCTCAAATATTTTCTTAACATATGAATCCTAACTATCCTTTGGAACAAAAAAGAACCATCTACATGTCATCATCCCACTAACCTAGAGGTGACATTAGCAGATTTCATTGTACTATCATTCTAGTGAAGAAAAAAGTGAGAGCCATCCACACATCATAATCCCATTAACCTAGATGTGATGCTAACATAATTCATTGTATTATCAATCTCATCAAGTGGAAAAGTGATATTCATGTGTCATAATCCCACTAACTCAAATGTGACATAAACATAGTTGATTTTAATATCATTTTAGGAAAGTAAAATAGTGAGATCCATTCACATGTCATCATCCTATTAACTCGAAGGTGGCTCCCTTCATGATAATTAATTTTACACTTTGGACAAGCAGATCATCGACATCCTGTTGCATGTTACCATCCCACTAACTTGAGCCTAGGAGAATAAAGTAAAATAGGTTAGAGCTTAGTCATAAGTGAAGTAATGATACATAAACATGTGTCCCTCATCCACACAATCAAATAAGAAAGACATGAATGCCAACCATGAAAATGGGACACCTATCATATTATGCTGACAAAGCACCTGAGAACAAGTAAAAGAAGCCACATGGAAACAAGATCCATAGAAATTGGCATTAAATAAATAAAAAATAAAATAAGAAAAGTAGACAGGGAATGGAGAAAAATCCATTATTACCATTAATTTGCATGAATTGGAAAATTAATACATTCAATTATAGAAGCTAGTAAATCTAAAGCAATATAATTCAAGTTTTCATACCCAATTTGATCACATTACCTCCTCGATACCAAGTGCAAAATACAAATTCAAATCACTACAATGACTAAAAGATTTCCAATGATTTAGAGAACAAACATATTCCTACCTAGGTTTCAATGGTCCCATCATATCACACTCCACCTCCTTATGCATATTTAATTATTGGGCCAACTCAATATATAAATATAGCATTTAATTTGATAGCCCTCAATCATGATTTCAAACACTACTCAGCCATTTAGGATGAGGTTGATGTTGTGGAGCCATACAGGGCAGAAGACCAAATTTCAATTTTCACACAAATATATAGAGACAACCCTATAGTAATAAAGGTAGTAAATCTATAATATGATGTATCCATGTTAGAGGTAATTCCCTACATTGACTTACTATTTTATTTATTTGTAAATGGGAAAATCTCTAAAAAAATATTGCATTTTAGACTTAGCAATACTCATGTAGCTTACATAAACAAAAATGCATTTGAAAGTTACTAAAGGATTGCTCTTCCAGATATGACCTATAGGCAAGACATGGTCAATTCATGGCTCCTTTAAAATAATATCCATATTAAATTACAATAATGGGTTGCCAACACAAGGTGCTTTATGATTCAAGGCCTACATTTACTGTTCCCATAGTCGCCTTTAGACTAGGGGTAAGGATTGATATGGATTTATTAAACAAAATATATGGCTTCCCAATCCTTTATTATGTAAATTATGTATGGGTCCCATTGCTGGATATCATCTCGAATTCCAACAAAATCATTACCCAGGGGGAGATAATCAACTCTAATTTGATTCAACGAATCACCAATCTAAGAAGTTCACTAGATGGAAACTTCAACTCGATGTTTTATTTGGTAGATGTGGTGACTGAAATAGTGATTCAACTTATGAGTAACCCTGACAACCTAATACAAAGTACCCAAAGAATAGAATTTGTGATGAGTTTAATGCCTTCCATATTCACAGTTTAAGGAAGAAAATAAAATGATTGACACAAACCTTTTATCCTATGGTGTACTAGGCTACCTATGGGAATAACATGCCTAGATTATTATATCCCATAAATAAAACTATTCAAAAAATGGACAATTACTAGTTCTATCTAAATGCACCATAATTAGGATAGAGGGCACCATGGCACACCTCTGTATTTACCATGAATCATTCCTAAAAAAATGGTTGAGCAAGAAATTACTGCTTAATTGGCTAATAGTGTTGAGTTCCAGATGGCTAAGCACACAATTGTTCACCCAACCGCTCTTATCATTTGATGAATAAAGTATACAAAATGGGAACACTTTCAATCTATGGGAAAAATTAGGGTGCATTATGTATTGAAATGGGCACCATTTAGACATTGGGATCCTAGGAAGAATGTCAGGGGACATATAAGGAAATATGAGAAGGTAAAAATCAATTATGGTCACCAATATTACAATCATGATATTGTATTCATGAATGTTAAATATGATATTGAGGTTGCGACAAGGATGTACATAGTAAATATGTCAATGATTGTAGCCTAAGAAATCCAATGTGATCTTACTATCACTGAGGAGGATGCCAATAGGATTGAAAGAGAACAAACAATTTCTACACCTATTCACGGGCCCCCTCCTCAAACATAAGCAAAATATATAAGAATAAGCTATCCCATTTGGGGAAGCAGATGTTAAAGATAAAGTTGAGACTATTCCAAGCTCCCTTGCATATTCAATTTCTAATCCCTATCCTCAGCATACAACTAACATAGAGGGATCTACAAGGTCTAGGGGAGTAGTTGGGCTATTTTATATGTTACCTTTGCCTCCACTAACCATAGTATAATAAGTAATTCTTCTTGCTTTAATTTCTTAGGTTCCTATTGTTTCTCCTCCTTCATCAGCACATGTTGCAATTAAAACATTAATAACAATTCCCTAGCCTTATGTACAACCATATTCAGCTCCCATGATTTCCCTAGTGATCACGACTATTCCCACTTCACTACCACTTTCTACCATTGTAATTCATTCATTTCCCACTCCACCTTATACAAGGCCGATCCCCATTAACACTAAGCCACCAATTGTCTATAAGAGAAAGACCAAGAATAATCTAATCTCACCATAGAAGATGTAATTAGAGGAAAAATAAATAGAAGTTATAGGGGAAGAAGGAGATAAAATAAGGGGTCAATGTAGATCAATTCCTATGAAAATATATGATAGTGAAGAAGAAGATAAAATATGGGCAACTAAAGAAGAATGGGTGTCTAAAACAAACATCAAGGAAACAAAATCATTTAAGGAAATAATGAAATAAGATAGAGAAGATGAGTGGATGATTAAAGAAGATGCTCAATCTAGATGTAATAAAATTATAGGGGAACTTGAGGAAGTTGATCAGGGAAGGGTCATCTCTATGGCCACCAAGTTATTTTTAGATAAATAAGGAGATCTAGAAGGTGAGGCAGAGTCAAAACTACAAGCCTTAGTACATGGGTCATCATTAACCATACCCCCATGCTCTCCATCTCCAGCTACCATAATAACAACTACAGTAACAATCACCCTAGGTACCTCCTCCAAGGGGGTAAGTACACAAGTTTCCCATTCTTTGGTTATTTATTCAATTGTTTCTACTACAATTGATGTTGTAGGAACTACTCATTCTTTGTATTTTTTAAGGACAACAAATAAGCCCTAGTAACCACAATGCCAACTTTTCTAACTACAGTCCAGTTTCCTATGATTTGGGATTTTATTCCCCCTAACCAACCTACTAGAAGTCTTCTTACTACAACTATTACCATCGAGGATTTTTACACATATGTCACTGATTATATGTAAAATTTGCTTAACACCCCAATGACATATTCATTCTTTGGTGGAAATACTCCTTAGTATGCTAGGACATTAAATAAAGTACACTTTGAAAGTCTAGTATCCACCTCCATTTTTACTATATAGGTCACACCCCCCAAGTTATCTACATAGCTGGGAATGCCCATTGGCCAAGCTACCTATACAGATTCCCCTAAAATTTTCGTACATAAGGCATATGGAAAGACTGATTACATCGTGGATACCTTGGCAAAAAATAAAATTACTAGATGGTGGAAGGTTATACCTCCTTTACCTTAATTGGGCACATCTTCTCCCACAATAATGCACCCTCCAAGACAACCTCCTTCTTTTACTCTTGTAGTCATAAAGCAAGCCATGTAGCAAGTTGCATTGAATGTCCCTTCATGGATTCAATAACTATAACAACAAGAGGTAGGTAAATAAGACTTGGAAATTGATGAGAAACCAACAATCAAGTTCAATTTTGGTAGGCATAAAAATACCTTGAGGAAGGTTAGGAGGACATCTGTGACTGTATAGGGAAAACAAGTTGAATTAAAATATAGAGAAGATATATTCTATCTAATAAAAAGGAGAAAAATAAAGCCCTCTGAATTAGATTAATATAGGGAAGATCCCTACAGTTTTGTAGATGTTATTGGGGGTGTGAAAAATAAAATGTTCAAAAGTTTTGATCAGTCTTTACAATGACCATAAGAGAGGAGCACTAATCAAGATCCAAAAAACATAAGCAGTGTAGAGGGTGAAACTAAAAATTTGAATGATATTATTCAATTAATAAGGCTGATAAAGGCTACACCCCAACCTAAGTGGGGGGATATACTTTAAATATTCAATAAAATAAAGGATATAGATGGTAATCTCCACTTCCTTAGCCAAGTAACAAGGAATAGGGTGTATGCCCATTTGAAACTAATAAAAATGCTAGAAGCTGCATGGGCCCATAATTTTTTGAATGTTAAGAGGGATAACTTACTTGACTGGCATCGAGAGATGTAAACTTTAGTGTAATCATTTACAAGTCAAGAGAGAGGATGTTTCCATTCTGAAGGATATGAGGGTCACTGAGGCAAGCACTCCTCTTGGATACTTAGTTCCTCAACCCATTTTTGAGAAACTCCTCTGAGCTACACTACCAAGTTTTGAGTAGAAATTGAGGGAAAAGTTTATAAAACTAAGGATGAGATTATGAAATTAGTAAATTTTTTTAGATACAGGCTGATAAGAATGGAGACACTCTATGTGGAAGTTATAGTTGCATATACCACACATAGTAAGCTGATGGACAAGCTTCCACAATTTTTTAAAAGGTCTTTACTTGATTTTGAGACTATTGATATTGAATTTTAGGCTTGTCACACCTTGTATTTATAAATATAGGTGGAAAAGTAGTTAAATTTGGCATCAAGGGTACCAACAACACCCTCTCAAGGCACTCAGTCTTAGTATCCAAAGTGCACATTGGTACAAACACAAACTAGGTCAGCTTATGTGCCACTTCCTACTTTCATAGCTATAACTCTAGTCCTAACTCCAATTAGTATGCCTACAACAACAATACCTACCCAAACTATAGATAAGGTTAAAATTGTAGCTTTAGTAGCTTTTCCAAGCATGCAAATTACACCTTTGAGTACTTTCAGATCATAAGAAACTTTTTGATATGAATACATGTTATAATTATAACAAAAAGTCTATTTTTGGACCATGTTATTTCTAAAGTTATTTTGGTAGAATGTATTATTTATAATCACCTTGTAAACATGCATGAGTTTTGACATAAAGTCTATTATTATAAAATTTAAATTTGGACCTTGCTTGAGAGATGAGGTGTCCCTATCCCAAGATTATAAATACTTGTATCCTCCCGATCCCAAAGGAGGAGAATTTTAGCTGTTAAGATTAATAAGAGATTATATGAATTATTATGTAATTGGCCTTGATTTGTAAATCTTGTTCTTCTCCAAACTTATGAATCTTGTACGAAGTTCCATCAAACTGGTATATTAATCTTTTGGTTGTGCATAAGTATTATTGTGATATAATTATTCATCTTGTGTTATTGCTAATTTGAATTATTTTGTGTAATAATCATAATCTCCCTTTATAGATGTGTAATTACAATCTCATAAATGTATCAAAATTTGATTATATATGCTAAAATTCATTGTATTATTGTTCCATTAAACTCTTAACTATGTTTTATTATTGGTATGTTACAATACCTTGCAACAAACATTGGTTCTTGATTACTTGTCCAACCCTTAGTTCAAAAGCCAACTTAAAAAGGTTTCATCTTGTTTTACCCATAGACCTTCTTTCCTACCATACTTTTCCTTATTTTTGAGTTTATTTTGATCAAGTACACCTTAGGTTATATCTATCATCAATCCACCCATCTCATATAAATCTAGATTCATATCATAGCTAAGCCATTTGAGGTAAACAACTACTCCACTCATTGCTATTACAAAACTTAATATCCTATAATTTGTGCCTTAGAGTGAACATTTTTTCACTAATATTAATATGTTAGAGGCTACCTTGTAAGGCACCCTAGTGTGCATAAAACCCACATCAACAAGAATTATCTAATTCTATAAGGAGGGACCCATTTTTTATTTTTTGAAAGAGATCACTTGAGTTCGATTAAATATACCCATAATAATAACAAGGTCCACCTCAAATACTGACTTGTTATACCCACCTTTGGAAATCCATAAAAAAATTAGATTAGATAAAGGTGTCTTAAGAGGACCCCAGGCCCAATCATATTCCCCAAATAGACAACCTTTCTTCCTTTATGCCCAATGGCCTAAGCTTGGCTAACTGGTTATGTTATTGCCATCACTAGAGACCCTACATGATCTACCTAAAAACCACAAGAAATATCTTCCTTCCTTCTCTCCTTTAGAAGGTAAAACTTATAAAGAACGTGTAAAGGATTTAAAGACTAATCTATAAATATTGAATGTAGTTAATAAATATGTGGCATGTAGACTCTTTCCTTTCACATTGAAATATGTTGTTTATGATTGGTTCCTTAATGTCCTAGAAGATTTAATCACATATTAGAATTAATTCTAAAACATTTTTTTGACATAGTTTGGACAATTCACCAACGCAAGTGTCATATACCAACACTTTTTAAGTATTAATAGAGAACCAAATGAACTAATATGGGCCTTTAATGCAATATTTCAAAAAATGTACCACTGACTTGAGGCTACCTATAAACCCACTAAGGCATTAGCCTTCTAAATTTACAAGAACACCTTGGACCCTATGAATATTATTTTTCTATGTAGATCACCTAATATTATGATTCAGAGGTAAGGGAAAAAGTCACCAAACACTCACTTGTAGCTCTAGTTTTCATAAACGATCTCATTCATTTCTTATGATTGCTATTGATTTTCCTTAATTAGATCAAGTTTCACTCTCTCAGCTCACTGTGCTTGATGGTTTTCTTGATTAGTTCCTATTTATTTGAATTTAGTAACTCCCATTTTATATTATTATACCTCTTGTGTTTCACTCACAATCATTCTCCCTTCATGCCATTCATTTTACTCACAAACTTGCTCTTAATCTCTTTCTAGCTTCTTACTAGGCAACCTCTTAGGTTTCAAGTGTCACATATTCATATAGGCATTAGTTACTCAATATCCTCACATCAATGATCTTAATAGATTTTCAAAAATCCCCTTCAAAGGATGAATCACACCCTACAACTCCATTCCACACCTTAAGGTCATAATGTCATCTCAAGGTTTGTAGTTTTTTTTTTCCATTTTTGGACTTATACAGACATATTAGGAGAGATCAATAAAAAATAATCCATGATATAAGTACCCTCTATTTATTTCCACCTTAACACCAATTTTTTTCTCCCAAATTTGAGTGTAGACCTCCTTTCTAGCCTTAAGACTCTCTTATTAGGCCTAATTTGTAGGCTTTTACAACATAGTCCTTGAAAGTCCATACCAGAAGGGCTGTACAAACTTGAAACCTATTAAATAATTTAGAGCACCTTGATTTATACAAGACTACAAAATTTTATCAAGATTGGATGGTTAAAACTATCTATATCAACAACACCCTAGTTCTAGGGTTTCCTATGTGCACCCAGGCCTAGGAGGCTTTAAAATTATTTTTATTGAGTTTGGTGATGATTCAAAGGGATCCAAAACCACATTTATGTATATTATGACCTCTTCCACCTTTACACATATGTTTTAGGCCTTGTTCAAGGTATTAGAGGTTTAAGAACAATACAACATAGTTAATTGTGTGTCCTTTGGTGACTAAGCAAGGGTTTCAATGATCTATTCTCCTTCAAACACATAATAAATACTCATCTAGGTTGTCATTAACATTATTTCACATTCCTTTAACATAAACTACCTTACCACAATAACAATCTACTTTCTATGTTATGATCCTAATAGGTGGATTTCACTAACACCTTGAGGTTTTGGTGTAGCCATTTATTACAAGTGGTATTAGAGCTTCGAATTGGTAAAGTTTCTTGTGATGTTTTTTTGTGTGGATCTAGTGAGGTGTGGCTTCTAGGAGCAGTGAGAACGAAAAAACATAACTTGTAATATGTGAAGAATTAATTTTTTTCGTCAGCATAGTATTGATCAAAATGCTTTTTTTTTTAAAAATAATTAAAAAAAATTTCCTCATGCACAATTATTGTCATTGGATTCATCTCAATGAGATGATCATAATGGTATATTATATCGGTGCACTTTTTTGGTACCAAAGTTTTTACCCTAGTGTGTAAAGGCAGTCATTGGATTTGTCTTGACAAGGCAATCATAATAGTACCATTTCTTGGTACACTTTTTTCAAGGTCAAAACCCTCCTAGGGTTGGTATATGGTAGGTCTAGGTAATCAAGGAAGAAAAGGGGGAAAGAAACTCCTAAGACTCCTTCTGTCGATGACATGGATTCTAGATCTTTAGATCTGGTGATTTCTCAGCTTCAAGCAAACATAAAGAACTTGGTGAGGCATGATGAATTTGTTGCAGTCCAAGCCAATGTTTTAGGGATACACGAAGAGATTAATGGGGTTCATAATGAATTGTATCACATCACTACATAATTGGCTGCCCTTATATTTCAGTTTTAGTCCAATAACCCTCCAATTTAGCATTCAAATCCTCCTTTCAACAACTCCCATGCTGGTATGAAACTGATGTTACCAAAAGTGGACATGTGTAAGTTCAATGGTAAGGATCCTCTCACTTGGATTACCCAAATTGAGAAGTTATTTGACCTACATCAAACCCCTAGTTCTCAGAGGGTGATAGTGGCATCCCTGTATCTGGAACCTGAACAATTCATTTGGTATCATTAGTTATGTGCTCAAAATAAAAAGAATGGTGCTCATGTTACCTAGACTATTTTCATTGAGGAGTTGTCAGCTCATTATCAAAATAATGTCTCTAAGAACTATTTTAGCCAATTATCCAAGCTATGGCAAACAAAAACTATGAAGGATTATATTCATCAGTTTCAGAATCTCTCTTTATGGGTGGAAAATATCACTGAGGAAAAGTTGACTTATCTATTTTTGGGTGGCCTCAAAGATAACATCCAATTCAAGGTTAAATGTTTAACCCAACATTTGTAGCAGAAGTTATCCCTAAGGCACACATGATAGAAGAAAAAGAGATGGTCAAAAGGAAAACTTTCACTACTAGTCATGATCGTAACTTTCCCACACCATCATTTCCACATCCCACCAGATTAACACAATGAAAAATTGATGAGAAGCGAGCTAAAGGGTTATGTTATGGTTGTGATAATAAATGGAGCAAAGACCATCATTATGCTGAAAAGAAGTTATTTTACATTGAAGGTGCCAATAATGATGAAGATGATGCAAAAGTACATGATGAGGATACAAAAGTTCCTAAGGAGGAATCTGAAGACTGTTAGCCTGCTATTTCTTGTCATGCCCTTTTAGGTATTACTACTCCCCAAACTCTTAAGGTGATGGGTTTCCTTAAAAAATAGGTCACTGTATTGATTGATTCTAGGAGCACACAACTTCATCCATAGTAAGTTGGCTTCTTATTTGAACTATTTTATTTATCCAGATCCAAAATTTTAGGTTATGATTTCAGATGGTGGTACTATCAGCTATTCAGGAAAATGTCATAGTATTAAGTTGGCCATGGGAGACTACTTATTAGATTCTCCTATGTTTACTATTCCCATCGGTGGAACTGATATTGTTCTAGGAGTCCAATGGCTCACCACTTTGGGTACTATTGAGATGAATTTTAAAGAATTATTCATGTATTTTCATACTGAAGAAAGAAAATTTGAGCTAATGGGACTAAAGGCTAAATCTCCACAAATTTTTATCTCCCATCAAATGACAAATATTGTCTATAAGAATGCTGAGGGATTTGTAGATGGCTTGTTTTCTATGGAAGTACAACCAACTCAGCCATCTCCACCTCTTGATCTACAATAAATAATTAATGCTCATTAGGTTGTTTTTGGAGACATGTCAAAAGGACTTCCACCTAGTCACACACATGATCATGCTATCACACTTATTTTTGGTAGTACACCACCCAACATTAGGCCATATAGGTATCCCTATGCCTAGAAAAGTGAAATTGAAAAAATGGTACAAGAGATGTTGGATGCAAGAATCATTTTCCATAGCCAAAGTGAATACTCTTCACTAGTTGTCATGGTGAGAAAGAAGAATGACACCTTGAGGATGTGCCCTGACTACATAGAACTCAACAAGTACACTATCAAAGATAAGTTTTTGATTCCTATCATTGATGATTTGCTATATAAATTGAATGATGATCTTTATTTTATCAAGTTAGATCTATATTCTAGGTATCATCAAATTTGGGTCATTGATGAAGACATACCCAAAACCGCTTTTAAGACTCATGAGGGCCATTATGAGTTTTTGGTTATGCCTTTTGGTCTAACAAATGCACCATCTACTTTTTAGAGTTTGATGAATACTATTTTAAGCCTTTTTTGAGGAAATTTGTTCTAATATTTTTTGATGATATCCTCATTTATAGTAAAAATTGGGAAGACCATTTGCAACATGTAAAACATGTACTCTCCATTTTAGAACAAAATCAATTGTATGCCAAACCTTCCAAATATACTTTTGGGGTTGGTGAGGTTGAATATTTGGGTCATCTAGTGTTTTATGGAGTGAAATTGGATCTTAAAAAAATCCAAGCAATGGTGAACTGGTCAATTCCTAAGACACTCAAGCAACTCTAGGGATTTTTGGGGATTACTAGTTACTATCATAGATTTGTCAAAAATTATGGTAGTATTGTAGCCCCACTCACCTCTTTGTTAAAGAAAGACTCCTTTCAGTGGATTGATGTAGCTACCTAGGTATTTGAATAATTGAAATTGGCTATGTGCACTACTCCAGTATTGGCCACTCTTGATTTTTCTAAAACTTTTGTGGTTGAATGTGATGCATCTGGGTATGGTATGGGTGTTGTACTCATGCAAGAAGGCATACCACTTGCATTTGAAATTCATCAAATAAAGGGTATAAATCAGCACAAGCCCATCTATGAGAAGGAAATGATTTCTATTTTACATGCAGTCAAACAATGGAGACCTTATTTGATGGGTCGTCACTTTTAGGTAAAGACTAATCATGATAGTCTCAAATATTTTTTAGAACAAAGGTTGTCATCTGAAGAACAATAGAAATGGATAACTAAGGTGTTAGGCTATGATTTTTAAATAATCTACAAAAAAGGCAAGGATAAGGTGGTGGCAGATGCACTATCCAAAAAAGGTGAATCAATTGAGGCATTGCTATGTGGTATAACCATTTTACAGGCAGATTGGCTAGAGGAAACATGATTAGAATGGGAACATAATTATACTACCCATGATTTGATTCAAAATCTTTATCAAGGTTTAGGTGGATTTGAAAAATTCACATGGAAAGGTAATGCATTATGGTATAAAGACAGATTGTGCCTATGTAATAATTCTCTTCTTAAACAAAAAATCCTTCAAGAAATTCATAAAACTCCAATCGAGGGTCATTCATGATTTTTGAAAACCTATCACAAAATCAAGCAAGATTTTTTGTGAATGTCTCAAGGGGGATGTCTAGAAATATTTGGCTGAATGTATGATCTGTCAACAAAACAAAGGCTAAACCATCAAAACCACAAGTCTTTTACAACCTTTATCCATCCCTAGCCAGCGTTGGGAAGATGTATCTATGGATTTCATTACAAGGTTACCAAGATCTGAGGGTCAAAATGTTATCATGGTTTTTGTAGATCATCTCAATAAGTATGCTCATTTTTGTTCATTATCTCAACCATTTGTTGCTAGTATAGTAGCTATTGCTTTTCTCAATATAGTTTAGAAACTGCATGGGACCTTTAAGATCATTATTAGTGATAGAGATCTCATTTTTACTAGTAATTTTTGGATTGAGTTATTTACATGTTTGGGCACCCAATTGGCTCATAGTTCATCCTATCATCCTCAATTTTATGGACAAACTAAGGTAGTCAAAAAATGTCTAGAAGGATATCTTCATTTTTTTTCTTCTGATAAATAGGATAAATGGGTTATTGGCTACCACTTGCTAAATGGTGGTATAATACTTCTATTCATAGTTCCTCTAAAATGTCTCCTTTTTTGGCAATATATGGATACCACCCTCCATCGATCACTTCAACCTTGAGGGTCCATCCTAAGGTTCATGAAATTGAAGAACATATTCACCATCAATAGGAGGTCCTTGCAAGTTTGCGTGAAAACTTAGCTATGGCCTAGAATTGCATGAAGTAATAGACAGATCGACACAAAAGTGAAAGGCATTTTGACATTGGTGATTAGGTCTTTATTTGCTTACAACCATACAAATAGATGTCATTAAAGTTACAAAAAAAGGATAACAAGCTGTCCCCTAAGTATTATGGGCCTTATCAGATCTTGCAAAAAAATGGAAATGCGACGTACAAGTTAGACTTTCCTTCATCCACTCACATACATCCAATATTTCATCTATCATGCTTGAAGAAAGTCATTAGACATAGACTTGCCATTTAAATAGAATTACCAGAATTGGATGAAGAAGGTAGAGTTTTTATTGATATTGAGGTGTTCCTTCAAAGGTGCATCAAGCAGCTGCATTCTAGAGTAATTACATAGTACTTGATCAAATGGAAGAATCTACGATGTGAAGATGCCACTTGGGAGGATGAAGCATTTATGCAATAACATCCAAAATTATCACAACATTGAGGATACTGTTGTTTTGAAGGGGAGGGGATTATTATGCCCTTAACTATTGGTGTGTCTAGGGATATGTGTAGCTGACTTGTGGCTTACATACCTCTTTTATTTACTTGTTACATTTCTCTATATTTTTAGTTAGGTCGACTTATGGAATAACCTTGGCTAAGTAGACTATATATAGGAGGCAATGGTTAGTCTTTATGGATTATGTTAAGTATTTTTATATAAGTGCATTATTGTGGAGGTTTCCCCCTTGAAGTGGCTTTGCTATATTATCTAGTATTCTATTCTGCTATCAATTATCATTGTGTGATCTCTCATATTTTATTATTTTATGTAATATAAAATCATTTTGTGTGAATATCTAAGTAATTTCATTACAAGTGGTATCAGAGCCTCTACCTGGGTTCAAGTCACAGAGCAGGTGGCTACATTGGCATGGCAGTGTTCATCTAGGGCTCATACATGTAGAGATCTTAGTGGTATGGGTGCAAATCTAGCCCAAAGTCTGGGCTTCAGAAGCGTGATGAGATGTTATGATCCTGATGGGTGGATTTCACTAACACCTCAAGGTTTTGGTGTAGTGGTTCATTACAATAGTCCTTAAAAGTCCATACCATAAGGGCTATACAAACTTGAAACCTATTCAATAATTTAGAGCACCTTGATTTATACAAGACTACACAATTTTAGCAAGATTGGATGGTTAAAACTACTTATATCAATAAAACCCTAGTTTTAGGGTTTCTTATATGCACCTAGGCCCATGAGGCTTTAAAATTATTTTTATTGAGTTTGGTGATGATTCAAAGGGATCCAAAACCACATTTAGGTCTATTATGACCTCCTCCACTTTTACACATGTTTTCGGCCTTGTTCAAGGTATTAGAGGTTTAAGAACAATACAACATAGTTAACTGTGTGTCCTTTGGTAACTAAGCAAGGGTTTCAATGTTGTATTCTACTTAAAACACTTAATTAATACTCAATTAGGTTGTCATTAACATTAATTCACATTCTTCCAACATAAACTACCTTACCATAATAACAATCCACTTTCCATTGGGCAATTAAAATTTTCCTTATTCACTGACTGTACAGACAAGACAACACTCAAGCAAATAGGGGTTTGTATTATTAGACTTGTAAGTATTCAAGGTTTCAATTCACACATAAGTTATTTATGGTAGTTATACCCTCCCATATCATATCCAAACTCTACCAATTTACTCGATCATCTACCTTTCTCTTAAGGTGTTATATTCATTCCTAAGTATTTGATTGTGCAATAAGGGTTGTTTGACTGGGTGAAAGGTTTTGATGGACTATGTAAGTAATTTCCTCTCCTAGGTTCATAACAACACAATAAATTTGAACACACCTTCATCTATCAATATTTTTATGAGCAAGATTATAGTATATACCCTAAGATCAACCAAGTACCTTCTTTCTTTGATCATGATAAGCATATAACAGGGTCTGTGAACAGACCTATCCCTTTCTCTAATTTTTTCCATTCTAAACCATGATTTAATAATCTAAAGGCTTGTTTTGCTTCTACATAAATAAGGATCAATACCATGATAATCTTCTCCTCACCAACTTGGAGAAATCATTCAATGTTCCTTCTCTAGACTAGAACCTATAGTCTCTTAATCTAAACCTGTAGTCTTCACATAAATAGCACCACATTCATGGCTTGAGGGTCTTACCTAGGAAATACAAAGTTAATATACATAATAAAAATTTAATATATCCTTTCATATAATAGAATACACACAACAAGCTCTATTTTATTCATTGAATCCAACTTTGTTACATTACAACCTAATAAGGGACTTCATGGATTCCACCACCTTTTTCCTTAGAGGACATACTCATTCCTTCATTAATCCATATTTTATTCCTTTTTTGATCTCTCTACCACCTCTCTCACATCTCCTCTCTAATACTCTTGTACCACCTAATTTTTACTGACTTCAATGTTGGTTTCTTGAGTGGTTACGTCAACATCTTTTCTACAGCTAGCTCAATGTGAGGTTTTGGAGTTCATGATCATAATATGACTTCTAATTAATATCTTAGACTTATGTATCTTCAATACATATTTTGAAAATATTCTTAGACCTTCTACACCAACATGTTTTCACCTAACCACCTTTACCATACTTTGGTCATTCTTGGCTAAAGGACAATATTTGAATTTTCAAATTATTGGTTCTGGAGGGGAAATGCCTAAAGGCCATATAACACACATTTATGACTCCAAATGGACTCCTAAGACACAAATTTACCTTATAAGGCCTATCACACACTTTGACACTCAACTTTGACCAAATTTTGACCTCCTATTGACAAAACTCAAAAATAGTGTTTTCTAGCTTGATGCTCTTGCATCATACTCCCTAAGAGGGAGAAAACTTGTGCCACATAATTTATTTCTTGCCTTCTAATTTTTTATTTAAGGGTTATTAATGTTCACTTGATTTCTACTCTTCATTCCTTTCTCCTTTGCCAAACTTTTACATTTCTTACTTGTGGCTTTGTCTAGTCTTCTTATCCATGCATCTTCTAACTCTATGAGGTGTTCCAAATGATATACATCTTTTTTTGATGCATATTCAACCTATTATAAGTCACCTCTAAACTCCTCATACTTAGATACAACCAATTGGTGTTCATTCTTCTTCCTCATGCTTGTTTTATAACTTACTTCCTCATTGTGTTCACTTAGTTCTTGATTGTTTAGTGTTTTTTGATCCTTATTCATGATAGCATCTTCTTATTTAGGCTATAATGGATTATTTTTCAAGTCAACCTCTGTCCTTTTCTCATCTTTACTCTCTTTTTTTGCCTCTTCTTCAAACTTCTTCACATTTTGATGCTTTCTCCTATGTCCTTGCTCATTGTGCAAGAGCAACTTCTTGTTCCTTTCATCCTAACCATAGTACAAAATGATTTTATAATATTTGAATGCCCATATCTATGCTTATAAAATTTAAACTTATCTTTATCTCACCTAATTTAATAAATCACCTTGTTTACTTGACCATACTCCATTTAATTGATAACTAGCTTGCTTGCTTGTGGCCTTGTTTGCACAACTCTTTGTGCTTCTCCTTGCTACTCCTTTTCTATATTTTCATTAAATTTTATTGTTTTAATTCATCTTATTTCATCCCCTTGGATGGATTTAACATGTCCTTGAACATCTCCAACTCTTCTTACAACTTAAGTGCATCCATCTCTTCAAAATCCTCATCAAACCTTGGTTCACATTGCTCTTCACTTGCTTAGGTAACTTGTTCTTTGTCATATATTTGGACTCCCTCATTTTTTAGTCACACCATCCTCATCATGCTTCATAACATACTTTTAAATCAATCTTTGAGGTGGTTCATCCTCATCTTGCTTTGCTAGACACTCATTCATCAAGGCAATGGTTTCCATATATAAGATGTTTTCATCAATGGAATCAAATTCACATATATCATCATAAATAATGTTTGAAAGAAAAATTTGATAACACTCATATTTTATGTACTCACCTTCTTGATGTACCTTCATTTCCTTGAATTTATTTTCTTGCACCATCTATCTTATTTTCTTTGTGGGCTTTCCATCTTCTTCAATCTTCATGCTTACTTGGAATTTACTTACAATATGATATTCTTGGGCTATTTTCACGCTCTTTGCCACCCATTTTATACCTTGTACCTTCTTGGGCTGACACTTGCTTCTCATTTCACCTCCTTCATGCCTCATGATTTGGTTATCTACCATGACATCTTGATGTACTTTTCTCTTTATGCTTTTCTTCCACACTTGTGCTTGATTTCCACCTATGTTTTTACCTTTTTTGACCTCTTTTTTGAGGTTCACCTCTTACTTCTCATCACCTATTCATTTCAGACACTTAGGCAATACATATCCATGCCCTTGTTCTCTTTTTGACGGCTGAAATTTGTCATTCTTTCTCCCAATCTAAATATTAGCTTTGTCTTCTTCATAGATGCAATCAAAATTAATGTTCAAATACTCATTTACCTATAAAAATAATTTTTTCAAGCTCATATCTTCATTAATGTTTTCATGGGTTAGCTTCATGTCCTCTTTTTATGCTTCTTCTCTTATTTTAGGTGCTAGACTTGGCAATGTATCATAGAACTCCTCTTTCTCTTCAGTTTAATCATGTGGAATGTCTTAAATCTTCATCTTGTCTTATTCAAGAGACTCTCTTTCTTTGTCATCCTATTGCCACTTGATGGGTAATGTATTTGGCCCACCCTTCATAAAATTTGAGGCCTCATGCTTAGCCTTCACCACACTTTTCTTCATACCTACATACACAAACTTGAAAGCAATGTTAGCATACAAAATGAAAGACCACATAGTCTCCTTGAATGTCTTTGACATAGACATTCTCCATCTTCTCTTCTTGTCTTCACCTTCATGTGATATTCTTGGCACTTCTATCTTCTTCTTGTTCTCTTTAATGATATACTTCTTCTCAATCTTTCTATCTTTTTACTCACTTGGAGACATATCTCTTCTCATTCCTCTATAGGTTGCCTTGTTTCTCTTCTTCTTGTACTTTAAGACACTCTTCTTGTGTCTATTCCCTTTCACAAGTGACTCTAGTGGCCACTTCACTCTTATCCTCACATTCCAGCTAGTCCATTGGATTTAGTGTCTACTAATGAGATTCACCATGATCTCTATCCTCTTAAAAAATTTCCCCAATCTTCTCAAGTCTTTTATTTCTCTTTCTATACCCATATTCTCTTTTCATCTTTATTTTCTAGGCATACCTAGACCTTCCTCTTAGAAAGCTTGTAAATCTTGCCTCTTAGACCTATACTAAGCCTTTTCTCTTATTTTTTCCTCTATCTAAGACCTCTCCTTATCCTTCTGGACTCACTTTTGGATTCTTTACTCTTCTCTCTTCTCTCTTGGAGCTCTAATGCTCTCTTTCTCTCTACATTTTCTAGTCTTATCTTGACTAGCTTCTAGTCCTTTATCATAGGAATTTGGGGTTTAATCTCTTCTCTTCTCAATATAATATACCTACTAATCTCAATGGATCAGACCTATAGCATACTCCTTCTCCCTCTATACCCTACAAGGTTATCTTATGCATAATTGATAACATATCTTGTCTTATATCAAATCAACAACTTTGAATAACTAAAAAGTAATGGAACCAAGAACTTACCTTGTTTTGATACCAAATTATGCAGAGGTTAGGGGATAAGTCACAAAACACTCACTTCTGGCTTTGTTTTTCATAAACGATCTCATTCATTTCTTATGATTCTTATTGATTTTCCTTGCTTAGATCAAGTTTCACTCTCTCAACTCACTGTGCTTGATGGTTTCCTTGATTAGTTCCTATTATTTGAAATTTATTAACTCTCATTTTATAATATTATATCTCTTGTTTTTCAATCACAATAATTCTCCCTTCATGACATTCATTTTACTCACAATCTTGCTCTTAATCTCTTTCTAGCTTCCTACTAGGAAACCTCTTAGATTTCAAGTGTCACATATTCATATAGGCATTAGGTACTCAATATACTCACATAAATGATCTTAAATTATATTAATATACCTGTAATAACCCCCTTAAAAGGTTGAATCACACCCTACAACTCCATTCCACACCTTAAGGTCATAATGTCATCTCAAGGTTTGTAGTCTTTTTTTCTCATTTTTGGAATTGTAAGGACATATTAGGAGATACAAATCCAAACTTACCCCTGATATAAGTACCCTCTATTTAGTTCCACCTTAACACCAATTTTGTTCTCCCATCTTTGAGTGTAGACCTCCTTTCTAGCCCTAAGACTCTCCCATTAGGCCTAATTTGTAGGCTTTTAAAACATAGTCCTTGAAAGTCCATACCAAAAGGGTCATAAAAACTTGAAACATATTCAATCACTTAGAGCACCTTTATTTATATAAGAATACAAAATTTTAGCAAGATTGGATGGTTAAAACTACTTATATCAACAAAACCCTAGTTCTAGGGTTTTCTATATGCACCAAGCCCAAGAGGCTTTAAA
The DNA here is from genome assembly GCA_037957365.1 of Torreya grandis. NCBI lineage: Eukaryota > Viridiplantae > Streptophyta > Pinopsida > Cupressales > Taxaceae > Torreya > Torreya grandis. Next base: position 4,042,499 of record JARHVA010000888.1, on the reverse strand, counting down.
ATAATTTTTATTGAGTTTGGTGATGATTCAAAGGGATTAAAAACCACATTTAGGTCTGTTATGACCTCCTCTACCTTTCCACATATGTTTTAGGTCTTGTTCAAGGCATTAGAGGTTTAAGAACAATAAAATACTTAATTGTCTATCCTTTGGTGATTGAGCAAGGGTTTCAATGCTTTTTTCTCCTTCAAATCCATAATAAATAATAATTTGGGTTATCACTTAAAATTCATTCACATTAATCCAAAATAAACTCTGTTACAACAATAACAATCCACTTTCTATTTAACAATTAAGCTTCTCCTTGTTCACTGACTGTACAGACAAGATAACACTTAAGCAAATAGGGGTCTGTATTATTAGACCTATAGGTATTCAAGGTTTAAAACCACACATAAGTTATTTATGGTAGTTATTCCCTCAACTTTCATATCCAAACTCTACCAATTTACTTGACCATCTACCTTTCTCTTAAGGGTCTATATTCATTCCTAATTATTTGATTATGTAACAAGGGTTGTTTGACTGGGTGACAAGGTTTGATGCACTATGTAAGTAATTTACACTCCTTGGTTTATACTAATAAATTCTAAAATAAATTTGACCACACCTTCATTTATCAATCTTTGTCTCAACAAGATTATAGTCTACACCCTAAGATCAACCACATACCTTATTTCTTTGATCATGATAAGCATATAATAGGGTCTGTGAACATACCTATTCCTTTCTCTAATTTCTTCCATTTTGAACCATGATTAAATCATATAAAAGGCTTCTTTGGTATCCACACAAATAAGGCTCAATACCATGATAATCTTCTCCTCAACAACTTGGATAAATCATTCAATGTTCCTTCTCTAGACTAAAATGTACAATATCTTAATCCAAACCTATAGTCTTCACACAAATAACACCACATTCATGGCCTGAGGGTATTATCTAGGCAATACAAAGTCAAGATACACAAGAAACATTCAATATATCCTTTAAAATAGTAGAATACACACAACAAGCTCTATTTTATTTATTGAATCCAACTTTGTTACATTATAGCCCAGTAAGGGACTTCGTGGATTCTACCACCTTTTTCCTGAGAGGTCATAATCATTCCTTCATTGATCCCTATTTTATTCCTTTTTGGATCTCTCTACGAACTCTTTCACATCTTCTCTCTAAGACTCTTGTACCACTTCTCATTTTTACCAACTTCAACATTGGTTTCTTGAGTGGTTACATCAACTTCTTTTTTATAACTACCTCAACATGAGGTTTTGGAGTTCATGATCATAATATGACTTCTAATTTAATAAATTAGACTTATGTACCTTCAATACATATTTTGACAAGCTTCTTATACCTTATACACCAACATGTTTTCACCTAACCACCTTTATCGTACTTTGGTCATTCTTGGCTTAAGGACAATATTTGAATTTTCAAATTATTAGTTTTGGAGGGAAAATATGTAGAGGCCATATAACACACATTGATGAATCTAAATGAAATCCTAAGACACAAATGGACCTTACAAGGTTACTCACACACTTTGACACTCAACTTTGACCTCCTATTGACAAAACTCAAAAATAGTGTTTTCTAGCTTGGTGCTCTTGCATCACATTACCTCATTGTCACTATCCTATGATTAAGCTATTAAAATTGATAGACAATTGAATCCTCACTGACAAGCTTTGTCTTCACTTTATATTGGTCTTATTTTTCCATCCCTCAACCCAATTCTAAATGTTAATCAAAATGTTGTGGCTCAGAATAAAAACTAAGTGTACAACTAATTAAATTTAACCCATGATCCAGCTAACCAACACCTTTGCTTCTTAAAAAATCCTATGTCTGCATCTAACAAACAAAATCAAAATGAATCTTTGATAGTAGTTAATAATACTACCACACAAGGTATTGCTACTAGTTCTACAAATGCAGAATTGGATGATATACAATTAATGGTGTAGAAGCTAAGAAATGAAATTTTGAGTATGTATAAGTGAATGGGGAACACCATGGGACAAAATACCAATAAAAAATTTTCATTTTAGAGGTACAAAAAGTCTTTCAATAGACCTAGAAATAATACATAACAATAACTACTTGACAAGATGCTAGAGATAAACATCTTGGAAGCATCCCTTCCTAATTGGTGTCAAATCCATAACACAACATAACATAGTGAGATATATCACATAGAGTTATGTACAACCTTTGAAATATTTTAGAATAAAATTTATATATAGGAACATTTTTCAAATTATCCAAAACCAACATCTTCTACCACTCTAGGTCCTCCCAACACAACCATAGTATTTCAGACATATAACTTCCCATTCCCAATGGAGGATGAAAATGAGCCTGAGGATAATATAGATGAGATCCATGATTTTCAATAGTTTTAGAGGAAAAATTAAAATTTGAATAAAAAACAACTTGATACTACCTCCTAAATAATAATTCTACCACTCCTCTGGATCCTAAGGCCAACAATAATCTGGCTCCACCAAAAGGGAATGATCAACTACAAATTGTAGAGCCATAGAGAAGAAAAGGGTAAAATATTGTTGAATATATGAATAATATCAAGGCTAATATTAGTCTTCATGAGATAACATAGATCATCGAATAAAGAGAGTTGTTATTCAAAACTTTTAATGGAAGATCATCTACTAACAAATTGAAAACTACACATGAAAACATGGTTTTTTATAAAGATAAGCTTGAAGTACCACCCTTTTCATTAACCATTAGAGTGTTTTGAAATAATGTGCATAATTTTCTAGTTGACTCAGGTACCTTAGGCAATGTGATACCTATAGATGTATGTAATAATCTAGGTTTGACCCTAGATAAGTCAAAAAGAGTGGTCTCATAGCTAGACAAGTCTTCTATACCATGTATTGGAGAAATAACAAATGTGCACATCTAGCTTGCATCTAAACCATGTGTACAACAATACATATATATTTTAGTCATGGACATTCTAGAAGCTTATGGATTGTTATTGAGTCATGATTAATTAAAGACACTGAATGAGTATGTGGCCATCAAATTCTCACACACATGGCTACCTTGGAAGGGGGTAGCTAACCAGATTCAAGTAGATTGAAAATAAAATATTTAGTACTTGATCATAGAGTATAGTGATAAAAATGAGAAGGATGAATTTGTAGCCTCACATGTATGTGTGTATACTTTCACTACTAATCAATAACCTCATGAACAAGAATTTTGAGGTCCTTATCAGTTATGAACAAGAATTTTAATGGATCCATATCAAATCAAGGCTCAATTGTTAGCATAAATTTTATTGATTTAGATGGGAATTGACATCTAGATGAATATATAGTGCAATTTCCTTGCACTAATAAACACATTAAGTATGAAGCTCTAATATAAGGCCTGTAGTTCACATTAAAGCATAATGTTAAGTAGTTGAAAATCTTTAGTGATTCAAAGTTTGTTGTTAACCAAATCAGAAATAAATATCAATGTAAACTCACTTACTTAAATAAGTACAATCACCAAACATGGGACCTGATAGAATCCTCTAAAGCATTCAACATCAGGGTCATCACAAGGGAAGGAAATTATACAATAAATTCATTAGTAGCGTCTACTATCAATCTAGCATTATTCCAAGAATCTAAAATGCATAAATTATCCATGGAGTTGGTTCCTTGTCCCTATATTCCAAACAATATAGATAAATTTTAGGTATTTAAGGATGATCAGTAGATTGTACAATTCATGAATAAATCTGGAGCCCTTGAATCTTAGGTAATATATGAAAAGGATGTTGAACCTATGATCATAAAATATCTTGGAGAATATGGTGTCTTACATCTAGAAGAGAACCACATCCCCATGGGGATGGTATCCCTAGAGTGAGCTTTTGATGTAGATTCACAAGCCCAAAAATCCAAAAATATAAATAGCTTAAAGAGACTAAGTTAGATTTTGTCAAGGAGAATCTAGGCACTAATTAACATCCCCAGTATGTAAACATTATCTTGAATTTCACTAAAAGTGAGAAATAAAATTTGAGGGGCTATTGACTGGATACAAAGATGTGATCACCTAGACATATGAATATTTGAAGGTCTTCGACCCCAGGGTCATCCCAAATACCATCTCACCAAAGCCAAAGCATAGCCCTTTAGGCAGAGACATAGGCTAGTGAATCCAATTCTATAACCTCTCATCAAGAAAAAATTACAAAAGATATTAGATTCTAAGATTGTCTTTCCAATAAGGCATTCTACCTAGGTAACAAATGTAGTACTAGTCAAGAATAATAATAGAGAAAATAGGCTCTGTGTTGACTTTAGAAATATGCATAAAAAAAGGATAACTATCCTTTGTCTTCTCTATATGAGGTAATTCAAATGGTTAGTGGATTTGAGATGATGTTTTTATTGGATATATTCTTAGGTTATAATCAAGTGTTGGTAGAAGCACATGACAAAATGAAGATTGCCTTCACTACTAAGTGGGGAAATTTTTCATTAAAAAGAATGCCTTTTGGCCTAATAATTTTCAATATGTTAATGAGGATAAGGTCAATTATTACCATAAAATAGATCATAAATATCCTATCACTAAACCTAAGAAACCATCTTTTCAAGAATAACTCCTCAAAGATACTACGACCACTCATCTAGCTTTGAAATCTAACAAGGAACCATTCCTTATTTTTAACTGATAACCACTTTAATTCCTTTGAAGACCACCTTACCTTCTAAACCTTCCACTGGTTCTTTTTCTAAATACCATTGGATCTTCTTAAAATATCTCAACTCCATGCCTTGCAAGATTCCTCTTATGGTGTTAGTTCACACTCTCCTTACCATCACAAGTTACTCATGCAACAATTATGAGAAATTGAAGACCCATATTTTATAGAAAAATACCCCCACCTCTCTTGAACCTCAACCTACCAAGATGCATACCATTGAATCCATTTATCTTTCTTCCAAACCTTCCATTGAATTCCTTGATGAATACATGATTAATGATGAGATCCTCTTTTGCATCGATGATCCACCCTTATTCATTAAAACATCCATTAATACCACCCTCATTCATAAAATTTTAGTAGATGAAGGGTTTGATATTAATGTGACATCTTTGTGGCTCATCCAATAACTTGGCTATAATACATATCATCTCAAGAAAAACTACCTAACATGTCATGGATTTGATAAAAATAATCAAAATCCACTTGGTTTTATTTGGATTCCCTGTTACAATTGGACTTAAGACTATTTGAACTAAGATTATGGTCCTTGATTTAGCCCTATCTTATAACATACTCTTAGGATGACCATGGACTCATAGAGTAAGGGCTATCACCTCCTCTACTATCCAATGTATCAAGTTCCTGCATAACAGTAAATGGTATAAATATGAGGCTGATCCTTATAACCCTTGGAATATTCAAATTCCCAACCCTAAATCTCAATATCACATTCCTATCATTCCAAAAATCAACAGTGCTCCCTTACCTAAACTTATCAACATCAATCTGGACTTACATGTGACTCTTGATGATTTAGATGATGATGAACCTAATGACTTGAAACATACTTACAACACTACTAAGCTACTTCCTTACATATCGGAGTGGTTTCCTCCTTCTTTATTACCTCATGACCACACCATCCTTCTCATTGATGAGATCACTAATATCTCCCTCCGTGTAATGCTCAAGAAGCCTCTTACCTAGAAGATGACTTCACATGTAATGATTATGGAGTGGCCAAATTATTTCAAGATCCTTTAATCATGTCTCCATGTAAATTCAATGATTTATGTATTTCCCCTTTCAAAACTCCTCTTGAATCTCAAGCATGCACAATTTATTCAATCTAAGATGATAACTATATCATGGCCCAAGCTCAATCATGATACTTATATGTTCAACATTATCAAAAAACTTTAACCCAGATACATTCTTTCAACCATGATGTTCATACCATTTCCACTACCTCTAAGTTAACTCCCAAAGATCATGTACATCATGTTCATTCTCCACTTATTGATACCTCTTGGGTGATAAAACAAATCCTACCATTTGAACCTCTGGTAATTCTTAAATATTCTCTACCACCTATAGATTCAATCCTTATATCCAATTATTCCCCCATCAATGAATTTAATGACAAACTAGCCAAATCTTATCAACCTTCTTCCCCTACTCCCCTTACTTTTAAGATTAAATTAGATGTCAAGGCAACATATGTACATTAGATAGAGTCTAAATATGACTACCATGGTTATTAAATTATCTATCTTGAAGTAAATGTCAAGTATTATGTTTCTCTTCCCACTCTGCTTAGTGATGAATCCATTCTTGAATTGCTTCATGCTCGAGAACCTCAACTCCCTCAACAACATCATAAAGTCAAGAATATTAAAAATAAATCCCCTCATTTCAACAAATTCCTTGATAGTATCGACCCTAAAGCAAATCTAACTTCCTCTTTACCTAATGCACCATATCATTTCTAATATGACAATGTTATGCTTATCAAAGAGACTAATCAAATCGAATGTGGTACCCCATCATGCCCTTGACCAATAAAATCTCTCACAAACTCACACCAACTGAACATGATAACTTTAACTTATTTTTTGACAAATATCATGAGAAGTTTTCTTGGTCCTATGAAGACGTGCCTAGTATTGATCCTAGCATCATGGTGTACAATATCATCACTTACCCTAATGCCAAACTTGTGTAATAAAAGCAATGGAAATTTCCACTAGAAGTTCAAAATTTATGACATAAATAAATTATCAAGCTTCTCGATGCTAAGTTTATCAAGCCCAAGGACTATTCATAATGGGTTTCTAACATTATCCCTATTCGAAAGAAAGTCACCATGGTCATTCACATCTACATTGATTTTCATAATCTTAAACTTGCTTATCCCAAGGATAATTTCCCTCTACCTTTTATAGATGTCATCATCGATTCCAGTGCTAATATTGAAATGTTGTCCCTTATAGATGGTTTCTTAGGTTATAACCAAATTCACATTACCCTTGAAGACCAACATAAGATAAATTTTACCATGGAATGGACACTTATTACTACGTTAAAATTCCCTTTGGCCTCAAAATTTCTGGAGCTACCTATCAATGGGCGATGAATCATATCTTTTATGATCTTGTTTACAAGATTGTAGAGACGTATGTAGATGACCACATTTACAAATCTAAAAATTATAAGACTCACTTCTCTGATCTTGTTGTCATCTTCAATTGCCTCATTAAATATAAAGTTATACTAAATCCCTACAAGTGTGTTTTTTGTGTCACATATGGCAAATTGTTAGGGTTCTTAGTCTCTCTTCATGATATTAACATTGATCCCACATTTACAAATCTAAAAATTATAAGACTCACTTCTCTGATCTTGTTGTCATCTTCAATTGCCTCATTAAATATAAAGTTATACTAAATCCCTACAAGTGTGTTTTTTGTGTCACATATGGCAAATTGTTAGGGTTCTTAGTCTCTCTTCATGATATTAACATTGATCCCACCAAGATCAATGCTATTGTCAACATGCCCATCCCTTACTCCATTTCAAATTTTCACACTCACCTCGGTAAACTTGGGAAAATTAGACAGTTTATTCTTGAAATGGCTTACTGTATCTATTATGTTAATTCTCTTATTAAGAAAGGTAATGCCCTAGAATGGATGGATCCTTTTCAAAAATTATTTGACAATATTAATGAATCCTTTCTTCACCCACCTACTCTTCGTCCACTTTCAAATAATTATCCATTAATCTTATGTACCTCTTCTACACCCATATCATTTGGGGAAATGCTTTCCCAATAAGATGATACTGGGAGGGAATATGCCATCTATTATATCATTCAGGGTCTCATCGACTATGAGAAATGTTATACAAAAGTAAAACATGATTGCCTTGCAATATATTTTGCTATTGAAAAGCTCTAAAATTACATGCTTTATCAAACCACTTACATTATTATTCATTCTGATCCCCTTCATCATTTCTTCTCCAAAGCCTTTCTTCCTGGTGATAGAATTGGCAAATGGATGGTCCTCATGGAATTTGATCTTCGAATTATTACACAAAAAGTTGTCAAAGGACAAATCATTACTGATCGACTTACCACCATTCCAATCTTAGCTATCAACCACCTTTAATATAATCTTCCCAACAAAAAAGTTCTCTATATTGAAGGTCTCAACCAAGACATATCTCTTAAAGATTACTTTCATAACTTTATTGCTAACCATGAAGCAAGTAATATAGAAGAGTCCCCTATCTTCCTCGACACTACTAAAAAACAAGTAGTTATCAAAGAAATTCCTAAAATTATTATCAGTTTACATGAAGATACTTGGACCCTTCATTTTAATGGTGCCAAATGTCTTTAAAGAACTGGGGTAGGTTGTATCCTTACTAATACTCTTAGTTAAATTATCCCTTTGACATTTTACCTCACATTTGATGTCACTAACAATATGGCAGAGTATGAAGCTTTAATCCTAGGCATGAGAGAAGCCCTTAATCTAGTTATCACATATCTACATGATTTAGGTGACTCCCAACTCATTTGCCACCAATTTAATGGTGATTATCAATGCAAAATCAAAAATCTCATTTCTTATCTTGAAATCGTAACTATCCTTGCCAAAGATTTACCTATTTTACCATCGATCCTATCCATCACGATCAAAATTCTATTGTTGATTCACTTGCTTTTTCAACATCTCTTTTTCATCCACACTAAGTTCTTACCGATCCCACTTTTCTTATCCAAATAAGGAAATACCCATCTTCTCTTCAACCACAAGATTTAATCATCTACCACATCAAGGATATCACCATTCGATAAATCCTATGGTATAAAGATATTATTCAATTTCTTGAACACCAAACTTATCCTCCAAACATTGATTCCCATAAAAAAACTTGAATTCATAAATAAAATTTTAAGTATGTATTTTGATATAACATCATATATTGTCATAATGTTGAATGTACCTTGATTTGTTGTGTTATGAAAGAAGAGGTTCCTCATCTTCTTGAACAAACACATGGGAGCATTTTTGGTGCCCACTATAGTATACATGCTACATCCCGTAAATGCTTACATATGGGATAATTTTGGCCCACTCTTGAAAAAGATGCCATTGAATTTGATAAAAAAGTGTATTCCTTCCCAACTTCATGATGATCTAATTCATGCACCTCTATATAAGACTCAAATCATGGAATCTTCCTGGCTATTCTTCATGATGGGATTAGATCTCATAGGCAAATTACCTTGATATGAAGATGGGCATGTCTTTATCATCATAGCCACATGGTATTTTAAAAAATGGGTCAAGGATATGGCCCTCATCAGTGTCACTTGCACCAACATCTCCAATTTCATCCTTAATCAAATCATTTTCTTCTTTGGTGCCCCTCATACTATCATTTCAGACAATGGTGGTAACTTCAAAAATAAAGACATCAAAAAACTTTGTTTTAAATTCAAAATAAATCATAAAATTTCCACACCCTACCATCCACAATGTAATGACCAAGCCGAGGCAACTAATAAAATTCTTAATGAAATCCTCCAAAAGACAAATCATGATACCCACATGGATTGACATCTTCATTTCTATCCTGCTCTTTGGGCTTATCATTCTACCACTGGGGCAACACCATTTTATCTAGTCTATGGTTCTGAATCAGTCCTCCCATTAGTAGTTAAGCTTCTCTCTTTCTGTATCTCTCTTCATGGTATCATACCTGATGAATAATTATGTGAATCTCAATTTCATGCTCTTGATCTCCTTGATGAACACCGCCTTTCTGCTTTGTGTAACACAATCATCAATACAAGGCCCATATTTCTAAGCAACATAACAAATGAGTTAAAGTTTGCACTTTTAATGTTGATGATCTTGTCCTTAAATTAGACTACACTCATGAAAAATAAGATAAATACATCAAAAAATGGTGGGGCCCTTATTTAGTCAAAGACATCCTTGGTCTAAGCACCTATCTCCTTTAAATTAATGAAGGCTATATTTTTAAAGAACCCACCAATACACAATTCCTAAAAAGGTATTTTGCCTAAATCTCCCCCTTATTGTCATGCTTGCTACATGTTATGTTTCTAACACTCTTTGTAGGATACTTACATGGGTCTCACTCTCTGTAGTATTTGTGATCGAGGAATTTGGTTCAAGAGAGGATGGTTAGTATGGTGTTAGTTTCAAAATGAAAACAAAATGAAAGAAACACACTAACTAGCATAACATATCTAGGCCTAGACACTAGGGAGAGCTTAGTTAACAAACATAAATAAAACACACAACTAAAATTCAAAAAAATCCCTCTTTTACCTTTCTTGGATGCTTCAAAATGCTTGTTATAATAGTTTGCTCGGCTTTGTGCTCATGAAGTCCTTGACAATGGAAGCTTGGCTACCTCCATCTCTCATTGGCACCTTTAGCTTTGGCTTGGAATCAATTTTGCATGGTAACACTAATTTATTAATTTTTTTAGAAACATTTGTGCATTATAACTTTGCATTATCAAGATTTTTTAAGATATTTGAGCATAATAACTTTGCACCAAAATAGCTTAAAAAAGATGTTCGTGGCCTCTCTATTTATAGATTTTTGAGAATGTCTAGAATCAACCTGAACTATCTATCCTAAGATTGAGATGTGTGGTTGAGGATTAATTCAATTTTTAGAATTAAGTTTATAATTATCCTCATCATGACATTTGAATAAGGGGAAATTAAGAGGCATGGAGGGAATCATGCAAGGTATTGATGAGGCATGGAAAGCATGAATCTTGATATTTGTGGCATTAATGGCCTGGGGATGTCTTCCCAAGAAATGAGGTCACTTGATGATGTATTTATTAAATATTCATTTCCAAAACAAATTATTCAACAAGTTTCCATGGAATTCTTAATTAGGCCTTGATTTGGGTTAATTATCTCTTAAGCATGTTTAAGCACTTTGTGCACAAATTACTCAAATTGATCAAAATGCCTTATTATTGGTCCAAAATTTGACTGGATTAGAATTGGAAGGAGATCTTAGATGAATTGGATCCATTATCCAATTTATGAATTTATTGAAAACAAATAATAAAGGCATATATCTTGTGTAAGAGATTTGATAGGAAAGATCAATCTAGAGCACCTACGTGAAAAATTGGCATTTTAACTCAAAATGATTTGAACAAAGTTAGCTGGCCCATAAATTGCATTACCCCATTTAATTATACTGTAGCCAAAATGGCACATGAATATGTTAGTTTCACATCATTTAGAATGTTTTAGTGTTTTTAGGCCAAATTATGCATTTTGGGTGGAATTTGGCCAAAAGCCTGCTTAGAGGTTATCAATGGCCAGATTTAGGTGTCTATAGTTTGCCCCTATTTGGGAAGATGTTGAAAACTATAGGCAAAGCAATGTCGTCTAAAATAATGAGATATTACCTATATGCCAAAAAGAAGATAATGGTTAAAGAATAAAGCTCCAAATAGTTTTGGGAAGCCTATGGTGATGCCCCCTCGAGGGAGTGGCCGTCACATATGTTGATGGATGGTCCCTAAAAAAAAAACAAGAATAAAGGTGAAATTAACCTATGGTTAATATTAATCTAAATGAGAAAATGCTTACATGCATTGATGTAAAAAGGATGTTGATTTGCCCAAAGGCATTTATAATCAAGAATAAAAGTTAAAATAATGATTTGCCTATAAGCGATTATAATCATTAAGTAGACTGGGATTAGTTAAATATGATTGTGCCTTAGTTAGGGCTGATTAGCAAGCATAACTCAAGGATATAACTTGGAATAAAAATTAAAGATGAGAGGGTGAAAAGTGATGAAATAGATGAATAAAAGAATAAGATTGATCAGTGTGAATGCTTCAGTTGTATCTGCTAATGAGGAGATGCTTGTCTTGATTAAAAATTATACAACTAAAATAGTCAATGGGTTGATTTGATCAAAGGGGTGGGAGGATTTTCCAAGGTGCCAAGGAGAAACTTGTGTAGCTCTAATGATTGTAGACCTTTTTGAAGCTAATTTTTTTGGTAGCATGTGATGGTAGGCTTCATGATAGAACACCATGAAGACTATCCCAAAATATGCATAAAGACTGACTCATGATCCAATAAACACTTAAAAATAATGTACCAATGATAAAAACTATGATGACAATGATGATGTATGAATATGGATGGACTCAAGAATAATGTGCTTCAGGAATCACCCAATGAACACATATAGACTGAGTCAAGGCAAGAGTGCTGAAAGTAAACATATAGGAAAGTGAATAAACAAACAAAAAAATAGAAAAACAAACAAACAAACAACCTAAAATAAACAAACAAATAGAAAGCCTAAAAATAAAAGCAAAAGAAAGCATCCTAACAAGGACAATGCCTTAGTAAGGTAGATCGAGGATAATTGACTAAGCTTAGATAGGACAAATGTTTTTGGATTTTTGAATTGTTATGAATGTTTTTGAAATTTTTAAGTATCTTAACTCATTAGAGAATGACAAGATACCTGCTCACAAAATGGAAAGAGTGCTTGGCTTAGGTTGCTCACAAAATGGTGAGAGTGTATGAAAAGGGGGACTGAGGTGACCTCAAAATAAATTAAGCATAACCCACATAGTCCTAGAATGACCTCAAGTCATAGTAATTCCATCCACAAAAAAGGTGAGGAAAAACTAACTAGGTCCCAACAAGTTCTCAGATCTGGGAAATGGCCAATCACATGAAAATAGTAATGGCAAGGTGATGCGGTAATGCATGATAAACAAGTGTTGCCCCTAGTTTTCCCATAGGTGGTTATACCTTAAATCTAATAACATAGGTCAATGATACTAATTTTCCCATAGGTAGTTATAATTAGTAGCAAGACTGGTGAGACACTGATTTGCCCATAGGTAGTTATAATTAGGCTCACATAAATAAACTTGATAGGATGAAAGATATCTTGCTAGATCAACTATAAAACTAATATTATAGACTATCATTATAAACATGGATTGGATTGATTTTTGAGTCTTGATCAGAATCCCTTCACAAAAGGTGTGGGAAGAACCAAAGTAACCAAGATCAAAATAGGATTGGGTAGGATGAGTAAAAAAATAGGCTTTGGTCTAGATAGGACTGGAATGATAGGATGGAATGGTCTTGCTAAAGATAATGATGGTTTGATAAATTGGATAAAATGGTAAGAGGATTGTCCCCAAGTGATGGGGTGAATGGTTGGGTCGATGATAATGGCAAATAGGCATATATAACAATGACAATGGCATGGAAATGTAAAATGGTATGGTACATGTTGTTGGCCTAGGTATGGTAAATGGCACATGATTCTATTTTTCCTATTGAGATGGAGATGCATGTCCTAATCAACAAATGATGCAAATAGAATACTTTATCATGTTAATTGATAGCCCACACTTCATCTAAATAGCTACTCTATAAACAATAGTCTACAAATTTGGTTGTCAAGAATGCTTTTGTGATCTTTGTTGGTCATTGATTCTAATTCCTTCAAATGTCAAAACAAAATATCTTTGTAGCCTCTACAAAGAAAATTGTGACCATGGATGGTAAATAGGGAAAAATAATGGATGGTAGGTTTGATTGTGAAATGGAATAGAAAATGATAATGGAATGTGGAATCGTAGGGAAGCAAATAAAGATCAGGACTTTCAATCACATGTAATATTGTTGATGCTAGATTCAACATAACTTTGGTTATAACAGGGTTGAAGACTTATTATCTTGATAGGACCACTAGACTTTTATGTTACTTGATCTTGAGAGTAGCTACCATCTGATTAGGTTGTAGATTGGAAGATATTTTCATTTGATCTTTGATTTTGTCTTCATCAAGTAGTGAATAACTTTTGTGCTCAGCTATTGGTGCCTCAATGAGGTTTTCACCAATGACATTATCTTGATTTTCCCATAGCACCTTCAAGAAGGGTTGACTATGGAATGTTGAATTTTGACTTTGATTGTCTTTTAGTGCTTCTAAAAAAGTTTCACTAGAAGATGATGAGTTCTGACTTTGATTGTCCCTAAGTGCCTCTAAAAAGGTTTCATTAGGAGGGTGCTCTTATGCTACATGAATGTGGTCTTGGTCTCCTTACTCTTCTTCAAATTCTATGTCATCATGGATGTAATTCAATAAAGTGTGATTCTATTGATCCCAATCAGCACTTGTAGGAGATGGAATGTCAATAATATGGCTATTTTGGTTTATGGTAATGGCCTGTGGAATGGTAATGGAGTTGAGAAAGGTTGTATAATCCTCATAAAATATACTAGGATAACTTGTGTCAGAACTGAATTACTCATCCTCAAAAACTATATAAGGATCACAAATGTATTCAAATTGATTTGCAAAGATGTATAACCAATGTTTTAATAGCCACAAACATATTCTTCTTCTTCTTCTAATTCTAACTCAAGGGACTCTGATTCAATGTTGAGACTGATTTTGATGCTAAATCTAATGTCAGTTCAAGAATATAACTTAACTCTAACTTTGATTCTTCATCTGACAGGTACTCTATTATAATTATGTCTTGTTGAATGTTTGGTTTTGGACAAGTAACAACCTATGATGGCATAATGGGCTCCATAAAAACTAGTTTGTCAAAGTGAGACTCCTCTAAGATGGGAAATAGGTCAAGAGATAACTCCTTAGAGACTAGCTTGTCAATAAGAGGCTCTTATAAAATAGGCACATGGTCAAGGTAATGATTTTTCCAAAGGTGGTTATAATAATTAAGAAGTGACTCAGCAAAGACTGACTCATCAGAGTGAGGCTCCTTGATAACTATTATAAGATCAATAAGTGATTCATCATAGATTGACTTATCACAAATGGTTGATTCAATAAAAACATCTCAGATTGGTTGGTTCTTTTGGCCTTGGTTTCCAATGAGTTGTAAAATACCAATTTTTAACATAGCTTAGTATTCAAAGGATTGGATCAGTTGAGGTTTGGATGGGATTGGTACTAGATGAGGAATGACTTGCAGTTGGATAATGGTAGGGCCTTAGGAAGCATGATTGCTCGCATGAGCCAAAGGACAAAGTCTTGAGATGGTAATGATAAGGCATTATGGGGCTTGATTGATTGCAGAAGTTAAAGGACTAGGTCTTAGAATGATGAAGGGGCATTGTGGATCTTGATTGCTCACACAAACCAAAGGATGAGGTCCTGGTATAGAAATGGCTGGGTATTGTGGAGGTTGGTTGCTCACACAAACCAAAGGATGAGATCTTGGTATGGGAATAGTATGACATTATGGTCCTAGAATAGAAATGGTATGATGTGGTGGAGCTTGATTACTTGCATAAGCTAAAGTATCCAAGTCTTTCTCATAAACCATATCATCCCAATTATGAGTTGGCTCATAAGTTGGTTCTTGATTGTGTTCCATGTACTGATTATTGAAAAGAGGGTATGGATTCGTATCCCAAAAACATTATCTATAGTTGGGTATTCAAAGTACTATTCACAAGCCTCTTCATACCAATCAAGGTTTTGATTTGGATTTTATGTATTTTGACTATGTTACCCATATAAATTATTATAGGGAGAATGATAAAACTCCTTAGAATATCTTTCTCTACAGGAATTCCTAGTGGGATTTTATGAAACCATTCTAACATAAGTTGGATTGTACGTGACTCCACCATAAGTGTAGCTAGACATTTCTATATAAATGATGAAAGCTTTGAAACAAAAAGGCTTAGAGTTATACAAACTCTAAAACTATGTCTAAAGGATAAATGGTTCCAACTTGGTCTAACTTGGTCGAAGGGGTAGAGATGTATTTTCAATATGGTCTAAAAGTGGAGATGTATCTCCAAAATGGTTTGTGTAAGACTTGGCATAAAAAAGTCTAACATCAAATGTCTAACTTCAAATGTCATACACACACAAAATCAAGTGTTTGAATAAAAATTGGCATGTCAAAAGTCTAGGTCAAAATTTTCTGAACAAGGTCTAAACTAGGAAAGGGAAAAGTTGAGTGACTAGGTATTTTGTCCAAACATGGAGTCAAAATCTAGGCTCAAACAAACATGCATGATGTGATTTGATTTAATCTAACAAGTTTGGAAACAAATTTGACATAAACCTGGCACATGGAATTAAACATAAACATGATTAGTTAACATAAGGCATAAGACAAAAGACTCTTTGAGAAAGGTTGTGTTCTCCCAAATAAAGGCACAAATAATGATGAGGATAGGCATTAAACAAACAAACCATCAATAATTTTCAAATTTGAGTAATCTATTAACCAAATTTATGCAACCTAAAAGAGAAAGATCTATGAATCAACTCCACGAATTGAGGCCTAAACATAAATCAATCGATGTTTGAATCCAAACTTGATAAAGTTAATTGAAAACTCAATGTTGAAAACTAGGATTTGACCAAACAAGCTATACAAGATTAGACATCATGATGACACAAGACAAAGGTCCAAATGGTATACATGACATGGTTTGAAATAAATGGTTTTTGATACAAGGTGAAACAAGTCTTGAATTAAATTGAGCAACTTAATGGTGTAAGCATGATCAAATGATGTCATATATGTTATGTTTCAAAGACTCAAAAGGCAAAATTGTTTTAACATGTTTTGGGTAGCATAACACTACCATCGACTCAAATTCATTATTTTGACATGGCTTATGAATAAATAAATAATTTTAGGTCTCAAAACATACCAAGAAAATATGACCAAAATACACTAAGTATAATCGTCCAAATCCTAGCAAGGGTATGGTAAAATGGGGTTGACTAAAAGTAATTGGTTTTTTATCATTCTATGGGAATCAATTGCACAATGAATTTCATGTCAAACAATGTAAAAGACAAGCATGAAAATTGGGTGACCGTGGCATTGGCTAGTTGTAAAAAGGTTTAGTCCTTTTTATAACTACGACATCCTACTGTTCGCTCAGTGTAGTGTAATATCCAAATGTAGATACACATCTTGTACAAATCCAATTAGGAGCCAAATGAATTCAATGCTGGGATGTGAAACCCTAGGTCAAAACTTCCCTAAAGAACTCGTGGGAGGTGATGAAGTCCCCCTCATAAGCCAAGCTTGCATAAAAATAAAGAAAGAATGAAAGTAGAAAGACTTTAGGGTCATTTTCAAGGTCACCTAAACTTTGAAGAGTTTTTGGGGAGTGATTTAAATGACATTCTTTCTAAGCCTTGGACTAGGCTTTTTGCAATAGGAATGACACTTTTGATTCCAAGGGTTCCCTAAAGGGGACAAATGGAAGAACATACATGCAACATCTCTCTTTTTGCCAAACAAAATTTTAATCTAAACAAATAAGTAAATACGAAAAGATTTGAAAAGGTGAGTTTATTTTTAAGCCCAAATGGAAAATGAGGTGGTGTTCATTTGACCCCTTGCTCTTAGTTTCAAACTTTCAAAACATTCACCATAAACATCTAATTTTTTTTGTTAAACACCAACACAAGGTTCCTAATTGATTTTTAAGCATGCAAAAGGTGATCTAAACATATTTTTAGTAAATGTCAAGCTTGGTCCTTTAATAAAAATGTTAGCATGTCCTTTAGCCTTGAATCTCTTTTAGGTTTGAAACAATGAACTTTAAGAAAAGAGCTCTTAGGTCTGTGTTTTAATAAAAACACAGTGACCGACGTCAGCTATATAACTGATGATGGTTACATTTTCTAACTAATTACGATTATCTAACCAACATCAATTATACCAATGTGACCAATGACAGGTATCCAACCAATCTCAGTTTTACTAATCGACATCGATTAAGCTATCCAACTGATGTCAGTCTTACTAGATGATGTCAGTTACTATATAAACCTATGGTAAACAAAAACAACAAAATAGAGTTATAAAATCAATTTACAAGGGTTTTAATGGTCCATATGAATATTTTAAAGCTTCAAAATGATCTTTTTCATGTGTGGGATGCATCTAGTCCCATCGGGCATGCCATATGTGATCTAAGGAATTTGACTCAAGAGAGGATGGTTAGTATTGTGTTAGTTCCAAAATGAAAATAACATGAAAGAAATACACTAACTAGCATAATATCTCTAGGCCTAGACACTAGGGAGAGCTTAATTAACAAACATGAATAAAACACACAACTAAAATGCAAAAAAAAACCTCTTTTACCTTCCTTGGATACTCCAAAATGCTTGTTGTAGTGGCTTGCTCAGCTTTGTGCTCATGAAGTCCTTGACAATGGAAGCTTGGCTACCTCCATCTCTCTTTGGCACCTTTGGCTTTGGCTTGGCTTGGCTTGGAATCAATTTGGCATGGTAACACTAGTTGCTTAAAGCTTTGTAATCAATTTTGCATTATAAATTTTCACAATCATGTCTTTTGAAGATATTTGAGCATAATAAATTTGCACCAAAATAGCTTAGAAATGATGTTCTTGGCCTCTCTATTTATATATTTTTGAGAATGTCTAGAATCAACCTGAATCATCCATATTAGAATTGAGATGTGTGTTTGAGGATTAATTCAATTTTTGAAATTAAGTTTATAATTATCTTCATCATGACATTTGAAGAAGGGGCAATTACGAGGCATGGAGGACATCATGGAAGGTATTGATGAGGCATAGAGGGCATGAATCCTAATATTTATGGCATTTATGGCCTAGGGATATCTTCCCAAGAAATGAGGTCACCTGATGATGCAAATATTCAATATTCATATCTAAAACAAAGTATTCAACAAGTTTTCATGGAGTTCTTAATTAGGCCTTGATTTGGGTTAATTATCTCTTAAGCATGTTTAACTTTGTGCACAAATCACTCAAATTGATCAGAGTGCCTTATTATTAGTCCAAAATTTGACTGGATTGGAATTGGAAGGTGATGTCAGATGTGTTGGATTCATTATCCCATTTAGGAAGTTACTAATAATGAATAACAAAGGCATACGCCTACTGCAAGAGATTTGATAAGAAAGATCAATCCAGAGCACCTACGTGCAAAATTAGCATTTTGACTCAAAATGATCTAATCAAAGTTAGCTGACCCATAAATTGTATTTCCCTATTTAATGATACTCTAACCAAAATTGGCACATGAATATGTCAGTTTCACATCATTTAGCATGTTTTAGTGTCTTTAGGCCAAATTATACATTTTGGGTGGAATTGGCCAAAAGCCCTCTTGGAGGTTATCGGTGGCCAGATTTAGGTGTCTATAATAATTCTCTATTTTCACAAACCTTAGTCCTTAATTTTGGTCTTTTGGTTCCCCTTTATCATGAATTTCATTATAAAACCATGGATAGGGCCCAGTCTTCCTCATGATTTCCAATTTTGTTCTCTTTATTTCCTTACTTTCTAATACTTTTTGGCACCCCTTGGGTTTATTTTGTATGAGTTGTAGTATAAGACCATGGATAGGACCTGACCTTTCTCACAAATACCATATTTATCTTATTTACTTTCTACATGTTTTGTGTACCCTCATGGGTTTATATTTTATGAGTTATAGTGTAAGACCATGAATGGGACCTAGCCTTCCTTATAAAATTGTCATCTTTCAATCAGTGTTCCTTTTCTCGAATGTGTCTAGCAATGGTTAAGAGTTTATGATCCTTGCTCTCAACTTTGGCTTTTGATTTTTTGATAGATAGAATTCACACAACCACCTGTGTTAGCATGTTTTCCTACACTTCCCTCATTCTTATGAAAAGGAATCACACTTCAATGTCACTTTTTTCACCCTTTGTCACATTTTTTGTGATTTGAATTAATTCAAATTATTTCATGTTTCATTCCTCTTGATTTCCTTTCCTTTCACTACACATTAGATAAAACAAGGTCGAAGTCAAGATAACACTTTTATTTCACCTGACTTAACAAAGACTCTTAGAAACCATGCTCTCTAGGTTTTCTTTCTTAGCAACCAAGTCTAAAGTATTCAAATTAAATTCATATTTATCACCCATGGAGGAGGAATAGAAAAATTCATCAATAAATTTAAAATATATATCATTTTAAACAAAAGGAAATGATATACAAAAGATAATAGATACAATTTAAAAGTCAAAATCATACCAAAAGACATGATTACAAGCACATCTCTTATCTCCAATTGAATCTCAAACTCCACATTTGGCCTCATGATAGAGCCAATGTCCATTGGGGTATGATAGGCCAATATATTGGAATAAGAGAATTCAACAAAATCTATGGTGCTACCTACTTTCTCTAGCAAGTACCTAATCTTCACAGTAGATCAACGACTCTATAAGGGGTCTTGAGGAATGGGGAACACATTGTGGGAAGGTATGTCCATTTTAATTTTCATGCAAATATCCTTCATGGGATGATCAACTTATTGCATTTTTTGATCCAAGACTTGTGTGGTTAGAAGTTGTTCAAAGTCCTTAAGGTTAAAAGTCCTCTTGTTTTGACAAATTTAATTTGAGTATCTTGAATTTGATAAAGAGTTCCTCTACCTTGGTTTTTCCTTCATTCTCCCTTCCACCCATTTCATTTCCCCCTTGACAGGCAAAGTGTGATTCTAAATATGTTTTCCCTTATTCTATATTCTTTATTCTTCACATCTTAAAAACATGCTAGCATTATTTTATTTCAATTTTATCTGTCTTTAAAGAAAAATAATATGTTTGAGTGACTATGAATTATTTTTACACCATGAACCTACATCCCATCATCACTTTGTTTTCTTTTACCATTTGTTATTATTGTATTACCCTTTTTACAGACACCTGAGTTCATTTCTACTTTTTTATTCTTTTTTCATTATTGAGTGAGGTCATCTTATTACTACTCACTCACCAATGTTGTTTTCCATTTTATGCACTTTTTCCATTGATGATTGAGTAAGGATTGTTATTTCTCACTCATCAATGTTGTTTCACCATTTTTTCTTACCCATCTTTGTTTAAGTAAGTATTTTTAATGATTTCACATTGATGTTTGATTACCATCCTTGTTAAAATGTATCCTTGGTTTGACTTGGTGAGTTTGCTTATGATTTCACCATTTTTTCTTACCCATCTTTGTTTAAGTAAGTATTTTTTAATGATTTCACATTGATGTTTGATTACCATCCTTTTTGACATGTATCCTTGGTTTGACTTGGTGAGTTTGTTTTTATTACTTAAGGTTTACTTGTTTGAGGATTTTGGCCTTTAGTAGCCTTGGATTTTTGGTTACCTAATTTACTCTTAATTTTGACTTGGTCATTTGGTATAACATAACATTTATCACCTCAACTTGCCAAATTTTCAAATACATCATGTCCACATAGCATCAGTTATCTCAACATTCCTACATTTGTTTGTTTTTGCTCTTTAGTTTTGTATCCTTGGGTTTGTCAAAAGCAGTCTTTGTACCCTCCATGATCAAAACTACAAACACAACAAACAACCATCTAGTGATAAAGGTAAGTTAAGGTACACATTACTTTTAATTTTTAGTTATTTCCCTTTCAATTATTTAAATTTTAGTTATTTTTGCTTTAAAATACTATAATTTTTTTTAGCTTTAGTGTTGTGTGCTTCTACAATATTTCTCAAAGCGCCATCCCCTATTGTACCTAAGTGACATGTGATGAGCTTTGAGTGGGGCATATGTATAAAGATAATATTTTGTAACTTTATCAATTATTGATGCTTTCTATCTTATAGGAACCTATCGAGCTTTCTATCTTGTAAGAACCCATCGATTCTCAATCTCTCTGAGTGCATGCCTTAAGGGGTACACCAAGAAAGGGTTGGGTAGACCATTAGTGCTTAATAGGATTGTTTTCCCCTTAATACCACTTGTTATTAATCTAACCATCTCCTAAAATTATTTTTCTAAGCTTTGCCTCCTATTTTACACCCTCCTCTAGTCATTTTCCACCTTCATTAACCCTTCCCTAGCCTAAAATCATTTTTGATGGTTTACGTTACATTGCTAGCCCCATCAAACTGATACTCTAATTGATATAACTTTTTTAGGGTCTAAGTTAGCCCCTGGTCGACCTAGATCAAGACTTAATTTATTTTTATCAATAATGATACAAGGTTGATTGGGTTGACCTTGTCAGGCTAAACTTTCAGAAAGGACTAGGGTTAGACCCACCTATATAAACACATCCATTTCACCATTATTCGAGATACATCAAGAGTTGATCATTCATTTTCACTTCTTTACAATCTAATCTTTTTCCATTCTACTTGAGTCTTAGCTTAGGGTTTCTTCTTGGATAAGAATATTGTCTTGTAGAAAAGTCTTGGATGATTTGGACTTTATTAGTGATCCTTCCAAAGCACAATAACATCTTACAAAGCACCTTTATCCAAGTGAGATATTGAGTCTCAATGGGTTCATCTTCAAGGTAATTATTTCTAACTTTGCTCCTCTCTTTAGTAGATAGAAGTAGCATAAGTAATGGCTTTTAAATATATTGCTCTCTCCATGCATTAGGGTTTTACCTATACATAGCTTAATTAGGATTATCTCATGCATGTTTACTTTTATGTTTATTACCCCCACTTTGTGCCACAATATTTGTTGATCACTAGATTAGATTTTGCTTTAATTTTTATTAGTTTAGTGAATATGAAAACATAGGACCTAGTTAGGTTTATTGCATAGTTTTGCTTGACTAGAGGCTTTGGAACCCTCCTTAGTGATATTATTGTGGTAAGAGATCCCTTGGATAGGTATATAAAATCCATATTGGTCATGACCCCTAATATCTACTATATCCACAATCAGAAGTGTAAGTAGGATTTATCTTCTCTGAGCTAGGATTGATTTATAGATCTATTGTATTTCCCATTGTATACAACAATCAATGCTGATTATTTATTCAGTGGAATCAGAGTATGTGGCATATTTAGAGACAACAAAAGAGATTTTGTGGTTCATAAGGGTTCTTTATGATTTTCAAGAACAATAGGTTTCATCAAAAACTCTCATGGTTGACAACACTTCTACAATTCAAATGGAAAATAATATTGTATTTCACAATCAAAACAATCATATCAATACCAAATTTCATTTGATTTGGCACTATGTGAAAGATGGCACTGTAAAGTTGTAACATTTCCATACAACAAAGCAACAAACAAACATCTTGACAAAAGCACTTAGACAAGAAAATTTTGAAAAGTTCATAGGAATGCTTGGTCTCACTATGACCCTTATAGATTAAATGGGAGATGTAATATTATTATAACATATGTTAATCCTAGGTGTCAGGCTTTTTATATTATTGATATAGTCGAAGAGTCATACCTACATAAATAGGAAGAGTCACCTTAGAAGGTGAATTGAATAACCAAATATTAGATTTATATATTATAATCTTCTTCTTTTCAATATTTAATGTGAACATAATTTTGGATTACACCAAATATTGTTAAAATCATGCCATTAATGCCTAGCCTGATAGATCATGACTTGAATTTTCATTTGTTAAGAAAAACACTAGTATTTTCTCTCATAAACTATGTCCCATGGGTCATCTTGGCAGAGGTAGTGGTAAACACTTATAGGGCACTATTTCCCCCATCTAGCTTATTCACTAGATTGTTTTCCATGGCATTGATTATTGACCATGTGTTTTTCATCATCACCACTTCATGCAAGCTCATGTCTTATTTTTTTTATCTCTGCACTCTTTGGAAGATATTGAGTGACACATTTTTTTTTCCACATTTTCTTAGGCATGAGAGACTTGGAATTGATTCTATTAGGCATGAGAGTCATGACACACTTTCATATTCATACAGGGATGAGAACTTGAATTTGATCCAGATGGTTCCTTATTAAACTCCTAGATATATTCCAATATAGTTACAATATATTAAGTCAAACATCCACTTTCATGTAATATATAAATAATGATAAATCAAATGAAAATATAAAAAAGATAAAACACATATTTATGTAGGTAGCATTAATACCTCTTTATATTAAAAACCTTTGATAAACTGTGAATATTACAACTCTCATCCACAAAATTTACCTCACCCACTAACCCTCTATTCTTTTATATAGATAGGAAGGAGGCTGCGGTTAGGGTTGGAGATTATATTACTTGTAAAATAAGCCATCTTCAAATCATATTTCTAGAACATATATTCTTTGAACCAAACTTGTAGAACAAGTATTCTTCAAAGCAGACATGTAGAACAAGTCTCCTTCTAAGTAGACTTGTATAATAAGTCTTCTTTAAAGTATTACTTTTATTATTAATAGTTGAATTCAATTAAGTCAATTACTTAGTCGATAATATTCTCTACTAATAGGATAAGTGTTACCTCACCCAAAAACCCTATATTCTTTTATATAGATAGAAAGGAGGCTATGGTTAGGGTTGGAGATTGTATTACTTGTAAAATAAGCCTTATTAAAATCATACTTCTAAAACATGTATTCTTTAAAGCAGGCTTGTAGAACAAGTATTCTTCAAAGAAGACTTGTAAAACAAGTCTCCTTCTAAGTAGACTTGTATAATAAGTCTTATTTAAAGTAGTACTTTTATTATTAATAGTTGAATTCAATTTCTTTCAAGCAGGCTTGTAGAACAAGTATTCTTAAAAGAAGACTTGTAAAACGAGTCTCCTTCTAAGTAGACTTGTATAATAAGTCTTATTTAAAGTAGTACTTTTATTATTAATAGTTGAATTAAATTAAGTCAATTACTTAGTCGATACTATTATATATTAATAGGATAAGTATAAGTGTCCACCAGTTAGTGTCTATCCATATTTACCATTAATATTACAAGTGCATCTTAAACCATACAAATGTGTATGAGTATTAAAATACACTAACATTAATTGCATGACTTATTTGTGAATATGGAACTAAATCACATGAATTTTATTATTATACCATTCATGTTCATTTAATATTTATTTAAGATTAATTGTGGTAGTGTGTCAACATTCTTTACATGGAATCTATCAATATGGATCCTCCACCTTTCAACAACATCATTTGCACACTATTCATACTTCCTAGTAGTGTTCAATTTTTTTGGAGAAAATATCCTATTGATGATGGCCTATTATTTATTTTCAACATAATTTTAGTATTCGAGTAGTTAATTTTAACCATTTGTATAGTTATCTTATTGTTTTCAGCATGTTTTTTACTCCCATTTTACACTTCCATGTCTAAGTATGGATAAGCCCACTATACAACCTAGTGGATCCCTCCAGTTTTTTGAGTAAATCTCAGTTTTATGATGGCATTTTTTCATAATAGCAAATTTTGGCATCCCTAATGTATTTTTGTCTAGTTTTAACGATCTTTTGTGAGATTTGTTTATGTATTTTTTCGACACCTTGATAATTAGTTTGACTCCTTATTGTGAGTGTTTTATAGTATCCTAAGTTTTTTTAAATTATTTAATGTTTGAGTAGTGGATTTAGACAAATATTATAGATATTTTCATCCACTCCACCCATTCATCATTAAGAGGAGGTGTTTGTGGTTATATTGCTTTTTATGGGTATTATTGCAATGGCACATCTCAACATCTACATCAGGTAGTTATTCTATTAATGGAATTTATTTGGTCAACTCTTTGGTATTTTTTAAATTTAATTCAAAATCATTATTGTCTAATATACCTAACACTACCATTTATTTATTATTAAATTAGTGTATTCGAACCACTCATGAAATTTATTTTTAAGTTATTCATCATGTCTCCATTTACCTACACTTTCTTTCATAGTGGATCAACTCACCTAGTGCATTTTTATATGTAATGGATTAGCCCATCCAATGCTATTTATTTATTGGTGAATTATCCCACTAATTACATTATTCAGTGATGGATCAACCCACCTAGTACATATGTTTTTAGTGATGGATCAATCGATTCTCTTTTAACATACTAGTGTACTACTTGAGTTTTATGTTACTTTATTAGGATGACTTGAGGCATATCTCAACAACTTTAGTCACTAATGTTGTTTTTTTATTTTTTTAGATACCTTTAAGGTCTCATTTTTTCTAGAGCATATATATTTTACATGGCTACCTTGTTGGACCTAGTTTTTAGGACCCATTTTCAAAGGATGATTAGCCTTCTTGTTTGTATAGGCCTTCCTAAGTTACAGTTAAGGGGGTTGTTGGTGAAATATTCTATATGCACTTAATATTAAGTTAACTTAGGTAAGTTATTATAAAAACATGTTTTTTCACACTTTTCTAGGCTTAGAATAGGATAAGTGAGAATTTAATGCCACCATTGTTAATCAATGCCACCTCTAAGTTGGCCAATCACATGTGCCACTTATGTGGCCAATAGGGAAATGGGAAGTTAATCTTGATAAATATATATCTACATATCATATATTTGTATATTGATGAATGATGTACAATGTTGAAATACTTAGATGGCATTGTAATTCTTACCTCAACAATACATATTCTATTGCCTCTTTGAGTTGTTTTTTAGAGTGTTTCATGTATATTGGAGTAATTCCATTCTAGGGAGTTTATTGTGATTCACGCTATCATATCATTTAATAGATGATGATTAAAGTTTATTTTCAATTTTATTGGCTCTTGTCACTGATCGAATCCATATCAATATATTAAGCTACCTAGCTAGCCTATGTATATAAGAATGATCACCCAACAATTAATTTTTGTTTCCATTTAACTTGAATGTTGTATAAAGTTCCATTTGATGAAAATATGTTTATGTGTCATGAATTATATGCAAAGTTTTTAGTGT
This sequence comes from Torreya grandis, assembly GCA_037957365.1. NCBI lineage: Eukaryota > Viridiplantae > Streptophyta > Pinopsida > Cupressales > Taxaceae > Torreya > Torreya grandis. The sequence goes on along the minus strand of JARHVA010000888.1, from coordinate 4,015,661 downwards.
GTTAGGATATAATTCTTGTTGCAATGATTTCAATGCATTTGGATTGCACTTTCTATGAAATTCAAAAAGTTTTTTATTATATTATTTCAAAGTTCAATAGAAGTATACCAAAAATGTAATAATATAAAAAATGTATAAAAAAAGAAATCACCAAAACTATACTTTAATGCATGTATCTAAATATTTGATGGTGTGCCAACACATTTACAATGTGCCACCATGTTTTTGTTGTTGATATATACTCTTCTACAATTATATGGTCAATTGACACAATATGGTTTATCTAGTTTTGATGTCTACTTTTAGGTTGTATTTTCCATGCAAATAATGTGAAGAAGAAAAAAAATGTATATATAAACATATGTTTTCTATGTTCAATAGTATTATTACCCATGCCTCTATTCTATGAGGAATATTTGGAATTGATAAAAATAAATATCTATGCAACACAAAATATAATGAATAAAACTAGTCTACACATGCTTGATTGAATACACTTAACATAACATCAAATTCGAAGCACAATTACAAATAAAGTAATATCAAAAATTTGCATTAGGTGATAAAATCCAAGCTGTGTAATATATTAAACCACTTTTTGTTGACTTATTTATACCTAATTTTATGTTGGACAAAATCTTCTAGATACTCTAAGAACCAAATCAAATTCAACAAGCAAAAAAAGTATATTCTCTTGACAAGTCTGTAATCTAATAGAAAACCTCTACTCACACAAGCCCATTGTCCTAGCTTAATAGTTTAAGTACATGGCCAAGTGAATAGATCAATACATATGATTAGAATGGGAAATTTTGTGACCTACTACACCTAGCCTTAATTAGGAAGCCCTTGAAAACATAAAATAAGTCATTGGTAAAATGTCACATTGATAACAAACCATACATAATTTTGTGGCATTCAAGATACTTTAAGAATCAAATAAAACTCAATAAGAAATAAAAATAACATTTTTTTTGAGAATTTTTTGATCTATTACTAAACTTTTTCCCACACAAATTAGCTATTATAGATCAACATTGTATTTACATGATCATGTGTATAGATTAACACCTATGTTCAAAATAGGAAATGCTTCAACTAAAAAATGATTCCAAATACTTTAAGAAACAAATAAAAATCAATCAAAAAGACTTTAATAATTGAACCAAACTTAACAAAAAATAAGAATAATATTTTTTTGAAAAGCTTAGAATGTAACACTAAACCTATACACGCACAAGTCAATTTTTCTAGATCAAAAAAACATGTGCATGACCAAAAGTATAGATTAATACTGAAATTAAGATTAAGAATTAATATTATCACAAAATTATTCTAAAAACTTTAATAATGAATCAAAATCAATAGTAATAATTATAACATTTTTTACAAGTTTGGAATCTAACACCAAATTTTTCCCACACATGTCCATTATCTGAGATTAAGAATGCAAGTGCATAACCAGGCATTAATATTAATAACTATGTTTATAATGAGTAATTTTATGGTCAATAGAATTTAACCTCACTTAAGAATCCATTCAAAATAGAAAATAATGTGTATACATTTAAATACACTCACCTTAACTATTTCATTAATCCCACTAACTATCTTAATTAATCCCACAACCATAGTGTAGACACCAAAAATCCACACATCTATGATCTTGAATGTCAAAGTAACCTTGGACCCTCTTAGGACCAACCTACACCTATTAGGCCTAAACCAACAAATCTACACTCAGTTTCACCTAGTTGAGTAACCTTGGCCTTCAGGACCCTATCCCTGTGGACCCTGACCATCGACGATCAGGGTGATCATCAATGATCAGCCTTGGGGACCCTTGACCATCGATGATCAAGATACACATTCTCACCAGGAGCATGCAAGATCTACTACCCCTTTTCTAAATATAAACTTATCTAATTTGTGTTGCGAGCCTTTGCATGTACAAATTATATTTAGATGACCCAATTACACCTTCACTTGTACCTCTTGCTTATTTATATAAGAGAGAGAGGCCTAGGAGATCAAATAAATTTACAATAATTATCAAGAACTTAGGCATTTAAGATTTTTCTTTTGCAAGTCAATAAGTGTCATCAACATTATCAAGCATTATCAACCATCTTGTTGAGAGCCAACTTGCCATCATCCCTCAACCAAGATTTTAGGTACTGTTACTCTACTGAAATCAATCCATATTCTACTAGCAAGCTAACTATGTCAACCACCCACCCAATTGAATTTTGGTAAGGCATGTACTTATTTATTACTATTCACATACTTTCATTCCATTTTGTAATTAATCTAGACCTTGCCTAACTCCCAAAATTCATTTGTGAAATCCTATCATCTTTTATTGATCAAACCTAGAATTCCATTGTCAACCATCGATGGTTAAACCCAGCCACTGATGGTCAGGCCTAACCATTGATGGTTACCCCAATCATCGATGGTCACTTGTGGTATAAAAACTAGTAAGCTGATTTCACCCACCCACACCCAACCAAATCCACTTTTCTATGTTTTTGACCACTCACAGACCCCCTTATTATTTTCTAAAGCATACCCTGACCCATTAGCATTAGTATTAATTAGTTTATCACTAATTAGATCATTTCTTATCTATTTTTCTAGTAAGCTTTCTTGTATTTGATTTTAATACCTTTTTATTATTGATGAAAGTACCTTCTTTCAAATTTAACAACTTGATTATTTAAAATGTGTGGATTAACAACCCCTAAGGAAGCTCTCACTTTTGAGATCTAGCTATCACTAGGCAATCCACCCAACTATTTGTCTAACAAACAAGTTTCCTTTAGTGCTTTCTTATTTGTAGGTCTTCTTCCCAAGTGAAAGAGAAGCTCTTCACAATCTTCTGATTCAATGCGCACACAAAAAAATAAGTTTTTCAACCATACTCGTATTGAGTTTTTTCTCTCTCTCTCTCTCTTTATTTACAACATAAGTGAAAATTTACATAAAACATTCTGGCATGCTCGGTGGGACCTAGAGTCTTTACTTGTATTTTCTTTGCATTTGTATGCACTCCTCTCTATTTGTGCTACTAATTGAAACTAAAATTTCTTTTGGTCTTAAAATCAACTGCATTCATTACTTGATTTTAACATTAGTTCACTTTGAATTAAAGCACAATAATCTTATCATATCATCACCTTTGTTTAACACACTAGTCAGACCACTTTCATCAATGAAACATCAAAACAATTTGAGACAAGGCCAGACTAGGATTTCATCACCTAGTGGTCACCTTACCCATTCTCAATAATCCTACTTGGAGGTCATTACCAAGAGGAGAACCAACTCAACTCTTTGGTTAAGCATAAACTTTAGACATTAATATATATTGGTTAAACACCCAACACCCTTATCACTATAGGACTGTGAAGTGAGGGGGTATTTCCCAATACCAAGCCACATATTAATTCCAATATATATTATTTTAAGTACCTACACAACCTGAAACCAACCATAGACTACTTTTATAGTACATGATCTACAAGCCAACTTCTATCACACAATCTCATAAACTAAGGCATATGCCAAAAGCAAGATTAAAACTAACCTCTAGGCTTAAATGTACTTCATAGTGTGTGTCTTGATTGCCTTGATCATTTTCTTGTCTTCTTTTTGTTTGAGTTGTGAGATTGTTCTTGTTTTCTCTTCCCTTTTCTTGTATGGTTCTCACTTGCCAGCAATGAAGAGACCTAGTAGAGCAAAATTAAATAGCCTCCTCTACCTCCTCATCGAAAAAAGATTCACCTCATCCATTAGGAATCCCTAATTTCCATCAAGTATTTCTCCAAGGAGACATGGATTTTACCACTTTTCTAGACAATAATCTAGTTGCCCTTTAACACTATCTTAATACCTCTTCTCACCATATCTCAGTTTCAACTCCACCTCAAGATCCTCCTTATGGCATGCCATCCTACCTTATGAAGGGTATATGTATTATCATGATCACCACCCAACCTTTGACCACCTAGGCATCTTCATCCACTAACCCCTCTGATGCTATGATTGAAAACTAACCTATCCAATCAACCATTACCCTTACACCTTCCACCCCTACTAATGACTCCTCTACCTTGGGGACAACCCAACCATTAACCCATCATGCTCCACTTGTAGTTGGAGTACCCACCATTGGCATTACCAACCTCCACTCTGTCAAACCTAGCCCATTGATTAATACCCCTTTACCAAGCTTAGGGGTATCTATCCCTTCTACCTCACCACCCATTAGCAAAAAGGTCACTACCTCACCTCTTGTCACCAACCCAAATACCACCCATGCCCAATACATAGGGACTTCTTAGCAGTTACTTGTTGCACCCAATCTAGGATACATCCCTAACCCACAAAGGTCTGTATCCAATACCCAACCATCATCATCCACCTACCCTACCCAACCTCTAACATCCACACTCCAATATGTGATAGCCTCTCAACCACCAAATAAGTACCAATATGTTGCCCAACCTCAACCACAATATCAACCTTACAATCCTTTTGGTGTACCACCTCAAACTGACCTAATGAAAATGCTCATGGATAAGATGACCAACCTTGAGTCATCTATTTTAGGGGCTCATAACATCTTATCCTATGATCATATTTTTAACTAACCTATTCATCCTTCTATCCCCATCAGACCTTACCCTCCTTAATGGGAGATTCTAAAATTTACCAAATTTCAAACCAAGGAGGACCCCCAACAACACATTAGGGATTTTAGGTATGCATGTTACATGATTGCTTATGATGATGCTCTTGTCCTTCAAACCTTCCCCATGCCTTTAACCGGCCTAGTGCTTAACTGGTATAGTGCCCTCACCAAGCATTCCATCTTTTATTTCACCCAAATAGTACAAGTCTTCTTAGATCACTTTTCCATTAACATTTCCAAGAAGGTATCTATCACATACCTCTATTCTGTCAGGCAATTTGATGATGAGTCCATTATTGATTTTGTCACTCATTGGAGAAGCTTGATTAATTGGCTTTCATTTTCCCTGCCTCAACTTGAGCTTATAGAACTTTTTGCTTGATCTTGTACCAAACATATATCTTCTACACTACATGTCCAAAGCTTTATAACCTTTGATGGGGATTTTACCATGGAATGTAAGCTAGAAAATTTGAGCCATAGATGAGGGTAAATTGAAGTTATGAAATAAGAACTCTACCTTCAATACCAACATAACCTCTTCATCCAATCCAGACAACCAAGCCAATACTAGAACCAAGACCAGCGAAAACACGAATGTCATCATCCTTAAAACCACCCCTCCACCCAATGTCAATCAACAAAATTCTCCCATTACCTCCAATAAAAATATAAGGAACCCAACCTGAAGTAACCAAAATTAATTCAATCCACTTGGAGAATATTATACCTCAGTTCTAGAGAAGCTACTAAAATCTAACCTGATATAACTTCCACCCATAAAACCTCCCTAGCAGTTTGATTCTTCTCATCCAACACTTGTTTGGTGCAATGAGAATGACCTCTATGCTTTTCATTGGGTAATTGGACATGATGTCAATTGATGTAATACTTTCAAGAATGTTGTTTAGAGTCTTATCGACAAAGGGGAACTCATTTTGGATAATCCCAATGCCCCTCAAAATCAAGCTCTTGACATCTTTAAGAAACATTTTCTTAACCATGCCCTTGTCAAAGCTGAGGACACACATGCTGAATGCTCTCATAATGCCCACACTATCAACATGGCTCAAAATACACCTACCCATGAGGACCTGATTATCTAATTTACCCATTCCTCCCCTACCTCATTGTTAGGGTGTGGAGCTAAAAGCTTCACCAAGGAGCAAACTCAAACAGGTTCGGGTCTACACAAACACCGGCGTCGGTTAGGAGCGACCGACGTCGGTCAGTTGCAGTTACAGAGGCGCCGACGTCGGCAGTAGGGTCGGCCGGCGACGGTCACAGGCGAACAGGCAGGAACCGACGTCGGTTACCTGTGTGTCTAGAAAGTGATTTCCGAGGACAGAAGTGAGCGTTTGCATGATGAGTTTGAGTTGTAGACTCAAGCTCACATCTCTATTATTAGCAATATTATTTTTAGAGCCCTTGTTCAAGAGGCTTAACTGTTTGTTGTAAGAGCATGCTCAAGTTTCCTAATTCTATATGTAGGAAAGATCTTCTTAGCTTAGTGAGTTGAATAGTATGAGTAGAACATTGTGAATGTTTGAAGGACAGTACTGAGTTGCATCAATCCAGGTTGTTGGATTTGATTGTACTTGAGAGAGAGCTCTTGAGGAATAGAGATCTAGTGAGAGATCTTGTGTGCATCTGAGAGAGGTGTGGAAGAACGAAGTTTCTTCAATTGTATTCCTATTGTAAAAAGTTTTAATACAAGTTTTCAGGGTGTTTTCTTGTATCTCTTGTTCCTGTGCTATTTATCATTCTAGTTGCTTATCTATCTGATTTATTTTCACGTTTATTGCTTTCACAAGTGTAATCCATTATTGGTTGATCCCCAACAAGTGGTATCAGAGCTCAAGTTCACTAACAGGTGGTTCAGATCTGTGTAGTGTGTTTGGATTACAGGTTGCTCACAGGGGTTTCTGCAGGGATTTTTGTTTGAGTGGGAGAAGCAATGGCAGAAGAAAGTAAGTTGAGAATGTAAAAGTTTAATGGCAAGAACTATCAACACTGGAGAATGCAGATAGAGGACTATCTGTATCAGAAGGATCTTTACTTACCGTTAGGTGGGATAGCAAAGAAGCCCAAGGACATGGAGGATGAAGAATGGAAAGTTCTTGACAGAAAGGCTCTTGGGTCTATAAGACTGAGTCTGGCCTCCACTGTGATATCTAATTTGTCACAGGCTAAAACTACGGTAGAGTTAATGACTACGTTAGCAAATTTGTATGAAAAACCCTCCACTTCTAATAAGGTATATCTTATGAAGCAGTTATTTAATTTGCATATGCAAGAAGGTGGATCTGTTTCTAATCACCTAAATGATTTCCATGGTATTGTTAATCAGTTAAGTTCAATCAATATTGTATTTGAAGATGAAATAAAAGCTCTTTTAATATTATGTTCTTTGCCTGAAAGCTGGCATGGCTTGGTAATGACAATTTCTAATACTGCTTCTGCTTCGAATATTTTAAAAGTAGAGGATGTGGTTAGTGTTATCTTGAATGAGGAAATTCGTAGGAAAAGCACAGAAGAGACATCTGGGAATGCTTTAAATCTCGAGAGCAAGGGAAGGCAAAAAGAAAGGAGCAAGAGGAGATCAAGATCTAAGTCTAAGGGAAGAGGCAGATCCAAATCCAGGAATGGCAGAAGGCCACAATGCTGGAACTGTGGAAAGTTGGGGCACATAAGCAGAGATTGCTTGTCAAAGCCTAAGGAGGAGAATCAACACGAAGGAAAGGAAGAGACAAAGGTTGCAGGTATTGCACAGGATGCTCTTATTTTCTCTTTGCATAATAATATAGAATCTTGGGTATTAGATTCTGGTGCATCTTTCCATGCTACCCCTAACAGAGAATATTTCAGTGACTATATCCATGGAGATTTTGGAATAGTGTACTTAGGGGATGATGAGCCTTGTAAGATTCTTGGCAAAGGTAAAGTGCAGCTGAAGATGCAGAATGGCAACACATGGGTGTTGAGAGATGTGATGCATGTTCCTAGTTTGAAGAGAAATTTGATTTCTGCAGGTAAGCTAGGTGATGAGGGTTGTACAGTAACTCTCACAGCAGATTCTTGGAAGGTGACCAAGGGTGCACTTGTTATGGCCAGAGGTAAGAGAGAAAGTACTCTCTATTTGTGTAATTGTGTTATTAACAAATCTCCTTCAGTTTTATCTACTTCAGATGTGGATGCTAAATTGTGGCACTCAAGGCTTGGCCACATGAGTGAGAAGGGGATGTCAATTCTTAAGTCTAAAGGTATGCTTTCATATTTGAAAAGTATGGATCTAGAATTTTGTGAGCATTGTGTATTTGGAAAATAGAAAAGGGTTAGTTTTCTCAAGACTGGGTCTACTAAGAAAAGGCAAAAGTTGCAGCTTGTTCACACAGACGTGTGGGGACCGGCTCAGGTAGCCTCTATTGGCGGATCACGGTACTATGTTACATTCATAGATGACGCCACAAGAAAGGTATGGATCTACTGTATTAAAAAGAAATCTGATGTTTTTGAGACTTTTAAGATTTGGAAAGCTATGGTTGAGAATGAAACAGGCAGAAGATTAAAGTGCTTGAGATCTGATAATGGCAGTGAGTTCTGCAGTCTTAAGTTTAACTGGTATTGTTACACTCACGAAATCCGTAGGCAAAGGACGGTTCCAAGGACACCTCAGCAGAATGGTATTGCTGAAAGGATGAACAGAACTATCATGGAGCGTGCAAGATGCATGAGATTGCATGCTGGGTTGCCCTTAGAGTTTTGGGCAGAAGTAGTTGACACCGCAGTGTACCTGATTAACAGAGGACCCTCTATAGCTCTGGATGGTGGAATTCCAGAAGAGGCATGGACAGGTAAAAAGGTAGATCTCTCATATCTCAAAGTTTTTGGTTATGAAGCCTTTGTGCACATAGATAAGGAAAATAGAAAGAAGCTTGATGCTAAGTCTATGAGGTGCACGTTTATTGGCTATGGCTCAGATGATTTTGGTTTTAGATTTTTGAATCTAGGAACTAACAAGGTAATTAGGAGCCGTGATGTTGTTTTCAATGAAAGAGTGATGTACAGTGATCAGATAAGGAAGCTGGATCAATTTGGGCAGAGCAATGGTGAATTGGATGAAGTTATGGTCCAAAATGAGCTCACGGGAAAAAGAAATAATCACTTACAGGAAAACACAGAGACCGACGTCGGCAGGTTAGGAACCGGCGTCGGCAGTACAGAAATCGATGTCGGTCATACAGAGACCGACGTCGGTAGACCAGGCACCGATGTCGTCCAAGAAGAACCGGCATCAGCCAGTAACAGGTCTATAAGTGGCTGAGGTCGGTCACTGCCAGAAAATTTGGGTGGACAACGTGTTGAGAACGAGTCCAAGACACCCATCAGGAGGTCTGAAAGGGTAAGTAAGCCTCCAATTAGATATTCTCCTTCCTTATATTATTTATTGCTAATCGATGGTGGAGAACCAGAGAGTTTTGAAGAAGCATTACAGGTGGAGTCCAGAAGTAAGTGGGAGCATGGCATGGTTGAGGAGATGGAGTCCTTGAGAGAGAACCAAACATGGGATTTGGTTGAATTGCCAGCTGGTAAGAGAACACTGAAGAACAGATGGACCTACAGGTTGAAGGAAGGTGAGGATGGACAGATGAGATATAAGGCCAGATTGGTAGTGAAAGGATTTGCACAAAAGCCAGGTATTGACTTTGGTGAGATTTTTTCTCCTGTTTTTAAGATGACTTTTATAAGGGTTGTATTGTCTTTGGTTGCTTTTGAGGATTTGCATCTTGAGCAGCTAGATGTTAAGACAACGTTTCTTCATAGAGATTTGGATGAGGAAATATACATGGAACAGCCAGAAGGTTTTGAGGTCAAGGGTAAGGAGAAGTTAGTGTGCAAGTTGAAGAAAAGCTTGTATGGCCTCAAGCAAGCTCCTAGGCAATGGTATTTGAAATTTTACAGGTTTATGACTGAGCATGGCTACAGTAGATGTCAACCTGACCATTGTGTATATTTTAAGAGATTTGATAACAGTAGATATATTATTCTATTGTTGTATGTAGATGATATGCTGGTTGCAGGATCTCACATGCAGGATATCTCTGAGCTTAAGGTGAAATTAGCTCAAACATTTGCTATGAAGGATTTGGGAGCAGCAAAGAAAATCCTTGGCATGAGCATTAAGAGGGACAAGAAAAATCACAGGTTGATATTGTCTCAAGAAGATTATGTGGATAAGGTGTTGAAACGGTTCAATATGCAGGATGCTAAACCGGTAAGCACACCTTTGGCTGGACATTTTAAGTTGAGTAAAGAACAATGTCCTAATTCACATGATGAGGTAGAGTACATGAGTAAGGTTCCATATTCTTCCGCGGTAGGAAGTTTGATGTATGCAATGGTGTGTACTAGACCGGATATTGCCCAAGCAGTGGGAGTAGTAAGCAAGTATATGGCCAATCCAGGAAAGGAACATTGGAAAGCAGTTCAATGGATCCTTAGATATCTGAGAGGAACCAGTAGTAGGAACTTGTGCTATGGAGGTTCAGATACTTCTCTACATGGTTATGTAGATTCAGATATGGCAGGTGATTTAGATGGCAAAAGGAGCACTACAGGTTATGTTTTTACTGTAGGTGGAACGGCAGTTAGCTGGATATCTAAGTTGCAGAAGGTTGTTGCCTTGTCAACTACAGAATCAGAGTACATTGCAGCCACAGAAGCTAGTAAGGAGATGATATGGATGACACGGTTCATGGAAGAGCTTGGAAGGGAGCATGGGAGTTGCAGATTGTATAGTGACAGTCAGAGTGCAATCCATTTAGCTAAGAACTCAGCTTTTCACTCAAGAACCAAGCACATACAGCTAAGGTACCACTTCATACGGCAGGTATTGGAAGATGGTGAGTTGAAGCTGGAGAAGATCCATACAGACAAGAATCCTGCTGATATGCTAACTAAGCCGGTTACTAAGGAGAAGTTGAATCTTCATTCAAATTCTATTGGTCTTCATGATTGAGTTGAAGATGGAGGAGCTAGAAGATGTTGCTGTACAGGTACTGGTGTAGCTGGTTTATCTCCAAGTGGGAGATTGTTAGGGTGTGGAGCTAAAAGCTTCACCAAGGAGCAAACTCAAACAGGTTTGGGTCTACACAGACACTGGCGTCGGTCAGGAGCAATCGATGTCGGTCAGTTGTAGTTATAGAGGCGTCGACGTCGGCAGTAGGGTCGGTCGGCGACGGTCACAGGCGAACAGGCAGGAACCAACGTCGGTTACCTGTGTGTCCAGAAAGCGATTTCCGAGGACAGAAGCGAGCGTTTGCATGATGAGTTTGAGTTGTAGACTCAAGCTCGCGTCTCTATTATTAGCAATATTATTTTTAGAGCCCTTGTTCAAGAGGCTTAGCTGTTTGTTGTAAGAGCATGCTCAAGTTTCCTAATTCTATATGTAAGAAAGATCTTCTTAGCTTAATGAGTTGAATAGTATGAGTAGAACATTGTGAATGTTTGAAGGACAGTACCGAGTTGCATCAATCCATGTTGTTGGATTTGATTGTACTTGAGAGAGAGCTCTTGAGGAATAGAGATCTAGTGAGAGATCTTGTGTGCATCTAAGAGAGGTGTGGAAGAACGAAGTTTCTTCAATTGTATTCGTATTGTAAAGAGTTTTAATACAAGTTTTCAGGGTGTTTTCTTGTATCTCTTGTTCTGTGCTATTTATCATTCTAGTTGCTTATCTATCTGATTTATTTCTGCGTTTATTGCTTTCACAAGTGTAATCCATTATTGGTTGATCCCCAACACTCACTTACCAAGGTAATGGAGTCACATTACCCTCCTTTGGATAGCCAAACCAAAGAAGTTCCTTTCTCCTTAGATACCCTCATAGAATCTTTGAAATCATCACATACTACCTCAACTAGCACATTTGGGCAAATTAACATTCCTGATTCACCACCTCCACCAACTACCCAACAAACCACTACTCTTATGGATATTGTTCCTAAAGGAGGAACATTTCTACCAATACCTCCCATGGATGAGCCATTTATCTCAACCTTACTTCCCTCACCTCAGGAAATCAACCAACCTACCAACCATCTTCTTCAAACTACAAGTCTATCTTTTACATCCACTACCCATGAAGCAAAACTAGAAAACAAACCTTTTTCTACATTAGTGTAGAAATTAGAATTTTCCCTAAAATTAGACATGGATTAGACCACTTTTTGGTAACAATTAGGGCTCCCCCTCATCACCAAACCTAAAACTTCTAGCATGACCATAACTAACCAATCCATCATATCTCCACTACCTCTTAAGCCAATCCAAACTTCTACCAACCCCCCACCTCCTCAGTCGACCAAAACGAATGCCACATCACCAACCAAACCTTTCAAAACTCTTGGTGCCTTCCCTACTTAAAGTTTGGTTCACCCATCCTTGAAAGTAAACTTAACTTCACCCAAGCCTATAGCCAGGTCTCAACCCACACTAACCAAGAGGATGAAAACATTGATGGAACACATGACTAAGCCTCTACCTCCTTATACCTTACCTTCTATATTAGGGTCTCACCCTTCCACTTTGCTAAAAAATTAACCCCCCTTCAACATATGTCACCCACTGACATTGATTACACCAACACATTTATTATTTGATGCATCGATCCTTCCCATATTACAATCAATCAGACCACCAAACTTGGCCACCCCAACTACTAACATATGCTGACCAAAACCATCAACTAGAAACACCACCCTACCCAAACCATCTCTCACGAAACCTATTACTACCAACATGCCCATCTTACCAACCCAAACCATGAGCCCTAAAACCTTCTTACCTCTATCATAATCCTAAATGACCATTCTTCAAAGATTATTTTAGACCTCTGACCTCACATTACCTCCTATTAACCTTTTGATCCTCTCAGTTTGACTTCAACCTCCAGACTCACATTACCTCTTGTCAGACCTTTCAATCCTCTCAGTTCAAATCTAACCTGGTATAATGACCATCAAATCTACTCCTATCACAGGATACCTAGGCATGACATGGATAATTACAAAGCTCTCCAAGCCATTATCCACCAACTCTATGATGAGGATGATCTTTTGGTAGATGGATTTCTATCCATTCCTCCACCACTACACCCAATAGCTAGCCACTAACACATTCCTAACCCCCCATTCTCACCTCAGAGTGATGAAGAATCTACCCAACCCCCCATCACACCTTACCCTTCTATCTATACCATTAATTTGGTCACATGATCATAATAAAGGGATAAAGGGAAGGACAAAGTGTCCATTCCATTGACATACCCACCAACTAACCCTAAACCAAACCAGATCCAAACCTCCACGTCTGTAGCTAAGCCCAAAGTTACCATCTTAATCACATTAGAGGCTAACCCCTCTGAATCCATCAAGAGGGTCATTTTTAAACAACTCCATCAGACCCCAACTAAGATAGCCTTTACGAGCTCATTTTCACCTTAACCCACCATCGTTAGGCCATTATCAAGGCTATGTAGGCCATTAAAGTCAAACTGGGGGATTCCCAACCTATAGAGGTCTTTATTGGTGCTCTCCAAATCTCCACCCTTGTTGCCTTCAAGGACTTAGAGATACCTTCTATCCACCCTAAGGACCTAGATCCCCCTTTCTTTATTACCACCCATATCAACCAAACCTGCATTAAATGGGTTATGATCGATGGTGGATCTAGTATCATTATTATCTCTTCTCATGCCTATGAGCAACTCAAGCTACCAGATAATGTCATGTCTAAAACTTCAGCTATCCTTAGATCCTTTAATGACACCATGACCAATACCTTAAGAACCATCATACTTCATATTTGGCTAGGATCTAAACTATTCTATGTGGTCAAAGGTGAATTTCAGTACAATGTTTTACTAGGGAGACTTTAGATCTAGGCCATGGGTTGTGTACCTTCCATCCTCCATCATTGCATCAAGTTTAAACATGAAGGTCAAGTTGTTACCATAAAAGCTGACCCTATCCCTTTTACAGCATGCAATATGACCTACCGACCTAATGACATTTTTCTACCTCCATCCAAAGCACTGAAAATAATCAACATAAATCCCTCACCCACAAAAACTAAAACCATTACTTTCTCCCCTTCCACTGAGGCATCACCATTTCATTTATCCCCATAGACTAGATACCCATCATTGATCCTTTGGAAGCTACCTTCCTATGCCTTACCCTTGGAAAATACCATCTCCTCACCCTTGATGCCCTCCTTACTTCCCACTAATATAGGAAACTCAACCACTAACTAGGTTATGACCCCAACATTGGAGCCATTAACTCATTGGGGCCTCTGAGATGTCAAACCCACTTTATCTATGGGGAAATTGACAAGACACTTAATGTTTTCACCACTCCCTCTCCACCTAAGCCATTCACCTTTACCTTCTTTTATTTGGACAACCTAAACTTTTCCAAACTATACCTTCACAGGTGTGCTTGGAATGGATTTGGTTTGGGATGATATGAGCATGACCCAAACACATTAAAATCTATTGAGACCCAAAATCCTCATGAGAAGCATGGCCTCGAATTCATTCTACCTAATAAGAAGAAAGACAAACAAACTACCCCTACCATTGTTAAAGAAGGGACCCCTTCCTCACCAACACCACCTCTACCTGTGGGTGAGGATGAGGACATCATCCCACCTAACATTTTTTTTCATAAACATGATTACCCTTGGCCCCCTAACTTATCAAAAGGAAGGGGAATCCATATCCATCTCTTTGACCCATATTGAACTTGAGAGAGAAGACTTTCCTACCATTAACACTGTTCAGTGTCAGGATGATGATGTTATTCTCACCTACCTTGGTGCACTAAATTCCTCCATCCACAAATCCTTATCTTCAAAAACCTCAACCATGTTGAATGAATCTACTATGAAAATTGACATAGGCACTCTGAACAACCCTCATATCATCAAACTTGGCCAAAATCTCACCCCTGATGAACTATAGGACTTATCTACCTTCCTCCATGACCAAAATATTGCATTCACCTAGTCATATGCTGACATGCCTAGTATTGACCTAGCCATTGCCACCCACAACATTGTTACCAATCATGATGCCAAACCTATCAAACATAAACTTCATCTAATGCATGTTTGCATAGCCTTCCTTGTCAAAGAAGAGCTTCAATGCCTCCTTTCTATCAACTTTATTCAACCCATCGAATATCCCTAATAGGTTTTGAACATCTTGAAACTACCCCTACCATTTTTAAAGAAGGGACCCCTTCCTCACCAACACCACCTCTACCTATGGGTGAGGATGAGGACATCATCCCACCTAACATTTTTTTTCATCCACATGATTACCCTTGGCCCCCTAACTTATCAAAAGGAAGGGGAATCCATATCCATCCCTTTGACCCATACTGAACTTGAGAGAGAAGACTTTTCTACCATTAACACTATTTAATGTTAGGATGATGATGTTATTCTAACCTACCTTGGTGCACTAAATTCCTCCATCCAAAAATCCTTATCTTCAAAAACCTCAACCATGTTGAATGAATCTACCATGGACATTGACATAGGCACTCTAAACAACCCTCATATCATCAAACTGGCCAAAATCTCACCCCTGATGAACTATAGGACTTCTCTACATTCCTCCAAGACCAAAATATTGCATTCACCTGGTCATATGCTAACATGCCTAGTATTTACCTAGCCATTGCCACCCACAACATTGTTACCAATCATGATGCCAAACCTATCAAACATAAACTTCATCTAATGCATGTTTGCATAGCCCTCCTTGTCAAAGAAGAGCTTCAATGCCTCCTTTTTTATCAACTTTATTCAACCCATCAATTATCCCCAATGGGTTTTGAACATCATGAAACTACCCCTACCATTTTTAAAGAAGGGACCCCTTCCTCACCAACACCACCTCTACCTGTGGGTGAGGATGAGGACATCATCCCACCTAACATTTTTTTCTTCAACATGATTACCCTTGGCCCCCTAACTTATCAAAAGGAAGGGGAATCCATATTCATCCCTTTGACCCATATTAAAATTGAGAGAGAATACTTTCCTACCATTAACATTGTTCAATGTTAGGATGATGATGATATTCTCACTTACCTTGGTGCACCAAATTCCTCCATCCACAAATCCTTATCTTTAAAAACCTCAACCATGTTGAATGAATCTACCATGGAAATTGACATAGGCACTCTGAACAACCCTCATATCATCAAACTTGGCCAAAATCTCACCCCTGATGAACTATAGGACTTCTCTACCTTCCTCCAAGATCGAAATATTGCATTCACCTGGTCATATGCTGACATGCCTAGTATTGACCTAGCCATTGCCACCCACAACATTGTTACCAATCATGATGCCAAACCTGTCAAACATAAACTTCATCTAATGCATGTTTGCATAGCCCTCCTTGTCAAAGAAGAGCTTCAATGCCTCCTTTCTATCAGCTTTATTCAACCCATCGATTATCCTCAATGGGTTTTGAACATCATGCTTGTCATTAAATCCATAAGGGAACTATGTATCTATGTGGAATTTTGTGACCTCAACCTCACCTACCCAAAAGATGAATTTCCTCTACCTAGAATTGACCAACTTGTTGATCTTATAGTAGGCCACAAGATGTTTTCTCTCATGGATAGATTCTTGAGTTATAATCATATTTTGATTGCCCCTAAAGATTAGCACAAAACTACCTTTATCACCCCATGAAGTACTTTCTATTATAGATTCATGCCCTTCGGTCTTAGGAATGCTGGAATAACCTACCAACATGCCATGACCTATATTTTTCATGACCTTAATGATGATGTTTAAGACTATGTGTATGACCTTTTTAGGAAGTCCAAGAGTCACAAAGACCATTTAGCCATTCTCAATATTATCTTTGAGTGACTTATCCACTATCATGTTCACCTCAATGCCAATAAATATATTTTTGGGGTCTTATCAGGTAAACTTCTTGGCTTCATCATTTCCCTTCAAGGAATTGAGTTTGATCCAGACAAAATTAAAGCTATCCTCAAGATGCTACCTACAAACAATCTTAAACAACTCCACATCTTGCAAGGGAAGCTTCAATATATTTGTCACTTCATCTCTCAGCTCTTTGATTGATGTCAACCCTTCCACCACCTCTTGAAAAAGGACATATCTTTCAAGTGGAATGTTGATTGTCAAAAAGCCTTTGATTCACTCAAAGGGTACCTATTATCTCTACATGTCCTTATACCTCCTAAGGATGACCAACCTTTTTACCTCTATATCTCTACCATAAACCATTCCCTAGGGACGATGCTTGCCCATTAGGATGAACAACACAAGGAACAATCCATCTATTACATTAGCTACACACTTTTCAAATATGAGACTCGATACACACATACCAAGAAACTATGTTTAGTTCTAGTCTTTGTGGCCACCAAACTTTTCCACTACCTTCTTAACCACAAAATTTTTATCATAACTAATACTGACCCCATCAAGTACATTCACTCCAAACCATACTAAAACTAGCATATGGCTAAGTGGATCATGCTTTTAGCTAAGTTTGACCTTGAGTTCCTTAAAAAAAAATGAATCAAGGGTCAAGTCATTGCCAAAAAATTGGTTGATGCACCCCTACCAGACACCTAACCTCCCCCTCTTAAATCACAAGTTTATCTCAAGTAGATTTTACCAAATCATGTAACCATGTTTATTGATGGTTCCAAATCTCAGTATGGTGGAGGGGATAGCATCATCCTTATACCCCTTATTCATGAACCACTTCTTTTGTCATTTAAACTCAACTTGAAATGCACCAACAATGTGGCCAAGTATGAAGCCCTAGTAATAGGTCTTGAGACTACCTTAGCCTTAAGAGTCACAACAATTAATATCTTTGGTGACTCCTAACTTGTGGGCAACCAAGTCACTGACATTTACTAGTGCAAGAATGAAATGATGCAATTATATAGACAACTAGTCACAAAAATCCTAGCTTCATTCAAACACTACCATATTCAAACCACCCTATGATCCACTGAAAAGTTTACTGATACCATGGCTTTGCTTACCTCTCAGATCCTATCAACACCCTTAGACTCCAAACTATCAGTCATTGTCCATCACCTCACCAAGCCCTCCTACACCAAATCATACACTCCAAGCATCTTTAGTGTGGAGGAGATCTTGCCTGACCTTTGGTATCAACAAACTTTCAACTACCTTCACCTTGGCATAGTTCCCTCTGGCCTCTCTTGAAATACCCATCAAGAATTTATCTAAAGCACTTCCCATTATACCATGCTAGGTAGAATTCTCTACAAATGTGGTTTTGATGGCCTCTTATTCCATTGCCTTCATAGTCTAGAAGCCTCTCATGCTATCAAAGAGACACATGAGGTATCTATGGGAGCCAATTTAGTGGACACACTATAGTTAAATACATCCTCCACCAGGGTTATTAATGGCCCATCCTTAACCAAGACTATTGTGATTATGTGAAAAAGTGTGTCAAGTGTTAACAACATGCTAATTTACATCACGCACCTAGCAATAGTCTTCATATTTCTATAGACTTTTGGCCTTTTTCACAATGGGGCCTAGACCTTATCGATGAAATCAACCCACACTCTTCATAATGACATCATTATATCATTACCATAATTGAATATTTCACCAAATGGGTGGAGGCTATTCCTCTTATCTTGACAAAAGTTGAAAAGATTGTCAAATTTATCTGCCACCATATCATCTACCATTTTGGTGTTCCCCATAAGATCATCACCGATAATGGTAAATCTTTATAAAAAAACAAGTTCAAGGCCTTTGTGACGTATTTGGTATTAAACTTAGTTTTTTTTCACCTTATCACCCATAAGTAAATGGACAAGCCAAAGCCTCTAACAAAACCCTTAACAACATGCTTACCAAAATGGTTAATACCTCAAGTGGGGATTAGCACCTGCACATCCCTTTCACCTATGGGCATATCACACTAACATTTGAACTCCTATAGGTGTTACACATTTTTCTCTCATTTTTGGAGTTGAGTTTGTATTGCCTCTTGAAGTCTAAATACCTTCTCTTTGCATATCTTTACATGACCTTGTTTCAAAAAATGATTATCATCAAGAATGTTTAGCTCAACTTGAGCTACTTGATGAGCATCATTTGGTTGCTCTTTCCTATCTTCATGTCTATCAATAATGAATCAAATGAGTGTATAAAAACACTTTAAATTCAAATAATTTAATATTGGAGTCTTATCCTCAAGGAAAACCAACATGTAACTAATACGGAGAAAATCAAAAGGGGCAAATTTGCTTTCAATTGACTTGGGCCCTACATCATTACCCATAAGTATAGATCAGGAGCTTATCATTTATCCTCTCTCAATGGAAAACCAGAACTTGAGCCTCTCAATGCTTTACATTTATATCCCTTTTATTGTTAGATAAGGATTGTAATCATTATTTGTCTAACTTAAGCTCGTCTCTTGCAACCACATTCATTTTACTTTTTTTTAGGGGCAACTAACTAAAATTGAAACATGTGATTATCCATCATAATTATAGCCTAATATTAAACTATGGATACAATGGCTCTATCCATGGCATGATTCTCATAGTACTTCCCATCTCTTTGAGATTAGTTCCTATGGTTGTTGTCACCTATACCTCCTTTTCACCTACTGAACCTTCATGTCAACTTAGTTTTGCCTTCATAAAGGTAATCCATTGTGCATGTATGAGTAATTTTATGTCAAGCCAAATCAAACAAAGCAAAAGGCAATATCAAAAAAAAAATCATGGGTCATTATTAGCATTCACAGACTGCTCCCTTAAAAGATAGCTATTGAAAACTTATTCAAGATTGCAAAACATAAGGTGGACTACTCCCTTGAAGGACATCTATCAAAATCATTAATACTAGGCACATAAACTTAGACCACTTCCTTGAAGGATGGCTAAGTAAAGCATTTGGAAAAGCTAGCGATTTCTTGGAAGCTTCATGCATTGATCAGCTTCCTTCACCTTCAAGTAAAATAAAAAATAAAAAAAAGAGCAAAAGAATTTTGAAAGCCATAATTGGCTCTCATAACAATAATAATCTTGGAAAACCACAATTGGCTCTCCTTAGTAGACTTCCTGCATCGATCAATCTACACTTTATATATGGACATAGACTTGTTTATACTACCTCTTTGGACACCTAAAAAAAAGGCATACTAGTCTCCCTAATGGTTCCAATTTCACCCATTCTCCCTCCACATATCATATGCACAAGACTATGAGCTTACTTGACACAATGTAATCTGGATCCCTATCTATCAACATAAGCCATAATCATAAGCCATAATAAAAAACCACAAAAAATATCGTATATAACATTGTAAGCATCCATCATATACATCGAATCATCAAAAACTAATACATGTCATGATATGTTAGGCTCTCTAAAAAACATATACATCTTGTTACATTAGTGTGTATGGAAATATCAAAATAATACATCAAAATAACATATCTTAACATCATCATGAGCCTGCACCACTTCCACTGACCCCATCTATGCTTGCAACTGTACCTAGTGGTGGTCCACTTGGTACCCCTACCTATCCAACTGTAGAATCCCATTGACTCAGAGTAGTTGTTGATGGCCCATTGACTAAGCTCACACTATACTCTACATACCTCATAGCCTAGGATAGTTGGTCTAATACCATCACCTCATAATATCTAAGCTTCATAATAATAGTTAGATAGCATGCTCAAGGCACTATGTCTAGTGACACTCCTGCTGCTACTGCACTTACCCCAACCCTCTGCTTGAGTTGATCTATCTCACCTATAACAATGGTGAGCTGACCCTATAATGCCTAAATCTATCCCTATAATGTGGTCACCTATCTTTACAGAGCTTGTACATGAGCCTAGGCCACAACTAATACTACCCCTGCCTATCCACCCTGGTTAGTTGGATCTACAACCATCAGTGTCAACCCTCTATCATCTCCACACACATCTATAACTATATAGATAGGCTAGTTCCAATCCATGTATCCATATGTATACCCTATATCATCTATGGGATCCCTAATAAGAAGCTCCTCAAAGCCACCATCCAAAACTATCTAAACAGGCCAGGCCAATATTAACTAAACCTCTGAGTCTTGCCTCCTATATAGTGGAAGTGGACTTGATGCACCCTATAACAAGCCAAACTCAGGCCACACTCAATCGAAGGGAATAAACTCAACCTCACCCTCTTGGTGGCCCATTATCCACCTATAACTCTGTATAGCGAGGGTCTCCCTCCTGTAGCTTAGATAAATAGGGAAATATAGGTATATCTCTATATGATGTCCATAGCTACCAATCCACCTAGGGTAACCCTGAACCATTAAACATCATGTGCTCCACCTCTAGCCCCTGATGTAGCATAATCATCCCTCTACCTCATAAATCCCACATGGAACTCTAGTTATGTGTACCCCATCGATGACAATCCCATAGGCCTCATAACTTAGATGTGCTCATAAGCCTAGTAGTGCAAAACCATGCCCATGATAATGCCATACCTCCTATGGTGTCTGAATCCCTATAGCTCTTTGTAAATATGGACCAACAACACTGAGACCCACCCAAATACTATCCTCCCAAGCAATAGCTTAACAAAATAGCTAGTAATACATAAGGGAATCTCTCACTACTAGAATCTGGAACCCCAAAGCAAGCAACCATAATCATCAACATCATCATGAGTATCCTCTCCTTAGGATGCCTCTTTTATAGTGCTATATAACTAAACCCTCTATAGTGCCATTGGACCTAATCACTATCATCTCCATATAGATACTTGACATACTCATCCCACACCTCTTGCTCAATCTAGTAGATTGCCTCACCATGTAGTAGGATCCAATTAATCTTATGAACATCTTTTGGGAGAATAGTCATCTTCCCAGTCAACAATAAGAAGGTATTAGTAGTGGGATCCCATCTCTTGATAATCACTACTATCATGGATGCATCCCTAGGCATGTACTAGTAGTGCCTCATCCCTCCTAGCCCTATTGCCTCCATATGTGCCCAATCATCAATAGTCATCCCCTCGATTAGTATAGGGAAGATTCATGGCACGCAGTCATGCATCTGTATTTGCTCCCAAGCCTATACCAAATCAAAATACTTGTCTTAGACCTCAATTGGTCTTGTCTACCCTATCTTTTAAACATGCCCCTAACCCTAACA
Organism: Torreya grandis; assembly: GCA_037957365.1. Lineage (NCBI taxonomy): Eukaryota > Viridiplantae > Streptophyta > Pinopsida > Cupressales > Taxaceae > Torreya > Torreya grandis. Next base: position 3,993,656 of record JARHVA010000888.1, on the reverse strand, counting down.
TATTTGACCTCACCATAACCATAACCCATTTACCCCTTGCACCTAACCTAGCTGACTAAAATTTAGGCTTAATCACTTATCTTAACCCTAAACTGTTTGAATCTAGGCCAAAACCATGCCTAAGACCTAAACACCTTTAAAAACAACACATTATCATGGCTAACCATTGGTGGTCATGCTGACCATCGATGGTTGGGGACCCCTATTTCCTAGGGTGTCAACCATTGACAGTTAGACCTAATCATTGACGATCACCTATGAGCATTTTATGCTTGGAATGCCTAAACCTACCATGGCCCAAAATCAAGAAACAAATTCACAAACACTACCCTCCATAACATCCCTAACTAAATATGCTACCCAAGAACCTACCCACCTTGTCAATTTTACTCTCTACCCACCCCATTTACACAAAACCCCCAAAGCCCTAACTAGGGCATGTAGACCCAAATAAAAAATTTGTAGACTTTCCCCCCATGAAAACATAAGTAAAAACAACATCAAACCTATCTACCAATTTAGTGCACCCCCTACCTCATTTTTTAACCTCCATGATTTGAGCCCTTAAGTAGGTGCCTAACTGCATCCTCATGCTCCCTACATCCTAGACCCATAGAATCTACCACATGCCTCTAGCCAATGAGCAATGCCAACATTAGCATGCACCATCCTCAAAAATCATTGAAATTACCTAGAGATCAATCAAACAACACCAAATAGTTAAAATTAAAAATTAACTTTTGTTTTTTTTACTTTTACCCCCCAGACTTTTAGGGTTTCCCTTGACCGTTGATGATCAGGGTGACCATCGATGATCACCTTCTAGGGACCCTAATCATTGATAGTTGGGATACCATAAAAACCTAATTTTCACCTTTTACCTACAATCTCCTAATTTTTTTCAATTTACATTAGGCTTTTTCCTACTTTGGATATGCCTTTCTCCCACCTACTTAACCACCTCATCACCTCACCATTGGTCTCTTTTGGCCCATCTAATGCATAATTTTGTGACACTTTTTGTTTGGAACTTTGACTGTAGTGGCAACATTGCCACATTGACCCTTTTACATTTTGTCCCACTTCCCACATACCATTCCACTTATGTCTCACTAAGAGCACTTCCTATGTCAGATATCCATGACACTTGACCCGTTTGTATTTTCCTTGAGAACACTTCCTACCTTGGATATCCATTGAATATATAGCTATCACTTAAGAGACTTGCATTTATGAGTGTTCCCAACCACCATTCCTATAGGAAGTCATGTGGTTCACTCATCTCTTGTCCTTTTTAGCACTGACCCTTATTTTTACAAACATTGGCAACCTACTATATGTGTGATCTAGGTTATCATACCTTTATCATATTTTATGTGCACAATTACATCTCACATTCATGACCTCATGTCACCACCTTATGAATCACCATCTACCACTTATCAAACTTGTAATCTCTTTAGCTTCATCTCACCACATCCTGGTTTGAGGGGGAATACCTCCTCCCACTCTTAGGGCAACCAAACCTGTGACCCATACTCCATTTTTGTTTTGCAACTCATTCATGCAAGCTACACAACAAAAAGGGGCAAAATGTAGACACCAAAAATCCATACACCTATGATTCTAAATGTTGAAATAGCCCTATAAGTACCCCTGGACCCTCTTAGGACCAACCTACACCTATCAAGCCTAAACTAAGCAATCTATACTTAGTTGCACCTAGCTGAGTAACCCTAGCCTTCAGGACCCTATCCCTATGGACCCTAACCATCAATGGTTAGGGTGACCATCGAAAATAAAGCTTGAGGACCCCTAACCATCGATAGTTAGGATCCACCCTCTCACCAAGAACATGCAAGCTCTACCACCCCTTTTCTAAATATAAACTTGTCTAATTTGTGTTGTGAGCCTTTGCATGCCCAAATTATATTTAGATGACATAGTTACACCTTCACTTCCACCTCTTGCTTATGCTTATAAGTGAGAGAGGCTTGGGAGGTCAAATTCATTTATAATAATTATTATGAGCTCAAGAATTTAGGATTTTTATTTTGTAGGTCAATTAGGTCAATTAGCATCATCAACATTATCAAGTATTATCAACCATCTTATTGAGAGCCAACTTACCGTCATCCCTCAACCAAACTTTTAGGTATTTTTATTATATTAGAATCAAGCTAGATTTCACCAATAGGCTAACTACATCAACCACCCACCCAACTAACTTCTGGTAAGACACACTTGTTTGTTACTATTCACATACTTTCATTCCATTTTGTAATCAATCTAGCCCTTACCTAACTCCCAAAATTCATCTGTGAAATCTCATCATCTTCTGTTGATCAAACCCAAAATTCCATAGTCAACCACTGATGGTTGAACCCAACTGCCGACAATCAAGCCTAATCACTGACTGTTACCCCAACCATCAATGATCACTTGTGATAGAAAACTAGCAAGTTGATTTCACCTACACCCAACCAAATCCATTTTTTTTGTTTTTGACCACTCATAGACCCCCTTTTGATTTTGTGAAGCATATCCTGACCTATTAGCATTAGTATTAATTAGTTTATCACTAATTAGATCATTTCTAGTTTATTTTTTTAACAAGATTTCTTGTATTCAATTTTAGTACCTTTTGATTATTGATGCAAGTACCTTCTTTTCAATTTATCAACTTGATTATTTAAAACATGTGTATTAACATCCCCTAAGGAAGCTCTCACTTTTAGGATCTAGCTATCACTAAGCAATTTACCCAACTATCTGTCTAACAAAAAAGTTTTCTTTAGTGCTTTCTTATCTATAGGTCTTCCTCCTAAGCCAAAGAAAATCTCTTCATAATCTTCTGATTTAGCATGCACATGAACAAATAGGTTTTTCAACCATACATGTATCAAGCTTCTTTTCTCTCTTTCTTTACAACATAAGTGAAAATTTACATAAAACACATAGTCCTAACCAATTAATTAAATCATATTCCACCACCATATATCCCCTACATCATGTTAACCTTATTACACCCCCATACTATATTAATCCCTTCATTATCCCACTAACATCCCATTTAAACATTAATCTCACCTCATTAATTAATCATTGGCCCCACTTGCTAATTTAAAATCCATATATATTCTACCTAACCCCCCCATCCAACCTATCCCTAGCCTTTCCTACACACCTATATCCCTAAACCTCCATAAAACCCCTATTTAATCCTTATTAGCTATTAATCTAATCTAGAAGCCTCTAAAATCTCGAGACTTCCCTAACCTTTTAGAATTCTCTAAACTACAGAGTTCTAAATGAATTAAAAATTCATTTAAATCCTCTTCCATCACCCTATAAATAAGCAATCATGGAGCTTGGTTAGACTAATTAAAAATATTGTAAGTCATTATTGCATCCATATACTAGCTCTCTTAAGCCTTCATACTCTATTGCATCCATTCTAGGATCCAAATAAACCATTCATATTGAAGCTACCATTATCAAGCAATCCAACAAGCAAGACAATAAAAATTGGAGAATTGGTTTGAAGATCTTGGAGGGAAGCCAAAGAAGATCAAAGTGATGGTAATAATCTATTTATAATTATGATTACTTTTATATTCTCTCCCTTTGATGTTTTTGTAAGTTCTGGGTTAACTTTACTATTTTTAGTATACTAGATATGTAACTCAAATTTACAAGCATACATTGGTGACCATAATGAGATCCTTCCTTTAATTTAACCCTTTTATGTGTGATGTGTGCTAAATAAGTTTGCAAGACTAGTTAGAATAAGATTGGACTCCAATTTTTTCAAATTTACACATCCTAGATGAAGTGCGATATTTTACTGTAAACTATGATTTTATAGAGGTGGTATTATAGATCCTAGCTATGTGTTTGCTTGAGTATATGGACTAACTATTAACTATTGACTTTTTTGACAATTTACTGACCTTTTTCAAAATTGACTTTCGATAAAGGTGGTTTTGAAAGATAGTTACGGTTTTGATAGTGTAGTTATGGTTCTGATTAAATATTATATTAGGCTTAATAAATTGACTATCTTAACTTCTTGTTGGTGTTTTAATCTCTGTGCTAACCTGGTTATTTAATAGGGTTAAATTAAATTTTTATCATTCCTAACCTCAACATTTTTTTTACCAATCAAAACCACTTGGTCTCAATCATGCTATTGATTTGGAGCTATGGTTTTGACTCTACAAGAGGTTGTTTTGATTTAGTTTTAAATCACTAACTAAAACTTGTGGTCTTTACTATCTGATAATTTTGTTGTCTCTATCTAGTCGCTATCTTCTTATAGGGAAGGGGATATTCTATCTAGATAAACCCATCTATTGATAAAATCACCCTTTCAACTACCTTGTGCAATAATGCCTATTGACAGAGGCAATTTTGAATCCTAGTTGTGGTTTTATAGATTACAGAGGTGATTTTCCAAGCAGTTAGTAGTTTCTATTATTCTATTTTTTATATTTAGTCATTAATATTTAGATTTTTATTTATAAATAAGGTTTTATTCTAATAAATAGTCTAAATATACCTCGTGCACATTCTATATATATTTTTTAAATTTTAAATTATGTAAAACTACCTTTTGATAGGGCAATTTTGATTCTCATAAGCAGTTTTGAGCCTTGACAGGTGATTTTGAATATAGTTGAAGATTGAGTCTTGTTGTTCATCTTTAAATAAATTATCCTTTATTATTAATTCAATTTAGTGTTTATATTTTTAAATAATCTAAATATTTTAAAACATCATCTATTTTAGACTTTTAATATTAATCTCTCTATATATTGTTTTCTGACTGGGAGTAAAATCACCTCTTGATAGAGGCGTTATTGATTCCCATAGTTAGATTTGAATATCCACCAATAGTTTTGACTTAGGGAAATTTTATAAAATATTTATTTCATAGTATCTGATAAGGACCTCATTTAAATAAGACAATATCTCTGTTGGCATTGTAAATATTTTATTTTGTAATCTACCTTAAAATTTAGTGTTGTCATGTAGGCTGCAAAACCACATTTTGATAGTTACAGTATTATTTTTACATAAGTGATTTTTCACTCACCATGGGTAGTTTTAACTAACTTCATGGTCATATCTAGTTGATTGTCTGCAAAACCATATTTATCTTAGTTATAGTTTTGACTGTTAACTTCGATATTGCCTTCTCTAGAATCAATTTTAAAATTATGACCATGTAAGTGTAGTTTTCTAGGTGCCAGAGGTAGTTTTGATTGATTAAAAACTACTAACATGTTTTCATGAAAGACACCTTAGTAGGAGGCCCTAGATTAGTTTGTTAATGTGTTTCTTTGCAGTATCAGGGCTTAGTCTAGAATTTAAACTTTGAATTTTGTTGTATATATTTCTTTGAGTTATTTGTGTATTTATCTCACATAGTTAATTATTCAATTACATAAACTTTTGATTGCCTATTTTTATCCCAATTTTTTGCTTTTATAGGGTGAAACATGATGTGGAATTCATCCCCACACACTTGCCTAGTCATTAGGGGTTTATGACACGGATTTCATCACCATGATTTCAACCACACTCTATGTTTTGATAGAGTATAAATATTAGGGATAACTATCATTAGGATAAGAAATTGACCCCATATAAGTCTTCCATGAAGGGGAAGAGTTAATTCTCTAACCCAGCCATTAGAAAACACCCTACATAAATTTAGGCCCCACATACCTTGTATATATCGAAAATGCTCCTAGAAACTTTGTGTAAACCTAGATTAAGACATATCAATTGTAATAGGTGACTTATTGTCAGAGTAAGTATCAGTTACCAAGTGACTATCAAGTGCAGATGAGATTTAGAGGGTTCAAGAGATTTTTTAATGGGTCACTAGCCTACAACCTCACCCATGAAGTTGTTAGATAGCGCAGTCACCATGTTACACACCCTTTTGTTTACTAATATTAGAGATTATGATTTGGTGTGAGTGTTGTGCTAAGACACATATTTTTTTATGATCTGATTTAGCCTTATCCTTCTTTCACCAAAACACCTAGAATATCCTTAAGACACACTTCCATCTTAGGGCTAAAACTAAGTCATTTTCATCCCATCTACCACAATTTTGAGTATTAGATTTTGTCTTGAAAACTAAGATATAGTGGTCACCCATCATTACCTAAAAATCTTAAAATCATCCTGTTCATCACTTCATCCACCTTGCCTTGATTAAATATTACCAAAGTCTATAACTCTTATTAGGTCTTATCTATCACCTCATCATTTTATCATCCCACCTATTCATAACTAGCACCCATCTAATCATCATCTTGCTAGTGTGAAAAGGCATCTAGTCATCCCATCACTTAGTCTCCTTGATATATTAAACCTTTATAGGGTTGTCACCTTGGTAATACTTGATCAAATTAGTCATTAATCTCTAAAAAATAAATCTTATCACATCCATATCACACATCTTAACCACTCTAGTCTAAAAACTCAAGACAAATTTAGTGTTTAATGTCACATTACTTTTTGTCCTACAACAAATTAATCTGTAACCATCTTTACATCACCTCATATCATCCACCATGCCAATAGAGACCTATGCCCAAGTCCTGATATTGGGACAAGGATCAAACTAGGAGGATGATGTCCTTAGGACACTAGGGGAACAAAATAGGGATAATGAAGAAACTCAAAGTGATATGCACACTCTTAGAGGAGACAAACAACTCACAAATGACTTCTTTAGTAGTGATGAAGTTATAACATATTTTGATATATATATATATATATATATATATATATATATATGCAAACCATGACCAAATCCTTGACCAAGTCATCATAATGGTAGCAAACTACCCCTATATTTAATCCCACTCTCTTACATCTCATTTTTCCATCATCTAGACCTAACACTCCACCTCATCCAAATGCCACTAACCAAGAACAGGGAGACCTTGAGCTTGTAAACCATGATTAAGAGCAAGAAGAAGAATAAACCCCTAAAAAAATTGCATTGATGCTGATAGGAGGAGATCCACTTTGGAGGATCACCTAGACTAGCTTACACAACAAATCAATTCCCTTGCATCACAAATTTATTCTAAAAACCAAAGGCTTGCATCACCTAGATGTATCACTAGAGACACTAATCCTGACTTGTTAAGACCAAAAACAAGTCAAACTCATACCTATAATCCCTTAATGGATCTCTCATTTTCCCAAGAGTGGAATATGATGAAGGAAACTCTTTAGTAAATTGACCCTTGCCCTTAGGCAATGAGATATAGATATGAAGATTTTTGCACATCCCCATTAGATATGAAAATTTTATAGATACCCTTCCTGGTACACTTTAAAATCCCACATTTGATAAATATAAGGGGAAAGGGGACTCACATGACCATGTTCAATATTTATATGTATCATGCCATGAGGCCACATATAATTATGCTTATCTATTACGACTCTTTCTAAAAAGTCTCGTAGGACCTACTCTTAGGTGCTTCACACATTTACCAAAGGGGTCCATTACCAGTTTTGAAGAACTAACACAAAAATTTGTGAAACATATATATTTTTAATATAGAACATGATATTTCTATAATTTATCTATACAACACTAAACAAAGGAATGGGGAGAATCTAGCATCATTTTTACAATGATGGAGAAACCTTGCTAGTTGATTCTATTGTATGGTCTCTAAAAAATAATTGGCCAAGATTTTCATTGATAATCTAAATGTTGAATTAAAATATCAGCTAAAATTATAGTGTGCCAAATCCTTTGATTAAATTATAGAAAAATCACTGATTGAAAGGGGAACAATTAAATTATATACTCAAAATGAACAAAGTTAAAGTCAAGATAATACTTTCTTGGGTAAGCTAAAAATCTTTAACAATAACAATAATGTAGCAGGGATGGTGTTACTGACTCAAAGCATGTACAAACAATTTTAAAATCTCCCCCCACTACCAAAAAGAAAAATATCTCTAGTATTATTGTACTAAGAGGGAAACCAAAGCCTAGAACAAGGGAAAATCATCTTACTAGTCTTGGTGTACCTATCAAAATAGTCTTAAAATAATTAATTTCTTCTAATATGATCACTCTCCTAAAGATTCAACCCTTTGATGATAGTAAACCATGCCCTGACTAGTACCATGATGACAAGTTATGCCAATACCATTGATTCAAAGGGCACGATACTGAGAAATGTATTCAATTAAGACATTTCATTCAAGACTTAATAAAAAAAAGAGAAATAGAAGTTGAAGAGGAGAGTCAAATAAGTCAATCCAAAAATCAGCAATTGACTATATATCAAGACCCTCTACCTAAGCATGATCAAAAGTAGAAGAAACCATTGAGGGACCAGGGTCAAGCTTCCACCTCCAACAAAATTGATTATCACTTTATTCCATACCACTACATTAATACCATCAAAGTTTGAGGCCACCAAGAGCTCACTAATCTATCATCCCCTATCCTAAAAATTAATAGGGCCATAGATAATTGTATAGTCACTACAAGACATGGAAAAATAATAGTTCTTAGGGTACCTCCAAAAGATCCACCTGCCTCATCTCAAAAAATCACCATCCCTTATAAAGTCTCAAATTATTTCGATAAGCCATATGATATTATTTAGCATCTTGAGAAGACACCATCCTAAATTTCCCTTACAGATCTTCTCAATACTTCATTTATACATTGAGAGATACTAAATCAAGTCTTGAATGAATTAAAGTTCCTAGGGATATTGAAACAAATAATTACAAGCCTTGGTGGGTCATATATCTTTATCACAATAGATCATTTTTAGTTCCCAAGACATGCCACCAACATGCCCTTACCATAATTATCCTTTATTCATTGAAATCTCCATCACCAACCATAAAATATTATAGGTTCTTATAGACAGAGGATCTACCCTAAAGTTGTGTAATATTGACTTTCTTAAGAAGTTGGGGCATTCTGAATCTTCACTGGGGTCCACTCTAATAATGATTAAGGCATATGATGATAATGAAAGTCCACTATCTTCTTATAGTTGTGGGACATGTAGTCCACCGAACATTAATTCATGCAGTGGATGTAGATCTCCCCTATAATATTCTTTTGGGATGCCCTTGGATTCACGAGATGAGAGTAGTACCCTCTACCCTCTACCAATTTTTCAAATTCCCCCATTTAGGTATGGAGGTCACCATCCCAGGGGATATCAAGCATTTTAGGTAGCTACCAAATGGAACAATCAAATACTAATTTTTATTATCCAAGCACCCAAAGTTCTTATAATCCTAAAGATATGAAACATGTTTACCTTGATAGTCTATCGCCCACCTCATTTGAGTCACCAGATATCACTTGTCTAAAAATTATTTCCAAGGGGTATGGGGAGTATGAGTATAAAAATCTTTATGTTAGAGACATTCCACTATCCCCAAACAACTATGGGTCCCCAACTATGAGGCAAAATAAACCTATTATCTATCAGTTTAGATTGATAGCCTTCACAAGTGTATGGATGTTATTAGAATAATATTTTGAAGAACCTGATGATTCTTATATCACTCATGAAGACAAGGCCCTATATTGTCATAGGCAAAAATATCCCCAATTTTTTAAAATGCTTCAAAACATAAACTACAAGGGCAAAGGACTAGGTTGAGAAGAATAAGGTAGGCCTGAACCTAGTAGGGTTCAATAACATCTAAGATGAATTGGCATAGGGTAAAACCCACTAGAAACTGGACTAAACTCTATTTTCATTGATACTTCTTCAATCCCTAAAGAGTCTACTTCTGATGAAGTCAAGACAGTTTCCATTTATAGCCTCTATAAGGACCTAGCTACCACAAACCTTTTATCTGACACTGTCATTTCCATAATCAACATCTCCCTCTATTACCCCTCATTAATAGACTAGGATCTGAGGAAAGATCCATCCTTTGATGTGTTTCAAAATGATGAGGTTATTATTAAGTATCTGGGAGCTTGAGATTTCATGTCATTAGGAGATCACAAAAGGGGATTCACTATCAATTTAAATGAATCTACTTATTTTAGAGAGCAACAATAGTCATTAAATTAAATAGAAAAGGAAAAATATGATTAAGCTTATCCCACTCTAGATATAGAAGATATCTAGTCAAACCCTGATGAACAAAAGCTTTATCAGGAGCTAGGAGTATAAATTCAAGAAGAATTTACTTTAGGATAAGAGCTACCACCACACCCAACATATCTCCAAGATCAGTCACCTTCCCTAATGAAGAGGTCATAAAAATCAATATTGGAACAAAAGAAAATCATAGAATAGTCAAACTAGGGACAATTATCACTTCTAAGGAACAACAAAGTCTCATTGAGCTTCTTAAGGAGTTTATAGACGTATTTTCATGGAGTTATTATGACATGCCTAGATTACATCCTACTTTAGTGGTACATCACCTAGTGGTCCATCCAAATGCTAAACCAATTAAAATAAAATCTTCATAAGATGCACCCCAAGGTAGTATTATTAGTCAAAGAAGAATCGCAAAAATTCTTGGAAGCAAGATTCATTTAGCTAATTGATTATTCTGAGTGGATCTCTAATATCATCCCCATTGCTAAACCACAAGGAGGGATATAGATTTATAATGACTTATAAGATATAAATAAGGCATGTCCCAAAGATGAATTTCCTTTTCCCAATATTGATATGATCATGGACTATATAGCAAGATATGAAATGCTTTCCCTCATGGATGGCTTTTTTGGTTATAATCAAATCAAAATCGCTCTTGAAAACTAGCATAAAACTACATTCATCACTCTATGATGCTATCAAGTGATGCCCTTTGGCCCAAAAATGTTATAAAAACCTACCAAAGGTCCATGATAGTCATATTCCATGACATTATGCACAATATTATGGAATATTCTGTGGACAACATCCTAGGAAAGTCTAAGCTCTCAGAAGAACATCTAGTGGTCTTCAGATGGATTTTTGAAGAGCTCAAGGAATATAAAGTCAGAATAAACCCTAATAAATGTGTACTTGGGGTCACTTCTAGTAAAATTTTGGGGTTCATAGTATCTTAATGAGTTATTGAGGTAGACCCCACTAAGGTGAAAGCCATTTTTGAAATGCCTCAACCTAAGAACCTAAAGCAACTAAAGAGCCTTTAAGGAAAATTACAAGGCATCCATCATTTCCTCTCTCAATTGGTAGATAAGTTCCACCCATTTACTCATATTTTAAATAAAGGAGATCAATTTGACTAGAACTTGGAGTGTCAAAAGGCATTTGATAATCTAAAATAATATCTAGTGAAGCCTCCAATCCTATCACCACCTATATCAAGAAGACCATTGCTTTATATATCTCCACTACACCATGTGTTATAGGGGTTTTTTAGCTCAACACAATGACGAAGGAAAATAAAGATATATATATATATATATATATATATATATATATATATATATATATATATGTATGTATGTATATAATCTAATTAAAACACCTATCTCATATGAGCTTAATTATACTGCTATAGAGAAAGCATGCTTGACTATGGTTTTTACTTCACAAAACTTAGGCATTATATGTTAAATAACCAAGTCAAACTAATAGAAAAATTTGACCCTATTAAATACATGTTATCTAAGTCAGACCTAATAGAAAGAATGGATAAATGGATCATGTTGTTAAGTGAATTTTATATTGATTATGTGAATGAAAAGGCCATCAAGGGGCAAGTTATCACAAATAAACTAGCATCAGTACCCATAGCAGACACAAAACCATTGATCACAGCCTTCCCTAATGAGTCCATATTGACAACTAAGGAATCACCTGACTAGAAATTATATTTTGATTATTCATTTACCATGCATGGGTTGGGAACATGAATCCTTTTAGTAACACCACAAGGCGACCTAATCCATAAAACCTTTTGAATCTCTTTTCTATGCATAAATAACATTGTTGAATATGAGGCATTACTTGTCAGGTTACAACTTACCATTCAATGGAATATTCAACATCTTCAGATATTTTAGGATTCTTAGTTAATCATCAAATAAGTGAATGAAAAGTTCCAGAATAAGGATGAAAAATTACTTCCCTATAAATAAATGGTTAATCAATTAAAGCAAAATTTTTAGTTTATAACTTTTAAACAAGTGCCTAGAGGAAGTAACAAAGCTATCAAGAGAATGACCACTATCAAAGCTCTAATAAGTCTCCCAGAGGATGTCTTTGGAGGAAATTTTCTATTCAAACACTTATTATTCCCTGATCACTAAACATTGGCTCATTATCAAATTTAAGCCATACCTGATCCTAGTTAGCCCTAGTACCATGACATCTATGCCTAATTCCATGATAATACCCTTCCACCAAACCTTGATCATCATCAATACAAAGCCTTAATCTAATGCACATCCTGTTACACCATCCTTAATAACATGCTTTATCAGTGAGGCTATGATAGGACCTTGTTAATATGCCTAACATAAAAAAGGTTATTTTCATAATAAGGAGGCCCATGATGATATTTATGGAGGTCATTCTAATGAGATGGCCCTGGCCAAAAAGTTACGGTGGATTGGATATTATTAGCCAACCATGGATCACAATGCTTATAAATATGTATGTAAGTTTGTAACCTACCAAAAGCATGGGAATCTCATCCATACCCCACTCAAGAGATTCAACCTATAATGAGCCCAGGGCTATTTTTAGTATGGGGCTTAGATCTTATTGGCAAGATTAATCCTACCTCATTAGATGGGCACAAGTTTATAATCAAATCTACATATTATTTCACTAAATGGGTAGAAGTAATGACACTTATATATACCACAAGTCTATAAATATCTAAGTTCATTCTCAATCAAATCATTTGTCATTTAAAAATCCTATCCAAAATCCTATATAATAATGGAAAATATTTTAAGAATCAAGAAGTGGAAGACTTGTGTAATCACTATCATATTGAGAAACATTTATCTACACCCTACTATCCCTAGGGAAATGGATAAGCAAAAGCCACAAATAAAATGCTTATAAAAATTCTTAAGAAGATTGTCAATGATGATGGGAGAAACTGACATATGCAACTCTATCCAACACTTTGATCCTATAGGACCAGTGTTTGAATCCTTGCTAGGGCCACTTTGTACTCTTTGGTATATGGAGCAGAAGCAATCTTGCCTGATAAAGTTGAGTTCCCCTCATTATGAATATCCTTATGGGGTATGATAACAGACAATGAATATAGACATGAGCAGCTACAAGAACTAGAGTTATCTGATGAAAAGTGTTAGAATGCCCTTGATCATCTTAGGGCATATAAAAATAAAATCTAGGGCCAATATCTCAAAAGATCCAATCTATAGAATTTAAAGTTGGTGACCTAGTCGTAAAGAAAAATTAGAAAAACACCAATGTTGAGCATGAAAAAAGGGAAATTTGAAGAAAATTGGACTGGGCCATATGGTATTATTGCCAAATTTGGGTCAGAAGCATATAAATTTTCCACTCTAGATGGTGATGAGATTTATGAGCCCATGAACATTATGCATTTGAAATAGTTATATACTTAGTGGGCCCAAAAAAAATGATCCTCCATTTGTAAGACCCCACACTTGGAGGAACTTATATCTATCATCACTTCTCTTCCCATATTTACTCACCTTCCCTATGGTCCTGATCTTAATAGTGGGTGTAAGATATATGCTTTTACAAATAAGGAGATATCAATCTTAAAATGGGGTAGATTAATGTTGAAAGTGTAAAGGGGATACTTGTTGAAGAGTTATCTGAAATGTCTAATCCACTCTAAAACTAATACTTACTTCCAATATCCTAATCCACATACAATCGATTCTCCCAAATGGTTCTTCTCACTATTATCCTCAATATTTACTCATTCCCACTCATTGTCCTAAGCATACATCCACATGTACCCACTAACTTCATTACTAAATGAGGGTCATATAATATTCCTCCTCTAGGATGTATATTTGTACATAATTGAATCTTGAAAGGTTCACTCTAGATATTAGTATTGTCCTTATATTTGATTTGATCTTTTTTTCAATTATTGCAAAGACTATTAAGCCCTATTGTCCTTGGTTAATATTCTAGGGTGCTTTGTTGATATCCTATTTTTCCCAAAATATATTGTATATAACCATTTAGCATAGTTTCTTAAAATCATCTCTTTTGTAAATAAATTGTCTTCTTTTCACACTTTATATATATTATTCAAATCTTGATTAGGTCATCATTGTCCTTATGATTCCAGTTTATAGTTTCAAATTTTGTAAATATTCACCATTGTTATTTTCTATAAATCCATTTAAGTATGTAAATACTTTTATACATCTTTCTAATTTGTGAAACTTTAACTCTCTTTATTATGTCTTAATTAAGTTATCATGTCCATACTTGCGTCATGTAAATATTTATTGTAATCCTTAAGTTAATATGATTTATCTTGTATTAGATAAGTTTGTAAATATTTGTTGTATCAAACTTGTCTTTTTAACTTTTGTCTTTTGTAAGTCTTTTATTTTTGTCTTTATTCCTAGGAATGAGGATGGATTTTAATGACTAACCATAATGAAAATTGGGAGCATCATTAATAGAGTTCCCTCTTACAATCTCCTTGCACTCTGAATCAATGTGACCTTGACTATTCAAATGTCATAGGTAAATTTGTAATCAACATGCAATATCAAAATTGGATTTCCTACATTTTAAGTGGCTTAAAAAATACCCCATAAACCCACATATCCTAAACATTCAACTACCCATTTGACCATCCTAACCTACTAACTCAGCCATCCCACCTCCTTGGTGTAGGAGGATTTACCCATTATCAATTTCTAAGACATATAATTAAAATCAAAGGAATACCTATCTACATATTAGCACATGTCACAAGTTACAATAGTTTCCATTTCATTATAACATCACATTATACCATGAAGATTAAAATTATAAAATCACATCATCTATCTATAAACCATGTCATCTACATCATATACATGAAATTAAAAACCATCTATATCATCCATATATACCAACATCCATAAAATCCATAATCCTACATCAAATCCTAACATCCATATCTAGTCATCTCATATAATCAACAACAATCAACTATCTACTTTGATCAATACATCATAAATCACATGATCAAACTATAATCATGATGGCATATACCATAATAAAAATATTGTAATCACATAAATATTCATATAGTCCAGTCAAAAAATATATACAATATGGACCTCATGGGCACCCATGTGCTAAGAATACAATATACATGTCCAAAATATACATAGTGTCTCATAAAACCAAATCATGACTATCCTATTGGCCTCCTCAGAGGCTAGTATACTAAATGCAATGAAGTGTTGTCCCTATAAGATGGAACACATTGATTTGGTAGCACCACACTCTCATATAGATCCCTATAATATTGTGCCTTTATCATCAAATAGAATATCTATCGAGAAATATCTCCTAGAACATGTCTCTATAATAAGGCTCCTCCTTCATCCTTGGCCCACTCAACCACCTATAGTTCTAAATTTGGAATAATGATATCATAGTCAACATGTGCCAACACTCTATCCATTGTCCACCCCATTAGGGTCTCTCCCTATCACTCTTGGCAAAGATTTGATCCTCACTTGGGATGTCTTGATGAATTATGAACTGTCTCTAAGCCCTGTCAGGATGACATCTCTCAATAATGTAATTTTATTCACCTAGTCAGATAGTACTCTATCAAGATGTACCTCATGTATTTGGCATCCTCCACCCATCCACACTAAACCTACCTATAGGTCATCCACATGATTTTTTCATCTCTAAAGATATCTAATACCTATCTATAATATCTCATATCCCTTACAGGTGCTCGTTGCACACCCAAAATATTATACCACCCAAATATGATGGGTTGATTAGGTTCTTAGTTTGCATGCATACCCAATAGCCTCTTAATAACCACATGTTCCTAACACTATCTCTAAAGTAGTAATGATGTCCCAAAGCTATTCACTCCCCTATAGGCCCCCATGTGTAACTCCCTATATAAATGAGTAGTACTATAGGACCCCATGCAAAAACATGGTAGTCATGAACCATATCCACAACTACATCACCCAACCCCAAGTGGAACTACTTCTCACTCTTGTTAGGAAATAGTATGTCAGTGATAAGAGACATAAACACCTGAGTCAATTTGTTAATTGACTCATATCTAAATGCCTTGTCTATATCTAACTGTGAGTCTTGTAGTCGAACATGTAGATGCCCACATAATCTTTGTATAGTAGCACTCAAAGTCCATGATTGCTAGTAGATCAAGTCCCCCCCATCAATAATTTAAAGATACACAACATGTCCTTAAAAGTGACTATCATCTCCCCTATCAAAAATTGGAATGTGCTAGTCTTGAAGTTCCATCACTCCATTAATGTCATGATGAGTGCTCAATATATTTGATGAATGGCATCATGGTGATGTAATATAATCCTGCCATCTTTAGAACTTCATAATCTGCTACACTCATCTTGTGCATCTCATGTAGGACTAGTGGTAATTATAATCTAGATACTAACACTCCTAAGTCTTCTTGTACCACCAAATCCTATTACTCCCTAATCACTACAAACCTATTAATCCTACCTATCTTATCCAACCTATCTTATTTACTTGACCTACCTATCTATCCATACCAATCCAATCTACTGATCATTACCTATCCCACCAATCCTAACTTATAAATCTCATCTAACTTATAAATCCCATATAAATTATCTATCCATTTCAAACCCATACTACTTACCCATTTACCCATCTCCTTTCCATCCCCTTACCTAACTCACTCCTAAAACTAACTTTATCAAAACCGTATCTAGCCATAAACCTTCCTTTCCATCTTGACTATTATGATTTTGTAGAACCACATGTCACTTCATGTGGTGTCATAATACTACATATCCCCCCATGTGGTTTTTAAATATTACACATCACCTGTTGCAGTTTTACAAAATTATGGTTTGTCACATATAGTTTTGTAAAACTGTAGCTTATGAGTGCATTCCCACCTTTTATGGTTGCAAAAATACAACTAGGGGCATTACCCCCAGTTGAGATTTTACTTAATTCATTTATACCCCTAATAAATATAGAAAATAAATGTATTAATGACTAAAATAACCAAGCATAAATAGAGCACTCATTGATGGTCCCACATCTATTGGTCTCTGAAACTCATAGACTCTCTCTTTATGGTGAGAAGCTCATGGAATGTGATCCATCATCCTTAGCTCAAGAGCTCAAATCACCAAAGTCAGAGAGTGAAAATAACCTCTTTTACCCCCCACTTTTCTATTTTACCCCACAATTAGCTTAATCCTTTCCCCCCTTCACCCTATTTAACCCCGCTAACCCTACCTTCCTACCTAAATCACTAATTTTGACTTTTATGTCTACTTATCCATATTATTATCACATTTAATTAGGTCTCTAGTAATTTTTATCTATTCCACTAGTCATTTTAATCATTTACTAGGGTTTGGCCTTTTATTACCCCACTCACCATCGAACATATCAAGTTAGATTTACATTGGCCTAAGGTCCTTTAAAACTATGTAGGCATCACTTGGTCACCTTTTGGTGCCCAAAGATAGCTCAACCATCACTAACACTAATTCCAATCCCATATTATCCTATTCATTCAAAAATATTAAATCACATTAAGCTATAATCATCAAATCAAACTCATCTATCATCATAAATCACTTGTTCTACATCCTTTTATCAGCCTACATGCTCTCCCTTATATGTGTCTTTGCCTAGGAAATATTGATATCCCATGGCCTTTAATTTATCTTTTTTCCCAAACATATGTCATTGTTTTAGGATTATTCATCTTATCATATGAATTTGCTCCCCTCTCTCCTTTCCATTGGTCATTGCCTAGGACTCATATTAAGAAGCTAATTATTATTGCCCAGGTATTTTCCCCCTTAGGACTAACATTACACCTGAAACCTTATCCCCTTGACTCTCTAATTGGGGCATAATATTTTAGCTCAACCAACACTTGGGGCATCCCAACCCCTCATTGTATTGATTTTATACCCACACTAAGGAGCTCTCTTCAAGTGGACGTATGATTTATACCTCCCTACATGTCCCCTCGAAGGGGCATCATGCAACCTCGATGGTTTTTATTTAAAATACCATTACTACCTACTTATTCACTCATTATTCCCTTTAAAAGAGGGGAAAAATATATACACCTAAATCTACTCACCCTAACTATTCCATTAATCCTACTAACTATCTTAATTAATCGCATAGCCATAGTCTTAACCACTTAATTAAATCTTGTTCCCCTATCATATATCCATTACATAATGATAACCTTTTTAGACCCCCATACTATATTAATCCCTTCATTATCCCACTAACATCCTATTTAAACACCAATCTCACCTCATTAATTAATCACTAGCCCCACTTGCTAATTTAAAATTCATATATATTCTACCTACCCCTAGCCAACCTATCCCTAGCCTTTCCTACACACCTATATACCTAGACCTCCATAAAACCCCTAATTAATCCCTATTAACTACTAATCTAATCTAGAAGCCTTGAAAATCTAGAGCCTTCCCTAACTTTCTAGAATTCTCTAAACTAGAGAGTTCTAAATGAATTAAAAATTCATTTAAATTCTCCTCCATCACCTTATAAATAATGAAGCATGTATCTCAGTTAAACTAATTATAAATATTGTAAGCCATTATTGCATCCATATACTATCTCTCTTAAGCCTTCATACTCTCTTGCATCCATTCTAGCATCCAAAGAAGCCATTAAACCATCCATCTTGAAGCTACCATTATCAAGTAATTCAACAAGCAAGTCTAACAATTGGAGAATCAGTTTGAATATCTTGGAGGGAATCCAAAGAGGAGAAAAGTGATGATAAGAATCCATTTATAATTATGATTTCTTCTATATTCTCTCCCTTTAATGTTTTTGTAAGATTTGAGTTAAATTTACTATTTTTAGTAAATTAGATCCATAGCTCAAATTTACAATCATATATAATGTATCAATAAAAACATAATTAAATAAATGAATCAAAATACATAATAAAAAATAATAATATCTTTTTGATAATTTTTAAATCTAACACTAAATTTTTGCTTGCACAAGTCTACCATACTAGGTCAACAATGCAAGTGTATGGTCACATGTATATACTAGTACCTATGTTTATAACAACTAATGGTTTAACCTACTACACTTGACCTCAATTTAAAAGATTTACAAAAACATAAAACCAAATAATAATAAAAATCTCAACATAATCATAACCCCCTACATTTTGATTTTTATATGAATTAAATTCTATGTTGGTAAGTACTTGGATACAATTAAATGAAATTTATATTTATACATGCATAACACAAACTGATGTACGATAGAGATAGTGAATCTCAACAAAATATATTATAAATCTTATTTAGAAATGATTTTTTATCATCAAACAAATTTACCAAAAATGTACAACTATCAAATGGTATTGGCCGAGCTCACAATTATGCATGTGTATTTAGTAACTAGAAAAATAAAAAATAATGAACCACAATGTTAAATGTATAATAACAAGTAGCAATATGCCAATTATCTTCAGTCTAACCAACACTATTTATAATAACTCCAAGTCTTTCCAAACCTTAAAACCTCTAACCTATGACTTTACCACTTGAAACATCTTACAAATTTTATGTATATTTATATTTATGTGAAAATAAAAAGGATAATAATTCTAACTATATGTTCTATGAAATAATGTTGTACAAACTAATTTATTTTTTGAATAGAATTACAACTTTTAACCAAAGGAAATAAATTGCGTTATAGGAAAATAGCTTTGTTTTTATAATTCATTCAAGATATTTCCAATGTTCACTAGTTTAATTCATTACTTATGCTTTGTAATGAAAAAGTGCATGGAAAAACCATGGAGAAGGTTTGCACCCATCATGTTATTCCACTAAAAATTATAATTTTTTAAATTAATAAAGATTTATATAGTCTATAATTTTTTGTTGATTTTAAAACATAATTCATTTTTCTTGCTAATAAAAAATAGAACTCAATGTTCTTTTGGGGAAGGCATTATAAATTGAAAATTATAAAAATAATATTAACATAGATGATGATCCAAGATTCAGATAAGCCTAGAGCTAGGTTATTTATAACCTCAATAATAATGGATACACTATGTCAATAAATTCCAAGATTACTAGAATGATAAAAAAAGAATAATATTCTTTTGACTAGTTTGAAACGTAATAGAAAACCTCTTCCCACAAATACATCACCAATCATATAGATCAATACCTATATATAATATACAATTTTCTAACCGTTAAATTCCTCCAGACACTTTAACAAATTCATCAAAACCAACAACCAACAAAAATATTTTTATTCTTGACATGTCCAACATTCAACTCTTGCCCATATAGGCTAATTGTCCTAAATTAACAATCTAAACACAAAACCAAGTGTATATATTAATACTTGTGTTTACAAAAGGAAATAATTTGACCATTTTCACCTATCCTCAATTGGAAAGCCCTCGAAAAAAATAAAGTATAAGTAAAAACTAATTTTAATAAACAAATTGAAATGAACAAGCAAGAAGAAGAATATTTTCTTATAACTTTAGAATTTTATTCTATTGTATAAGATAATTCTATTTTGTATTCATACATCATCATGATTTATTTTATTTCAATAAAAAAACTAATAAATTTTCAAACACCCAAAAATGCTATCACCAGCCAACTTATTTTCACTAACAAAAATCCTATTGTTGATAACTCGCAATAGAAAAATTAACCATATGTGCTTATTATTTATGAGATGAAACCTGTAGAAGACTATGAAAGAAATATTTTCCATCTAATATTCATGAATTTTTTCCATCAATTTGTCCAACTATAGATAATGTTGATGTTTTAATTTAAGTCATACTCATTTACCTATCAATCATGATGGATAGTAAATTAAATTTGACCATATAAACTTTTCATTGTTCACTTTACACTATAGGATGATTTTGACATTTTTTCATTGTTTCATGATACATTGTAGGAAAACTATGCACCTATTGGCTCACATACAATTGAATAACTATAGAGCTATGCACCCACTATCCCGCATCAAATTGAATAACTATAGATCTCTTTGAGTCAAAAATAGTAATAGCTTGGCATAAAAAATGTGTAGCATGACAACTCTATATGGGAGTGTTAATTGCATGTCCATACAACATGTGGAGGAATGTATCACCCATACCTATATATGTAGATATTATTATCGATTAGGATCACATAAGTCTTTTTATTTGGACCTTGTACTCTGTTAAAAAATTAATGGCCTATATGTTTTGGTGAGCATGTCACTTTTAGAACTTGTGGTTGCTTGAAGATATACCTAGTTTTATATAAGGTATGTCTTATCCCAACATTCAATTGGATCATTCATTATACCTCATCAAGGAAGTATCGTATAAACTTTTACCTATTTTGTTTTTTATTTATATATGGAAATTTGCTATATTATTTTTAATCTAAAAACAAAATTACAGAACTTTGGAGGCCAACTATATTCATGTTCGTTGTAAAAAAAAAATACAGTGTCGTGTGTTTTTTCCAATAATTGTATAAACATTTACTTTAAAAAATAAAACCAATAGTTGATAGGTAGGTACTACTACATTTCTAATTTTTCTTCTTCTCCTATTGTTGCATCCCTATTGTTGATAACTTGTAACGAAAGAATTAGCCACGTGATTTTTTTCCTTATCTTTTTTTTCTAAAATATACACCCTAAAACCTTTGTAAGCAAACAAAAATAATTTAATAATAATAAATTGTAAAAAACATATAAGAATAAAATACCAAAACTAGGTATTTTATCTCCTTTGTCTTATGATATATAATGAACATATTGAAAGATATGTACAAGCATTCACAAAATAAACTTGTACAAATAAAGCATAATATAAATCTTGATTATAAATTCATGTGTATGAAATTTTTTATAGATCAGCACTAACATTCAGAAGAGACAATGTTCTGACTTACTACACTTAAGCTCAACCAACAAGCCCTACAAATAATAAAACAAACATCAGTAAAATTTTGCCATGGTGATAACCCCTATCCAATTTTTTGTTGGTCAAATTCTTCCAAAAATTTTAACAATCGAATCAATCAAGAAGCAAGAACCAAGAAGAATATTTGTTTTCTTAACACAAGTCCATCATCCTAGATTATCAATGCAAGTGTATAACAAAGTGTATAGACTAACACCCATGTTTAGAAACATAAATAGATGTGTATTTTAGGACACCCACCATAGGTCAAATACACTTAGAATAAAGGGATGATACATCGTCAATGCTCTCATCTATGTCAAAGT
This sequence comes from Torreya grandis, assembly GCA_037957365.1. Classification (NCBI taxonomy): domain Eukaryota; kingdom Viridiplantae; phylum Streptophyta; class Pinopsida; order Cupressales; family Taxaceae; genus Torreya; species Torreya grandis. The sequence continues at coordinate 3,971,103 of JARHVA010000888.1, read as the reverse complement.
ATTCTATTTTTTTCTCTGCATAATAAACACACTAAATATATCTAGCCTATACATCCATGTAATAAAATGTAAAAAATAGAAATAATGTAAAATAAATTACTTACAATATAAACAAATTAAAAAAAAAAAATTATAAAAACGCAATACTTCCTTTGTGGACATCCTGTAAACAAAAATGTGTCTACTTTGGGATACTTACATGACTTTGAACACAAACAATGCATATATATCATGACTATAACTACATACATTATATTTTAATTAAGAAATATAGATACAAACAAGTGTTTGTTAGTAACAAATAATTATAAATTTCACCCATCTGTAGGTCAAAGATGCCAAAATTGAATTAGCTACATGTTGAACATATAAAACCTATATAACCCATTCAGAAAAAAGTACAAATTTGAAACAATGCAAAACTTTTTGATAGGTCTGCTTCAAATATATATATTGCACATGTATTATTAGAATATGTACATGGTTTTTTTACATTAAAAATAGTACATATATACAAATCATAATGTTTTTAACAAAAAATAATAATCTACAAAAAAATTATGCACACCCAATATTTTCAATTATTTTTTCTCACTAACAAATACAAACTATAAATTTTCTGCAAAATTTTCCTTCTCCAGACTCTCTGAACACAACCATATAATTATTGATGCATACACACATGTATTTTCTACACTTATAACATATATTGACACTAAATATATCTAGCATGTATGACCCTTTGAATAAAAACTACAAAATAGATAGAAACAATAGAAAGGATCCCTTTTGGATTTGCTTCAATATATGAATACCTATTGTCGGCATACATGTTTGCTTACAATATACACATAATTTTTTTTTTTAAAAATAAAATCAAATTGCAAAAAACCAATACTTCCCTTGTGGTTATCCTTTAAATAAAATGCATGTCTATCTTGTGTCAGTCACATGACTTTGTTCACAAATATTGCATATATAATAAATATACCTGATTATATTATATTTCAACCAAAAAATATAAATACAAAAATAAGTGCTTATTACTAACAAATAATTGTAGGTTGCATCCACCTGTAGGTTGAAGATGCCCTAAAGGAAGGGATGGCATATTGCCAATGCTCTCATCTATGTTGAAGCTTTGTAATCTTTTCTTTTGCAAAATAAATACATGTGAATATATCCAACATATACCATCCAATAAAAAAATTAAAAAATAAAAAATGTCATAATTCATTTGTGGGTACCTAATAAACTAAAATACATGTCTATATGGGGACACCCAAGCCTTATTCACAAATAATGCATATACATAATGAACATACTCATTTATAGTAAACTTCAACAAGGAAATTTAGAAACATAATAAGTGCTCATTAGTAACAAAGAACTATAGATTGCACCAACCCATAGGTCAAAGATACCCAAAATGAATAAGAAAAACTATAAAATTGAAACAATTCAAAACTTTCCTTCTAGTTTTGCTTAAAATATATATTAATATGGATTTTTAAGGCATGCACGTGATTTGTTGAAAATATAAACAATGAATATATCCAGCTCAAAATGTTTTTTAACAAAACATAAAGACTATAAAAAACATAAAACTTCCTTTATGGGTATTCTATAAATAGAAATTTATGTCTATTTTGGGTCTCCCACATAAATTTGTGCACAAATAGTACATATATATAATGAATATATCCCATTTAAATATTAAATTTTAATTAAAAATAGAGGGATAAAAAATAAGTGTTCATTACCAACAAAAAGTTGTACGTTTTACCTGTTCACAACTCGAATATGATTATAATGGAGGAGTACAATGTTGTGCCAATGATGTCATCTATGTCAAATTCCATTAGATTTTTCTATACACATTAAAACCTTAAAATAGTGTAAATTGACCAGATATGAGGTCATTGAATATAATCAAGAAACACCAACATGAGGAATAAATTGAATGCATACACATGCCTACACAAAACAACATGCATGAAACATCTACATATTATTCCAACCAATAAAATTCACAATTTTTTTTTAAATATATATTTTTTCTATGACTATTTTTCATTCCAAAAAAATACACATGAAATATTTTTATTGGTGTAATCACGTAAAATTGGTATTTGAGTGCTAAGAGTGCTATTTGATACTACATGTCCCTAGCTTAGCCCTAGACCTATCCTAGAGCCTTTTATCACACTTATCCATCCTTTATGTGGGCCATAGGCATCCCTAGTCATCCCTAAAGTAGTCACAGGCCCTTATTTCCTAATCCTGGCCCTTCATGTCTAGTGTTCTGCTAGTTGGACATTAGTGCCATAATAAGGACACTAACGCCACGTGGCACTAGTGTCCCCAAATGCACTAATTTCCTTTGCCTTATATTTTCCTAAATGAATATATTTTCAAAACTAAAGCCTCCTAGGGTTGGTCTAAACATATTTTATCACCTGCACAAGCAAAAAAATAATATATATACATGACTTTTAGCCCTCTAACCACTAGATGGAAATTAGATGCAAAATACACATTCAAACTTAGAACAAGTTGAGTATAATTAAGGTTATCAATCCTTATTATGCCCTAGTTTTATATACTACCATCCACAACATCCCTAAGCTCAGATTATCTATATTTATAGTCTAAAACACATTCAAGGTAGTCAAGGCCACTATCATACTAGCATTAATTATACTTGCACCAACACTTAGGTGGGAAGAACTACATCAAGCTTGATCCCTCCTTAGAGTATTCATATGTAGGTAACTCTCTTCATAACGGGGTGTTGAGGATGTCCATCCTACCCTACTAACAAATACACTTTTTAGCTCATGCCCTAGTTACATGAAGGATTAGGGTTTGTATAATAAATCAATCATTACAAGACAAATAAAGGTTTCCAAAACTCATGCACATAGGAATAGTCCTTAGAGATCTAAACACATGTGTACCCAGAAGCTCAGGATAGTCCTGCACAGAGGACACTATTGCCAATATCAAGACACTAGTGCCACTTTTCTAACAATGGTGCTACTATAAAATTATGGTGCTACTATCCAGGATAGGTTCTGATACCAAAATCCAATTTACAACACTCATACTAGCTTCTATCTTAATTTTTAGCACCTAGATCATATGTATCAATTATTTTCCAACTAAGTCATTGCTTGTACTATTTATTACTATTTTTAGAAATGTCAAAGTTAGTCAATTCTATAAAAAATTAGTGGATATATTTATCACATATTATTTCCCTGATTTAACCCACTCAAATCTTTAACAAACATAGGATTTACATACACTAATTCCTAAAATGTTAAAACATTTGGTGAACCTGACTTAGTTTAAATATTATTCAAACCCTAACCCTAGATGATATTAGGGTTTGTATCATTTTTGTGTCTATGCTCAGTTATTAGTTCCAAAATTTTAGATTTGTTTCAATATTTGTTTTTTACCATCTTTCTTAGATTAAAATTCTTTAAAGTTAAAAATATATAACTTGTTCTCCTACTTCCTAAACTATAATGGCAGAATTTAACAATCGATTTGATGAGACTGATAAGAAAAAATTGCAAGATTTTATGTCTAAACTTTTGGATATACAAGATGACCTCATCACTATTATTCAATAAGAAATTCAAAAATCAAACAATGGTCAATATTTAACTCCCCCAGCTAATAAAATTATTACACCTATAGTGGGGCTAACTCAACTAGCACAACCAATAATTGTAACTCAATAACCTTCAGTGATAACTACACATCTTGTGGCTAGTTCCTCCACTCTAGATGTCTAATCCCTTATGCACAAGGTTCATACTCTTCAGGCTAAGGTGTTACATCTTGATCAAGGAGCCACTAAGCCATCACATGCCTTGGTTTCGAAGGTTATCTTACATACACCTTTTACACATCACATAGAGGCAACTCCCTTGCCATCCAAATTTGTGTCACCTAAGCTTACATTGTATGATGGTAAGGGTGACCTGAAGCATCATCTCTTCTAAGATTTTCATGCAACACATTTAGACTATGTGTCCAATAATTAGCTTTTCACAAAGTCATTTCCATGAAGTTTAAAATATTATGCCTTACATTCATTTTATGACTTACCAAATCAATCTATTACAACATTCAATCCTTTGGCAGACATTTTTTTAGCATAGTTCTCCATAAACATCATTGATAATATTTCATATGCTCAAGTTGCATGGTTGAAACAAAAGTCAAATGAGCCTATTAAATAATACATATTACAATACAAGATTATATTAGCTAAATTGACTAGCCAGATGGTAGATAAAGAGCTTTATGACATCTTCAAACATAGTCTTATACTAGCATTACATGAATATATCTTGTTTAAGAAGTTTCCAACATTCACAAATTTGTGCCACATAGTAAAAGAAAGAGAAGTCAAGATTCTATTAATGGGAAAACTAAAATATACAATTAGATTAGAATCAACTGCTAAGAATTCAGGTAAGCCTCCATACAAGGTAAGGGTCATTGAAAATAAGAGCGATCAAAATGCCATAGTCAATACAACTTCAGAGCCATGTCCTTGCTTGGTTTTATCAGCTCCTCCGTGCAGAGTCTTCACCAACCTTCCAGAATCACTAGCACGAGTTTTATATAATATCTTAGAATGCAATGTCATATATTTCCCTCCCATCAAAGAGGTTGAATGACATGAATTCTTCCAAAAAACTATGATTCCAATACATTATATGAGTATCATAGAGCACCAATCCATACAACAAACAAATGCATTATCTTGAAACATAAGATACAATATTTGATTGAGGCTAACATTATTGATGTGAGCAAACCCATAGAGGCACAAAAAGTATATAAAATAGAAGCTAAGTAATTAAATATATTCTCAAATTTATTTCCAAATGACATAGAAAATGAGGCAGGGAACACTCTAAGTTTTCACTACACATATCAAGCACATCTACCACCAGCTTCATATCACACTATTATAGAGGAGGCACACCCATTGCATAATAGCATTGGTATGTACCACACTATAGTTCCAACTAGACCACTCATCACCTTCTCAGACTAGGAGATTATTGATGATGACATAGATTTATATGCACTCTTTATACGAGCCTACATAGATCATCATCTTATCCATAGTGTTATGGTTGACAATGGGTCAAGCATTACAATGTGCACTATCACACTTTTATAGCATTTGAGGTATTAAGAGTAGTATATATCTCATATATACACAAGTATTAATGGTTTTAATGGTCATGTTTAGAGATTCATCAGGGAGATTGTATTTCCATTATAGGTTGGACCAAAAAATGTGGCCACTTAGTTCTTAGCAGTACCTAGTGTAGGCATGTTTGATATGTTATTAGGTAGGCCAAAAAAAACAACTATGAGCCATCCCATTCATAGTTTAAATATGCCTAAAAAATATATATGAAAATTAGGTGGTCATATTTAAGGATATTCCACATGAGTATCATCTACCTATTCTACAGGTAGTTACATCATAGTTACCAGTTATACCATAGTTACCAGGCATAACATGATTATCAGTTACAACTTAGATCATATTTCTTATTGATACACCATAGAGTTTAGTGGAGCCACTAATGCAGATAACATGTATGTATACTCTCCCAAGGAGACCATTATTAGAGAGACCCCTGCATTAGAGATATGTTACAGATTATAGACGGCATCCTTCTACTCACTTTCTATCAAGATCAATATTAGTGATTTCTCAAGGTTCTCAGAATAGATAACCTATGCCACCTACATCTTCTTCTACCATATGGGTTTCTAAGACCCCTATAGTTTATAAGGCACCACAGTCAGTGTCATAGTTTCTATGGGACCACAATTTCTATGGGACTACATAGGCATATCTAGATATAGATCACTCAGTATAATAAATTATGGGACCACAGTTTCCTTTTCACATAGCATGCACAATCATAGTTCCCTTATTTGACATAAGCCACATTGATAGTGAGTCTCCCATGAGACTCATCAGTTAAAATTGTTCTTCCCTTCTTGTACATACTTCTCCTCTCTTTCTCCTTGTACATAGTTCATTTTCATATTGCTTTTACATAACTTATATCCAGAAAATCCAAAAACACAATAATATGTCAAAAACCAAAAAAAAATCAAATATTACTTAGAAAACATAAAATTATAGATTATATGCATTGCTATGTTTACATTTATTATATTTTTTAGACACTACATATTCTATCTATCTTAGTATAGTTGGTTTTATGATACATACATGTTTCACTTATTCTTGTTGAGTGCTTGTAGAATGCTATAGGACTTAGGTCCAGTAGACCGATCCAAACTTGTTATTATCTACCCACTCGAGGCATATACACCGATACATGGGTCTTCACTAGACAAATTCACCCACTTTGGGGCACCCTATACACAATTTTGATTACCATGTTATATATTTCTATACTTTACATCTAATATTTAGCATTGTTATATCTCGATATTGATCATGCTACTCTTACTCAGATTTTTTGTTGGTTATTACTACTTTAGACTCATCATATGTACAACTTAGAATTCATGCATACTTTCATTTCTATATTTCCTAATTTAGACTTGATTGTATTTTTATGTTTCTTCTATTTGAGGGAATTTAAATACGCCATTATTCTTTGGTTCTACACCACTTCTATTCACTATATGTATGCTGTGGACATGTACCCATGTCATTAGGTGTGCCTTTCCAAACTGTGTATGTGGACATTTGAAAATGTCCTTCTATGTATCTCTAATCCAACTTACTTTTTGCTTGTGTATATGGATATTTAAACATGTCCTTGTATGTGTTATTTTCTCAAATTTAGTGACATATTCTTGTGTCCCTTGTATTATGGCCCCTTGGCCTATTTTACATGCCTCATGTGTTTTATATGTATGATTTCTTATATGTGTCATTTCCATAACACTTTTATTTTCTTTTTACACACAAATTTTTGATACATGAGGTACCTCATGCATCTACCCTTCCTACTTGGGTCTTGTGATGGACATCATGCCTCATCCCCCTAGGTAGCTACCTAGATTTACTCATATTTATTGTTATATGTTACATTATTATATCTATCTTGACACCCTTGTTAATGTTAAACATGGCATACATTTTACAATACATACTTATGCTTAGATTATCTTACACTTTAATGTTATGTATACACATTATATTGGATTATTATGTAGTTATCATAGATGTTCTAGTTAACACACATTTTACAAAGTTTTTTCTTTTGAGAACAGTTCTTTCATAAGTTCAATAATTCCCCTCAAAAGAGGGGGCATTCATAGAGGTTTTTCATAGATATCAGGCTCCTATGTTGCACTTATAGTATATTTTATATCACACAGGCTCAAATATAGAAAATTAGACACGGGTAAACACAATGGGAAATAGTGACCAAGAAAGGATTACATTTTCACAAAAATCAGACCAAAAGGACACTAACACCAAAAATGGGACACTAGCACCACATTTTTAAAAATGGCACTACAATCCAAGACATGGTGCTACTATCCATAAGCCTTAGTTTCAAAACAACCTAGATTGGTTGGAAAAGTAAAACAAGTACAATATAAGTTTATATAGATTAAGTTACAGGTTTATCAGTTATACTTAGTTTTTCTCAAATTCATACTACTTCAGCTTAGATTGATATAATTTTAATTATATTGGGGGCATTATGCATGACATGACCATTACCATATTCATTTTAGATACCCAAATACAGTATTACAACTCAATTTAGAATCTATATGCTCAAATATCAGATTTGGGGGAATGTGTAAGACACATTATTTCCATATGCTCACTTACACACTAGTTGATCAGATAGAATGACAAATTCCATGTCATTATCTAAGTTATATACACCTAAAATTACATCCAAAGTTGCACACTAGTTTCATGCCTTACTCCATATGTAGTGGTTAGCATTCTCAAGTGGCCCAGAGCTGCCTAATGTACTTGAGTGGCTATAAAGCTGACATACACATAGTTTTAGATGCATCTGTGACACATGGGTGGGAAATTATGGATTCAAATCCTACTTGAGTTTTCATTCCACCTATATGAGAGGGTTAGACACATCATTAGTCCAATCAAAGTTATTCACAGGTCATGATCCATCGATCAAGGGTGGGAAATGATGGAGTCAAAATTAGATTGAGTTCTTGAGCCACCCATACATGAGGATTGAGAGAGCTATCAGCTTAGTCTAAGGTATTCATTAATTAATCATTATATACATACACACACATAGGTTGTCATTAGGTTCATATATTGGTTCATGTACTTAGTGAGGTGTATTCATTCCTTTTCACTTTCCCATCTCTTTACTCAATTTTACTTCTTTACTCAGTTTAGTCTTTTGATTTTGATATCTATTAACTAAGGATTGATTTATGCATGTTTCATTGTAAAGACACATATTGGATCATGCTTCACATACTCAGACCTAACTTCATGGGCTTCAACTCCTAGGTAAGTCTAGGTACACTTTTTGTTCCTTTATCCTAGTCATTTCACTTTGCTACATTTCTAGATTAAAGGGGTGGTAAATGTAATAACCCAAATTTGGTATTTAAGTTCTAATATGCTACTTAAGACTACCTATCCCTAACTTAGCCCTAGACATATCCTAGATCCTATTATCACACTTATCTAGCCTTCGTTCAGGCCACATGCATCCCTAATTAGCCCTAAAGTAGTCTTGAACCCTCATTTCTTGATCCTCATCCTTCATGCTTAGTGTTCTACCAACTAGACACTAACACCATAATAAGTACACTAGCACCACATGGCACTAGTGTGCCCAAAATGGTGCTAATGTCCTTTGCCCTATATTTTCCCAAATAGATATCTTTTCAAAACTAAATCCTCCTAGGGTTAGCCTAGACATATTTTATCACCTACACAAGCAGCAGGATAGTATATATACATGAATTTTAGACCTCTAACCACTAGATAAAAATTAGATGAAAAATACACATTCAAACTCATAAGTTGAGCATAATTAATGTTATCAATCCCTATTCCACCCTAATTCTACATCCTACCATCTATGGTATCCCTAAGCTCAGATTATCCAAATTTCTAGTCTCAAGCACATTCAAGGCACTCGAGGCCACTATCATACTATCATTACTTGTACTTGAACTAGCACTTAGGTGGGGAGTACTACTTTGGGTTTGATCCCTCCCTGAAGTATTGGTATGTAAGCAACTCTCTTCATAACGGGGTGTTGAGGATGTCTAGCCTACCCTACTAATAAACATAATTTTCATCTTATGCCCTAGTTACATGGAGAATTAGGTTTTGAACAATAAATTAGTCATTACAGGTAGAATATAAGTTTCTAGAACTCATGCACACATGAATATACCTCAATTATCTAGACATAGGTGCACCCAAAAGCTTGGGATCGCCCTACATAGAAGCCACTACTTCCAATATCAGGACATTGTTGCCACTTTTCCAATAATGGTTCTAATGTCCAATTGTGGAACTATTTTTTAGGAAAGGTTTTGACATTGGGATCTAATTTATGACACTCAAACTAGATTCCATCTCAGTTTCTAACACCTAGATCATTTTTATTAGTTATCTTTGAGCTAAGTCAATACTTGCACTATTTATTGCTATTTTTAGAAAAGTCAAAGCTAGTCAATTATGTAGCAAATCAGTGGTTATATTTATTGCATATTATTTGCATGATTTAGTCTACTTAGATCTTTAACAAATATAAGATTTACATACACTAAGTCTTAAAAAGTCAAAATAAATGGTCAGTGAAAAATAACTATTTTTTGCTAATTAAAAATTCTCATATTGTTAGGAAATTATTTTGACCAATAAAATTAAATAAAAATAGTGATTTTAAAAAATAAATAAATTAATTATTTGTCAGAAACTTCATATCAACAATAAAAATGATATTTGTCACATTGTGATTGAACAAGGTAAAAGCTTGAAGGCTATATTACTTACCTTCAACAAGATGATACATTTCATTAATCTCTCCTCTTCTACTACCAAATAATTATACTTCGTGTTAAGAATGTGAATGTATATAATATATGGTTATATACACAAAATAACTCTCTAGATCAAATCTCTACTAATTTCCATTGGAAAAAAACTCTCTAGAGTAAATCACCACTGATCTCCACGTCAAATTTGTTTTATTCCACTGTAAATAATTGTATAGAACACTTAATATATGTAAGAAAAACAATTCCAATAGACATATAAGAGGCATATTAAATGTGGATAGTAAGGCATATATTAAAAAATATTTGATTTACATTATTTTTAGATTATGAACTCATATAAGAGGAGAGGGAAGGCCAAGAAAGTAAATTTTTAAATATAAAATTCATGTATATACCACTTACATGATTATATTTTATATCAAATTTTTATATTATAATAATACTTACATGATGAATAATGATAATACTTTATTTACAATATAACTTATTCATCTATGGCCACCACAAGTTATATATTGTAACTCAAGGTGAATTTATTTAAATTGATATATATATATATATATATATATATATATATATATATATATATATAAATTTCTAATAATTATTAAAAAGAGTAAATTGTCATAAAATTTAAATTCATTTTTAGTAATTTGTAAGTATTTTTTTCCAATAGTAAAATAGACTACTATATATAACTTAAATATATTTATCTCAAAAATGTTAAGATATTAATATCAAGGCTTTCATCATATATTTTTCATATAACACAATTATTAATGTCTTTATTACCTTCTTCATAAATTATCTACTTACTGGTAATAAATCATGTCAATTTAATTATGCTAATGTGACAAGCTCAAAAAAAATATTTATGGGAAAGAGAGGGAACTCCAAACTCCATTGTATCGTCAAGATATTATGATTTATCAATTGAATTCTTCAAAAAAAAGAAAAAACTTCTAAGTGATGATTAAATAGACCTCAAATTTAAGTTTAGAATTAAATGTAAACACATTCATAGACCAAAAAATGCACCATTACCTCCATCTTCTATTGTAAAACACCTCTCGATGTAATTAAAAACATGACAATATTACACTTCAATAAAAATGAGTATTTTCACACATTATTACATTAATAAATCTTATTTTTAGTCATCTAAAATGTCACTTGAGTGCCAAGAGTGCTACTTAAGACCATACATCCCTAACTTAGTTGTAGACATGTCTTAGGGCCTATTTAGACACTTATCCATCTATCGTATATGCCAAACATCTCAAAATTAATCTCAAACCCTCCCTTAGGCATTCAGGGGCCTAGTGACTCAGGTTCTTCCACCTGGATATTAGCACTATACTTGGACACTAACGCCACAATGCTAGTGTCCCAGTTGGGCACTGTTATCCTTTTCCCTTTTTTTAGCCCCAACAGATATCTTTTTAATCCCAAATACACCTAGGGTCATCCTAGACCTATTTTAATCCCTAAACAAGCACCATATTTGTGTGTGTGTGTGTGTGTGTGTGTGAGAGACTTTTAGCCCTTTATTCACTAGATGGAAATTAGATGCAAATACACACAAATAAACTCAAAACAAGTTATACACAATCAAGGTTATTAATCCCTATTCTACCCTACTTCTGCATATAATCATCTACAGTCTTCCTAAGCTCAAAATACATAGATTTCTAGTCTCAAGCCTCACTCAAATCACTCAAAATGGAAATCATACTAGCTTCACTTGCACTTGCACCAGTACTTAGGTAAGGAGAACTACATTGGGCTTAATCCTTCTTCAGAGTATTGGTATGTAGACAAATCTCATCATAGTAGGGTATTGAGTATGTTTGTCCTACCTAGCTAACAACACACTTTTGATACTTGTGTTAATTGAATGCCTTAACCATATGGAGGTCTAAGGTTTGCATATAAATTCAGTCAAAATAGGTCATAGATAGTGAAGTAGGGTTTGTCCACACAGGGATAGGTTTAGCAGACTCAGACATAGGTGCTTCCAAAAATATAGACTGGTTCTTACACAGAGGACATTATTTCCAAAAGTAGACACTAGCACCACAATGCTACTATCCAAGGTATGATCCTATTATCTAGGAAGGTTTATGACACCTGGATCTTATTTGTGACACTTAGACTAACTCCTATATGAGTTTTCAACTTCTATATCCTTCATTTCAGTCAGATTCTAGTTAAGTACTTAGTTGTGAAATTCATCACTATTATTATAAATATTAGATTAGATCAGTTCTTTCATAAATTAGTGGCTATATTTATTACATATTTTATACCCTAATTTATTGTACTTAGACCCTTTAATAACCTAAGGCTTAAATTCCATAAACCCTTAAAATTTAAATCATTTGTTTAACCCAACTTACTTTGAACAGTGAAAAAAATAACCCTAGATTACCTTTAGGTTGTATGTTTCCAACCTTTTAAATTTTATATCCTTAAATTTTTTGGTTTTTATTTTTATCTAATCATGATAATAATGACAATATCATTCTCTAATGCAATGTTTTCTATTTTCATTTGCATGCTTGTTTCCTTTAAATTGGAATCAATTCAAAGAATATATGCACATATATGTACATGATGCCCTATATCAATTATAATATAGTTTATTGGACTTATTCCATAAATTTAATTCCCTAACAACTATGTTTCAAGTTTCTATGTCATATCTTATGCATAGGAAAGAATCTCCTTCTCCTCCTCATCTCCATGAGGTTGATATATACTTTCCCTCTAACTAGGTCCATGTTATCACTCCTCCACGAGATGAAGTATCCTATACTATTATTACTAGATCCCATACTTAGCCTATACATGCCTCTACCTCTTCTCTACAACATATGTGCCTACATGTTCAATCAAAAATAACTAGGGTTTACACTTATGAGACTCTAAGGAATAAAATTATTAGTGTGATTAGGTTCATTTAAGGATTGAAAACTCAAAATCAACTATTACATGAAAATATTACAAGACAAATGTTTCTCTACGTTTCTGCTAATTGCATTCAGAAGAAGAAAAAACTAAGTTAAAGGGTCAGGGGTTAGATGATACCTGAATTAAGTTGTGCACCATATCCAAATGTTGTAGGAGCTCCTCTTTGGCTGTGGAGAAAAACACCTATAGATAAGAATAAGACTCAAATAAAGAGAATGTTAGATAAAGATATGGTGGACTTCCAAGCTAGGCACTTGGTCCCGAAAGTGTAAAGCTCCGTAAGGGATGACAGTCCACTATTTAAGACAAAGAGTGTCGTATGAAAAGAAATGGTGAAAGACTAAGAAAGAGAAATAAAGATAATGCGTACCTATTCTCTACAGTCAGTCTGTCACAATCGTCGACGTTAGTAGTCCTACCGGCATTAGTTGGTCAATATGCCAACATCAGTTATGTTACCGATGTCGGTAGGGGCAGTGGGCCTTGGACGGGTTTCAGGGTTATGTCTGTGGTCGACAAAAGAGCCTAGAAGCTTAAAGGTTTGTGCAAGGTTGCAAGATAATGAATAGGGTCTAAGAAGGGGCAAAGGTTAGGGATAGATATGAGAAGAGGATAAGAATAAGAGGAAGGCTTTTCAGCCTCTCTATGAAAGAAGTCAGGTCTGGTTGATAGTATTTAGAAATAGTAAATAGAAACTAATTACTAATGTATTCTAAATTACTAAAATGAGAGGTAGAAGAATACTTAGCTTTACTTGGTGAAGAACCAGAGGTGTAGAATGCTTATTCTTGTTGTGGCTGATGTCTAGGTCCTCGTACAATGTTCCAGTTTAATCTGGAGTGACTTGCGTAGAGTTTCTGTAGCCAAGGGAGTGTTAGTCAAATTTTGATGATTGATCTCAAAGTCTGTGCATCGATATCCAAGAGTTTAGGCAGAAGAATTCTAGGGAGAGAGAGAGAGCCAGAGATAGAGTGATTAGGCTGAGATTTGATTAGAGTTTAGTTTAAATAATCGATGTCAGTGATACCGCTAGCGTCGGCCGATAGTTGACCGACATCAGTGGCCAGAGAATGGGTAAAAGGGCTATTTTTAGCCCTTTGCCCATTCTCCATCCGCCAAGTGCATTTGCCATTTGGAGAATGGTCAAAGGATGGGTTTATTAGGCACGAGAGTTAGTTAGAGAGTTGGAATAGGTCTTAGGTAGTTAGGATATGAAGGACTCAGTCATAGGGTGACTCATAGGGTAGGAAATGGTCTTAGGGTGATGTGTCCAAGGTGAGGTGTCTAGGGTGATGTCATTAATTTAAAATAAGTAATTTATTTTAAATTAATAAAGTGTGTAAGTGTTTAGAAGTGGACCAAGGGGGGTCGACACAATATTGGTGTCTAAATTTGCCCCTTTTTGTCTTGTTGGTTGTTCTGACGAACTGCAAGACAAAAATAGGAGTAAGTTGCCCCAGGTATGGGATAAGGTGTAGGTTTCCCTAAGTATGGGATGAGGTATTCCCCCTCAAAGTGGGAGTTGAGGGAAGGTAACTTGATATCGAGTTTCGATTTGATAGGCAGTGGATGAGTATGGTGAAGTTGGAGTGTGAACGCTGTAATAGTTGAGATTGCATGTATACCACTTCACGTGATAGGCAGGTCAAATTGTCACAGGTAAGGTCAAAGAGCACTAAAATCAAAGTAACCAGTCCCTAGATTTTAGTCATAGCTGATTGGGTTAAACGATCAAATCTGTAGCTCCAATGGTCATCATGTTCCAAGTATCTCGGGCTCAGGAAGTGCTCTTGGAAAACATGAAAATGTCACAAATATTGGGGATCAACTTGATCATGATCCAACTATAAGTGTGAGGTTCATAATGTGGGTTGCATACAATTTGCTAACCATTCGTGAGGTAACATATATGCAATCAAAACAACCAAGGCAAAGTTGTCTTGAAAGTGGTCGTGGTCTGAGGAGATAGTCACAATCTCCAAGGTCATTCGTTGAGTCGGGCTGAGATATAAGTGATCTCAATTGTAGTTTTTTGTGGTCAAAGAGATGTATGTGATCTCCAATGTGCCCCATGAGAAGTCAAAGGTGACTTATACAGTGTCAAGGCTAGTTGTTTGGTCATGATTTTGGACTAGGTTAAGTCATGGTTAAAGGTTATATGGTTGGTCCGTCAGGTAGATGAATGAACAAATGGCCGATGTCATTAGGGAGATGATCGGGCGAATGGCTGAGCTAACCTCAGAAGATGCCATGTCAACTAAGTGCTACCTGCATAGCCCTTGGGAAGGGCCTCAGGCCAATGAAGTTCTCCCCAAAAGGGAAGAAGAGGGTAGGTTATGGATTTGGTTTGACTAGGTTAGTGTTATTAGCATTTCCCATATGTGTGATGGTACATGCTTGAAATGATGAATGTATAATGATGTTACAGCCTTTTCCATATTATGTGATGGTGTATTCTGTAACATTGGTTATGTGGTTTTTCATTCATAGCAATTTTCCATATTGGTGATGGTATATGCTAAAAATGAAATGAATATGATGATGTTACAGCCTTTTCCATATTATGTGATGGTGTATTCTGTAACATTGGTTATGTGGCTTTTCATCCTTAGCATTCTTCCATATTCATGATGGTGTATGCCAAAAATGAAATGAGTACGATGATGTTATAGCCTTTCCCATATTATGTGATGGTGTATTCTGTAACATTGGTTATATAGTTTTTCATTTCAAGCAATTTTCCATATTAGTGATGGTGTATGCCAAAAATGAAATGAGTATGTTTATGCTTCAGCAACTTTCCATATTGGTGATGGTATATGCTTGACATAAATTATGTTTGGTTGATAGTTTCCATGTGTATTATTTTCCATAGAAACTATGTGAATGTATATAACATAAATCATGATGCCATGTTAGTGGTTACAAAAAGGTTTAGTTTGGTTTGGTTGTATGTGACGAAGATGCATAAGAAGTGAAAGGTGAGTTGCTCTTTCATTGACAAGGACCATAATGCTAGCATAGATAGGGTTTTTGTAAACAAAATCCCCATTCATGCGTTACGTCGTTGACCATTATTTTTTTGTTAGAGAAGTATTTGAATCACTTGATGGTAAGTGAGCTCAAAATCCCTTGAGTATGTGGGGTAATAGGTTTGATTATGTTATATGTGAGGATAGTGTAACCCTTTTTAGCAGGGATAACTTTGCTCCTTTTATAGGTGACCCTGATAATGACTATAGGCAAGTCCATGACTTAATAGTTTGTCAGTTTTTCATTTTATTTATTTATTTTTATGGTAGACTGATCAATGCGGGAAGTCTACTTTGGGATGTTGTTTCATTTTGGTGGTCATGTGAATCTGATCGATGCAGGAAGCTTCTGAGAGGGTGTTATTTGTAGCAAAAAGATTTGGTCATAGCCATCCTTTGAGGGAGTGGTCTATAGTTTGCTTTGTATGTTTGAATGTCTTTGAATAGCTATCCTTCAAGGGAGCAGTCTATTAATTATAGCAATTATGTAGCTGTCCTTCGAGGGAGAAGTCTACATTTATAGTTTATGACCTTTGGTTAGGCATCCCAGTTTTATGTTTTGTTTTTGATTGGACTTTTAGTCATGGACTAGACTATAGAGGTTTAGGGGTTTCCCTTTTATTAGGACAAAGCATTCATGCTTTACAAAAGGGTTGACTAATGTTTTTAGGAAAAAAAGGGTTGAAAGGAATAAGAATGATGATGATGGGGGTTGCTCAAGGGACGAGCTCAAGTTAAACATCAAGTGAATGATTACTTGGTTAATAGTAGAATGGTCACAAATATAAGGCATTAAGGGGTTCAGGTTCTAGCTGGCCTTTGAGAGAAGACAGACGATAAGTCCCTAATCCATACTTGTGTGTTATGATATAAGGTCTGAGCCAATTAGGAACAAACTTGCCTCGTTTTCTTCTTTCCATATTGGTCACGTGTTGGTTTTCTTTAAGGATGAGATCTCTAATTTTGAAATGTCGCTCTTTCAAATTTTTGTTGTAGGCATGTTTTGGTCGATGTTGGATGTGAAATTGGTTGGTATGTTGTTGGCATTTGGTATAATGCCGAACATAGTTGTTACAGTCTTGGTTAAGAGTGGGCCAATAATAGCCCAGGCAGAGGATGCGCTTGGCAACCGAGTTACCACTGAAATGTCCCCCATAAATCCCATCATGGACTTGTTTGATGACATGAGATGTGTCAGTGGAGGTTAGGCATTGGAAAAGGAGGCTGTCGAGACCTCATTTGTAGAGAATACCCCTAGCATGGTGTAGCGAACAGTACTCTTGATAAAATCCTGTCGTCCATTGCTAGAGAGGTTAGGAGGCATGATAGAATAAGTTAAGTAGTCAACAATTCGCTTATACCAAATGTCATGTGGACTAGAGGGGTTAGGAGGAATTTCCCCTGGAGATGTTGGTTGAGATGTGCCCAAGATAGAAATCTTAGGCTTTGGTGGTGAAGATGGCTTGACGAATGGATATGTCAAAGGTGTAGAAGCCTGCTCTTTTCCTTTATCCTTTAAGGTTTGTGACTTGGTGGCCACATTAATGGTGTTGATTTCAAATATAGGGGGAGAAGGTGGTAAAGGGACCATAGTCTTGTGTTGGGATCTCGATTTAGGTGAGGAAGTTTGGGAGGCATGGGATGGTGTCGGTGTCTTGTTGAAAAAGTGGTCAGGAGAATCCTCAATGTGAGGGGTGTCCTTTTTTAGGTGTTGGTGAATGACAGCCTTAAGGGCACAACAACACTCAGTATCATGCCCAGGTGTGCGATGATACCAATAGATTTGAGTGCCATCAAACCAAGATGGTTTTGATTCAAGAGATTGGTATGGTTTAATGGGTGGGAGAGTGATGCTAGAAGACTGCAACAATCAGCATAACATTGAAGCATAGGAACCTACTAATGGGTGTGTGCTTGTTGTTGCAGTAGGTGTTGACAACTTCTATTTAGGAGTTGTAGGGGGAGTTTGTCGTACCACCTTTTTAATTGGTGGTGTGGCCACATGTGTAGACAGCACTTTCTTGATGAGAGGTGTCAAATGTTGTGGAGCAAGTATGTTTTTGATGGGTATATGGGGTAATGGAGGCAATTTGTTTTTGTGAGATGTTGGAATTGGGAGCACTCCTTTTAAAGTGGATGGATGTGGGCCCAAAATAGAGGGCAATGCTGATGGTGGGGGAGGAGTTCTCCGACGTGGTTTAGTAGCCTTCTTTGGTATGGTGCGAGGACTACTATTGTGTGGGATGAGGTTCAAATCTTCCTTCACTTGTGGGTGAGTGAGGTTTGATATAGGGTGAACACTGAGAGATTTAATCTATTTTGGCATAATGAACACCTGTGAGGGTTTGGATTCAGATGTGGATGATTGAGCTTCTGATGATTTAGAGGTGGAAGCCTGATCCTTGTTAGAGACTTTGGGTTGAATTGTCATGGAAAGATTGGCAGTATAAGTCAAGGTGGGATGTGTAAGATAAGGAGCCTTAAGTCGCTCCCATAGCGCCTCATGTTTTAGGTTCCTAAAATGGAGAAATCCTAAGTTTTTTGCCAACTGAGAGGAGGGTTTAGGTGACATCAAGTGAGGTCTCATAGTCAATCCTTTAGGGGATTTGCGCGATTTCAAGAACGAAAACGTATTGGATGCTACGATCTCAGGCCAAAGGCGAAAGAAAACTGTCACTAGATTTTCCTCGGCCAAAGTGGGTAAGGCAGCGAGTTCTTCTCTCGGTGGAGAAGGGATTGGAGAATGTGGCTCTTCAAGAGGATAGAGCGCAGGGATGATCATGCTTTCCACGTGTAGTCGAGAAGCGGGGAAAGTATGATCCCTCATTGGTGATAAGAAGGATGAGGGTGAGGCCACCGGCGTTGGTGCCATCAAAGCATCCTCCAACATGGGAGAGGTGAAAGTAGACTCTCCTACATGTGAAAGTGGGGTTGATGAAGGACTATCCCCCATTAGTGGAGGACAAATAGGAGAGGAAGGCTCCTCTAAAGGGTGAAGTAGAGGAATGATGGCCCCTTCCACATGAGGGTGTGGGGTATGCTCTTCCAATGGTAAAAGAAGAAGAAAGGTAGGGGCAAGAGGAACCGGTAATACATGTTCCTCACAAGGTTGAAGAATGGATGGAGGAGGTGTTTTATGTCATGGGGGTGATATGGGTAAAATAGGCTCTTCTACCCATGGTGGAGAGATGGGTTGACTAACCTCTTCAGATTGTAGGAGAGGTTGGATAGGAATGACAAGAAAGACCATATTGAATGTGCATATATTGCATTCTTGAAGGTCATCAGCCATGGTCTGAACATTGTTATGACTTGGGGGATGGTTAGGAAATGGTTGCCTAAAGACATCCATGTTTTGGTTAGCCAACACATTTGGGTTATCCAAAACAAGATCCCCTTTGTCCAACATGTATTGAACAATGTTCTTGAGGGTTTTGCAATTGTCTGTGTCATGACCTTTGACACGATGATAGTTACAAAATTCATGTTCCCTATACCATGCAGGGATGGATTTTAAGGAGTCAAATTGGGGTGGTCAGATTTGAGGGAGATTTGAGGACCCCCTGCTTGACTAGTTTATCCAATACGAAAGCATATAATTCTCCTATTGGAGTGTATTGACATTGTACATATCGTTGTTGGAATTGTTTTGTGATGTATTATGATGTGAAAGGTTCAGGTTGGTTGGTTGTGGTAGAAGATGATGATCTAAGTACCACATCATTTGTTGATCCCTTGGATTTGGAGTTTGAAGAAGGTTTGGAAGACAAAGGGTCATTGAATTTTGCGTTGGTATTTTTACTACACAGTTTGACTTTATCTTCTTCAACAACATGGAGTTCAAGCTTTCAGATCATGGTGAAAGCTTCATCAAATGTGTGAAAAGTTTGAACCTGTAAAGTGGATGAGATGTGCTTGGCACATGCTCTTGAAAAGAGCTCAATGAGCTCAGGTTGAGGTAGTGAGAAGGAGAGTTGGTTGATTAAACCTCTCCAATGGGCAATGAAGTCAGCTATTGACTCATTGTCGAATTGTCTAATAGAATATAGGTCTGTGATGGAGACCTTTTTAGTGATGTTGATTGAAAAGTGGTCGAGGAATAGCTGAGCTAGTTGAGTGAAAGAAAAGAGAGAATGACTGGTAATGGAGCTATACCAGTCAAGGGCGGTGCCAGAAAGTGACATGGGAATGTGTGAAGTAATAACGCATCATCATGCGCTATGAGGTAGCAAGCGTGTCTAAATGCTCGTAGATGTTGTTGTGGGTCTTCTTTACTCTGAAAGTGAGTAAATTTTGGGAGTTCCCACTGACTAGGGTATGGTCTAATAGGGACTGAAGGATGAATAGGTTCATTATAGATTTTTTCATAAGAAAGAACATTCTTTGAACTTGAAATTGATGTCTCAAGGTTGGACATCTTATCCATCAGCAACTTGATTAGATCGGTTGATGGATTGGCAAGGGGGGCACCCCCTAGGTTGTAAGGTACTTGGAAGATGTTGGGAGGGGCATATGACATACTTGGTTGCGTTTGTATAGGTGCAACATATTGGTAGTACGTCATAGGGGCCAATGTCAAGGCCAAGGGAGGTTGTGCCACGAAGTTGGAGGGCACAAATTGACTAGATGCCACTAAGGGTGGTTGAATGGTGGAAATACTAGTTAAAAGATGAGTAGCCACTCTCATGTTTATGGGCGCAAGAGTGGGTGGGATAGAGACAATCAAGTTCTGGAAAGGTGTAGAACTTGGTTGAATTGTTTGTGGTTGAGGGGGTATGGAAACCCCGATGGAGGTAGGTCCAGAAATAGAAGGGGAGACCAAATCTTGAACATTGGCCATGGTCAGGTTATTGGTTAAGGCAATGGCCTGAGTGACCATAGGTCAGGTAATGGAGGCTGTTGATATGATTGTCATTTCAGCAGGAGAAGTTGGCATCCCATAAACAAGATTACATGAAGGATCTCACTTTTGGCTTCTAGTGAGATAATGTTGGAGAGCCTTGACATTGAGTTCAAGGAATCTCTCAAATTTTTGATCCCCCTCAGGAACAATAGGAGGTTGATTTGGGGTTGGTTGGATAGGAGTATGCTCAGTGTCTGAAGTATACTCCATTAGAGGACTTGTTATAAAGGGTGAAGGTTGAAGTGGTTGTTGCCTTGTGTGGTCAACAAGAGATTTAGATTGACTACGTGTCAAAACCATCCAAGATGAAATGGATTTAGGTTTTAAAAACTATGTATTTTAGTTTCAAAAAACTAGAATGTGTGTTTAACAGCAAAAAAGTCAGGTTTTAAGCTTGTTGTTTGGAAAGAAAATTTGTTGACAGTGTTCGATGTCAATTTACTAACCAATGTCGGTTATGGAATGTTGCTGAGGTTGGTGGGATAACCTATGTCGGTGAATGTAAGTTGTCGATGTTGGTGGAAAAACTGATGTTGGTTTCTGTGTATTTTGAAAAACACAAAAAACTGATATATTTTTGAAAGAAAGAGAAATTCTGAGTTGTTTGGCCTCAGAATGATGTGACCTTACCATCTCAAAAAAATTAGATAAAAAGAGCAAAATAGATGATGGAAAGCAACCTCTAAACGTTAAATTCCTAAGAATAAATTTTAGAGTCGTGGTGGCTTATGCCTTAGAAGAATATGTTTGGGAATTGGGCTTTTAGAACGGGTCCTAAAGAGGAAGTCTATGGTTGGTTTCAGGTTATGTTTTGGTGCTCAAAAATCTATGTTAGGTTTAGTACGTGGCCTGGTGCTGGGGCTTGCCCCCTTCACTTCACGAACCCAGAGTCGAGCTAGGCCGCTTAGCCAATATATACTTTGCCTATAGTTTATACTATGCCAGAGAACAGAGTGGGTCCTCCTCTTGGTAGTGAAGTCCAAGTAGGATCGTCAGGAAGGGTAAGGTATCTGCTAGGTGATGAAATCCTAGATGGGCCTTATCTCAAGTATGTTTAAGTGTTTAATTTGATGTGCTTGTGATCTAGTTGTGTAACATTTGTGCACTACGATTTATTCATAATGCTTTTTAATTACTAGGTGAGCTAAATATGCATTCAAGCAGGAATGAAATGCAATAGTTTTAAACCCAAATTGAAATGTTTTGTTTAGATGAAAACAAGTGGAGAAAAGGTTAAGAGTATGAATTTTCACTACTCTAAGATGTAGGCAAGAAGTGACAAGAAGAAAAAGAAATATGTTCTTTTTAACTTGTGCTAATGGTTTCTTTTCGAAATAAAGAGATAGAAGAAAAGGATACAAGAAGAGAGTATTTTCCTAATGCATCTATATGAAAGTTTGATTTTTAGAAGAATGAACCTAAGGAAAACTCTAGGGTCCCAACGGGCGTGCTAGAATGTTTCTCTACATTTTTGCTAATTACATTCAGAAGAAGAAGAAACTAAGTTAAAGGGTTAGGGGTTAGATGATACCCAGATTAAGTTGCACACCATATCCAGATGTTATAGGAGCTCCTCTTTAGTTGTGGAGGAAAACACCTATAGATAAGAATAAGACTCAAACAAAGAGAATGTTAGATAAAGATATGGTGGACTACCAAGCTAAGCGCTCGGTCTCAGAAGCGTAAAGCTCCGTAAGGGATGACAGTCCATTATTTAAGACAAAGAGTGTCGTATGAAAAGAAATGGTGAAAGACTAAGAAAGAGAAATAAAAATAACGCATACCTGTTCTCTGTAGTCTGTCTGTCATAGTCGCCAACATCGGTAGTCCTACCGGTATTGATTGGTCAATATGCTAATGTCAGTTATGTTATCGATGTCAGTAGGGGCAGTGGGCCTTGGATGGGTTTTAGGGTTATGTCTGTGGTCGACAGAAGAGTCTGGAAGCTTAAAGGTTTGTGCAGGGTTGTAGGACAGTGAATAGGGTCTGAGAAGGGGCAAAGGTTGGGGATAGATATGAGAAGAGGATAAGAATAAGAGGAAGGCTTTTCAGCCTCTCTATAGAAGAAGTTGGGTCTGGTTGATAGTATTTAGAAATAGTAAATAGAAACTAATTACTAATGTATTCTAAATTACTGAAATGAGAGGCAGAAGAATACTTAGCTCTGCTTGGTGAAGAATCAGAGGTGTAGAATGCTTATTCTTGTTGTGGCTGATGTCTAGGTCCTTGTACAATGTTCCAGTTCAATCTGGAGTGACTTGCGTAGAGTTTCTGTAGCCAAGGGAGCGTTAGTCAAATTTTGATGATTGATCTCAGAGTGTGCGCGTCGATATCCAAGAGTCCAGGTAGAAGAATTTTGAGGAGAGAGAGAGAGCCAGAGAGAGAGAGCAATTAGGCCGAGATTTGATTAGAGTTTGGTTTAAGTAACTGACGTCAATGATACTGTCGACGTTGGCCTATAGTTGACCGACATCAGCGGCTAGAGAATAGGTAAAAGGGTTATTTTTAGCCCTTTGCCCATTCTCCATCTGCCAAGTGCATTTGCCATTTGGAGAACGATCAAAGGATGGGTTTATTAGGCATGAGAGTTAGTTAGAGAGTTGGAATAGGTCTTAGGTAGTTAGGATATGAAGGACTTAGTCATAGGGTGACTCATAGGGTAGGAAATGGTCTTAGGGTGATGTGTCCAAGGTGAGGTGTCCAAGGTGAGGTGTCTAGGGTGATGTCATTAATTTAAAATATGTAATTTATTTTAAATTAATAAAGTGTGTAAGTGTTTAGAAGTGGACCAAGGGGGTCGACACAATATTAGTGTCTACATCAAATGTTAGGACACACTAGTGTCAATCATGTATATGCATCTTCACCTAGTCAATTTGTGGCAAGAAATGCTTTATATCAAAATAATAAATCATAACAAAGTGAATCTATAACTAGTGATTCAAAAAGAACTCAAAGATTAAATAGAAGTTCAAGCGATATTTTGAGGCAAATAATTAAAGCTGAGTTGATCAACCTACCTCCTCTACATCTAGTTACGAGATCCAGATATTATTGTGCATATCATAGAATGCATGTGCACTACATTGATTCATGTTTAGCATTGAAAAGGAAAATACAATAGGTACTTGATATAAATGACTCAAATAATGACACATTATCCAAACAACATAAAATGGCATATGTACAAATTCACAGGGTCAAATTTAGAAATAATATAAAAGTGGTTCTTAAAGAATAACTTAGAACAATAAAAGGTGTATAAAGTAAAATCAGAACAAGAAATAGTACAACAAGCACAGGTAAAGCAAGTAAAAGATATAAATATACCTCTCCACAATGAGGTCCCACTTTTAAATTAGTATAGGTTTGGTCAAAAATATTTACAATAGTTTGATTATCATGGTCAAGGTTTAGGCAAGCATGCTCAAGGCATCACTATTCCTATTCTAGTAGTTGATAATGTTGGTCAACAAGGTTTTGGATTTATGGAACATATTAATGCAAATCATTCACATATATAGTTTATCAAGGTAAAATATTGAGATAAAAATTTCATATTAAAAAAGAAGCAACCACATCTATTGCAAAGTCAAAATCATGCTAAGTCAACAAACTTTCTCAAAAGATGTTTTCTAACAAAAGAGCCTCCAAAGCACCATGTGCCTATAATAAGCATAGTTTCAAAAGGTAGATTCACAAAACATATTGCAAATCATAATTGAAAAATGTCAATTCCATAGTATGAGGCAATTCCCTATGCTCATCTAGATACAACAAAATTCAACACTAACATTCTATTGGTTCAAAATCAAGATGATAATGATGAGTGGAAAAATATAGGTTATTATGATTGCCAAGATACTGACAATGAACAATACTCAGATTCAAACTATAACTCAATTACATCACATCACATCCATCACACTTCAAGAGGTATTACCATTCCTCTTTCTTATATAGGACACATTGATAGTGAGTCTCTTTCGAGACTCATTGATTAGTATCTTCCTCCCTACTTGTACATAGTTTCCTTTATTTTGACTCCTTGTATATAGTTTCATTTTCATGTTACTTGCACATAACTTATATCCATAAAATACAAAAATGATATAACATGCTCAAAAACACAAAAACATTCAAGTATTTACTCATAAAATACAAATTATAAATTGTATGCATTTCCATGTTTACATTTCTTAAACTTTCCAGGTACTATAGATGCTATCTATGTTAGTATAGTCAGTTATATCATACATACATGCTTCAATTATTGTTTTCAAATGTTCACATATGCTTACATGACCTAAATCCACCACACATCCATATTTTCTACTATCTATGCATTTGGGGCACATACATAGGTTCCTTATTTGACACATTCACCTATTTTGGGGCATCCAATACATAGTTCGAATTACCAAGTTACATATTTATATACTCTACATCACAGATTTAGCATTGTTTATATCTGGATATTGATCATCCTACACTACATATATATTTTACTGACTACTACTGCTCTAAACTTAGTTCATGTAGATCTTTACTCTTATACAAATTTGTACCAAATGTTCATGCATACTTTCATTTCTAGATTTACTAGTTTAGACTCAATTGTGTCTCTATGCTTTTACATCTATTCGATGACATTTGAATATGCCATTACTCTATAGTTATATGCCATTCCTTTCATTGTATGTATGCTTTAGACATGTGCCTATGTCCTTGTGTGTGCCTTCTTGATTGTGTATGCAGGTATTTAAACATGTCCTTCCATGTGGCTTTACACCAACTTTATTGCTCTTTACATATGTGAACATTTGAACATGTCCTTGTATGTATTTCTTTCTCAAATTTAGTGACATGTGCCCATGTCCCTTGTATTGTGGCCCCTTTGCCTACTTTGTATGCCTCATGTGTGTTGTATGTATGCTTTCATGTGTGCATCATGGCCATGACACTTGTCTCTTGCTTATTACACACTCTAATTTTAGATGTCATGAGGGACCTCATACATATCCCCTTCCTCTTTGGGTGCCTTGATGGACATCATACCCCATCCCCTAGGTATTTACTTAGTTTATTACTTAGATTTTTTATTTGTACACATGCTTACATTGTTATATCTATCTTGATAGCCTTGTGAATGCTAGATCTAACATACATCATACATTACCAACTTATGCTCAAATTATCTTTCATTCATATGTCATGTATACACATTATATTATTTTATTACATAGATATCATATATTCTCAAGCTAACACATATCAAGTAAAACATTTTCTTTTGAGGATAGTTCTTGCATAGGTTCAACAACTCCCCTTAAAAGAGGGGAATTCACAGAGGTTTGTCATAGATATTAGACCATCTGAATGCAGTTAGAGTATAGTTTCTAGTATGAAGGCACATAATATTGAACTCACTTGTAAGAAAACATAGTGGAAACCAGGCAAATAGAGATAAGATTCAATTTGGTAGAAAAACATCATAGTTGGACATTAACACCACAACTCTACTATCCAAGGTATGGCGCTATTTTCTAGAATCCCCAAAAGTAGGAAAATCTAGATTTTTTAGAAAATTATAGTAAGAACAGTCTAGGTTTACATAGATTCAATTATAGATTATCAGTTTTTATTCAATTTTGCATAAAATCATACCAATTTTCTCATATTGGGGGCATCATGCATGGAATGGTCACTCACATTTCAATTTTAGATACTTAGATACATATTATTATAACTCAATCTAAAATCCATATGCTCAAATATTAGATTTTGGGGCATGTGCATGGCACATTAAATTTGTATGCTCACTTTTGCACCAGTTGATTAGATGGGATGGAAAATTTCATGTCATTCTCTATGTTCTTAATACATACACCATCTACACTAGTTTATTCTAGATTTGATGCCTTACTCCATCTATAGTTGTTGGCATTACTGAGTAGTCCCTGAGCTACATACCCAAGTGCCTGAGAGGCTCCTGAGTCAATTTTCATCTGAAAGTTCCCAAGTGGTTATAGATCCATTATATAAAGTTTTAGTTACAATCATACAACTTCAGTTACTTTATGAAATTAAATTAAATATGCCTCCACTACACATGGTAGGCAATGATGGATTCATAGTCTACTTGAGTTCTTAAGCCACCTACATAAGAGGGTTGGAAAAGCCATTAGTCCAATCCAAATTATTCATAGGTTAGGATCCACTAAACAGGGGTGGGAAATAATGGAGTCAAAACTTTATTGAGTGATTGAGTCACCCACATAAGAGGATTGAGTAAGCTATTCATCTCAATCCAAGTTATTCGTTGATTGATCACTAGCTACACACAAAGGATATCACTAGGTTTATGCATCGGTTCACATACCCGGTGAAGTGTATTTATTCGTTTCATCTCTCTTACCTCTTTATTTAGTTTTTTCCTTGATTTTGATATCTCTTAAGTAAGGACTGATCTATGCACATTTCATTTGTTAGACATGCAATGAAACACACTTCACATAATCAGGTCTAGATTCATGATCTTCGCCTCTTAGGTAATTCTAGGTATGTTTCTTTTCCTTTATCCTAGTCATTTCTATTTGCTACATTTATATAATAAAGGTGGGGGAATTTAGTCATATAAATCTCACTTAAGTGCCATGAGTGTTACTTAAGACCACCTATCCCTAGCTTAGCCCTAGACCTATCTTAGGGCCTATTTAGATACTTATATAGCTATCATGCAAGGATTATGCATCCCTAGACATCTCAAAATTAGTCTCAGACCCTCCCTTAGGAATCCAAGCCCCTAGTGCCTCAGGTTATGCCACCTATACATTATTTCCATACTTGGACACTAGCGCCATAGCTCTAGTGTCCCAGTTGGGTGCTAGTGTCATTTTCTGCCTTTTTAACACTAATAGATCTCTTTTCAATCCTAAAGACACCTAGGGTCAACCTAGACCTCTTTTAAACCTTGCATAAGCACTAGATCAATATATATGCATGACTTTTATCTCTTTATTCACTAGATAGAAATTATATGCAAATACACACAAATAAGCTCATAACAAATTATGCACCATCAAGGTTATTAATCCCTATTTTTCCTTACTTTTGCATACAGTCATCCTAAGCTCAGAATACACATATTTATAATCTTAAGCCTCACTCAAATCACTCAAATTGGAATTCATACTAGTTTCACTTGCACTTGCACTAGCACTTAGGTGGGGAGAACTACATCGGTCTTGATTCTTCCTTGAAGTATTGGTATGTAGGAAACTCTCATCACAACAGGTTGTTGAGGATGTCTAGCCTACCTAGCTAAAAACACACTTTTGATACTTGTGATAATTGAATGCCCTAACCACTTGGAGGTCTAGGTTTTGCATACAAAATTAGTTAAAATAGGTCACATATAGTGAATCAGGGTTTGTTCACACAAGAATAGGCTTAACAGACTCAGACACAAGTGATCTTAGAAGTATATATTAGTTCTCGCATAGAGGACGTTAGCACCAAAAGTGGGTAGTAACACCACAAATTTACTATCTACGGTATGATGCTATTTTCCAAGAGGGTTTCTGGCACTTTTATCCTATTTGCAACACTTAGACCAGCTCTTATACTAGTTTTTAGCTTTCAAATCTTTCATTTTAGTCAGTTTTTAGCTGAGTACTTATAGTATCATTTATTGTTATTTTTAGAAATATCAGATTAGATCATTTATTTCAAAAATCAATGGATATATTTATTACATATTTTATACCCTAATTTATTATAATCAAACCCTTTAACAACCTAGGGCTTAAATTCCATAAACCCTTAAAATATAAATCATTATTTCACCTTTTTTTTAAACTTATGAGATAGACATTATACTTTTGTAATTAAAGAATAGATTACATGAGGTTAAATAATACATATATTTATAATTACATTCTAACACACCCAATTTTAAACCAAAGGAATCAAAAATAACTTTAGAAACATTTTTTAAAGTTTTTGAAGTTGAGCCGTAATCGTACTTCTTGTGACCCTACTCCGTCCTATGATTACACATCGGCTCATATGCAAATTACCAGCCCTATTTATCCCACTTCAAGTAATCTACCACTCATTTTGACATTTACCACATCATGTTTTAATCCCATGTACATCTTCAACACATCTAAGACCTTTTGCATGCCAAACAAGCTCTTTGGGCACTTCCTGGGGCCCTTTTGAAGACCTGTTGACCACCCAGAGTGGCCATTTGACTCAGTCCATGGCTTAGGAAGGAAACCATTAGCCTAGGCCATATGATTCCTTTGCAAAATCCATGGCTTAGGCCATGGCCCAAGCAAAAATCATAAAAAAGGCCCTTATTTGGGCCCAAATGGCTAGTTTTTGGTTATTTGGTAGATTAGGGTTGAGATATATGCCACTTTCTCATTAATTAGAGCCTCTATCTCTTGCATTTTTTCTTTGATATTCCCACTTGATCATCACTCTCAAATATTGGTTGACTTCTTGAATCTCTCTTGGTTCTTGCTTAGCACACTTAGCTTTCATTGTGATAAGGGATGCCCTACCATATTGCAACTTATCTTGGTGATTCACATTGTTCTCTATAGTGTTCCTGAAGCTTGTGTGTTGCTCCTAGATCCCTCAAGACTCCATTTCACCTATTTTTTTCTCCTTGTATTAGATATCTCATAGATTGGCAACTTCTCCTTCACCTCTTCCACATCTTTTGACTCTTGGTCTAAACTCAGCTCACACACATCATTATCCTCTTTGTCTCTTACTTCCTAGCTTGGATAATTGGTTGGTAGAAAGTCTACACACTTATTTTGAGTTTGTTATGAGGGAACTTTGCTATGCAAATTGAAACTCTTGTTTTTTTTTAGTATTATACATGTTAGGTTTTGATTTTTTTAGTGATTTAGCTTGTTTGGGGAATTGTCTACAATAGTTTTTGAAGTTTATGCATTTGTATGTGGTCAAGAATATCTTAATTGCTGAAATATCTTCCATTATATGTTATGATTACATTGGAAACATTTCTAATTACATATTAGGATCCTATATGCTCAGAATAATCTATACATCTTACATAAACAATCTCTCTCTCTCTCTTGATAAATCAAAAATTTGCATTATTAAGGAATAATGGTGTTGAAGGTAAAGAGTTAGCTCAAATTTAGATTAGGCATACCTTTTCACCCTTGCTTTAAAACATATTTATTGATTAAAACATCTTTCATTTATATTGAAAGTGCCTTTACTTCTAAGTTTACATATCATTTGTTAGCTCTTTTTATTTGGCATTATTGTTTCCATAATTCATATGCAAATAGTTTTTTAGTCTTAGCTACTTATTTTACTATGGTTAAATCTGCTAGAGATACATGCATCCTTTGTGCATTTGATCATGCTAGCCCTAACTTCATTTTCAATTCTATTTATAGCTTGGTGGAAGCCAAAAAACTAGATAGCCACTATAAATCTCTTGTATCCCATAGAAGCCTTGAGCCTTCTATCCTCTTAGTTGTTTATTTAAGTACCATGTGTACCCTCCTACAAAACACTAATGGTTATATTTAGATTTTTTGAGCTACATTTTGGCATGCCCAATGGGACCTCACATATGGTCTCATGTTAGTTCTATCTCGTTTAGAGCTCTCTTAGCCAACTCCCCTTTGTTAATTGTTAGGCTTTGCTTTTAGTTATATTTCAACTCTCACCTTAGTTATTTTCTCTTGCTTTGGTTTTGTGTCATTCTCCCTATTGGTTCTCCATCAGTTTGCATTTTTTATTGTCTCCCATGTTACTCTTATTTAATTGCATCCATGGCTAGCCTCCCACCCTTAAGATGCCAATCCTATCAAATGTAGGGCCTTATCCCTGAGCTCACTTATGAGCAATCCATGATTGTAATGGAATGCCATAGACACTATAGGATCTAGGAGGTTCCCTCGACCCAACATGGTGATCTATAACCTCTTGTATTCTAAAGGGAATAAGATTGGTAGGTCTAAAACCAATGGACTCGGTCCCATTTTCACCAGTTTGATCTTCATTCATCTAAGAATGTTTCCCCTCAGCCTTATGTCATGACTCATTCACCCATTTGAGGTGATGAGGATCCTCTTGCATGACTAAGACTTGATGAGATACATGTGATCATTGATTATTATTATAGATGCCTTCAGGTGGATGAAGTGTATCCTTCTCCCCCTAAGAGTCAATGGCATGCTTCTTTTAGAGATAGAGTTTGTACCCATTTAGTTTTGAGTACCTTAACTAGTTCTCATGTGAGTTCCCTACCTCTTTCTTAGTAGGAGACTATAAAACAAGAACCCCCTCATGTCCATGTCATGGGTCATAGGTATTCCAACTTAGTGAGGCATCTTCATCATGAGGATTCCTCCCATCCTCAATCCTTCCTTTAGAGTTTTATATGAGTGTGATAATTTTGATTACCACCTATGGACTAGAGATCTATGGGATGCCTATCCTAAGCATCAATACCCTTAGGTTGAACCTTGTCTAATGACACATGGCCAACATCATGGAGACTTAGGTCATCATAACTATTTCCATGAGTATGCCACATCATCCCATCATCCTTGTAGAGAATGTTACCCTTCCTATGGTCATTCCCCACCTCGTGGTAGAGATGATTTCCATCATGAGTGTCTCCCATATCAAGAGTCACCTTAGTATCATCCTCTACATGACTAAGGTTATTATTATGTCTATTGGCATAGGCAACATCATCACCATCATGAGCCCCATCCTAAAGCTCGCTACTAGCCTGCTATCAATTGTGCCTATGAGGAACTCCATAGGAATCCTCTATCCCCTTCGGTACATGTTATCCCTTCCTACTCCTATCCCTAAACTACCTAAGTTTACTGGGACTCAGGACTCTAGTCCCATGGAGCATATTATGACATTCATGATGGTGTGTATGGATTGGGAACAAGATGAAGGCATGGTGTTCAAGTTATTCTCTCATTATCTATGAGTTGAAGCTCTTGTTTGGATTTAAAATCTACCTCTAGATTCTATCTCTAGTTTCCAGCTCCTTCTGTATGACTTCCTCTAGTACTTTGATATCTCTAGAACTTTTAATCTCAATATCCAATCACTTACCTTCATGGCATAGGCCAAGGGTGAGTCAAACCTTGATTTTGTGCATTAGTGGTGCTCATCCATCTATACATATAGGATAAGGTTCTCAGATGATCAGCTTTATGAAATGTTCACATAATCATTGAGGCAAGAGGTTCACCTTTTGGTCCTCAAGCATGAGCCTAACTCATATGATGAAGCTATTAATGAGTGTCTAAAGATTGAAGTCTTTGAGGTGCGTATAAGCATGTAGTCGGTACCAACCCAAAATTCATCTTCTTTGTGTGATCGTAACTATAACATAATTGATGATAGTGTCATTAGTTCTCCTCCCAAAAAGAAGGAAAAGAAGGACAACCATGAGGTGATTGTTTTGAGCAAGAAGTTAGATAAAAATAAGGCTTTCAAATCAAGCACATCAAAACAAGAGATGGTGTTTCCTTATGGCCCTCCCAAGTTTTGAAATTTCCATTGAATGAAGGGGCATGATGATGCCAATTATGTTGCCTAAAAGTATGGTGTGTAAGCCTCACCTCCATCTTAGAGTTCTCCACTTGCAAAAGACAACCATAAATTGAATGTGTTCAAAGAGCCTCTACCTAACCATGATAAGGATAAGAAAAAGAAGAAATCAAAGGCTAAGGCCCCTCATTCCCCTTCTTGCTCTTCTACCTCTTCTAACTCCTCTTCCCAGGCTGACCTAAGAGGGAAAGCCAAGCCCGAGATTAGAATGGTCATTATTAGTGAGATTTCCTCTACTAGGTATGAGTGCTTTGTTAACACATGCTTAGGTTGGGTCACTAACCCTGTTGGAGATACTAGTAGTGTTGGGCCTCCTGTCCATCCCACAGGGGTAGGGAACCCCAAAGTTAGATTTGAATTTCAATGTAACATCCCTCCCTATCATAGACAACATCCTTACTCTATCATAGAGGAGTTACAAGGCCTCTCACTTGGGATATCCATTTAAGACCTTCTTCACCTTTGCCCTAAGTAAAGGGGCCTCATCTTTGATGATATGGATCTCTCTCATGAGGGTCTATTGTGGGATGATGTTGAAGTTTTGTTCAACTCCAACACATCTGAGCACCCTCATCCTCCTATCTTATATTTTGACCCTGCCTCTTTGTTAGATGTTTCAGTTCTTATAAAGAAGGCTCAGTTCCCTCTCTATACTAAGACCTTCATCGACAACTATCATGTTAAAAGATGCATCATTGATGAAGGAGTTGCATTTAATTTCATGCCCCTACATGTGTTCAATGAGCTTGGGATCAGTCAAAAGAAACTCTCTAATTCTCACCATAATTGTGTTGGTTTCAAAAATTACACAGTTGTGTCAGTGGAAAATGTGAAGCTTTAGGTCAAGTTTGGCCCCAAGATAGTTAGGATCAAGTTTTGTGTGTTAGACTTGGATCTTTCATACATATGATTCTTGGCCATCCTTAGACTACTACCAGATAGGTCATCATGTTAGCTATGTTTTACATGGTTTAATTCATGCATAAAGGTGAGGTTCATACCATGGAGGCTAACCCAAATTCCTAGGCATTACTCTACACAAATACAAGCCCTCAGGTAAGGCTTTTGCTTTCTCTTTATGGGTATCTATGGACTCCTACACACCCCTTGCTTCTAAGTCTCATTTTATCAAGGATGAATGTTGTGATCTAGTTAAGTATTGATCAACATTCATTCCTTTAGATTCTAGCATGTGGTGTTTGACTCCCTCTACCACTCCATAACATTAGGCTAGCTCTTCTCTTATAAGAGACCTATTTCAATATGTTTCTTTGGACATTGAGCTTCCCCTCACATCATTATTTTCCCATCAGAGTGTAGGCTCTCTTAATGCATCTCTTGCTAAGACCACTAGAATAGTTGAGTCTGATCTTGAGTGTTATTTTATTCATGTTATGACACACAACATGTTCAAGGAGAGAAAGGCATATGTCAAGATCATGTGAGATTACTATAAATACCAATATCCCCTTGATTATTTAGGTTTGGATATCTCTCTCACTAATGGCCCAACCTCTGGTATCCTCATAGTGAATGTCCTAGTGATTGAACTTGAGGTGTTATAAAAATAACTCCCTCTCATACCTAAGTGTTTTGAGGAAGGAAATGCTATGGATGTTGAAGGATCTGTAGATGTTAACCTTGTCACTTTAGTAAGGCCAAAGATTGTCAAGATCAGTGCTAGCCTTGTTCCAGAGGAACAAGTTTCTTTGGTTGCCTTCTTGTGAATTTTTTTGGATCTCTTCACTTAGGAATACACCAATATGAAGGGCATGGATCCTAATTATGTTGTCCATAACCTCATTATAGATGATGGGACCCATCTCATTCACCAAAAGTATTGACAATTGGTGGTTAAAGTCTCCCAATTAGTCAAGGTTGAGATTTAAAATCTCATCTGAGTTGGTTTCATCCATGTTGTTGACTACCCTTGATGGGTTTCCAATATTGTTCGTATTCTCAAGAAGAATAGAACCATTCAAATATGCATCAAATTTTGGGATCTCAATATCACTTGTCCAAAGGAAAATTCTCCCACTCCTTTGATCAACCAGATTGTTGATTCCATAGCTCATTTTGAGATCATGTCCCTCACAGATAGATTCTTAAGGTACAACAAAATCTAGATTGCACCTGAAGACCATCACAAGATGACATTTACTACCCTATGGGGTACCTTTTGTATGTCATCAAGCCTTTTAGTCTAAATAATGTTGGGGATATGTATTACCATGCCATGATCCACATTTTTCATGATCTCATCCATAAGATTGTTGAGTTCTATGTAGATGATCTCCTTGGTAAATCTCATAAAGTGGGATCAGTATGTGTGAGACCTTAGATCATCTTTGAGTATCTTAGAGAGTATCACATCAACCTTAACCTTGAGAAGTGCATTTTTGGCATTTCTATTAGAAAGCTTCTTATCTTTCTCATTTCATAAAGGGGCATTGAGGTGGATCCTGTGAAGATTAAGGTGATCCTTGAGATACCTCCCTTGTGTAACCTTGTTTAGCTACAGTCCTTCCTTAGAATGCTCTAATTCTTGAGATGTTTATTTAAGGAGTATGCTCATAAATCCATACCCCTCACACATCTCTTATGTAATAACACTCTATTGTTGTGGTCTATTGAAGTCCAAGTGGATTTTGAGGAATCAAAGTGCATGCTTCATAATCCTACCATCCTAATGGCACCCTTTGAGGGTCACAATTTCATCTTGTAGACCTCTATCACTGATCTTTCCATGGAGGGCATGATATGTCAATAGGATGACACTAGCAAAGAGAGAGTTGTTTACTATATCTCTTGTATGCTAGTTGGACCTAAGCTCAACTACTCTCTTATTGAGTGGTAGTGTCTCTCTGTCATCTTCAATATGAAGAAGTTGAGATGTTACATGTTGGGCCAAACCACCAACACGATATTCCAATCTAATCCACTCTGCTAATTGCTTGGAAAGACACACCTTGTTGGTAGGACTGTAAGGTGGATCATGCTTCTTCAAGAGTTTGACCTCCACATGGTTAACCAAAAGTATACCAAGGGTCCGGTTGTATCTAAGCAACTAATTGAGTGCCCAATACCCAATCATAGTACAAAATTGGTTATTGATGCCTTTCCTGATGAGATGGTCTACTCAAAAAAATGGATTGAGTTCTCTAAGTGTGATTGGTATTGAAACATTATCCATTACCTTGAGACTTAATCTTATCCCATCAATGCTCCTTCACAGGAATGCTATTGGATCTGTAAGCTTACCATTCACTATGTTATCATAGGTGTCATCTTGTTCAATAGGTGTCTAGATATTGTGTTGATGTAGTGACTCACCCCCAAGGATACACCTCTCATGTTGGAGGAGTCTCATAGGAGTATTTATGGTGGCCACTTGGGAAGGCAAGCCACCACCCAATGTATTATCAGGATACACTACTACTGGCCCATTCTTGTTAAGGACATTGTCTAATATACCAAGAAGTGTAAGATGTGCCAAGTCATTAGGGATGCCATCAATGCCCCTATAGGCCTCTTAAATTTTATTTCATCCCCCTGACCCTTCTCATTTTGGGCTCTCAACTTTGTTGGTGAGTTCAAACCTGTTTCTTTTGATGGCCATCATTGGTTCATCACTGCCACTAAATATTTCATGAAGTGGGTTGAGGCCATGCCTCTTAACGTCATGTATGGGAAGACCCTCACCAAGTTTGTCTTGAACCAACTTATTTGTAGGTTTTGGATCCCTACCATAATCATGGTTGATAATGGCCTGGGCTTCCAAAGCCCTGAGATGCATGAGCTCGCTGAACATTTTGGGTTCAAGCTCTACTTCTCCTCAACCCATTACCCCTACGAAAATAGGCAAGTTAAATCTTTAAATAAAACTTTGAAGTAGACTCTTATCTATACCATTGCCTAGTCTGAGTGGGACTAGTATTTCATGCTCTATCCTACCCTTTGGGCCTACTAGACTAACTTCTAGATGATCACAGGAGCAACCCCATACTCACTCGTGTATAGGTCTGAGGTTGTTCTTCCTTTGGAGGTCTTAATCCCTTCATTACATGTTAAGATATTTGGATCTCTCTCTAATGAAGAAGAATGTGTTGATCACCTTGTCAAGCTTGAGTAGCTAGATGAGCAATACATTGGCGCTCTTGAGCATAATCATGCCTACCAACATAGTCAATGCCACTAATTTGAGAAATTAGTATACCCACATTTATTTAAGGTAGGTGATACGGTCCTCATTTTTTATAAGGAGCACCATAATAAGGGAAAAATAATGCACATGTGGTTTGGCCCCTTCGTTATCATTGCCTCTCTAGAGAATGGGGCTTATCATCTCTCGACCCTCAAAGGCAATCCCTTACAACACCCAATAAATGGGTTTTACCTTAATACATTTCATGTCTAGGGCTTGTGTGGCCCTCCAAGAAAGTTACCTATGGTTTTAGGATGAACCTTTCCTATCTTCTCACACCACTAACCTCTATGTTGTTTGTATATATGTGTGCACGTGGGTTCTTTATTAGCAATTCCTATTGTCTAATCACATGTATCTAGTAGTCTATATCAGATGAAGCATACACATCCCACACAAAATCATATACACATATGTGCTAATAATGATAAATAACTATAAATATATATATATATATATAATAAAAAATACATGCTTTTTCTTTAGGTACATCACATGGCTTCCTTTGAGCTTGGGCTCATAGTCCCCAAAACTACCACATGTGTGGCTACATATATGATATTATCCTAGTCAGCCTATGACTGGGCTCTATCTATAGTAATCTTATTCCAAGTGGAGATCTTGATCTCTACCTCTCGACCAGTTGATCCATGATCTCCTCTAGGGAAACCAACTAGTCTACCTTCTCCCTAGGTGCCTCTATTCTTGGGATAGCTCAGCCCACAATCAATCAATATTGACCTCTACTATATCTAGTTGTGCCTCAGCTCATGCTATAGCTATATTTTCATGTGTCATGGCTACCTCATGTTATGTTGACTTTGACTCTAATCATGGTATCTAATGTTGTGCCCTTATCAGCTCAAGAAAGATTCATGCACCCACCTACCAAAAACAAGTATGTGGATCTACCCCTGCTAGTAGATGTGGTACCTACTCTATAATTTTTATTACACCCATATTAGGTAATAACTCCCTCAATATTAGGTCCACCTAAGGTCCAATCTAGCTAGGTTGGTCTCTTGTACACACACACATAGAGCACATATGTTAGTCACATATCAGCTCTTACTAAAGGATGACTAAAAAAGATAAAGTGATATTTAGAAAATACACTTATCTCACCTGGTCATGTAGATGGCCTCTATGGCCCTCTAGTAAGTCATGCTCCTCTTGGTGGTAGTGGTCCTCATCATGGTTTCCTCTCTCCACCATCACCCCCTCATTCTATCTTAGTTTCCATCCATGCTCAGCCCCAGCTGGCCTAGGTTATGCCTGTCTCTATCATGTCATTAAAGCCTATCTCCTTGGATGCTATTATGGCCTCTATGGACCTTAGAAATACTCTTATCTTTCATAAATATCCATCCTAGAATCCTCCAACCACACTATAGATCTATATAGATCATAGACATAGCTACCCACTACATCTGAGTCTAAGGTGGTTTACATAGGTTTAACCCTATCTATGAACCATGCGGCCCATGCAGTGCCCTCCTCTAGTGTAGGTTATGCATCACTTCCCCATGGTGTCCTCAATCATGTCAATAGGAGTCTCTCATAATCCAAAGACATGAGTAGGCTGGGTTGTGTCAATCTGCCTAACCATGTACGTTGGATGTGATCTAGTTACTAGTATAGTCCACCTAGGATATACTAGCCCCATGCATATTTATGTCCCCCCTCTACTCATTGGATAACTCCTATCTAAGATAGTGGTAGTCGCCCCATACTCTAACCGACATAGAGCCTCCCAACCATAGTGCTTGTTATCATTGTTCAAAGTGGTGGTACCCTTGGTGATAATTATGTGATCTATACTCTATGACTATTCTACTATTGGTGGGGTCCCATTAAGTAGAGCTCAGCATTAAGTAGAGCTCAGCTATGGCTAAATATTGCACTTGTGGGAGTTATATCTCTCTCCAAATAAGCTTTACCCCATAAAGCCATAGACATCCCCAATGCTCAGGATGACCTCTAGATTGGGTCCCATCTAGAATACATGTCTCTCAAGTACCCATGTGGTCACCAACATGTTCACCATATCCTTAGAATAATGTAATTAAGGCACATGTACCAGTCTCTAAAGTCTTACACTCTATAGGTGATCCTAGTCCTCCACAGGTAGAGCATATGCCTCCTTAGCTAACCATGATGGGACTATCTCCTAATTGGTCACCTTGTATGGTCTATCTCTCTGTGTTGGTTTCTCCCTTGCCTATGAAGGCTCCCACTCCTTTGGTATGTTAAATCCTTTGCATGTATATAAAATCAAGCAACATGTAAATGGATTAGTGTGTTTCCCTTTATTTTTCCTATTTGAACCCATTATGGGCCTTCTTGGGCTCTTTTGAGCTCTCTGGGTCCTTTGCTAGGGCCTCTCTACCCTAGGACATGGATTTCTAGGCAAAGCCACATCCTGGAAGTGGGATAGGTCATGGCCATTATAGCTTGGTAGTGTCCTAGGGCATGTCTTTGCCCAACCCAGCTATTGTTGGATGGTGGAGCTTGATCTTATTTTAATGCCCAGTTCTTGATAGGGGGTGTGTGGGGAGGGTGGAATTCTCCCTACTATGGTCACCATGGGGGTCTATTTTGGAACCCCACTTGGTGTGGGTTTTGGGGTAGTACCCCTGAAGCAAAATTTTGTTAAAAATTCACTATAAAATATTGCAATTTCATAGTAAATCTCAACCATTCACTATTAGGTTGCAGATCTAATGGTATAAATTATGTTTGTGTATTTTTTCCCTATATGTAACCCTAATTTTGATATGAGGGCATTATAATTATGGCATCATGATGTATGTGAGTGAAGAGGATATTGCAGTGGTTGTATTGTAGGTTTTTCCTTTCATTTGTTGAACTAAATAATGACTGGTTATTTCTATGTGGATGTATCCTTTATTAGGTGAACCATGTTAAATATATGTCTCTATTGTGTTGTGTTTTTTGCATTTTATTTCCATCATTAATTCATTAATATTTCTCTATATTATAGATTCCTAACAGTCGTGGCCTAGGGCATGGCCCCTTAAGGAGCCCTAGGGCTCCCCATTTCTCCCTCCCAAGATAATAGTTTGACTTGCCATTTGTTTCAATTTATCCCTCTCTCCCCATAATTTTGAATGTTTATTTCATTTGATTCATCCATTGAATCATTTAGAATCAGTTAAAATGGGTTTAAGGCCTCCCAAACCCCAAAAATGAATAATATTTCCAAAAAAAATGATCAGAAGACTTACTTGGACCATCCTACGCATCTGTGGCATGCTATCGTGTCCTCATTTTCTCTGTTTAAGCTTCGATGGCTAGTGGGCTCTCCTTTGGCTCTCTCAAAGTAAAAATGATTCACTTTTCTCTCTTTTTTCTCTTTTTAGCCCTTTTTCTTGCTTTTGGTGGACCCTTTTTGGGTGTTTTCCCCTTTTTGTGTTTCAAACCATGAAACCTCCATAAAATGGGTTTTGGCACATTCTGAGTGCATTGGCAACCTTTCTTTTTTAATCCAAAGCTTCTTTAGGCCTGATCTATCCTGTTTTTGTCATCAAGACCCCTTTTGTGTCCTTGTTAACCTCTTGATACCATGCCCCATCTTGTGGACACCCAGGGATAGAAGTTACTTGTCATGCTTCTTTTAGTTAGTCATTTCTCTACTTTTCTATAGTAAATCCATGCTAACTCCCTTTCTCTCTCTTTCATCATCATTACAGGTATGGTTGTTAGCTAGTTGTGATGGTTTAAGACTTGCTTTGGTCTTGTTGACTAGTCTTCATCTTTTCTCCCCCCACTTTCCCTTATTACCTCTTACCATGGTTGTCATTGGTCAACCACTTTGGTTGTGACTTGGTTTCATTATTTATTTCCCTTATGCAACTCACCTATCTCACCTTGATTTAATATTACCTTTCCACAATTATTGGTCTTAAATACTCAACCCCTATCATGGCATACCTTTTAGTGGTGATTCACATACATGGTGATAGTCAAGGTAACTCAAGAGCTACTATTATGGCTTGGGTTATCGATGATCTATGGGGCCATGAGATTATTGTATTTGGTTTCTTCCTTACTAGTGAGATGAATAATGTCATCAAGTATCACATAATCATTAGTGCCTTGATTGATACATGTGAGTTAGGCATGTGTTATGTGTAGTTTTTCTCTAACTCACCCTTATATGTGTCTCAACTCATTAGTTCTTGGGTCATCCTTATCTCTGAGTTACTCCCCCTTTTTGAGGTGGCACATGATTTGCTCTCCTTATTTGAGGATGTCCAATTCACCCGTATCCCTCATAGGGAAAACATTAAGGTTAATGCCTTAGTGAATGTCATTCTGGATTATGTGATTTGATATCACTTGTGTCCCTTCTTTGTAAGAGCTAGAGCTGGAGCTGGCTTTGGATTTTAGAATATTCAGCATTTGTACTCACACTTGTGGATCATGTCATTGATTTATTCCACTTCCATCCTTATCCGGTAAGTATAGGTAATGTTTTCTTTTATATTTTTAGTTCTTATTTTATTTTGATTTTATGTGGCTTCTAGGTACTACATAGCATTCCTTGTTCATTTGAACACCAATTGCTTGTACCTTAGGGGCATATGTAATCATACTTCCCATGACCTTACTCCTGATGATTACACATCAACTCATGTACAGAGTACCAACAGTGGTT
This sequence comes from Torreya grandis, assembly GCA_037957365.1. Lineage (NCBI taxonomy): Eukaryota > Viridiplantae > Streptophyta > Pinopsida > Cupressales > Taxaceae > Torreya > Torreya grandis. The sequence goes on along the minus strand of JARHVA010000888.1, from coordinate 3,929,608 downwards.
ATCTTACTTTGAGGTATATTCCATTCACTTTGACCCTTTTTGCATCATACTTCCATGTCATGTATGTCCTTAGCACATCTAGGACCTTCTGCATGCTAGATAGGCTCTCTAGGCACCTTCCAAGGCCCTTCTAGAGGCCTATTGACCACCCGACATGGCCATTTGACCCAAGCCATAGCTTATGAAGGAAACCTATGGCCTAGTCCACATGTTTACTTCATAAAATTCATGGCCTTGGCCATAACCCAGATAGAAATCATAAAAAAGGCCCTTGTTTGGGCCTAAATGGTTAAAATGGCTAATTTTTAATTATTTTGTGGATTAGGGTTGAGATATATGCCACTTTCTCATTTATTTGAGCCTCTCTCTCTTACATTTTTAATCTAATCTTCCACTTAATCATCACACTCAAAGCTTGGTTACCTTCTTGAATCTCTCTTAGTTCTTGCTTGGCACACATAGCTTTCATTATGACAGGGGATGCCCTACCATATTGTAGTTTATCTTGGTGATTCATATTGATCTCTATAGTCTTCTTAAAGCTTCTGGGTTACTCCTAGATCTCTCAAGACTCCATTCCACCTATTCTTGTGCTCTTTTCATCGTCTCTCTCACATATTGGTAGCTTCTCCTTCACCTCTTCCACAAATTTTGGCTCTTGGTCCGGACTTAGCTCACACATAGCCTAATCCTCTTCCTCTCTTGCTTCATAGCTTGGATAATCAATTGGTATAAAGTCTGCACACTTCTTTTGAGTTTTATATGAGGTCACTTTGCTATGCAAAGTGAAATTCTTATTTTTTTGTAGTAGTATACATGATAGGTTTTGATTGTTTTAGTGATTTAGCTTATTTAGAGCATTATCTAGGATAGTTTATAAAGTTTATGCATTTGTATGTGGTCAATAATATCTTCATTACTTGAAATATATTTCATTATATGTTATGCTTGCATTGGAAACATTTCTCATTACATAGTAGGATCCTATATGCTTAGAATAATCTATACAACTTGCTTAAATAATCTCTCTTTCTCTTGATAAACCATAAATTTGCATTATTAGGGAACAATGGTTTTGAAATTGAAGAGTTAGCTCAAATTTAGATTAGGCATGCCCTTTCACCCTTGCTTGAAAACATTTTTATTGCTTAAAATGACTTTTATTTGGCCTAAAAGTGCCTTTGCTTTTAAGTTTACATATCATTTATTAGCTCTCTTATGTGGCATTGTTATTTCTACAATTCATATGTAAATAGTTTTGTAGTCTTAGCTACTTGATTTGTTGTGGTTAGATCCACTAGAGATACCTGTATCCTTTGTGCACTTGAGCGTGCTAGCCCTAACTTAGTTTACAAGTCTATCTATAGCTTGGTGCAAGCTGGCAAACTAGATAGCCACTATAGATCTCCTGTGGCCCATAGAAGCCTTGAGCCTTCTAGGCTCTTAGTTGTTTGTTTAAGTACCTTGTGTACCCCCCTACCAAACACTTGTGGTTCCATTCAGATTCTTGGAGCTACAGATCCCATAATGAGAATGAGGATCCTTATTCCCACCTTCCTCTAGAGACTGGTTAATCCTACTTTTATATGTAACAATATTTACAATTATATTCTAAGACACCTAATTTTAAACCAAAATAATCATATAAATCTTTAGAAATAATTTTCAAAACTTTTGAAGTTGTATTTGAAGTGTTGTATTTTAGTATAACTTTTAGATGTAAGTGCACTCTATATTTTATTATTATTTATTGATTTTATTTTGTTGTTTTGTTTTGTTTTATGGGATGTGGGGTCTAGGTAATACATTTAAATGGTTCTAACATGTAAATATATATTTAAAATAAAATTCTCTCGAAGTTATGTTTTCAATACTTTTTATTGATTTAAGATTTGGTCTTAGTCTCATTCATATAAGATTGCATCATTAAATATTGTTTTCAATTTATAAATATTATAATGGATTTTATATAATTTTATTTACATTTAAAATTATAAAATTATTGCTAACCAAATAACTTTAGTTAGATTGTTATTATTTAAATGTTATTTACACAACTTTTAATAGAGTGTGTTTTTGTTTTATCATAATTTAGAATTAATTGATATATTAATTTTAATTATTAAAAAAGGGTAATAAATGTTGTAAAAAACTTATATCTAGTGAAATGAAAGTAAAAATACTGAAAAAGACAAACATCGAATGAATGAATGAAACTAACTATGAAAAACATCAAAAGATAGTTATTTTTTTCTTGTATGTTGACTATGTGTAACTAAAAGATGAGTGAAACTAATCAATCAAATCTTATTATGTATGTGCAATTGAAATGGATATTGTCACTATTTTGGGTCAAGATTGACTGGAATGGGATAAGTTCAAATGTCAATACTGTACTCTATGGGTCAATCTTGATCTCTACTAAAGAAATGAAAAAAGGAGGGCATAATCACCTATGCCTACTTAAAATACATCTGTGTGTGGAAATTTTACATTTGGTTGTGCATGGATGACCTACAAATGACTTCTTCAAATTTGAAACCCTAATAGATCTTGCAATAGTTGAAAACCTACAAAATAAATGAGGGAGTGTAATGGGATAAGCTAACCTCAATCACCCTCATTATGGTTGAATTTGACTACCTATCCAATATCCAAGGAGGGAATTCAATCCCATGTAGTTTTCCCACCTAAAGCGATTAGTGTGATAGTGTTCCTTTTGATACATGTATGCATATAGAGATGGTTTGAATACTTGATAATGCTTAGCTTGACTTGGATAGAATAGGCTCGTGACTTGGCTAAAGATTACTTCAAGTGATTAAAATCAAATTTATAAAGAATAGGGAACTTTTGATCGATGTGAAATAGTGTGTGTGCGCCTTAATAATGAATTTTCTAAATAAATATGAATTGATAGAATAAGTGGCTTAAAGAAGTATAGATAGCAATCTAAAATGGGAAAACCTCATGCTACCTGTTCTAAAAACAGAAACCAACTTGTAAGGAAAGGTTTAACCTTGAAAAATATTCAATGCTATGGGAAAGGTGTGATTGACCCATAATACCAATATTAATTTTTGGTCCCATCCTATACGGGTCAAGTATATCCTATGAAGGGTCACACTTGATTTAAGAAATTCACATGTCTATAAAGATGCTTAGAGAAGATTCTAGTGATTCAAGACATATGTATAGGTATAAAATAAATTTAGAATAGATGGGTCCATACAAGTACTTAGTATAGAATGAGGTGGTGAAACATAACCAAGTTAAGTGCTCAAGTCAATTAAAGTAAAAGTGGTCCAAAATTGACATTATCAAGTATTCATGATAAAACTTAAGTATCTACAATTTTATAGTTTTTATTTTTTGCTAATTATTTAATTTTTTATAAATGTTTTACCATCAAAACTCACTTGAGTTTTATTTTCAATAATACATAAAAAATTAACATAATGAATATGTTTAAATAGAAAGCATAAGAAATAACAATTTTATTCCATATCATCACTATTAATTTCTAGTCATGTGATTCTAATGGAGATTCCCATTGATGCAATCTATTGTCCTTTCATTTATATATTTTACCATGAAACACTTCCATCAATGTATGGATCACCCTATAATTTATTATCCTTCCATATATATGTTAAATTGTGTAACACATTCATCAATGTATGCATCCCCCTATATGTGTCTACCCATTTCCTTTATATCCCTGTCAGCATGCCCATTACACCTTTAGTTGAAATTGCTAGTTTTTAGGATTATGAATCCATAGAGGAGGTGAGGGGAAGATTTAAAAATCATATACCAAAGGCCAAATTTATATAATTTTGGTTGTAATATGGCCATGTTTATAATATGGCCATGTGTAATTTTGACTCCCTAGAGAAGTTAGTGGTTTGAAGGTTGTTTGAGTGAATTGAGAGACAATGGGGTTAAGTCAGGGTATTACCAATGTAGTTTCTTTCCTCTTGGTAAATACAAAGGTATGAGGAGGTGTGCATATAAGTGGGATAGTTGTATGAGTGAAGTGAGGAGCCCAAGTGTGATGGGGTCAATCAAATAAGAGAAAGGTAGGGGGAGAGCATGCCTTTGCAGGAGGTAGTATTCCAAGCAAATGTGAAAAGGTTCCTATCAAATTTAAAATTGTCCCAATTTTTAGATAATCCATCTCATTTTTTCTAATAATAATCTTTACATTGTGTTATGACCACGATGTCCTAACTATAGATTAAGAATACAAATAGGGTTAGATCATTGTTAGTGAATGAAATAAAAAATAGTTGAAAGACAATTACATTCTAAGAGTAATGCCTATGATGAGTAAGACTAAGAAAATGATGCATCAAATGGAAGACAAAACACAAACATTTATACCTTACTTGAAATACTTATTTTGCTTTTTGGTCTATAGAGGTATGTGTTCAGCTTGTAGAACTAGAGTTCTTTGGCAATGTCGACTTTATATGCGAGTGACATCTCCCTTTATCTACACTTGGTTTGACTTAGGAATTAGCATGAGAATGGTAAAGCTCCTTATGTATTTAGACAAAGTACTTTTAGGTCCAATAATCTTATTTGTAATGGAGGGGGGACCTTTAATTTATAAACTAGTTGAAGCAATGAGGACCGTCCATCTTGATCTTCAAATGGATGGATAGAAATGAGTCCTCACCCTCATCAATGTTGTAGGTTGGAAATGTAAGAGGTTCATTTAATTAAATTTGGAGTGTGAAAGATATTTGGAATAAAATTACAATCATGACCCCTTTTGGAGTGTGAAAGAGGGTGTAAGGTGTATGCGAGTGTAAGAGCTTGCTTCCACTCCTCTCCTCTCCCATTGACTTTCCTTGTGATGTTACCCAAATGAGGTAATATTGTAATTTGATTTTAGATAAATAGATAATTTTAAATCCATGTATTTTTTTATTAAAGTACGTTTAGGTTAATTAATTAGGTGATTAATTAGCCACTTAGGAGAATGTGACCTTAACAATATTATTTTTCCAATCAATTATTCAATTAATTATCCTATAATAATACTTTCAAAAGATCAATTTGAATTGGGATGTTGATATAAAATTAAATGTTGTGATACTATGCATTTCCCTAATCAAGGATGTGTCATTGCAATTTTGGATTAAATCAGTAATTATGTGAATAATTGGCTTAATTGATGATTTTTGAGTAGATTTGCATGGGATTTATGGAAAGTCATTTTGATTATAGTTTAGACATGGAAGTGCTGAAAATGAAGTGTCTAAATTTTACCCCTATTATAGAAGGCATTCTAAGACACAAGGCACAATAATGTTTTTTCAAAGAAAGAAAAATCTGTTAAGAAGAAAATTCTGAAGATTGAAGAATGATGTGTTGATGATATGTAAATTTGCAAGCCAATGGGTTCAACTTGATTCCCCAATGGTGCTTGGTAAGCCTTGGATACCCCCTCAAGGGAGTGGTTAGAAAATGATTAACATGGATGGGCCTTCAAAAATGAGGAAATAACATAGTCTAGAGGTGAAAAGATCTAAATAAGGAGCAATACAAAAGAAACAAGACAAAAAATGGTTAATAGAGCCACAAATGGGTCTCTAAGGAAGAACATAATGATAATAGAGAACTAGGGGTAAAAATCAAAATTGAAAGCTATATATTCACCCTTGGGAGGTAAAAAATTTCATAGTTACCCTCCCTTTTGGAAGATTTGAGCTCTGGGTTTACACAAGAGATAGTTGTGAAGAATAGCTCACCATCCAGATAGAGCCATGTGAGTGAGACATTTCAAGAGCATGGTGAGCATAGGATCATAAGAAACTAGTAAGTAGGTCTCTCTTTAGTCAATTTTGGCATTTAATTTCATTTAATGTTATGACTAGTTAGGGAATGGGCAATTTTGTTGATCTCATAGGAAATGAAATTAGTGGTTTCACCAACAAAAATAGTGGATATGCCAGAAGAATGGTAAAAACATCATGAAAATGGTGAAAAATATAAAAAGGAAAATATTATGTCTATTATTTTAAAATAACTTATTTGAATTGGTCAAGGCACAAGTTAGATTGGTTTGGTTAGATAGATAGATGTTTTATAAGAAAAATAAATTAGATTTGACTTTTTATTATGTCATGTAGCTAAATTAATTTAGATGGAGTTAGAGATTCATGTTTGCATGAGTGATTCAATGCACTGATAGCATGTGAGCATCATTCACATTTCCTATGTTCAAGGTAGATTTAGATAGAGGAGATGCAAGCCTTTTTAGAGGTTGTAGATATACTACATGTTGCCTGTATGCTAGTTATTATAGCTAATAGAACATAACCGAGTGTACTCATGGAGAGGTGGCATTCAGAGATGTCCACATTCCATTTACCCAAAGGAAAGTCCATAGTCACATTAGAGGATGTGTGGCATATTTTTATATTTCCTATTAGAGGTAAATCACTATATTGGATTGGCCCCATAAAGTGACAGTTTGTGCTAGAGGACTTGATTGGCCACACAGATGTGCCAATGGTTTATGAGATAGCAAACATTGATTTGATTGAGACATTAACACACATTTAGTTGGATGATTTACCATGATATTTGTCATCACCACCAACTTATATTGATATAAAGGTTGTTGTACCAATGGCCATTGTCAGTGGTATCCTACTACCTGACAAGAGTGGTCACTAATTCCATATGGGCCTAGGTGGGATGATCAGAGACATGATTTACATGACCACTACCTTTTCTTAAGGGTTGTTATTAATGGACTAATTATATAAATATCTTCATATAGTGGCATATCAAGGAGGTTAGAGCATTGGTGCATCCTCATTATTCTAGGTTTGTGCTTAGGAACACATTGTTATTGAGTGATCAATAGGCCTGAGATAGGTGAGAGTTATAGATGAGCCTATGGCCTATGGTTGGGTTCAAATAGGGGTCATCCATAGAGGACATAGAGGAGATATTTATAATTATCACATAACTATAGATGACATGGGTGATAGTGACATTATTTGGTGACCCTATCTATAGTTGCAAATTTAATGGGTGTAGGATGGATGGTACATGATGTTCATGACCATTAGGTACTTCATCATTGGCATATAGGTACACATTATGGATGAGTATAGTTAATATTAGGTTCAACACCAATTTGGTATGTAGCAGGATGTGTTAGATGGTTTATGCTTCTTTACACATGTGTTTAGGGAGATTAGTGTGGTAGAATAGCCTATATACAGGTACTTGGCTAGGTCTAGCTATCTAGGGGTACCATAGGTTGTTTGGGCTTATAAATGGGTCCCATAAGATGTAGGAGTGACAATGGCATATATGACATGATGTGTCAAGTTTTTACCCAAGATATTGATAGTGTCTAAGGGTGCCTAAGATAGTTGATAACAATGATGATATTATGTGTATTATTTATGGATTTAGAGAGTGATATCATGAGTTACATAGATGAAATTATCCCAAACTAGGGCTGGTCAGGATACACAAATGGGGATAAAGGACCCAAGATAGGTAGGTCCTTCAAGTATAACTAGAGCAAGTAGAGATATAGACATGTTCAAGGAGGAGATTACCATGAGGTTGGCTGAGATAGATGGTTTATATGCTAGGGTCACCTAGATACAGTAGAAGGTGATGGAGATAGATATATAAATTTCATCCCTTTAGTCAAATATTTCCTCACTCAGGGAAAGGTGGCCTAGATGATAATGGTTCAAACCCAGAGAGATAGGACTAGGATAGATGTGTACAGGTTTCATAGGGATCGAGATACAATGTGTGACATGCTTACACAACCAGGTCTATCATAGATTTTCCTTGAGAGACTTTGAGATAAGGATAAGATAACATCTTATCATATACTCTATGATGGAATCATACCAATAAAGGGTAGGGCACCTACTTTTGAGGCTCATGAGGCACAAATATCAACTTCTAGATCCACAAGGTTGAGGACACATCATACTTCAACATCAAGGTAACCAATGCATCAAACATGACTTCCTCCACCACTAGGGTCCATGGGACTACCACAATCGATATAGTGGATAGGAGAGAGCACAAGTCATGAGGATACTCATAGTCAGAGTTGATTGGCACATGATGATAGCTCTTTGTACTTTTGATTATAACTTATATATATTTATGATGTATACAAAATCTGTTTTGGCAAGATATAAATCATTAATTTTTTATCTTATTGATGTATTTGGACTCCAAAAATATTTTGAAATATATCTATTATGCTCTATTTGATTCAGTATTGTTATTGTCTTATGATGATATAATACAAAATGTGATTAGATTTAAATTGGTGTTTGTTATTCATATTGATATAGATGTAGTATCAAATTTGTTTGCCATGATTCTATTATTTTAACATTGTAGATACATATGTTTTAGAAAATGTGATTGATATTGTTTTTTGTATTATAAATGTGATATGTTATAACATGCAAGAGATATTGGTATTGGATCATGTTGTAAAATGTTTATGGCTTTTTATATACTCTAATTGGTTGATATGTATTATGGTCATTATATAGATTAGTCATGTGATTCAATTATTATGTTTAGATTAGTAAACAAGGAGATTTATTGCTATGACATTACTTGTTAGATATTTAGTACTTAATTTTTTATTTTTCATTTGACATGATTCACCATAATTATAATAGAATCATGATAACATTGGATGTCATAAGTGTAATAACTTGATTTAAATGTAAATGTGAACATCCTAGGGTTAAGATATAAGTAATCAATACCTAAGTGTAAAACATAATGCAATCAACCAAAGGCAATTGACAAAAGTAATATAAAACACACCAATCAATCACTCAAGAAAGCACACACAAACATATAATAAAAAACGAATAATAAAGTAATTAATTAACCATTTGTGCATGTTTGAAAATAAGGTGTTCCTCGTAGGTCTTTCCCCATAGGTGGGAGACATATTCTAAAAGGCATTTGATAAATTTGGTACAAGGGGAATAGAAGAAAAGGGAAGAAGTGGCCAAGATAACCCCAGATGCCCCATGCATCCAAGTGTTACCTACATATTATGTTATGGACCTCAATAAAAATGTAGTTCTCCTAGGAAATAAGATAATAATATTGGTAATGATAAGAGATAATATATAATTCATAAAGGAAAAGGGAAGGAACTTACAAAACAACAGTGTGTAAATGATTATCTCGTAAAATGGTGAGTGTATTGAATAAATTTCTCACAAAATGGTGAAAGTGTTGAATAAATTTCTCATAAAATGATAAAAGTTTAAGTTTATTGTTGAAAGGATGATGGTGATAAGAGTGGCTGAGTTGACTCAAGATGCCCCATGCATCCAAGCATTTCCTACATAGCCTATTCCAACCTCATGTTGATGTAGTTATCCTAGAAATGGGAGGATAATGGAGAGATGGCAATGTTTATTGGAAAATATCATGACTAGAGAAGAGGTTCCCACCTAAGAAATGTTTGAAATGCAAAGGGACCACCTACACAAATCTCTAAATAACACCACCTAGAACAAGACCAAGGGCCACTAGTGAACATGATGACAACTAGTTTAAATATTTTATGGCTTTAAATCTCTTTTGGTGGTTTGTAAACCTTTTTCTAATTTTTTTTATTTTTTAGGATTTTTAAAAAAATTAAATTTGTAGGTTTTTTGTGGCTTTGTATCTTTCATGGAGATTTAAATCCCATTTTTGGAACAAGGTATTTACATGAATAGTTGGCAAGTAGGATTCATAAGGATATGTAAACAAAAGGACAAGGTAACCTTATAACAAAGGAAAAAGTAACCTTGAGTAGGGATTCAAATGGTTAAATCATAAAATGGTGAGAGTGTGGCTAAAATGGTGAGAGTGTGGCTTAAAATGGCTCAAAATGGTGAGAGTGTGGCTTAAAATGCTTAAAAAATAGTGAGATCATGGCTTAAAATGCTGATAAAATGGTGAGATCATGGAATAGGGGTTGGTTGAGCTAACCTTAAAAAGTAAGTGTTATCTACATAGTTTGAATGGACCTCAAGCCATTGTAGTTCAACCTACAATGAAAGATACTACTAATCATCAACATGTTGGGATAAAAAAATGGAAAATCGATAATAACGGTATAGGTCTTGACAAAATTTGAAATCTGTAATTTCAAGGACCATTATGTATAAAACCATGTTGAAATGCACTGAGATATTGGATTCAAGGATGTGCTAATGATGACCAAATTTGAATTGCCTACTAAATAGTTTCTTTGAATCTGGCACCTGAATTTATTTATTATACCTAGAGACTGAAATATATATCAAAATGGTAATAAGATAGGGGAAACAAGATGGACTGATGTAATCATAAAAGAGAGGAATGGAAGGTGATAGGCCATGCCCCCAAGCAGGGATCCTAATAGATAATGTTCTAGTATATCATGTGTAAAAGTGCTTGAGATACATAATATTCATGGGTTCATCTAGCTCTTACCCATATGTTGTAGCCAACCTGTATACTCTAGACCCATAGTTAAATATGATAATGAATGATCCCAACCAATTAGGCTCAAAATTTCCCTTCTTTTCTTGCTCTACATTGGTATTTTTGGGTTCTCTTTCAACACAAGATCACTAATTTCAAACTCTCTAAATTTGATGCACTTGTTATAGCTCTGACATAAGATGTTTTGATATGATTAAAGGTTATTCAAAGTTGCTACCTATTTTTTGTCAAGTAGTTCTAGTTATTTCAACTAATAAATTATGTACTCCTCATTGTTTATGATATCCTACAATAAAAGATAGAATGAAGTCAACTCTATCTCAATAGGGAGATAGCTTCAGTACTATAAACTAGGAATTATGATGTGGCTCATGTGGGGGTTTGAGCATTGGTATAGTAGGCCTAGAGGGCATGAAATAAGTATAAGTGTCAATCACAACTAGTGACATTAACAATTTTTTTAAGGATTTTAACAATGTTCTTGTTACATGACTCAGCTTGGTCATTATCTTAGGGAAAATAAGGAATGTAAAATTATTATTTGATATGGTATCAAGCACAAAATCCCTTTACATCTTTATTTTTAAATGATCCAACATTATCGGATATAATATCAGATGGAATGACATAACATTAGATAAGGTGATTTAGAATGAACTTGGTAATTTCTTTACCAATTACATAGGTGAGGATAATTGCTTTGACACACTTATTAAAATACGTATTCATAGTGAGGATATATTTGTGTCCATTTGAAGAGGTAGTTTTGATTTTACCTATGATATAAAGTCCCCATGTGGAAAATGATCAAGGAGTAGTGATCAGCTGAAGTGCTCATGCTGGAGCATGAATGAGTTTGGCATGTTTTTTACAAGGCACACACTTTTTAACATATGCACATGCATTTACTTTCATAGTGGACCAATAATACCTTGTACACAATATATTTTTGGCAAGAACCATTCCACTGGTGTGGGCCTCACAAATCCCTTTGTGTACTTATTTAACCACTAATCTATATTATGTGAAATTTAAACAATGAATCAAAATTATATCATAGCCTATATAATATATTGGAGCACCGAATAAGGTATAATTGGAGGCATTATGAATAAAGGTTTTTTAATGGTTATAGGAAATATTGACAATGAAGAATGTGGTTGTGGAGGTAGTCATATAAATCAGGGTACCAAGGTGACTTGGGAATAATAATATTGCATACTATCTTATATGTTGAATGATCATGAGCTAGTTTCAAAATATGTTCAATAAGGAATTGGTATTATCAAACATGATCTACGATGTTTATTAATGAGATAATTGTCCCTATTGCATCTATTATCCAATTAGTAGCCCTTCTAATCTAATCAAACTAGATATGATCAAAGTTCTGCTTAAGGTTGTCCACCATATTTTTGTAAGGGATACATTTTTCATCCTTTATCTAGTATTTATTTATTACATTATTAATAATTAATTTTTGATCCCCATGAGCATGCAATTGCTTAATATTGCATTGTACTTCTAGGTGAAACCCTATAATGAGTGCTTCATATTCTACCATATTTTTGGTACAAGGGAAACCAATATGAAAATATTTGGTAATAAGATCTCCATATGGTGTTATGAATATAATTTTGACACTAGATCCATGATATGTGTAGGAACCATCAAATTATAGGTTTCACTACTGATATTCAGAAGATGTTTCACCTATAATCAAGATTGACTCATCAGGGAAACTAAAAGTTATTGGTTTGGTTTCTAATAAGGGTTCTTTAGCAAGTTTATTAGCAAGTACTTTCCCCTTAATTACCTTTTGATGTACATATTAAATCTCAAATTCACTCAAGATCATGACACATTTATCCATCTGACTAGTCAAAGTTGCCTTAGAAAGTAAATATTTGAGTAAGTTCACTTTGGAAATAATAATGGTTTTGTTGTTGAGCATGTAATGTCACAACTTATAAGATACAAACACCATTACTAAGAAATCTTTTTTAATGAGTGTATAATTGTGTTCATAGGCAACCAATGTTCTAATTAAATAGTACGCTACTCTTTCTTCCCCCTAATCATCATGTTGGGTAAGAAATGCCCCCAAGGCATGTTTTGTAGCTGAAATGTAGATGAGTAATGACTTCATAGGAATTGGTGGGGATAAGACATGTAGATTTTCCAAAAAATCCTTCAAATGCTCAAATTATTGTTAATAGTCAGCTTTCCACAAAAGGTTGGGGCCTTTCTTAAAAAGGTGAGTGAAAGGATGACATCTATCTACCAATTATGAAATGAAGTGCTGAATAAATTGAATTTTTCCATGTAAACTACTAAGTTATTTAAGATTATAAGGAGGAGGCATTTTTATAATGGCTTTAACCTTGGATAAACTGACTTAATGCCCCTATGAGAGACAATGAAACCTAGAAATTTTCTAGAGGTGACACCAAATACATAATTCTTAGGATTAAGATGTACCTTATATTCACAAAGTCTTTCAAATATTTTTGTAATACTTTTGGATGGCTTACTCTAGTATTGGATTTTCTTAGAATTTTATCCACATAGTATTCTAAAATATCATGTGTCATGTCATGTAGGATGATAATAAATTCACTATCATTCTTGAGGCCAAATGGCATCACTTGATAATATAATGTCCACCATGGAGTGGCAAACATTATTTTGTGTTAATGTTCAGGTGCTATTTTTATCTGATTATACCCCAAGAAGCCATCCATAAGAGATAACATATCATAACCTACTATGGAATATATTATCATATCAATGTTTGGCAAAGGAAAATCATCTTTTGGGCATGGTTTATTGATATCTCTAAAATTTATGCATATACATATTCCTTTTGGTTTCTTACTAATTGGGAAAATATTGGATATCCATTCTGAATAGTCTATAAGATGAATACATCTTGGACCCAATAATTTTTCTAATTCCTTTTTGACTAGTATGGAAATGCGAAGATGCATTTTTCTCAACTTTTGTTTAATTATCTCTACATCTGAGTGTGAAACAAGGTGGTTTACAACCACATAAGGATCTAAGCTAGGCATATCTAAATAAGACTAGGCAAAAGTACCAAGAAAATCCTAAAAGAGGGTAGTAAGGATCTCACATTCCTCTATAGTGAGGGAGCTCCAAATTTGATCCATTTAGGATCATCTAGTATTCTAATGTTTGATTCTATGGTATATTCCATGAGCAATGTAGAACTATCCTCTAGAATAGTTTGCAATGAAGTGCAATGATCTTCTTCATCATCTTATGGCTCAACTAGCTCATCAATCTCACCCATCTATGAAGAGTTTGAAACATCAAAGGCTGGCAATGTCCACTCAACAAATGCATGCAGGAAGTCTTAAACCAATTTTGAAAATGATTTTTGATATTTTGAATTGATTCTTGACCCACATGAGATTTTAGGATTGGAGGTGTATGCAATAAAAACTAGAGAGTTCTATAAATTATCCTACTCAATAATATTCAAGCTCAGAGAAGGTAATTAACTAGCAAGTAGGTTTTAGAATACTTTTAAATCGGGGTCATGACCAATAATGGATCCATTAAACCTACACTAAGGGATCACATATCACACTATGGAAAAGTAGGGGTTTCTAAGGTCTTTAATCAAATGTCATATTGTGATAACCCTAGCTAGGGCTTATGATTGTAAATAATATTAAGTAAGCTAATCTACTAAACAACTAAAAAACTAATCTAGTAAATGCATATGCAAGTTAATCTATTACTCACCAAAGCTTATGGCACAAATGGAGAAGATAATAAACATGTAAAGATAAATAAATCTATAACATAAAAATGATCTAAGCAAGGAGAGATACAATCCAATATATATTAACTCTATAACATCTATTTATCAAAATATGAAGGGTTAGGAATATAATTACCTTTATTGAAGTGAAGTTGCCATGCCTCTATCTCTCCTTTGGCTAATGGTGCTTTTAAATAGGTTGTTGTGGGCTTGTAAGGATCACAAGATACATTATCTCTAGGCTAAAATACCTTTCCTATACATCCAAGACTTCCACAAGACAAGTACTATTTCTCCAAGATAAAAATGTAATCAATAAAATCTCCTATTGATTGTATAAGTATATTTTTGAGAAGTAGTTATCCATAATTGATTCATCCTCCATTAAAAATGAAATTAAAATGGGTATGTATATCCATAGATTGATCCTAAACCCTCCCAATATTTTATTCGATGCAGTTGACCTTGTTGGGTGGGAAATAGAGCTATTAGGTCTCAAACTATGTCAATTTAAGCTAACATAGTTTCATAATGTGTGGTAAATCCCAAAATAGGGTCGACCCAATCGACCTAATAGGAGACATGGTAAAGAGGGGGTTTTGCTTAGTTTAGGGTTATTTTGGGTTGAGTTGCTTAGGTAAATGTGTAAGCAGGGTTTTAATGCCTAAGTAAATAGATAGGAGTAGCTTATATTGGTTTTAAGATATGTTATTGGGTCAAATAATCCTAAAAATCACCACATTTCTACCAACCATTTTCCTAGTGCACCCTTTAAGGCATGCACTTAGAGAGATTGAGATTCAACATGTTCCTACAAGAGATAAAGTATCAGTAATTGATAAAGTTTAAAAATATTGTGTGTCTATATATGCCCCACTCGAACCTCATCTCGTGTCACATGAGTGTAACATGGGATGGTAATTTGAGAAAGAACATGGAAACACATGAAAATGAGCTAACTAATAATGAAATACTGAAATTAATTCTAAAATGAAATGGAAGTAACTAAAAGTATCATATACATACCTTGACTTACCTTTCTGTTGAATGACTACATGCAAACATCCTAGTTTTGATCATGGAGGGCACAATACTTGCATTTGAGAAACCCTGGGGATACAAGACTAATATAATAGAAGTAATGTGTGCATACATAGTATGGTCAAATTAGTAATGAGTGACTCTCAAAACTGATTAACTACTTATAAAAATTAGTAAGCTAGGATTATTAAGGCTAGGTTAAAATCAAAAGATAAAGCATGTAAATGATGGAAAATGAATGTATAACACACTAAATTATGTTGTGAATCACATAAGATATAAATGAAAAAAATGAAATTAAATGTGTAACATGCTAAATCATGTTGGGAAGTATGTAAAACATTACAAGTAAATGAAATATCATGCAAGAAAACTCTAACAAAAATATGTAATCAAGTGAAAGGTAACCCCATGTAAGATAAGAATGTCAAATCAAACATAAAGAAAGCATAAATAACTAAAAATAAAAATGTAAATCAAAACATAAGAGAAGCATGTAGATGAAACATAAAGAATAACATGTAAGTATGTAAAATGTCTTATGTAAGATAAGTGAAATCCATAAAAATCAAACAAGAACATGATGAATAGATGAAAATCAAAATCTCTAAAGGATAACAACTTAAACTTCATGCTTGTTCTAAGATATGATGTAAAAAAACAAAACCACCTAACATTATGACTAGTATGACAATGAGATGGTGTGGTCAAAAAATGTGAAGGGATGTTTACAAGGAAAACTTAGTCCTATTCAAGGTATTACAATGCAACTCACAAACTAAAAACCAAGAGGTGTAAGTAGGTAGATGTGATCAAGGATGTGATCAGATAAAAGCAATACACATTCATGAGAATATCAAGAAAATATGATGAAAATAAGGAATGTGAGTTGCCACATGGGTGATGTCAACATCCTTAGCAAGAATGAGACACACTAGAAAAGTGAGAAAGGTTAAGAACTGTAGACAATAAGGACTTAGGACACTCTAACTAATGACCATAAAGTTTGGGCTAACAAGTGAAGTGCATAGATCATTCCATGAAGTCTATATGCATGAAAATTAAAATGGGCCTACCTTCCCATAAAATTTTCCCCATTCCTCAGGACTCCTTACAGAGTTTTTGGTCTACTGTTATGATTGGGTACTTGCATGAGAAAATAGGTGGCACTAGATAGTATATGATATAATGAAACCTCCTACCCCAATTTACTATCTTACCATACCCTAATGGACCTCGGATCTATCACGAGGCCAACTATGGAGTTTGAAATTTGACTAAAATATGAGATGTGCCAAATATAGATCATTTCTTTTGGTGTGATCTGACTTTTAAGATTATTTTTGCCTTTTTATCATTGCCCTTTTTTCTTTTATGGTTTGTATTTTAACTCTTTTGGTTTTTTTAATTCCTCTTCCATATGGATTCAAAGAACTAATCATTAGTGAAATAGGTTACAAACATGAGATTTTACACTTGGTCACTAGAGAAAAGGACCTAAAGACTGAGTCTAAAGACTCCTAGACTTACCCACAAGTAAGTGTGCAATCTCAAAATTGACCTATGTGTGCCTCAAATGAAAGTAATAAGGATAAAATTGGGATTGTGAGATATCCATCTATGTTCTATTTGATGTAATGATGAATATGCTTGTAAATGATCACAAGGAGGTAAAATAGTGCTTTGAAGGGGATGGGACTATGCGTATGATAGTCATGTCACTAAGAAGTTATACTAAATTACAAAGGATCTAGCACAAGTGCCAATGAAATTAGTAGTCATACCAAAAAGAAGGGGAAATTAAATGACCATCCCAAGAAATGGGGAAAGTAAATAAGGGTCAAATAATTATAAAGATATTGAGGGGAAAAAAATGACTTAAAAATATAATAAATAATAATAATTAAATAGATATGTACGAACGAAAATGGAAACAAAGGCCAAATGTAATGTGAAATAAAACCAAAAAAAAACAATGGTATATTTAAAGTGAAACTAAATGAAAATAAAACACACAAAAATAAAGAAACATGAGACAAAAATAACAAGCACAATTTATGTTAACATCTATAGCAAAGATGAACGTGTGAAATACAAGCCTATGTGTCTCTAAAGGTTTTTTTTAAATTTAATTTGTTTGTTATTGTGTAATGTAGAATAATATTGGAAATCGTAGGATTCCCCAAAGGGTAATTGGATGTAGGGATGGGCATCACAAGATGCCTTGAAGTCTAAATTGACATGTGGATGGGCATTACAAGATGCCCCAATATGTGGTATAGAGTGAGGTGAAATTAAACAATTAGAATGAATTTCATTGGGCTTTTCAATGTAGTTGTAAATAGGTAAATATATTGATATGTGGGATTTTGAGGATGTTAAATTGAAATAGGATTTGTAAGAGAGGTTGGAAGAGGTATATAATCTAAATGAGGACCATTTATGATGTACTTTGGATTAGTCATGTGAACTAGGTTCTCCTTGGGTTGGTACGACCTAAGAGATTGAGGTGTGATGGATGCCACCACCTATTTGAAGTTTTTCATGTCATCTATCCTTTCTTTATTGGTGTAGGAAGAAGAATTAACTATGTTTTGGACAACATTAGTGGATGAGATGAAGTTATGGGCTAATTTTTGCTGATCATTAAGTAGGTGATGTTGATGTGATGGTGATTCTTTAGATTGGGTGTGAGAGGATTGAAGATAGTCTTGGTAATGTTGTTGTGTAAGAGTATCAAGATTTAAATGTGGACCAAGCAAGGAATCAAAAATAAAATGGTGAATATCATGATAAGTCTCATGAGAATGACCTATTGTAGCATATCACCAATTAAACTATTCAAGATTGTACCATTGTGGAGGAGGTTTGGAAGAATCCAAGATCATGGATTTAGAGGGTGGTAATTTATTCTTAAGAATTCCTTTACTCAAGGGGGGATGGTTTGGGTTAAAATTGGTTAAATTGGATGCTCATTTTTGAGGTTGGGAGGCTTATAAGAATCAATGCTATGAGAAAATGATTGGAAAGGTATAGTAGTTTCTTGAGGTGATCCAAATTGATTCATAAGAAAGTCTTGCCTTTTTTCTTGGTCTAAGGCTTCTTCTAAAGTTTTAGGGAAAAACATCTAAACTTTGTATTGAAGAGAAGATTTAAGAACTGTAAAAAATAGTTTTAAGGGAGTATCATCATTTATTTTATGGTCTACTTTGTGAGCTAGAGACTTCCCCCATTTGATGAAAGTGTGATCAGATTTGTTAGGAAGTTGTTTGGAATTAATAAAATGGCTAAGGTAATTTTTATGAAGGTCATTATGTCGTAATTCATTTACTAGAGCATTGACCAAATACTCTAGTTGTGTAATGGAATGTCTAGGAAGTTTATTGTAACATTCAAGTTCATCACCAAAAAAGGTTTTGGATAGGAGCTTGGTGGTAGAAAAGGTGTTAGTTTGGACCCATTCCTTATAGAGATTACTAAAAAAATTAAGAAAGGTAGTGGGGTATTTAGTTCCATCATATATAATAGTTGGATAAATGTTTACAATATCTATGGATATGATAAATGGATCTATAATTTCATTTTGAAGATGTTGAAGAGTTTTATTATGCAAAAAAGGTTAAGGGATGATGTCCCCATTGGCATTTCCAAGAGGAGGGATAAATTTATGATTTAGTTGATTCATGATGACTTGAGGTGGTTAACTAAAAAAAATTAACATATGATATTGCATTCTCATCATTTGGTAATTGTTATTTGTTTGCATAACATTCATTTGTTGAATCATTTAAGCAAGAATTTGAGTTATATTAATGGGAGGAGTAGGATTGCTAGTGGTAGGAGGTGGAATGTTAGTGTTGGTAGGAGAAGCATTACCTATATTGGTATTAGGGGAGGGAGTATTGGGTGGAGGATATCCAACATTGGTATCAGGAGGACTATGATGAGTAGCCTTAATTGTATTATATTATGTAGCAATTGTTGTGGGATTAGGAAGACATGACTGAAGGAATCCAATAGTTTCATTTGAAGTGATAATAAAAGTAAGGTTTTGAAATAAATCCTTGATTATGCAATGTTCTTAACTAATTGGAAACTGAAAAGAAGACATAATTATGAATTTATTAGTTTAATGAACTAGGTCAGCCACCTAATAGACTATGTCTAAAAATAGAGGCAAAATAAACTAGGTCAACCACTTATTGAATTGTGTATGAAAATAGAGGCAAAAAAAAATAAGTTGAACACCTATTGAACTAAGTCAACCACCTATTGAACTGTGTCTAAAAACATAGGCAAAACAAACTAAGTTAGCTACCTATTGAACTGTGTGTAAAAATAAAGGCAAAATAAACTAAGTTGGCCACTTATTGAAAAGTATTAGTCGGGACCTCATAATTCAACTAGGGTGATTTAGTTGATTTTTGGGAAGAAAAATAGTAACAAAAAATTATACTAGGTCGGCCAAGTCCTACGGAATCGGCCAAGTCGATCTAGTTGAATTCTAGGAAGAAAATTAGTAGTTTAAAAAAAATGCTAGAACAAACTATGTCAACCATCTTGACTTAGTTTTATTCTAGAAAAATCCAAAACAAACTAGGTTAACCAACTTGACGTAGTTGATTGTGTATATAATTTTAACAAAACTAAAAAAACTTGCAAAAATAGAATAAAATTTTGAAGTATTCATTGATTTTACTAAGAAACAGAGATGAGAGATGTAGATAATTGAAAAAATTAAATGACTAAGTTGGGAAGAGTGAACCCAAAAGATAGAACAAGATTATCCAGGTCAATTTAGTAGTTTTTATTAAGAATGTTGAATTGCCTATGCACAAAAAATAGAGCTAAGTTGACCAACTCGACTTAGTTGAAAACCTACACACAAAGAACCGAACTAGGTTGGAAAGCTTGACAAAATTAGAAAACTTACATATAAAGAGTCTAACTAGGTTTACAAGTTCAACAAAGTATGGAAATATGTGAACAAAATGTTAAACTAGGTCGATAGGGTCAATCCAGTGACTGGGAATAAAAATTAAAAATTTGTAAGGGTTAGATTCACATCGGTTTCACCAAAATGTATGCAATTAAAATTAGATATGTATATAACTTATCTTACTCAATAATATTCAAGCCCATAGATTGTAATCAACTAACAAGTACACTTGGGAATACATTTAAATTAGGGTCATGACTAATAATGGATCTACTAAACCTACACTAAGGGATCACTTACCACACTATGGAAAAGGAGAGGTTTCCAAGGCCTCTAGTCAAATTTCATCTTATGATAAACCTAGCTAGGTCTTATGATTGTAAATAATATCAAGCAAGCTAATTTGATAAACAACTATGCAAGCTAATATAGTAAATGCATATGTAAGTTAATTTAGTGTTCACAAAATCTTGTGGCACAAATGGGGAATAATAAACATACAAAGATAAATATATCTATAACATAGAAATTATAGAAGCAAGGAGAGATACAATATATAAACTCTACAACATCTACTTATCAAAATATAAACTCTACAACATCTGCTTATCAAAATATGAAGGGATAGGAATATAATTACCTTTGTTGAAGTGAACTCATCATGCCTCGATTTCTCCCTTGACCAATGGTGATTTGTAAGAGATTATTATGGGATTGTAAGGATTACAAAAATAAATCAGCTCTAGGTTACAAGATTTTTCCTATGCATCCAAGACATCCACAAGATAAGTACTACCATTAGAAATGATTAAATAAGTAGTTTTGAGAGTAGTAATGATGGGCAATTAATTGATCCTCCATTAGAAATGAAATGAAAGGGGTATATATAGCCATGGATTGACCCTAAACCCTCCTAGTAATTTAACTGATGCAGTCAACCTAAATGACCTCATTGGGTGGGAAATAAATTTGTTAGGTCTGGAACAATGTTAGCTTATGCTAAAAAAGTTCCATAACGTGTGGTAAATTCCAAAACAGGGTCAACACAATTGACCTCGTAGGAGACATGGTAAAAAAAGGTTTTTGCTTAGTTAGGGGATATTTTGGGTGATGAGCTACTTAGAGAAATGTATAAGTTGGGTTTCAATGACTAGGGAAATGGATAGGAGTAGTTTGTATTGGTTTTAAGTAATGGTTTAGGGGCCAACAATCCTGTAAAGTACCAAAGGTTTGTCAACCCCTTTCCCAATGCACCCTTTAAGGTGTGCACTCAAAGATATTAAGATTCGATAGGTTCTTGTAAGAGAGAAAACATATATAACTAATAAAGTTTAAAAATATTGTGTGTATATAGGTGGCACACTAAGTTTCATTCTAAAGAGGGTGAACACCCCCATCCAATGATGCCTAAAATAGGTTTTTACCATAAGACTCATCTTTTTCTTTACTATTTTCCTAGTCCAAAATCACCTCAAAGAGGTATTCACTTTGGGACCTCAATGTTTCATTTTCTTTTTCTTTTGACCAAGGAAGTTTTCTTGTTCTTCTAAATAGGCAACAAGGTCTAATGTAATAGTGAAGCCTTACTTATGATCACCAAAAAAAACCATCTATTAGGCACATGAATTTATAAATTATCTCATCATTCTATAAATATTCCAATGGTATAATGGAATCTTGTTGGTCTCAGTCAATCAAATGGGGTGATGGAATAGGTGAGGGGAATTAGAAGTGACAAAATTGATGGTACAAATGGTATTATGATTAAATAGGTTGGTATCAGTGAATTCATCATAGATGTTATAATAGGACTCTATGTTACTATTGGCATCTTCATCATTATAGGGTAAAGTGGTATCACTCTCATGATCTAAAGGGTCACCCCCAGGCAATTTATATCCAATACCTTAAGTTACTTTATGTTTGGTATCAAACATAGGTTCAATATGACCTTGGTAGTTTACTCCCAAGCCTTTGCCTTCATAAGATTGATTATCCAAAATTTTGTTTAGAATATGATACTTTTTGCTTTAGTAACAAGTGGTAAAGTCATCATTATAGAAACATGAATCATCACCTTTGAGTTATTATTGGTCTTGTGACGTAGTCTTAACAAAATGAATAGGTCATTTTTTGAGAGAATCAAATTTTTTGTGCCATTCTATTCTAATATTCTTCATTTTGGGCTTACCATATGATTTAGGTAATTTATGAAATTTGGCTATATGAAAAGCATTACCTATTTGTTATTCATCATTGTTTATAATGGTAAAATAGGAGGATATTTAAGGAGGTGATATAGACAAAATAGATGAAAAGGTGCTTAGATCCACATAATTTGACTTAGGGCATTGAAAGGCTACATATTCATCCTTTTTAGGGACATGCTCTAGGCCAAGATGGTAATTGTAGCTCTCATACTCCACATCAAGATGCTTATAGTACTGATATGGCTAAAAATCACTATAATAGTGACCTCTAAGCCTAAAGGGGGGAATTTAATGCACTGATGTAGAGCATAACATGTTTCATTACTTTATGTATCCAAGTTCACCTAAGGAGTAAGTTATATAATAGCTCTAGATTGAGAACATGGCAAAGGGTATCAAGGGTTAAAGGCCCAACAACGACAAGCAATTAAATGGTGCCCTATGATTATATCTCATCATTGTCATATACTTTAATAGTAATAGCATCTAGTTGAAGATTCATTGTAGTATAGCCCAAATGCTTAAATAATTTCAAAGATACATTATTTAGACCTGAAACATTGTCCAAGAGGACACACTTGATCTTATGCCTAGAAATAATTGTTTCTATGTAAATTAGATTACTGTGGAGAGGACCAAGAGATGACATATCACTTTGGTCAAAGGTAATATGTTGGCTTGGATCTAGATGACCCACAAACACCTAGAATTTATCCATAGTAATGTCATTAAATACCTTGGATTAGCTCAAAAGCTCATATAGTATGTTAGTGTGAACATCAAATGTATGCAAGATATCTAAGATAAAAATTTATGCTAATGTTTTATGTAATTGTTGCATAAGATCATATGGATTTTCATTAGTAGGATCAATTGGTTTGGTATTTTTAGGCAAAGGAACTTGAATGGGGTTATTGGGAAGAGAAGTATGGCACCTTGGATCGTAACCTTGGAATATCGAGTTGTGATTGTGTAACCTTCAGTTGGAGGGAGGTTACTATAATTAAAAAAAGGGGAATGAGGACCTAGAATGGTAACTCATGGGTTTTGATGAGCATTAATTCCATTTCAAGCCAAAGGAGGATTTTTAGCATATGATGGTGGAGGTACTAAAATGGAAGGTGGTAAATGTTGGGTATTATTGGTTATTGGATTAAGATATATGGCCACTAATAATGCAACCTACAACATTTTTATAGTCATATGGAACATTATTATAGCTAACTAAGTTTGAATGAGTGTCATAACCTTGATTTTTATTAGTCTTCTATTGCTACTAATTTGGCCCTTGATTTTGGTTATCTATAAGCTAGTTCTAGTTTTAATTGTTGGTTTAGTGTTGATTCTAGTTCTGGTTTTTAGAATTATGGATTGGAAATGATTTTTGGTAAATACCCAAATTTTGATTAGATGTCAAAGCAATGTTATCTAACTCTATTTCACCATTTTCCAATAAATCTTGAATGAAGTGTCTAAGATGCACACATCTATGAATGTAATAACCTTTAACCTGATGGTAATCACATAACTCATTCTCTCTATACCAATTAAGTTTTAGTTGGCCTTTTAGAAATGGTTTTGATACTAGCCAAATAATAATATTAGTTGCAACCAACTTCTGTAACACTACCTGGATAGGCTCACTAAGGTCACTAATTTTTTTATTTTGATACTAACCTCTTATTGTAGGTAGTCTCTAAAAAGTTAGTGGCTAAGTAGGTGGGGTTATTTAGGTAGGAAATGGTTGCACCATTCACAAATATCTAGAATTTATTACCCTGTCACCTACAACATTCTTATTCCTATTAAAATCTTTAGGTTTTTTATATGTACTTTATGCAGGAGATTGCATCTAAATTTTTCTCTAAGTATTGTTTTGAGAATATATTTTGATTATCCCTATATCAATTAGGGATTGCTCAATTTATATCCCTTTGGAAATAATCTCTTCAAATGTATTTACACAATAAAGTTTGAGATTATAGACTATGACTATTTGCAGGTTGGTAGTGAAGACTATTGCCAACTACTTATCTAGGAGGTTGTGTGGGAATTAGCTGACCAATCCATGATACCATTGAAAATAACTATAAAAATTATATCCTCCTCTTTTTTTGGCATGACACAAGTTGACCACAGTTACCATGTGTTAGACATTATAGAAGTGTTGCACAATCCTTTTAGACAAGTCATCAAAATTATCAACAAAAATTTTGGGTAGATGGAGAAACCATTCCAAATATTTCCCAACCAAACTATGAGGAAATAATTAAATTAAATACACACTATTTTAGGCAACCCATTGACAAGTAATGAAGAACTCCTTTAAGTTCTCTTTTGGATCACCCTTTCCCTTGTACTTGTCAAGCTTAGGCATCTCAATATGATGCAAGAAAGGTATCTAAAGATAGCTCATATCAAAGGTATAGGATCTTATGTCATCCAATTTGAACTTATTACCCTAATTCCCTACTTGGATTACAAAAAATGCATCATTCACCTCTTACAATTCCTAAAAAGTGGGGATGAATTTAAATAGAATGGATACATGTTGTTGGGCATTCAAAGGTGGATTACCTTAACCCAGATAAAGTGGGTATGGGTTACTAAGTAATATGTACCCAATTTATTTTACCAGTAATGTTCACTATTTGATTGGGGTTATATTACTGATAGGGCACTTGTTACTGAGTGCGATATTAATTTGGAGGGAACTGTGGTCTAAATAGAGGAATGTTTTGTTGATGATTGAATGGGACTTGTTGCGAATGAAAATTAATATGTTGTTGATTTTTAGGAACCTATTATATGAAAGTAACTTATTACTGGCTAGGTGGAAGCTGTTTGGAAAGAACATGTTGTTAGATTGAAAAATCATTTTGTTGACTAGAAGCGGTGTGTGGTTGATAATAAGAACATATTATTGATTAGACAATGTCATTTGGGTATTGGTTACTACTTATTATGGTGTAAGATTGGTTACCACTTATTGAGGTGGAGTATTGGTTATCACTTGCTGAAGTGGAGGATTAGTCACCACTTACTAAGGTGGAGTATTAGTTACCACTGATTGAAGTGAAGGATTGGTTAGGTATTGTACTATATTGAAAGAAAGTTGTGGTAGGGTATATTTAACCTATTATTGTGGATTAGGCATTTTTGCAACCTATTATTGCAAAGTGTTCAGAATGTTGGGGTAAAGGACTTGTCAAGAAATTAGACTAATGTTTTGATGGATTTTGGATGACACTTGATGTGGGTTGAAATACACTAGTTGAGATTTATCAACCACATATTTGGAATAATCCACTAGGGGATTTGGGTCAGGATTAGCCACTGGACCACTGCTAGATATAAGAGTGTTAAACAAATCCATGACTAATGTGTTACTAGAAAATGGATCAAAATTGGGTGTAGAATGAACTAATAAATATAGTTATTGTTTGGTTGGTGGATTTAGTTCTATAAGTGGTTTTTTTTTAATATCCAAAGTAGCTAGAGAGTTATCCAAAGTAGCCAAGACCTGACTAGATTTTTGTACATAGGAGGTGATGAATTACCTTTGTGAAGATGGGTCAACTAGTTGACCTTTTCCTTTGTTAGATGTCACAAAATATTGACTAGATGATAGTACAAGAGCTTGATTTCAATTAGCTTGATCATCTAGTGGTGCAAGGGGCATCTCTTTAGGAGCTCTAACCAAATAATGTAAGTTCTCCACTGGAAATTTGGCTAAAAATTTAACATCAATCTCTAATCTCACAAGGTTTTCATCTTTTTTATCAAAAAGATGTCATGTAAATTGGTCTTGTCCATAGTCTACACTAGACTATGTATTTGAGATGTACTATTCATTTTGTCCATGTTTAGCACTAAATGGTACATTTGGGAGGTATTGTTGATGTTATCCATGTTTGGCACTATATGGCATGTTAGGGAGGTATTGCTAGCTTACCTCTTCTTCGATATTATCAACATATTTTTTATACCCATATGGATCATAAATCACCTCCTAATTGAAAGAAGGGTTATAAATAGCCCCACTATGTGTATATTTAGGCATGTTTGGGTTTAAAATATTCATCTTGGAATAAATTTGGATGTCTTGAAATTTATTTTGATTTGGAATTTGGTTTTGCTCGAATAAGAATTTTGGGAATAGGATAGTCAATGTGAATGTGTAAAGGAACCTGGTTTGCTTACATCAAGGCACATGTCAAAATAGAATGATTCAACCAAAGTGTGTCAACATAAATAGTTAAACATTAAGGTATGCAAATCAAACTTGCTTTCAAAATCATGTGCAAATCTATTAATCAAACGTTTTCAAGTGTTTATGTCTCACAAAGGATGTGAGGGTTCAATATTTGGATATTTAAAGTGTCTAGGTTTGGACTTGACTTGGAATTGTTTATCTTAGAAACTTGATTTGATTAGAAAATTTAACTTAGGCTTTGAACAAGTTCTCTTTGGAATGTTGGTTTGATTTGAAGTTGTGAGAACTTTAAATTGCAATTACACTTTAAACAATGTTTGACCTTAACTGAACTAGGTTTTGATTTATTTATTTTTTTAAATAAAGGTTTGACCTTGTTTGACTTTGTAATAGTTGACCTTTGAACCTTGACTATGGGATTAGAGCTATAATTAGCATTCAGATTAGGTTTGATACAAAATAGACAACATGATGGCAATTGTTTAGATAGAATTTGGACCTTAGTTTTGAAGTGGTTTTGAATCAAAAATTGGAATTTGATTGAAATTAGGGTTGGTTTAAAATGGGCAGCATAATGACATGCCTTAAAAGAGAGGTGTTTATTTGGACAAATTTTCACATGACCCCTAGTAGAAGTGACTTTTTGAACAATATTTGGGTTTTGAATTTGACAACATAATAGGTAGAAGGAAGTGATTATTGACTTGAATATGGATAGAGTAATGCCTTATCACATAAGTGTGTATAGATTATGTTTAGGACCTTGGTTTTGGACATACTATGAGTTTTGACACAACATACAATCAAACAACCTTCAAGTATATAACCATATTTTAGTGGTAGATCAAGAGTGCATCACAATCACTGAGCCTTTAATATACTCACTTTTAGAGGAGAAATTTAAGGATTAATTTTAATAAAATTATTTAAATGTAAGTGAAAGACCCACCCTCTCTCAAATTTTGTACATGATATGAAATCTTTGAGTGTTATTACCTTTTCACCCCTACATAAATGAAAGTTTTGAAGCTAATAGGTCTTAATCTAATTTTTTTGTTGGCTTACTAGATGGTCCCAAGATGGGTACAAAATTCATTGAATAAGAGATCTAGGTGTCAGGTTGCTTTTAGGGGGATACATTCCCTACTAAATAGGCCTTGAATTCCTTGATGGTGATGTCTAATGTCTTATCATCAAGGAGTTAACCCTTTGATTTCATGAAACCTTTTATGGGAAATTTCACTATGCTCTAATGACACATGCCATTATTTTATATCCCCTGTTAGATGTACAATGTTGGTATAAATATTTGGATAGAAACCCTTAGTTATTACACCCTAAATACCTACAAGAAGGCAATGACACCCTAATCATGTAACCTAAAATAAAAAATGAGAATGTATCACCATTTATGATTCATAGGAATCCCACTAAGGGAAGGTGAAGAACATACTTTGACAAATCTCTTGGGATAAAGGAAAATGGTTATCTTCACATTTATGGGTCACCCAAATAAGGGGAGAGTATACACATGAAATAATCACACAAACACAAGTAATAAGAAAAAATGAACAAGTGCAAGAAAATAAGTGACATGGTGTATTACCCTAAAATCTAGATTGGAAAATCTAAGTTAAAGAGGTAGAGATAGCCTAGGGCACAAGGATGGTAGATGATCTCTAAAGTAGACCAATTAATTGAAAAACTCAAAAAAAAAAATATTGAATTTATTATTTTGAGATATGCTAAAAATAAAAATTATAGGTATGATAGATATTACAATGATAATGAAAATAAGATACTTAGTTGATTGTGATGTTAATATATGTCTAGATTTGGATCTAGAAGGGAATAGACTAGATCTAGTTTATGGATCAGTCACTTGATTCTATAAATTATATCTATGTAGTCATAGACACTTGCATCGACCTAAGATAGTTGCATCAATACTTATGCTTGATTTGAATGTAGGTGTTTAGTACATAATACCTATTGAAACTAGATGTGATAACTTGTATACTTATCAATTTTGTGTCACTTTCACTTTGATGTACTCAAATATAGGTCATATACTATCACTCCTTATCAAATAGTAGAACCCTAACTCTTCGTCATCAAGGTAGTTGTGGGAAAATGGGTTAGTGAGTACATGATGTTGAGCTACCCAAAAGACCCCTCTATTAATGAGTGTTACCTACATAGATAATACTCTAAATAAAACCTATTGTCACTTAGATTTTTACACTTTAAGGAGATGGAAAATATATCCTCATCCAAATGTCATAATGGAAACACCTCTAGGCTTGTGGGCAGCCTAAAGATGAGGTGAATCTCTAGATAGGGCTAGCTCCCTTGATGTACCACTTTGGATCACAACTAAAACTAAACTTGGGGGTGAAAAGGGAGAGAGATAACTAAAAACAAAGTATCCTAAGGGAGGTGATACACCAAATAGATTGATGACTTACAATCATATGCATGTTACACTTGAAATCAAGGGACAAACTAAACATACACTTCTCCTATCTTCATCTTCTCACGTCAATGTTACATTATGAGATTATGGATGAACATGCAAAGATAGGAGGAATAGAAAAGAGGCCTATGAGGGAACTAATTAATATAATAACTCTCTCAATCCTTGAAATTTTCTATAACACTTCACATGCCCTACAAGAAGAAGCTTTCTAATTACAAATAGATGATAAAATGAAATAATCATGCTAAGAAAACAAGAGTTATCACTTATGAAAAATCAAACATTCCAAATGAAAACACTAATAATAGTAATATAATAGGTAAAAATCAGTAGTATTATTGATCAAAAGGTATACAAATGAGCAGGTTTTCACCATACTCAGGTGGAGCATAAAGTACAATGGCCAAAATGGCTAGTTCTTATAGAACTTGAGAGAGGAGAAGAGAGAAGTCCAAGGGTCACAATGACACTTATCAAGATAATAAAATTAATTAAATGTGCATGATAATAGTATATTGGATTAACCATGCAATTTCAGGAAGCATAAGTGTTAATTCAAGGCATAAACTTCATGAAAAGTGGCATAAAACTCCCCTTGTTGGCTCAAAAAATTTGCTTTTTTGATTGGCCCTATTCGAACACCTCATAACTAATTAGGACCATATATAATTATTGGGATGAAGTTTTAGGATATCAATAATTCCTTTCCATGCATTGGTATTATGCTTGGTCACTTGGAATCACCTAGAAATGAGCCATCATCATCTGTAGTCTAGAAAACTCTTCCTTCATGCACCTTTCACACTTGGATTCCAAATTGATATCTGTGACTCATGAAAATACATGGGATGGATTGCATGAAACCTTTAAATACCCTCCATATCCCTATAAGCATCAATTATACCTTAATATGAGCTCACTTGAAGTTTTCCACCCCTCTCACTAGCCTGTCCAATAGGTTAGTTTTGACTGGCTAAGATGAAGGCTATTGTTTGAACCCTTAAGATTTGTTTTAAAGATTTAAATTAATATAGGTAGTTATCCAAAGTTTATATATTCCTCCAAAATTTGGTTTCATCTTCAGACTCCTAAAACCTATACAACATAAAAAATAATCAAAAATAGCCTATTTCTCACCCCATTCGTATAGTTCCACATAGAAAACAATCATGTGAGGGATCTTGAGTGAATCATATATAAATTAAAATCATTTTCATAGCAAAATATTCCATTATAATTCATCTCCAGCTTCATATCTCCGATCAGGTAATTAGGAAGAGTTTTAGAGGGTTTTAGGTCTATTTGACCTCTTAAGGTTGTTTCATAAAAACCTAACATTGAAGTTGTAGAAAAATTACAAAAACATGGCCTTAAAGACCCTTTATAACATAATTTAACTCCCTTGGCACCCATGCAAAGCCTCTAAGAATATATGAGTATCACAACTTGACCTATCGAGCTCCTTTTCTCCTTTCCTACATGCCTAAGCTGTCTTAAGGTCAAAAAATGGATTTATCACAGGTTTATTTGCCTTATATTAGATTTAAAACTTCTTATATGACCTCAAAAACACTCTCCAATCCATTATAAATTTTGGTTAAGGGTAAAAAACAAAATGACCTATCATTTGATGACTAGGTCTAGCCATGTCAAGTAAGCTTGATTGTACCTTTACCATCTAAACCATCATATTTGAATTATATTCATTCCATAAGTTTTAAAACCTCTTAAATTACTTAAAAAATGTGATTTAACCAGTTTTAAATCTCACATGAGGTTGAAAGTTTAAATGCCCTATCATTTGGACCTCTAGGCCTAATTAGGGATGTATGTTTGTCTACATCTTTAAGAATTTTAGAGTATCCTGCTTTGATTTTCCAACTTGTGACATGTTTACATGATTTCATTAAGTGTATATATTCTTTATATACTTCTTTAAAGGTATATTTATCTTCTATTTACTCCTTTCCACCCTATTCCTCAAACCCTATCAAAATTTTCATTAAGGGCAGTACCCCCTATCTGAGACAAAATAGGGGGTACTTCCCCTATTTACTCAAGAAATTTGAAGGTTTGAGAGGGTTATAAAATTTATGGATACCCTCTCTACTAATTTTTATCCTTTGATCAATCTATTTTCCTCCCAAATGCCTCAGATTTCCAAGGTAGGCTGGTAAGAGCTAGACTGTGCACAGGCTTCTCCTAAGTGGACTATATTATACAATATTAAAGTCCTTTATTTGTTAAAAATCCACTATGATATGTCCATGGGACATCCTACCTAACTTGGGATCATTTTTTGATCATGTATGCTATTTGGATTTTAACAAACTATGCTTGTTCATGCTTTACCATGATCATCCTAACCTAGGGTCAACTTTGACTGTGTCTCTACCTTCTTACCTATTATAGGTGTTTCTTAGCTTAAATTTAAATTTTTTACAATGATTAAAGACCTCCCATGGATTTTTATAGTCACTTTACATCTACTCATACTTAGGGTTACCTTGAAAGGGCTAGAACATCACTAAGGTACCAAGATTAGTTGATTGTTTGCCTGTTTATCACAATTAATTGTCTTTGGTTGAACAAGGGTTTCTAATTATATGTTGTCTTTCACACATATAAAGTTTCATGGATATCATCATGGTTTTAAAAAGGTTTTCATATGCTTGGTGTGTCATGTTAATTCTCCCCTAACTCTCACATGCACTTAGAGTTCACCAAACTAAGTTTCCCTTGAATGACTGAGAAACCCTTCCTGTAGGTCATTTTACTCCTTGAGATTTAGTTTAAGTCATGAAAAGGTTTAGCTTGAACCCCTATTTAGGTCACTTATCATTATTATACCCTATAACTATTTTGAGTGTTTTAAAACCAAGCCTAAAACTCATATTAGCTCATTATTTTTGTATACCCTACCTATATGACCCCTGTAGGCGACCATTAGCTCATTTGAAGTTGGTCATGATATGTTTAGGACCTCTATTGAACACTTATTTGGTAACCAATACATGTTTTAACTATCATCAACTTTATATTCACTTTGGATGGCTAAAACACCATCCACACACATGCTCAGGTAACTATCCTATACCCTATTATAGGTCCACATTCCTCTGTGTACGGACTGAAAGTGTATATGGGGTTCTAAACATAGCTTGTGAACCTATTTGATGGTTTGTTAGGTTAAATTACTCCCTTTTACCACTTATAATCATTCCAACATGTTTTCAATGGTCAATTTTATAACTTAGGGTGTGAAGGCCTCTTTAAGACTCAGACCTGTAGACAATACTGCTTGTATTTAGTGTCTTTTCAAGTAACTTTGAGCCCTCAAACCATCAACCTTATTGACTTCATCCTTGACATGAATAATATTTATGCTATGGGATATCATATTTACCCACTTATATTTATTAATACCCTTGAAATACATGTTTTAAGAGGCCTACAACAGCCTTGAGGACCTTTGTTTTCACTTCTTAGGGTTGTGTCCCTGTATGAGTCTTCTTTGTGTTTGAAAGTAATGCATACTTCCATCTGTCCATAAGACATTTCAATCAAGGCTGAAATGATGAACTCTAATTCACTAGGACTTTAAGGATAGTTCCATTTTTGTTTCACGCTTCACAAGGGGTCCTCTGCTCCTTGTCAAGGTTTCTTATAGGTTACCACTGTCATACATAGGCAATAATGTAAGAGAACTAGTAGTGGGCATAAAATTCGATACTAATGGATACCAATTCTACCTTGATGCCTTTAAATTACCTCCTCACACTTCAAAAGGATTGATACCACCGCCAAGGCTTAAATTTAGCATGGCATCATCATGATAAGCTATATGTGCACTTTGGGAAGCATGGAGGTAGTATGTGAAATGTATGAGAAGTGGCATTATGACCTTGACCTCTTAATGAGTGGTAACATGCTTCAAAGATTAAAAATTAACTCTACACACTCTAAGTATTTTCAACAAGATTAAACACATCATATTCAACATGAAAATCTCTTCCAAGCATTTGTAGGTGGTTGTCCATGGCTGACAGCAAGTGTATGCATCATTGACTATCATAAGGGTCATTTTATGCTACTTGGGGTGTCCAATATGAATTATTATGTAAAAAAATATGATAAAAACCTTTTAAAATTTCCATTGATCTTTTATAAGCATTATTAGAGCTCAAACATCATGTCTGAAACTGAGAGTAGGAAGAAAGTTGGTTGTGAGTGTAACAAGACAAGGTGTTTGATCAAAGTATGGAGATATGAGACCAAAACATGGAAAGAGGTAAAAAATATGGAATTAAAACATGGAAAACACCATTTCCCATTCATATGAATCCCCTAAAGAGAATACAACTTTCTACAAGTAGTGAAAATGATTGTCATCACACTTGGGACATTAACCTGAAAACTGAACCAAAAATCCCATGAGATCTTTTCCAAACTTGAAATTAATAATTTAAATCATGATTATATGTATTTAAAATCATATTTAACTCATATCAATAACTAGATTATATGAAATCTTCCAAAACAAGGCAAAACCTATAGGGTGCACAGATTAGCAAGTAGATTTGAAAGGTCAACTTCTTAAGAATGGTTCATAAAGCTCAGACCACCATTCCTTTTAAAACTAAATATCAAATTTAATTATACTAATTTTATAATACACCTCTAAGATCATTTTTCTTGAAACCTCTTGTGCTGACTGTACCAAGTGTAAACCTACATGTCACTTTTGCTTGCCAAGAAGGGTGAAAAGGAATAGAACTATTTTGAGCCAAAAATGGTACCTTTAAATCATCTCAAATGTGTAAATTATCATGGGGAATATAAAGAGGTATTTTTTTATCCTTTCCCATATGGCACACTTTCCAAGAAATTTTTATAAGTGTCATTTTCTTCTCCTTTCACTAGAAAATTATCTTTTCTTCTAAAAGACTTGCCACTTTTTAGTTATGTCAGTTGGTTAAGACTAAATTAGACATAGTTGGCATTACATCATCTATTTTAACCTTAATACTTCCCAAGAAACTTGTACAACTCATTAAGTGCACCTTTTTTACCTCAAAATGACCCAAAAATGATATAAGGATTAAAATAACTAATGACCAAAGCTATTATAATATCAATTGACATTAATTAAACTATAAAACACCTTGTGACATAATTTTAGACCCCTTAAAACACATAAATACCAAGTTATGTGTGCCCCAATTTGACCTAAAAGTCAAATTTGGTCAACAAGGCTACAGACTTATGTAGTTCTACACTACATGTTGGCTTGTGTGTATATAATGTAATGTGTGATAAGAAAGTACAATAGTGACTTAGCTTTTAGATTATAAAATGTGTCTCATGGAATTCTCTTTTATTAATTTAGACATATATATGTGTTGTCCCTATGACTGATATAGAAATAGGAGAAAATAGGGAAGATTTTTTCACTTGAGTACTTGATTGAGTACATTTGGTAAGATACCTTGTGAGTAGGTAAGAATTTTTTAGGTGAGGAATGAATGAGGATTGATATTTTATGTATACCAATCCCTTTAGAGAATATCTCACATTAAATCACTTAGGCCAAACTTTAGGATATGTTTCATTTTCAAATTTGATGACTTTAGGGCGTATGACACTTGTGTTAGGTAGGGACACTTGAATCGATGTAGGTGTCTATCTAGGATTCATGTATCTGAGTAACTAGAAAATAGGAACAATTCTATAACTTGTAGAGATAGATGATAATCATGTTTACAACATTTTGAGCATGATAGGGGGTCTGAGTCATTAGAATAACATTGGTTAGACTAAGAGATAAGTAATAGGCACATAGAGATAGTGTATGCGAGCCTTTAGATAGAGGTAAGGGTCTATAAGTTGAATGGAAATCCATGATATGTATTTTCCAAGTGTAAAAGACTAATATTATATGTAATTTAAAAATAGCGTCTACATTTGCCCCACCTTTAATTCAATACTGAAATTGTTAGTTTAAAGGAAAAGAAATGTGTACATGGGTGTGTATAACACACCTTGCCTTTTCTTGAGTCCAACTTGAGTGCTTTGTTGGTGATTTATATGCAATATAGATAATGCTACAATATATAATTAGTGTATATAATCTAAAATTGAAATGATTGAAATTGAAAGAGAGCAAGGTTTAGGAGTACA
The DNA here is from genome assembly GCA_037957365.1 of Torreya grandis. Classification (NCBI taxonomy): domain Eukaryota; kingdom Viridiplantae; phylum Streptophyta; class Pinopsida; order Cupressales; family Taxaceae; genus Torreya; species Torreya grandis. The sequence goes on along the minus strand of JARHVA010000888.1, from coordinate 3,894,232 downwards.
CCTATATGTCGATGCAACCGCCTTACCTTTTGATAAATTTATTTGAATATGTTATCATTATGAATCATTATAGTTGTGATTATGAAAAATATAAATTTAGAAAGTGCATATATCTAAAGATATAGAGAGATATTTTATGACATATGCCCCAACTTTAGACAAAATATGACTTACCACCTAGCAGTTGAGTTAACTCAATCATGCAACCCAATCCTACTTATAACCTGGTGAGCATGAGTGTACCAAGTTAACTCACACTATAAAATTGGTGAGGTTGGATGATGTAATCAAGTCCAACTTATAAACTTAAAAATATTGAGTGATTTAATCACCCTAACCATACCAAAAGTGAACCAACTACTATAGTAGATTGGCTCAATACAGTCCATAAAAGTCCAACTTGGTGGGTGATGACACTCCATAGAAGTGTTTGAAATCTGAAATCTGATTTGATTTTGTAAATTTTATGTGCTCTTAGCATAACACATGTACCTTAGACATGTCTCATGTTAAAACTATGTATAACATTAGTAACAATATATAGAATGATGACACAAATGTGTATCTAAATCATATAACTAAATAATTTGGCCAGTTTGAAAACTATGTAAGTGTGGAGAACATCTTTCCAAAACATGCTCCCACTACATGTCTGAAAGTGAGACTAGTGTATATGTGGAGAATATGTTTCCAAAATATGCCCCCACTATAATTTGAATCTAGTGAATTGTGAAAAATGTGGAAGACATGCATCTTTGGCATGCCCCCACTAATATTACCCCCTTTTGACATGAGGAGAAGTATAAACCGGTAGTCACCTTACCTAAAAAGAATAAGATAACTGTATAATCTATGAATAAACTAATTATCATATAGAATGAATATGTATAGGTAGATATATCATTTAAGCATGAATAATTTCATCACATCAAGTCTTAAGATGCATGGTATAGATTATGGAAACATAACAATGTCTAGATGCAAGTAATCAACCACACACACAAGAAAACTAAAAAATAAATCAAAAGGCAATGGTCCAAGGAGACCTCAAACACGACACATTTTCAAATGTCACATAATTAAAAGGACATGATTGAGTCAAATGCCCACAAAAACAAGAATGGCATATTCAAATGTCAACATATAACAAATAATGACATATTTAAATGTCAAAGAGGCATAGGGCCCATAAAAAATAAAGCATATTCAAATGCTCAAATAAGCAAAATGAGACACTCAAAGAAGTGCACAAAGGAAAAGTATAAGCAACCAACATAAACATATCATACTAGTCCCTAGATATATGTGTTTGCAAAAAATGTTAAGTACATACCATATCAAATACATTATTAAAGATATAAGCATAGATAAAGGCATGTGTAAGTACATAAATTCAAACATAATAATGTAAAGTGATCATATAATGATAAAACTTAGATGTATCATGATCAAAGAAGCAGATGCTCCTAATTTCCACATGACATGAGTAGAGGGAAGGCCCAACATCTGGAAGTGCATATATCATGTATATGTGCATGCCTAAATCACACTCAAAATATGCATGAAACACATGTATATATAAATAAATTATATGATGTCTACCAACATAGAACCAAAAACATATATGCCAAGGAGCTAATAAAACATATAAATGTTGAACATATTTTTGAATTTTTGAAGTTTTTATTTTATATATATATTTTTGGAATATGTCAAAGAAAATGATTATCCTATCATCTCATCCAATGGATGTTCATAGGTATCTCCCCACTAGGACCTAGTGTAATAAACTGGTGGTACTACCAAGGAGCATGTATAGTTGTGATGTTTGTCATTGTAGAATCTGTAATGCTCTGTGTATGTAAAATAAGAGTTTGTGGGCATGAAGAAACTATAAGAGTAGGGGTTCATGGAAGCCATCATTGAGTGATAAATGGTTTCCTTGGAATAATAGTAATAGGAATATGTTTAGATGTGGATATTTGAGTATGATGTGTAGTATATGAGGATTCTATGAAACCCACTGTGGATCGCTGATGTAATGGTTAGCCAAGTACTAGTCACCATGTAAAAGGGATTACCTTTTGCTTACCCTTTTGTGAAATATTAACCTTAGTAGGTTTGATAACTAATTAGTTGGGTATAAACTTCTATTTTTGAATTGGATGTTCATATGTAATTTTGGAAATTATAATTACCCAATTGGCATGAATGTATTTAACACACCCATGTACTGTAAAAGGTACTTCTTGAAGTGTACTTATCCAACGTCATCCTAATAACATATAAAAGAGACATGTGGAAAGTATAACTGAGAAGGTAGTAACAATGTGTGCATGACCCACCTGTAAATGTAAGTCAATATAACTAATAATCTATTGTGAGGTCCCATCAAATGTTATAATTGATCAAGTTGAAGAATGTAAATCATGATTTGTATAACCCAAATGCATAAGTAATGTTATGGTACAAACATTATCACTGGCACCATTATCGATCATAACATTATGTATAGGCTAGTGATCAAAGTATGCTCGAATGAATATGGAATGAATATCAAAATCATTATCCACAATCTCACTATCAATAAAAGTAATAAAGGGTTATTGAACTACAGGAGGTGTATGCCATGTATAATTACCAATAATCCCATCCTATATGTTCCCATAATGTGATTTTGGCTGCGAATTATATGCCATTTTTACATCCAAATATTCCTTATAATGGTCTTGCAAATGATTGTTGAATATTTTCTACTTGTGGTGGTCACTAGGTTGTGAACTTGATTCTTTTGGAGGATTATCAAATTTAATATTTTGATCATCGATGAGGTATTATATATTATGCTTCAAGGTAAAACATATGTTCATAGAATGCCCAAGGCCTTGGTGATAGTCACAATAATTATTCACATCATACCCTTTAGGTAGAGGTATACTCATATCAACCTCTATAGGATAAGGGAGATAAATGAGGTGACACTCTACAAGACATGGGAATAATGAATTAGGAGGCTCAGAGAAGCATGTAAATTATCTCTATGGTGTATTGGATAACACAAGATGATTAGGTGGTTGTGATATTACATTAATTATGGTGGTTTTTTCCAGTTTAGGATCAAGAGGTTTGACCTTATAACTTGGTTTGATAGTAAACTTGGTATTGGATGTAGATTTAGTCAGTGTGTTTGCTACTTAAATTTTTTTAATGATACAAGTTTCATTTCATGATCATGAAAAATGTGGCATAATTCATCCAAAGATTTGAACTTTTTAAAGTAATAGAGTCATATAAAGGAGCAATCAAACTTTGCTTGAAGATGTCTTGAAGCTCTTTATCTTCCTTAGGATTGGTCATTTTAGCTAACATTGTCTTGTACCTCAAAACATATTCATTAATTGGTTCATTGGTTCCTTGTTTAATTTTTGTAATTTGGGCATAGGAAACCTTTTCAGTAATGTTAATAGAGAAATGTGCCAAAAACTAATCTTGAATGGGTTTGAATGTGTTTATTGATTAGGTTGGTAAATCATATAACCACCTTAAAACATATTTTGAGCTCCTTGGAAATAATTTGGTTAAAATTTTATCATTAGAGGCATAATCAAGGCATGTCACATAAAAAGATTTACTATGTTGTTTAGGATCACCCCTGCCATCATAAAATGTTAACTTAGGTGCAATAAAATTAGATGGAAAGGGGTGTAAGATATCTCTGGTGCAAGAGTATTATGTAACAACTCTTGTGAATCAATAGCATAAGGTGATTTCATAGAGTTTTATTCAATATTTTAAACCGTAGTTTGTAAAAATTTTATTATTTCGACAAGAAATTGCACCTCTTGGTATTTTAGGTGGTATATTTTAGAAGTCACCAAAGGAGGTGTACCCTTAGGTTAGGTAGATATAGGCATTGAAATTGGAAATTAGGTTTAAGTATCAAGGTTTTTTATGTAAGATGTGACAATAGTAGTTTCAAGAAATAGAAATGGGAATACATATCATGTGCCCCCATTAGAAGTGTGAAGTAGTAATGTGCTCAAGGGGAGGGTTGTTGGTATATGGGGATGACCCATAACTCTAATAGTTTGATCAATAGATGGACCTACTTGTTCATCTACGCTTTTTGTTTTTTTTAGTTTCTAATATGGTTCTTAGAATTTCATCAAGATATTCAGGGTTTGGATGAATACACTCACAAAACAAAGCAATTACTTGCACTTTCTCATGATCTATTTGTTCATGTTCATCGGTTTCATTAGACTCATGGTTTTCATTATTACAATCTTCTTATATGATAACCTCATCAATATGTTTCTCATTCTCAACATGTGTATCATCATGGATCATAGGATTAGGCCTTTTATTAGTTTAAGCCATCTTAGGTGGTAGGATGGAAAGCTCAATGTGTTTAATATGCACACCTCCCAATCTAGAGATATGCCTAGGTTGTATGCAAAATATTATACATGTGGAGTGAATAAGTACAATACTCTAAAACCCTAGCTAATTGAAAAACCTAAGAATAAAAAAAAATGCATTCATATAGACCGTGTTCACCAAATGTGTAACCTCAAAATCTAGATTGGGTAATCTAGGGTTAAATGGTTAGAGATAGCCTAGGGTACAAGGATGGTATATTATCTCTAAAACATGTCAATTAATTACAAAACTTAGTTAAACATATACTAGATTTATTATGTTGATATATGCTAAAAAAATTACAACTATGCTAGATATTAAGTGATAATGGAAATAAGGTATTTAGTTGGTTATAATGCCAATATGGAATTAGATTTGGAAATGGAATGGAATAGACAAGCTCTAGATTATGGTTCAGTCACCTTATTCTATAAATTATACCTTTGTACCCATGAACACTTGTGTCAGCCTGGGATGGTTGTGTTGACACTTCAATTTGACTTGGATGAACATGTCTAGAATAGAATACCTACTAAATTTTGGTGTGACCACCTTGATGCACCTGGGTTTTATGTCACCTTTATTCTAGTGCATTCATATATGGGTCACAAACTATTAATCCTTTTCAAATAGCAAAACCCTAGCTCTTCATCTTCATAGTGGTTATAGAAAAAATAGGTTAGTGGGCACATGGTGTCAAGCTGCCCCAAAGACCCCTTTGTCAATGAGCACTACCTACATAGCTAATAATCCAAATAGGGCCTTGAACTTATGTAGTTATACCCTACATGTTGGCTTGTGTGTGCATCATGCAATGTGTGATAATCAAATACAATAGTGATGTAGCTTGTAGCTTAGCAAATGTGGCTCATGTAATTCTCCTTCAATAATTTAGATGTAAATATATGTTGTCCCTATAACTGATATAGAAATAGCAACAAATAGGTAAGTTTTTCTCACTTGAATGCTTGATTGAGTGATTTTGGTAAGTTTCCTTGTGAGTAGGTAAGAAGTTGTTAGGTGAAGAATGAATGAGGTTTGATCTTGTATTTATACCAATCCCTTTGGAGAATATCTCACATAAAATCACTTCAACTGACCTTTAAGACATGTTTCAGTTACAAATTTGATGACTTTAGGGCAATGTACACTTACGTTTGGGTAGGAAAACTTGTGTTGACATAGACATCTTACTAGGATGCAAGTGTCTGAGTAACTAGAAAATAGGCACAAGTCCAGAACTTATAGAGATAGATGATAATCATGTTTATAATATTTTAAACATGATAAGAGATTTGATTCATCAAAATAACATTGGTCAGACTAAGAGATAAGTAATATGCACATAGAGATAGTGTATGCAAGCCTTTTAGTAGAGGTAAAGGTCTAGAATTTGAAGGTACATCCATGATATGTATTTTCCAAGTGTACAAGACTAAGGTGCTATATAATTTATAAATAATGTTTGCATTTTCCCCACCTTTAATTTGATAATGAAATTACTAGTTTAAAGGAAAATAAATGCATACATAGGTGTGTATAACACACCTTGCATTTTCTTGAGTCCAACTTGAGTTATTTGTTGGTGATTAATCTACAACCAAGAGCATGTTATAATATATAATCAATGCATATAATCTAAAATTAAAAGCATTGAAATGATTGAAATTAAAAGAGAGAAAGGTTTAGAAGTACACATGTCTATCGATGCAACGACCTTGCCTTTTGTCAATATTTTTTGAAGAGATGTATCATTATGAATCATTAGAGTTTAAATAAGGACAAATATAAAATTTGGAAAGTTCATATATCTAAAGAGATAGAGAGATTGGACGAAACATGCCCCCATCTTTGGATAAAATATGAGTTGTCATCCATCAATTGAGATTAGCTCAACCGTGCAACCCAATCATACATATAACTTGGTAAGCTAAGTGAATCAAGTCAACTCACACTATAAAATTGGTGAGGTTGGATGATTTAATCAAGTCCAATCTATAAACTTAGAAAGATTGAGTGATCTAATCACTTCAACCATACCAAAATTGAACCAAATATTTTAATAGATCAGCTTAATATAGTCCATAAAAGTCTAACCTAGTGGGTGATTGCAGTCCATATAAGTGTTTGAAATCTGAAAGATGATTTGATTTTGCTAATTTCATCTGATCTTTGCATAACATATGCAATTTAGATATGTTTCATGATAAAACTATGTATAACATTAGTACCAATGTATATAATTCTACCAAAAATGTGTATATGAATCATATAACTACATAATTTGACCAAAATTAAAATTGTGTAAGTGTGGAGAATATGTTTCCAAAACATGCCCTCACTAAATGTCTAAAACTAAGACTAGTGTATGTGTGGAGAACATATTTCCAAAACATGCACCCACTATAATCTAAATATAATGAACTATGAAAAATATGGAAGCCATACCTCTATGGCATGCCCCCACTAATATGCCCCCCCTCCTATTTTGAGGTGAGGGGAAGTAAAAACTAGTAGACACCTTATCTTAAAAGGATAAGATAATTGTATAATCTATGTATGAAGCAAGTAGTATATATAAGGAACATGTCTAGGTAGATACATCATTGAATAACTAAGAATAATATTACATCAATTCCTAAGGTGCATGATATATATCATGGCAATGTCTAGATAGTAACATTAAAAGCTAAACAAGTAACAAAACACACACACAAGAGCACTCAAAGCAAATCAAAAGGCAATGGTCAAAGGATACCTCAAACAAGGGTCATGCTCAAATGTTGCACAATTAAAGGGACATGACTTAGTCAAATTTCCATAAAATCAATAATGACATATTCAAAAGTCAACATACAACAAACAATGACATTTATAAATGTCAAATAGGAAAACAAAGGCATGGGGGCCACAAACAATGGACCATATTCAAATGCTCAAACAAGAAAAATAAGACACTTATGGAAGTGCATAAAGGAAAAGTATAAGTAGCCAACATAAAAATATCATATGAGTCCCTGAATACATGTGTTAGTAAAAAAACATTAAGTACATAACATATCACGTACATTGTGAAAGGTATAAGCATGGACAAAGATGTGTAAGCACATAAGCTCAAACATGATAATGTAAAGTGATCATAAAATGATATAACCTAGATTTATTGTGATAAAAAAAGTGGATGCACCCAATTTCCACATAACATGAGTAGAGGGAAGGCCCAACATCTATTATTACATATATCATGTATATGTGCATGTCTAAATCACACTCAAAAGATGCGTGAAACACATGTATCTATAAATAAATGATATGTTATATACCAACATGGAACTAAAAACATATATGGCAACGAGATAATATAAAATGTAAATGATGAACAGATTTTTGAATTTTTGAATTTTTTAATTTTTTAATTTTTTTGGTATTTTTGGATATGTCAAAGAAAAAGACTCTCCTATGATGTCATCCAATAGATGCTCATAGGTATCTCCTTACAGGGAACCTGATGCAATAAAATGGTGGTACTAATAAGGAGCATGTATAGGCATTATGTTTATCATTATAGAATTTGTAATGCTATGCGTATTTAAAATAGGACTCTATGGTCATGAAGAAATAATAGGAGCAGGGGTTCGTGGAACCCATCATTAAGTGTTTTATGGTTGCTTTCGAATAGCAGTAATAATAACATGTTTAGTTGCTCTAGATATATGAATACATTGTGTAGTAGATAAAGATATCATGGAACCCATTATGGATCTATGATGCAATGGTTTCTCAAGTACCGGTCATCACATAAATGGGATTGCCTATTGTTTACCATTTTGTGAAAGATTAACCTTATTAAGTTTGATAACTAATTGGGTAGGTATAAACTTTTCTTGTTCAATTAGATGATCATCTAGAATTCTATAAATTGTAATCACCCAATTTGATTGAATATATTTAACACACACATGCACTAGAAGGTATTATCAAAGTGTATGTATCCAAGGTCATCCCAATAGCATATCAGAGACACCCATGGAAAATATAACTAAGAAGTTAGTAACCATGTGTGCATGACCCACCTATAAATTTAATTCAATCTCACTAAGAACTTATTGTGAGGTCCCATAAATTGATATAATTGATCTGGTTTAAGGATATCAATCATGATTTATATAACCCAAATGTGTAAGTAATGTTATGTTATAAATGTTCTCACTTGTAGCATTATCAATCATAACAATGTGTATAGGCTGGTGATCAAGATATACTCAAATGAATAAGGAATGAATATTGGAATCATTATCCACAATCTCACTATCATCAAAAGTAATAGAGGGTCTTTGAACCATATGAGGTGTATGTCGTGTATAAGTACCAATAATCCTATTCAATGGGTGCCCACAATGTGATGGATGAGTGTGTGAATTTTATGCCATTTTCACTTCCAAATGTTTCTTATAATAGTCTTGCAAAGGATTGTTAAATATTTTTTGTTTGTGTTGATCATTAGGTTGTGAACCTGATTCCTTTGGAGAATCATCAAATGTAATCTTTTGATCATTTATGAGGTATTATAGCTTATACTTCAAAGTAAAACATATGCTCATAGAATGCCCAAGGCCATGGTGATAGTCACAATAAGCATCCACGTTATACCCTTTAGTTAAAGGTGTACTCATATCAACCTCTATAGGATGAGGGAGAGATATGAGGTGACACTCTATAAGCCAAATGAGTAATGAAGAGGGAGGATTAGGTAAGCATGTAAACTATCTAAATTTTGCATTGGATAACACAAGCGGATTAGGTTGTGATCTTGCATTAACCGTGGTGGCTATTTCCTTTTTAGGCTTAAGAGGTTTGACATTATAACTTGGTTTGATAGTAAACTTGGTATTAGAAGTAGATGTTTTTAGTGTGTTTGATATATACTTAATTTTTTTCAATGAGATAAGTTTCATTTCATGATCGTGAAAAATGTGGCATAAATCATCAAAAGATTTTAACTTTTTGAAAAAAATAAACTCATGTAAAGGAGCAAACAAACTTTGTTTGGAGATGTCTTGAAGATCTTTTTTTGCCATAGGATTGGTCATTTTAGGTAACATTATCTTGTGCTTCAAGACATATTCATTAATTATTTCATTGGTTCTTTGTTTAATTTTTTCAATTTGGGCATAGTAAACCTTTTCGGTAATGTGAGTAAATAAGTGTGCCAAAAATTGATCTGCAAGGGGTTTGAATGTGTTTAGTGATTATGTTGGCAAATCATAGAACTACTATAAAGAATAGTCTTTTAAGCTCCTTGGAGATAATTTGGTAAAAACTTTATCATGGGAGGCATAATCAAGTCATGCCACATAAAATTATCAAAGATTTTGTTTAAGATCATCCTTGCCATCATAAAATATGAACTTAGGTGTAACAAAACCAGTTGGAAATGGGTGCAAAGATATCTCTGGTTCAAGAGGATTATACAAAACCTCTTGTGAATCAAAGCATAAGGTGATTTCATAGAGTTTTATTAAATATTTGTAATCTTGGTTTACAAAAGTTATATTGCTTGGACAATAGCTTGCACCTCTTGGTATGTTAGGCGAGATATTTTAGAAGTCACCAAAGAAGGTTTACCCATAGGTTGGGTAGATATAGGCATTGAAACCAAAAATTGGGTTGAATTATTAAAGTTTTCCATGTAATATGTGGTAATAGTAGTTTTAGGAAACAAGGGTTGAAATACATATCTTGAACCCCCATTAGAAGTATGAAATGGTAATGTGCTCAAGGGGAGGGTTGTTGGTATATGGGGATGAGCCATAATTCTAATAACATGACTAATAGATGGGCATGCTTGTTCACCTATGTTTTTTTCATTTTTAGTTTCTAATATGGTTCGTATGATTTCATCAAAATATTTAGGTTTTCTACAAATATGTTCATGAAACAAAGCAATTACTTACACTTGATCATGATCTATTTTTTAATGTTCATCGATTTTGTTAGACACATGGTTTTCATTATCAGAATCTTCTTCTATGATAACCTCATCAGTATGTTTCTCATTCTCAACATGTGTATCATGGTGGATCATAGGATTAGGCCCTTCATTATTTTGAGTCATCTTAGGTGGTAGGAGGGGAATCTCAATGTGCTCAATAGGCACACTTACCAATCTAGGGTTACGCCTAGGTTGCATGCAAAATAATATAAATAAGAAATGAAAAAGTACAACAATCTAAAATCCTAACTGACAAAAAAATCTAATAATTAAAAAAAAAATACATTCATATAAATCGGGTTCACCATATGTTTAAATCTAAAATATAGATTGGGTAATCTAAGGTTAAATGGGTAGAAATAACCTAAGGCACAAGGATGGTAGACTATCTCTAAAGCATGTTCATTAATTTCAAAACTCAGATAAATATATACTAACTTTATTATGATAAGATATGATAAAAATAAAAAGTACAAATATGCTAGATATTTCAATGATAATGAAACAAAGATATTTAGTTGGTTTAGATGCTAATATAGATCTGGATATAGAACAAGAAAGGAATAGATTGGATCTAGATTCTGGATTAATCACTTGATTCTATAAATTATACCTCTATAGCCATGGATACTTGCATCAACATGGGATAGTTGTGTTGATGCTTATATTTAACATGAACATAGGTGTCTAGTAAAAAATACCTACTAAAATTGGATGCAACCACCTTGATGCTTCTAACTTCTGTGTCACCTTCATTCTGGTGCATTCAAATATAGATCATAGATTGTCACTCCTTTTCAAATAGAAAAACCCTATCTCTTCATATTCATAGTGGCTATGGATAAAATGGGTTAGTGGACACATGGTGTCAAGCTACCTTAAAGACCCTGCTATCAATGAATATTTCCTACATGTCCAATACTCTGAAGATGGCCTAAAACTTTTGTAGTTCTCCCCTATGTGTTGGCTTATGTGTGTATCATGCAATGTGTGATAAGCAAGAACAATAATGACTTGGCTTGTAACTTGGAAAATTTGGATCATGGAATGTCCCTTCAACACTTCATACATGTAGATGTGTTGTCCCTATGATTGATATAAAAATAGGATAAAATAGGGAACCTTTGATCACTTGAGTGCTTGATTGAGTACTTTTGGTAAGTTACCTTGTGAGTAGGTAAGAAGTTGCTAGATTATGAATGAATCAGGTTTGATCTTGTATTTATATCAATCCATTTGGAGAATATCTTGCATTAAATCACTTAGTATAGCATTTAGCATACATTCATTTGAAAAATTGATTAATTTAGGTCACTGGACACTTGCATTGGGGTAGGTACACTTATATCGATGTAGGCATTTGACTAGGATGTAAGTGTCCAGGCAATTAGAAAATAGGCATAGGTCTAGAACTTACAAAGATAGATGATAAGTAGGTTTATAACATTTTTAGTATGATGGGGCATCTGAGTCATCATAATAACATTGGTTGGATTAATACATAAGTAATAGGCACCAAGAGAGAGTATATGTGAGCCTGTTATTAGTGGGAAGGGCCTAGAAGTTGAAGGTACATTCATGATATGTATTTGTCAAGTGCATAAGACTAAGGTGCTATATAAATTAGAAATAGTGTCTACACTTGGAAGTAAAGTAAGTTTTTAAAATCTAAATCAAAATTGTGTGTTTATTTTAGACTTAAATAGAAAATTTTGTTCATTTTACACCCCAAATTAAAATGTATGCAAAAAAGAAAATTTTTTGACTAGTTTTAAATCCCACTTCTTTGGCTAAGGCCCTGTAATAAATTTATAAATTTGCGTTGTAATCCTAGATTTATGACACATAGTGTTTCCCTGAAACATAGGGTGTTTCCATTGATATGCAAGACATTTTCATTGATTTTAGGGCCATTTTCACCGATTCCTACAAAATAGACAAAAGACAAAAAATTTAAAATTTCATCAATTTATAAGGCATTTCTACCAAAAACAAAAAAATATAAGGCTTTTACCAAAGGGCATTTTTACTGATTTGCACATTTCTACGGATTTGAGGGACTTTTTTATTGATGTTTAGTATATTTCTATCAACTACAATGACCTATAAAAAAAATTTAAAAAAAAAAGGTGAAATCATTATTTTGTTAGGTGTTTTCACTATTTTTGGAGATGAATCCACCAAAATAAAAGGCATTTCCACTGATTCCATCTTAGACAAAATTAGGAAGTTTTTGAAGAAAATCAGATGAAGTAACTTAGCATTTAAATCACCTCTAGTAACTAGAAGAACAAGAAAGGTTTAGAAGATTTTGTGGGTTAATCAGCTCTAATCGGAGGTACCATTATGTAGATCAATAATCCAAAAAGGGTTAGATCATTGTTAGTGAATAGAATAAAAAACAATTGAAAGACCATAACTAATTCCTAGATCATAAGCCTAATTCTTATGATTGAACAAAACTAAGCAAATAATGAATCAAATGAAAGACAAAACATAAACATTTATAACTCTTTGAATGACTTCCTTTACTTATTGGTGTAAATAGGTATGTGCTAGGCTTGTAGAACTAGAGGTATTTAGCAATGTCCACTTTGCATGCGGGCATCTCCTCCCCTTATCCACACTTAGATTGGCTTGGGAATTGGCATGAGAATGGTGAAGCTCCTTATGTATTTTGGAATAGTAAGTTTAGGTTGAATAAACTTGTCTATAATGGAGGGGGGATCTTCAATTTATAGACTGGTTGAATCAATGAGGACCATCCATCTTGATCTTCAAATGAATGGTTATAAATGAGTCCTTTCCCTCATCAATATTGGAGTTTAGAAATGTAAGAAGGTCTATTTAAGTAAATTTGAAGTGTGAAAGGGATTTGGAATAAAAGTGCAATCATGACCCCTTTTGGATTGTGTAAGAGGGTGTAAGGAGTGTGTAAGAAGGTGTAAGAGAGGTTTAAGAGTTTGCTTCCACTCCTCTCCTTTACCATTGACTTTCCTTGTGATGTTACCCAGATGAGGTAATATTGTAATTTGATTTTAGATAAATAGATAATTCCAAATCCATGGATTTTTATATTAGAGGAAGTTTAGGTTAATTAATTACGTGATTAATTAACCACTTAGGATAATGTGACCTTCGCATTCTTATTTTACCAATCAATTATTCATTTAATTATCTTATAATAATACTTGCAAAGGATCAATTTGATTTGGGATGTTGATGTCGAATTAAATGTTACGATATGATGCATTACCCTAATCAGGGATGTATCATCATAATTTTAGATTAAATCAATAGTTGTGTGAATAATTGGCTTAATTGATAATTTTTTATTAGTTTTGATTGCAGTTAGACATGAAAGTGGTGAAAACGAAGTGTCTACACTAACCATTTATTATCCTTTTTGTATTGTAATAGTATTAGTTATTTAATTAGCTTGTGATGCCTTACTACGTAAGCCCAACCCTCAAGTAATAAGAATAATTAGTAATTAACTCTAGTGGTTATGTAAACTCAACCCTTGAGTATTATGTTTAAAGTTATAAGGATATTATGGTTAAGATTGTAATGCCTATATATAAATATTGTAAGAAAGTAAAAGCATCTATCTATATTTTGTAATTTAAGCTTTGCTCTCAAGGAGGTTTCCCACTCGAAGAAGACTAAAATATATGAATATAAGCAATTTTTGTAATTAATTCTAAAATCACTAGAGTATTCTATCCATTTTTGCATATTGTTATCTCATTTGGCTAATTTTTTCAAGTAGATTCGTATCAAGTGGTATCAGAGCTCTTTACATAGTTGTGTTTCACAATAATTTTAGTAGTTTAGGGGTTTTTTTAATTGTCTAGTGTATTCTCTCATCTTACCCAATTGGGATCTTGTAGATCATAAAGTGGTAATAGAAGTGGCAGTACTAAGATTTTTGTCCCAAATCTGCCCATGTTTTTCCTACAAGTAGTTTATTTTGGTTTTTAGGTTAGAAACCCTCTCCCAAGCGTTTTAAAATGTTGCTTAAATTTGTCTTTTTCTTCTAAGTACAATGTTATTAGCAGGTGAAGTGAAGTGTGTTCCACCAATACACAAACCTCTGATAATGTCTTATACATATCATAGCTTCCATGTAACTTTTGAGTATATTTTAAATACATAGGGTATTTTCTACAATAGGAAGCCTTCGACTATTTATATTATGTGATGCACCAATAAGCGGTTAGGCTTATAAAGTTACTCATGTCACACCTTAGAGAGGGGATAATGGGTTATGGGACAGTTCAATCATCTAATAATTAGAGATATAAAATATTTTTATGACAAATATCATTATATTTTTGAGCTCATAAACTAGACACAACCTATAATAACCTTCCATGTGTTATCCCTGATATTCTTGGAGTCCCAAATCCGTAGTTGATTTTTTGGAAACACAATACCAAAATAATTATGAAAAGGGTAGGAATATTCTATCATTATATATAAATATAGTAACAATAGCATCTTGAAGGGTTAGAATATTCTAGAAAAGTTATCTAGATAAAGTGTAGTAGCCAATTAATAAAAGAGATAAACCCCCAAAAAAGACAAGTTGATTTTCTCTTTGTGCAGATATTTTTTCTATAATTCCCCATAAATAAAAAAGAAAAAATATGTATCATAATGATGGGTCTATGTTCTTAAGATATTTCCTTATATAAGTTAGATGAGGACCTCTAGACAATGCAGATAAGACACTCCATTTTACTCCATAAAGTATTCAAATTAGACAAGTTAGGTCTCATTTGTGACTTGGTAAATAAACTGAATCAACTAAATGATAAGAATAATACCATAATCCAAAGAAGTGTGACTAATTATAGTGGCAAGCATCACTCTCACAATACCCCCATCATACTATAGGCTCCAACACCATACATCACAACTAGCTTTTTTAAAATTCACTAGAGATGATAGTACCAATTAGAAGTATAAGGCTAATAAATATTTTTCTTTCCATCAAACTCTCACAAATAAAAAACTTCCAATAGCTTCATTCAACATGGAACATGAATATATTAAATGGTACTAGAGATTAGAAAATACACTTGTAACTATCACATGGGATAAGTTTGGTAAACACCTATTGACTTGATTTGGCCCTAGTGCATATGAGGACTTCACTAGAGTACTAGATAAATTACAAAAAAATCACTTGATCCATATACTAGACTCATTTTAAAAAATTGGTCGATCAAACAAAGGGCCTAAATGTGAACTTTATAAAAAAAATATTCATCAATAAATTGAAATATGGCATTCATGTATAGGTCAAGATGTTCAAACTTATTTATTTGATGGAAGAAGTTAGTTTATCTAAACTCATTGAGGAAAAAATTGAATCCAAACATTGTCCGTATAATCCACCATTAGTAAGAAACCCTCAGTAGTTTCAATACACCCTAGATCAAGGAACCTAACCACCTCAAATCAAACACCTAACACATGAGGAGATGGGCACTCTCTAACAAGAAAAAGTATGTTATAATTGTGATGACAAATAAAACCTAAGCCATGATAATGTCAAACAAAAAATACATCTCTTGGATGTTGAGGCACCTTCCATGCTATAAATATTAAATGATTATGAAGATGACTCAAATGGTGAATAATAAGAATAGAAGAGTCTAAGTGAGGATCCTTCCCTTGAAATTTCAAAGCATGCCTTAACAGGGATCACAACTTCTCAAACTATGAAGGTATTTGGGTACCTCAAGGTGCATTTTTCTAATTATCCTCATTGACTCTAGAATTGCTCATAACTTCATTGATGTTCATATTGCCAAGTAAGTGGGTTATTATGTGTATCCATGCAAAAATATTTAGGTGATGATAGCTAATGGAGGAACATTGGTTTGCAAAGTAAAATGTCAACATTTCAAAGTTTTAATGGGTGATTACAATATTAAATCTAACATGTTCACATTGTCATTAGGTAGTTGTGACATTATCTTAGGAGCTCGGTTGCTTATCTCATCAGGACTTATCTTATGGGACTTCTTCGAATTGTGGATGCAATTCACAATCATAGGGAAACAATACACTCTACAAGGAATTATAATAGGACCCACTCAATTTATTATTTCTTGTAGTATGGTTTAGCTAGTAAAAAGGGGTTCTTTAGGGATGGTGACTCAAATTAGTGAAGTCCACATGACATATACTTGGACATCAATGGAACTATCAGAATTGTAGTTGATTCCTCATAAACACTCTCAAGTTTTTTCAAACCCTAAAGGATTACCTCCATAATGCTCACATTATCACATGATACCACTCCTATTGGGTAGTTAGTCACCAAACATTCAACCATATCAATACCCTTAAAACCAAAAAATGAAAATTAAGAAGATGGTCCAAGAATTACTTCAATAAATATTTATTCAATGAATTTTTATCCCATCTTTATCACTAGTGCTCCTCGTGCATAATAAAGATGTGTCTTAGAGGTTATACATGAATTTTAGGGAGCTAAATAAACTCACAATTAAGAAAACAAATCCCAATATAATGATTGATGAACTACTAAATGAATTACATGGAGCCTACATTTAATCCAAGTTAGAATTATGTCCTATCTACCATCTAAATCAATTATGAGAAGAGTATATCCCTAAGACAAGATTTCCAACTCATGATGGCCACTATGAGTTATTGGTGATTCCATTTGGCTTCATGAAT
This sequence comes from Torreya grandis, assembly GCA_037957365.1. NCBI lineage: Eukaryota > Viridiplantae > Streptophyta > Pinopsida > Cupressales > Taxaceae > Torreya > Torreya grandis. The sequence goes on along the minus strand of JARHVA010000888.1, from coordinate 3,877,098 downwards.
GTTCCATCATCATTGTAAATCCTAATGAACTAGATTTTTTTTCCTTGTATTTTCAAATCAATTTTGGTGTCCTTTGATGACATTTTTGTATACAACACAACATGGGAATACCATTTACTATGCACATATATGATCCTACATCCCCTAGTTAATAATCAATTATATGCAAAATTCTCAAAGTGATTTATTGGTAGTACAATGGTAGAATGCCTCTAGCATATTACCTCAATGGAGGGGATTATGATGGATCTCAATAAAATTGAGGATGTATAAAATTGGAGAAAACCTAAAACCCTTAAAAATCTTTGGATATTTTTAGATCTCATTGGTTGTTATCATAAATTTGGCAAAGACTATGGTAAAATTTCCACTCATTTGACTACTATGTTATAGAATATTTTGTTCGCCTAGTCTAAACCACTATAAAGTGCATGTGCATGCCTCAAATTGGCCATGTGTACTACACCTATGTTATTCGTGCATGATTTCTCCAAACCATTCATAATTGAAAGTGATGCTTCAACCATAGGAATTGGTGTAGTATTAATTCAAGAATCATAACCTTTGGCCTTTAATATAAAATATATGTCACATAATATTATGGTCAAATCCACACATGATAAGGAAATTTTATCCACTCTACATGTTGTAACTCACTACAGCCATGTCTTTTGGGGTGACAATTATACATTAAGATAAATCACCATAGTTTGAAGTACTTTTTAGAACAAGGTATCTCATCACCACAACAACCAATCTAGGTTTCCAAACTTTTGGAATATTATTATGAGATTTTATACAAGAAAGGAAAGGAGAATGTTTTGGTTGATGCCCTATCCTACAAATATGAAAATTAAAGGAATTATGTGTCATGTATGTACCTACCCAAAATTAATTATGAATTCCAACAAGAGTGGAAATAATATGTGCATGCTAAACTACTCATTGGTTAGTTCACCATGGACTCCACAACTAAACCTTGTTACTCTTAATATGGCTATTTATTATGTTATCACAGGTAGATTGTGTTTGTTGTAAATTATGCTCTTTGGGATAATTTTTTGCATCAACTACATGATCAACATCAACAAGACATTCTAACTTATTATAGACTTATGCAAGATTCAAAAGAACCTTATTTTGGGATGAGATGAAACAAGATATCAAAACTTTTATCACAAAATGTGATACATGTTAGCATCACAAGGAATAAACTATGCATACCCCATACACGTATAAATGTTATGAATACTTACTACAATATAAACTAACATATCCATAGATATGATTAATGAATTGCCCAAGTTAAGTGATAACTCAATTATCTTTGTGGTGGTCAATCGTCTATCCAAATATGCCCATTTCCATTTAATATCCAACCCCCATAAAACATCAACCATGGCACAAGTATATATGGGCCATTTTTTTTGCCTCCATGGTATTCCCATAACTATTATATCTAATCGTGATCCCATCTTTGCTAGTAAATTATGGAAAAAAACTATTTAAACTAGAAGGAACATAACCTAAAATAAGTTCAGTATATCATCTACAAATTGATGGTTAAATGGAAATTATCAACCAATGTTTTGAGACTTACCTGAGTTTTTTTCATTTAGAGAAACATATGCATTAGGCTAAATAGTTACCTCTTGTCGAATGGTAGTACACCACTTCTTACCAAACCTCCACAAAGATGACACCATAATAAATCATGTATGGCTAGTTACCACCATCTCTCACATCCTAGCTTCCAAGAATCTCTTAAGTGTAAATAATCACTTAAATTTAAGCTAAATAGAGAATCTAATTCAAATTTTTAGAAACAACTTAGTATACTCAAAACCATATCAAGAAACAAACACATCAACACTGCTCAAAGCACTCATTTTCCATAGGGGACATGGTTTTTTTGTACCTCTAACCATTTAAGTAGATTTACTTGAAGTTCAAAGGCACTGAGAAGTTAGCTTCTATATTTTTTGGATCATACCAAGTGTTACAACAAATCAGGGATGTCATGTACAAATTAGACCTACCTCCATCTTCTAAGATTCATCATGTCTTCCATGTTTCATGTTTGAAGGTGGTCATTGGACAATGTGTTCATGTTTATAAGACCCTTATTAGGTTGGATGAAAAGAGCTACATCATCCTTGAACAAAATGATTTTTTAAGAAAATGTACATGTTCACTTTGTAACTAAACCATCAGTAATATCATGGTCCAATGGTGTGGCATACAACTAGAGGATGCCACTTGAGAACCTTTTTACTAGTTTCAATAGTAGTTTCCATATCTCAAACTTTGAGGATAAATCATTTCAAAGGGAGAGGGCATGTTAGGACCTCGATGTCCTAATCATCTATTATTATTTTTGCATTGTAATGTTAACTAGCTCTAACATCCCTTTTTATGGAAGGATGGCCCTTGAGTTTTAGGTTAGGTTTTTAAAAGGATATTAGGGTTAGGGTTGTAATGCCTAATATTGATATTGTAAGGAAGGAAAAACACATTTGTAATGCTTATATATTTATTTTTCAAGGAAGGAAAAACATCTATGTATATTTTTTAATGTGAGATCTGATCTTAAAGAAGTTTCTCCATTAAAGAGGCTTACAATATGTAAATATATTCATGGTATATATATATATTCATGGTATATAATTAATTCTAAGTTGCTTGAGTAATTTGTTAATTTTTACATATTTTAATTCTATTTGGTTGATTTCTAAAATTAGATTCATAACACATTGAATTTAAAAATTAAAAAGATAAAAAAACATATTTTAATAATGAATAGAAGGAAGACTTTTAAATTATGCACACATATAAAGATTTACCATTTGGGAGATATGTTAGTAGATAAAAATCCCTCAAATCTATCATACTAACATATTCTTAGAGGGTGGAAATTGGGGTTGGAAGGTGTGAAATACACTTAATATAACTTAATTGAGGGTATTTTTGTCATATATGTGCCTAACAATGAAAATTACTTTGTTAAATTGGGGGTTTTAAACATTAGATGGCTCAAGAATTTTTTGCCAGCAAACATCCTGCTAAAAAACATACAGATCTTTTCTAGATAATTTTTACATGTGGTTATTGGTGGCCCCTATCTATTTATACATCTTCGTCTACTCGTTTGTATTTTGTTCTCCATTATTTTTTCTTGGTCAAGAATGGTTTTCACACTAGTTTTATTTTTATATATCTATAACCTTGTATGATATTTTCAAGTGTTGTTGGGTTTTGTTCTTTCTAACTTTCTAGTTTTCTAGTATTTTGATAGCTGCTTACAAATTTATACCACTTGACACTTGTTTAAGTGGTTTTTGTATAGGTAATGGCCCTTTAACCCTTGTTTATAATATAAAAAACTAATGCTTAGAAGTGTTTTTGGGTACCCTTACAATATTCATTGAAATAGCTGCGGTGATGAAAACTTAAAATATTAAAACATATTTTAATATATAGACACTTAATAGATGAATTGTACTAATTTCATATATATATATATATATGAAATTAATATCTCTATATTATTTTTAATTTTGATGTCATTTTCCACCAATCGGTGGAAATTTTACAAAGAAGATAATGAATTATTAATCAATGTGTTATATGAAAAATCCAAGATAAGAACCTTGAGAATAATAGTTTTTGATGTATGTGTGTGCGCGCATGCATGCATGTGTGTGTGAATTAATTAAGGTTCCAATTTTATAAATTAGATATACTAAACAAGATACATATATTTTCTTACAAAAAACATTTTCTCCCTATTCTGCACTTCTTGATAACCATTCATCCTTGTTGGAAAAAAAATCAAATAACATCATGTAAAATTAAATTACCTTAGTTTTAGTACCTAATGCATGTGTAACTATTATATTCACTTTTTCAATTAGTCTACATTGGAAAATGTGTAAACATTTATTTTCACATTCTAAAATTTGAACATTGACTTTGAAATACATATATATATATGCATATGTGTATTTATGTACGTATATTTGTATACACAACTATGTGTGTGTGTGTGTGTGTGTGTGTGTGTGTGTGTGTGTGTGTGTGTGTGTGTGTGTGTGTGTGTGTGTGTGTGTGTGTGTGTGTGTGTGTGTGTATGTATATGTATATGTATATGTATATGTATATGTATATGTATATGTATATGTATATGTATATGTATATGTATATGTATATGTATATGTATATATATACATATACATATACATATACATATATATATATATATATACATATACATATATATGTATGTATGTATGTATGTATGTATATATATATATATATACACATACATATATACATACATATATATATATGTATGTATGTATTTATGTATAAATACACACACACACAGGTGTGTGTGTATCCATATACATGTGTGTGTATATACATATGTGTGTGTATACATATATGTGTGTGTATACATAAATGTGTGTATGTATACATACACACACATATATATACATATATGTGTGTATGTATACACACACACATACACACACACACACACACACACACACACACACACACACACACACACATTATTTGTTAGTTTTTTATTGTTAGAAGACTATACTAATTCCTTAGGTAAATTCAAATATTTTTAGATCTTAAAAATTATAAAAATATTTGTCTTATTCTACATATATTTGAAAGTTTAAAATGAAGTGACATATGACATTATTTTTGGGCGAATTATAAGATGTATCACTAATTATTTCAAAAAAATAAAGGAGTAACTGAAAACTTTTAATTTTTCCTTCAATGTGGCCTGATAAAGGAAAAAATATAAATGGTTATCTATGACATCAAGGTATTATAAATTGTAAGAGAGATATTTATTTTTATTTTTTATATCTATAACATTTAGGCTCCACAATTGTAACAATATGTATGTTTGTCCTGACTAATTAGCTATCACTATAGGCGATTATTTTAATTTAATTTTAAAAGCCATTATTTTACCCTAATAATTTGGTTTAGAAACCTTGATATGATAGAAACTAGTATATAAATTCATATTACTAAATATAAAATTTAAGCATGAATTTAAATGTAAAAGCTTGAAACATATTGTAATGATTTGACAAGTGGCATGTACTAAATATAATAAGTGCAACAAAGGGATAAGCACTTGGATTTTTTTATTGACTGCCTAATTATGACTAACTTTTGACAGTGGAAAATAGATTGAAGTAGGCCTATGATTAATCAAGATATAAAATGGTGTTTCTATCTATATAGGGTTAGTTCCATAAGATTTAGGTCAGTATCAACTCTCAAAACTCACCTATAGTGATCAATAGTGACATGTATAGAAAATAAGGTCTATGACCAGACATTCACCTTCATTTATGTCTAAAAGTTATGTATGTGTGATGTTGAACCTTAATGATGTGTGTAACTCCAAAAATAAGCTTCTTTCACCATAAAATTTTAGGTGTGCTTGTGAGGGATAAAAACTTTTTAAAACCAAGAAATTATGTTGGGCTAAGTTGACCCCAATCACCCCCATTGATGATTAACCATTGCCTATATATTTGATACTCTAAGGAGGGAAATCAAGCCATATTTAGCTCTCCCACCTAGTGTAATTATGTAATTGTTCTCCTTCACTATATGAATACAACTAATGATTCAAAATTGATGCTTGGAAATGTTTGATTTGACTTCACTTTGGTAAGCTACAAACTTGGCCTGTGACTGCTCCTAGTGATTAATTTACATCTTGGGAGGAATATGACACTTTTTATTAATGTGTAATACTATATGGATGTGTATCATATAAGTGACAAGTCCTTTATCAAGTGAGGCCTCGATATATGTGTGTGTGTGTGTGTGTCTGTGTGTGTGTGTGTGTGTGTGTGTGTGTGTGTGTGTGTGTGTGTGTGTGTGTGTGTGTGTGTGTGTGTGTGTGTGTGTGTGTGTGTGAGCCCAATTTGGTAACTTTTCATGTTAGGCATATGGGTCAATTGTAAATAAATATTTTATTTTGAAAAGTAGATGTTGAGAGAGGGTTACTATTGATAGGCAAAAGTCAGTATTGATTAGTGATAGTGACCCAGTTTGATGTTAGTGCCCTGTACACATGAGGGAGGTTCACTATTGATATGTGCAAGTCAATATTGATTGGTGATATTGACCCAGATTGATGTTAATGACCTATATACATGAGGATTACATTGAGCATCTAGACATGTTTGTGCAAAATAACATGTAGGTCTGAAATAGACCATGAGATTGTTATAGGTGTGTAGCAATAGAATGTAAGGGTCAAGATCATAAGGTAGCATGTATTTGTGAGAGAATAATAGGTTAGGACTAAACTTGTGTGCACAAGTCATGCATGGTAAATATATGTCAAGCTTGTCTTTTTCAAGTTCTTAATACCAAATTTTAGTATCTACAGATGCTCCATTTTATTTTATTAATGGAATTGATAAATTAAAAAGAAATGATATACATGAGTGTGTACAACACACTTTATATTTGGTAGGAAGCTCAAATTGTGCAAGTAACTTAAAAGTAAAACCTACAACAAAAATTGGTAGTCAATGTCCATAAATTAAAATTTTAAAATTTAAATTTAAATTTGAAAATTAAAAATCAAGGAAGGAATATAGAAAAAGAATAAGTATTTAAATTTTATGATTGGTTATCAGATTGTGACTGACTTTGAATAGTGGAAAACAAACTGAAGTAGGCATGTTCTTCACCTATATCTATAACTATGTTTGTTTCTTCACAGAGTCAGTTCAATGATCTTTAGGTTAGTATCAACTATCACTAATGACTTTTATTGGTCAATAGTGACTTGTGCATAAAATAGGGTATGGGATCGTATGGTCACATTTTCCTACTCTAAAATATTTCTATGGGAAATGTCAAATCTTGATGATGTACATGACTTCATAAATTAGCATCCTTCACCTTGAAACCCTAAGTGTGATTGTTAGGACTAGCAACTTATAAAATTGAGAAAGTATAATAGGATGAGTTGATCTAAATCACCTACATTGATGATTGAGCATTGTCTACATATTTGATACTCGAAGGAGGAAAATCAAGCCTCACAGTTCTCACACCTAGTATGATTGTGTAATTATGTTTCTTGACTATATGAATGCAACTAATGATTTGGTTTTGATACTCAAAAATCCTTCCTTTGAGTTTGATTTGGCATGTTTTAGATCTGGTTTATGGCTTCTCCTAGTGACTTGTTTACAAATTTGGAGGAATATGGATTGTTTGCTCAATGTGCAATAGTGTATGGATGTGTACTGTAACATCCCCACTAGGATTTATTAAAAGAACGTAATATTTTTTATTATTATTCCATGAATTATTTCATTAGATTACACCATGAGAATCTAATTAGTGATATAAACACACTAACTAAGTATGTTAAACATAAATTAAACATGTAACTTTTAACAGTTATTGATCACTAACATCACATGTAACAAATCATAACTGCATAAGGACATAATTACATAAAATTCATCCACATCTGGTACAATAATATAGCCACTAATGTCAATGTATAGTAAGGAATAAATTACATTTCCAACTATCATTATGTCTCAACATAATTATAATAAGAGATACAATGCTTCACTGAGCATGAGCCACTTGAACTCTAGTATCTCTGAGAATCTCAAGTGTAGTCTCCAATAATTATTATAGTGGGGAGGGAGAGCATCATCTGACAACTTTTCCACACAACCATGGACCATCGATCCCTTGCACAATCCCTCAAATATGGAATGGCCTTCCCTTCATGAATGAGTAGATAGTGATAGTGTGGGAATCCAGAGAGACATGATAGTACCTGTGTGTTATAAGATTTCTATACATGATGTGTACCATAAAGAAAATATGTTCTAACATGATATTGCACAAACATGTAAATCATACATATGAAATTATAATATCTATTTAAACATTACTTTGGCCAAAAATTTTAAATAGCTAATGATCTCATGGACCAGACAAATTCAAACACACCATTTGTTCGGATTACCTTCATTTGACATTTTAGATGCTAACTAAGCTAGTGAAGTCCATCTCACTACTTAATTAGTACCCATAATTCAATATTTGTTTAACATTAAAACAACCAACAGATTCATGCAAATTATTTCTACTAGTAGGTACAAAACATGCTAAATATTGAAATAATCAAAATACATACATTTAGTATGTCAAACATATGAATGAATCTTTACAAAATTATTTAACACATTAACAATTAGCATAAAAAGTAAGTTTATTTACCAAATGGTTAAAATATATATTTGTACTGCATTCCCAAAATCTTCAAGTAAATTCAATCATTTACAACTAACAATATCTTAGTATATTGTTCATTTTACTCATTTTAAACCAACAGTGATAATTAATTAAAAGATCAATTAACTCATAAATGAACACATGTTCTTTCATTTATGAAACTTAATATTCTTTTATTAGGCTCTATGCATATAATAATAGTTCTTGAGCATTTGATTTTTTATGACTTAATTTACTCATCACATTCTATAATTATAGGCACACTTCCTATTGTATAAATATAAGTTATATACGTATATGAGAACCTAAGTTCTTGTATAGGTATATTTTGTATATTTATGTATTGGAAATAATATATATCCCATAATGTATATGATTAAACATACAAATATTATTCTAACCCATAAATACTGTTTTTCAATGTTCTTTTGAAAACTTTAAGTTTTCAACCAACTAATAACCTTTCATGAGAAAGGTTTCAAGAAGTAAAAAGGGTCTCAATTATCCCATAGTCTTTATTTCACCATTTTAGCATAAGAGATATTATTTCATTTTAGACTCAGATTCATTACTAATCGATTTCCCAACTTTTCTCTTGATTTAAGTCCTTCGACTGTGTATCAAAAGATCAAACTATATTTAATATAAAATCAACTAGCCTTAACATAATCATGTATGTTTTCAAATAAATCTAAATGCTCACAAATTATTGTTCCATTTTTGGTTCATTTGACTTCATGTGTTTACTGTTTAGAAGTCGATTATACTACAAATTTATTTCACCCCACACAATCAATATATCTCTATTCATACTCATAGTTTAAAACAAATATGCATAGTTAAGGTATATACTCATAGTGTTTATTGACATATGGATAAAGTTGTATATTCATAAAACTCATGAACTCTTGTATTTGATATATATATACAAAACTATATATATATATATATATATATATATATATATATATATATATATCCATATATCCTACTCCATATCTTTAACTCATTCAAGTTTATATTCATAGTTTCATGTATGTATGAGTGCACAGTCCCTATAGTATACTACCTTTGAAATGACAAGACACAACTGACACACACACACACACACATATTCATTGTTCATAAATGACTTATCACACACACAGTCAACATATATATGTATATATATTCATTGTTCAAAAATAACTTAACCACACACACATTCAACATAATTTTGTGTGTGTGTGTGTGTGTGTGTGTGTGTATTCATTATTCCAACTGACTTAAAACACACACACACACACACATAGTCCCCATATGTATGCAACTAATCAAATGATAGTTTATATATATTATATATACCAAAAGAATCGACAAAAAAATAGAATTCCCTTTAACTCATCCTAAGTCCCTTTTGAATTAGTTTAATCTCTATCAATAACTCATGACCTGTATGTTTTTTTTCTCCATAACTTCATAAATATAAATATATAAGTATATACTCAATAGGTTTATTCCCTCTATATGAGTATATAAATATATATGAATATATTTATTTTGTGTACAACACACACACACACACACATCTGAAGTTATAAACTTAGTCTATATATGTATATGGCACTATTATTCACCCAAGGTTCCATCTTGAGCTAGGGCATTGTATTTTCAAACAACTACTCAATTTACCCTAATGGCTTATCACCAAATTGAATTAGTTTATAATCTTAAGGTTTTTTAGAAGTTATATGCCTTAGCAATATGGATGGTCGAGCCATCCACAAGGCTAAGCTTGTATTCTTAATACAAGATTAATATATAATCTAAACCCTAGTAATCCAAACCATAAAGAGAAATGTTTTAATCAAATGAAAGTATTTACTTCACCAAGATCTTAAATCACTTCCAATCTAAAACAAAATTAAACAAATATTCCTTATCTTACTTGATATATTCTTTATTTTTTCTCTTCATCATGTCCATTATCCTCCATGACTCACCTCTTATCATATTATAATCACCCAACTCTTATCATTAAAAATTTGCATGCCTCTGTTCACTTCCAGCTCACAGTCCATGCATATTTCTCATTACATTTCAACCTCCACTAACATCACTGTTAACTTTCATTAACTATACCAAAAAATCCATAAATTTATACCTCAAATCCCCCTTAATTATTTAATTATTATTTTATTAATTTCTAAAACCTTTCATGCTCAATATTGTAGACACCTAAATCTAGCCACAGATGACCTCTAATCAAGCTTTTGACCAATTTCCACCAAAATGCACAATTTGGCCTAAAAACACTAAAGCACATTAAATGAGTTGAAATTGGCATATTCAAGTGCCAATTTTGTCTATGGTATCAATAAATGTGGTAATACAATTAATGGGATAGCTAACTTTGATCAGATCATTTTGAGTCAAAATGCCAATTTTACATCTGGGTGCTCTGGATTGCTCTTTTCTATCAAATTTCTTGTACGAGATGTGTGTCTTTGTTATTTTATTTTGGAAACATCCTAAATGGGATAATGGATCCAATGCATCTTACATTGACTTCCAATTCCAATCCAGTCAAATTTTTTACCAATAACAAGGCATTCTGAACAATTTGAGTAATTTGTGCACAAAGTGCTTAATCATGCTTAAGAGATAATTAAACTAAATTAGAGCCTAATTAATAATTCCATGGAAATTTTTTGAAAACTTTTTTTTAGAAATGAATATTTAATATCTGCATCATCAGGTGACCTCACTTTTTGGGAAGACATCCCTAGGCCATAAATGCCACAAATCTCAAGATTATGGGTCTCTCATGCCTCTTTAATACCTCCCATGCCTCATTAATATCCCTTATTCCAAATTCATGATGAGTATAATTATGGATTTTAATTACGTAATTCAATTAATCCATGACCACATATCTCAATCTTGAGATGGATGGTGATGATTGATTATGGTCATTCTTGAAAATCCATAAATAAAGAGGCCATGAACATTATTTTTAAGCTTAATTTGTGAAAATTTACCATGTAAAATTGATTCCAAGAGCTCTCACATGCCAAATTTATGATTCCAAAATATTGAGCCAAGCCAAGCCAAAGCCACAAGGTGCCAAGGAGACGAGGAGATATCCAAGCCTCCTTTGATGAAGACTTCATGAGCACAAGCCAAGCAAGCCACTACAACAAGCATTTAGAGCATCCAAGTAAGGTGAAGGATTATTGTTTTTCTTTAATTTTTAGTTGTGTTTTTCACTTTTTTTGTTATTAAGCTCACCCTAGTAACTAGGCCTAGAGATGTATGCTAATTAGTGTGTTTTTATCAATTTATTTGTATTTTAAGACTAACACAATACTAATCACCTCTCTTTAGTCAAATTCCTAGTTCAAAAATATTATGTTACATACCTGAGTAAACCACTCTAAACATTATTAAACAATGATAACTATTACTTTATTTCAATGTAGTATATGCATGTTAACAAGATTAGGCTTAGATCTTAGGATAGTCTTAGGTTATAGTGTAATCTTTGAAAATATTTTGTAAAGATAAACATTACCATGACTTTTAAATAATATTGTAACTAACAACAAATTCAATTATATCCTTTTATCCAAAATGTAAATTAGATAATTAGTATCCTATCTGTAATAGTATTATAGTACTATAATTGTCACTTCATTACTATTTTATATAAACTATCTACATCTTTTATTATCTTCTTATCTTAGGCATATATTGATATTCTTGAATATCAATGATAACAAACTAATGTTCCAAAACATTGCAAAGACATTTTTGTTAGTCTATATATAATAGTAACTAGATATTATCCACATAGATTTGTGTTCCCATAACATAAAAAACATGAGTTTAGTAACATAATATAGTTATATTGTAACATTATGCACTAAGTTTATATAAAATATATAAAATGCAATAATACACATGATTTATTCCATATATAAGTACTAAAACTGAACTAACACTTACTAACACACAAAATCTAATATCTAAATCAAATAACATTAAAAATGTACTAACTCTAATAATCCACAAAATACATATAACATGTATAAACAAATATGGAGTGTGCATGGGTTTTAGCAATTCATATGTCATCCCTTAACATATATATCTATGTCACCCTCTTTGATGATGTTCTCCCTCCATCATGCTCTAATGGATTAACTCTTTGCATCCATCTCATGATAATAAGGTAGTTGGCTCGATACATTATGATAAATATCATAAAAAAAATATTGTAACAATAATTAACATAATCATAATGTACATAATTCATAATATAACCAACTCATAGCAATGTTATCATGAAATCCTAGTAACATAAAATTATCCCATAATAGTATATGACTTATAATTTAGTTAAAAAGTAACAAATCAATTTAACAACCATAATAATTTATGAATAATTAGGTAAATCAACTTAATAAAAAATTAGGATGTAACATGTACTAGATAAGTTCCAAGTCTCGTGTCAAGTGCATCCTTTATTTGTATATATATGAATCCAATTAGGTAATTTATCATGCCATAAACATGCTAATTATATGGGTTTACCTTTAATAAATATTTGATTTTAAAAAGTTGTTGTTGTTGGGAGAGGGTCACTATTGACAGACGTAGGTCAATATCAATTAGCGATACTGACCCAGTCTGAGAATAGTGACCCATGCATAGGAGGACTAAACCTAGAATTTTTTCATGTATGTGCATGATAATATGTAGGTTTGAAACAAGCAATGAGGTTCTTGTGTATATGTGATAATAGAATGGAAGGGTCAAGCTCATAATGTAACATGTAAGTGTGAGATAATGGGTGGTCAGGACTATACTTGTGTGCACAAGTTGGTAAATGTATGTCAATATTGTCATTTTTAAGTACTTAATACCATATTTTAGTATCTATATTTATGTAAAAATATGACAAGGTGGACCTATATAACCATTTAACAAAATATTCCAATACACCATCCATTAGCATGTCATTTACCATGTGTGCCAGTATAAGTCCAACTATAATGTCATTAACACTATCATAATATTTATTAATGTGAGGTCCACTCTAAAATAATATCTAATTAAGTATATCAAATAATTTAGTGTGAATATCCATTACACCTGCAATAGATTTAAACTCATGAGACATATCACCAAGAAAAAATCATTTTACAAAACTAAAATTTGGATCCTACTTAGGTACTACATTTGATGAATGTATGGTTTTTTATTATGATGACAATGGTATGACCTTAGATATATTCCCTAAATGTAGTAGCTTTCTCAAATATTTTCACTACATGTGTGATAAAATCGATAATTTGTTAACTGCTTAGTATTGTTCATAGTGGCCACATCTCCTTTGAGTGAAACCATGAAATTATTTAGGATCATTGTGAATCAATGATGAATGAAATTTAGAAAATTTGCTTATTTAATTTGATTCATTATAACTTTAGTTATCTATGAGTTTTTGGATTTTATGACATCTTAAATCTTGACCATTCACATGTCATCATCATGTAGTCTCATATTCATAACGGTCAGAGAGCTACAATATTCACTTTTGATGTTCATTTCTTCCTATGAAGTTGATGGATATTTGAATCAATTTTATTCACTTAGGTCTAAATGCTTTTTAACTTTACATCTATGGTGGATACATGTTGAAATCATGTGTAGTGTATCCCCATCAAGTTTTAATTATTTATTATCTTTCACCTTTATCATGTCCACTCAAAGTGAAGCATGTGGCAGTTTTTCATTGCATCAAAATCATAGAGTCACGGTGTCTCTTAACTTTTAAATGACTTTGTTTGAATTCCAAGGATCCCTTATATTTTCAAATTACTTTTATATTTATTTTGTGTTTTCATCCTTTTAATTTAGTGTTTGTGTGTTTTTTATGGAGTCCATGGATGTGTTAGATAATATATTTTCCTTCGTATCTACTCAATTCCAAATGATTTTCATCTAAACATCTGTCAGGTCCACATGATGAAATATACATAGTGTGACTTTGTTGAGTTCCAATTATTTGTTCTATTTTACCCTTATTACACTCATGGGGTCACAGAGTGTCTCCAAGTTTCCAAATGACTTTATGTCAAATTTATTGATCTGTTGAATCCATAATTGGTTGTTTATTTTTATTGCAAGCATAACTTTTCCTACATGCATGCATAAACACATTATGGTCATAACTTGAAATTTTAATAATGTATGCATAATTATTAATAAAACCTATGATATGAGAATATAATACATGGTAATCATCTCAGGATCATAGAGTTATGAATATACGAGATGCTTATTTTTTTATGAATGTGGCTTGGTGAACGCTATGGATCTATTGAAAATTTGAATACACTTAATATTTATATGCACCCACTTTCTCTTGCACATAATAAATAAATATAAATGTGGTCATATCTTTTAAATAAATAAAATAAAATATTTTTGAACACTATAAAAGTAAAAGTTTAATAAAAGGACACTTAGAGGTACTGTGTGACTTTGTGAGTATGAAGCAATGAGAATGTACCATGTACATCACTTTGACTAGACACAATAAATGTAAAAATGAAGTGAACTTTGACTTTGGATTCAAAAATCTCTATAAACATAAAAATAAAATAAACTTTGTCTTTGGATATATGTTGTGGCCACGAATTAATTTAACTATTTTACAAGGGAAGAAAACATGTGGCCATTATAACATAATGACAAGGTCTCATCTAGTTCACCTGTTAGTAGTTTACATTATTGGCAAGTGATGTGGAATATGCATGTTAATCACCATTCAAAATTTGGTCATTATATCTTTACTAATCTGTGAGTTTTTGGCCTTAGTAAAATAGGAGAATATCAACTACCTACATGTCACAATCTTGCAACTTTGAGGTCATATAGGCCTCGAAGTCACAACATTCCATTTTGATATTAATTTCCTCCTATGGATTGTGTGGATGCATTGATTTAGTAATTCACCATTTATGTTTGCTCAGATCTAAATTTATTTTCTCTTTACATATGTCACAACCATGTGTTGAGATCTTATATAGTGTTAACTTGCAAAGCTCAAATTATTTATCACTTTTGCACCTTTATCGTGTTCACTTGAAGTGATACAGGTGCAACTTGTTAATCAGGGTCACATGAATTTTTTATTATTATTGGATATATGAGTTTTCCCTTCAATTTATATTCCTTTTGTGTCCACAATTTTTTCTACACACATCGCACAAAACATCATGATCGTATCTATTAAAAAAAAAATTTGCAGAACACTTTAACAATACTTGTGATATCAAGAAAACATGTGGTGATCAAAATGCAATCACGAGGTCATGAAATCACAAAGTTTCCCAATACGTAACTTATACTTTATGGTATAAAGATAAAATAAGTGGAATTTGGAATAAGACCATAGGATCATAGAAGCCATGAGGTTATGAAGATTGCAAAGTATTTCTTTTATTTAAAAACATAATTTAGTCTTTGTAGTATATAAAAAAATACATGTGGAAATTTGAACTAACCCATGAGGTAATAGATTCATAGAGTTCTTAAGGAATAACTTAGACTTTGAAATATAAAGAAGCCCCTATCAATGTGTAAACATATGCATTTCATTTTATACCATGATCAAGTTCATTTGTCCCAAAGTTGTGTACGTGGCATGAGAATTAACTTACAAACCTAGACTTTGGTTATGCGAATGTGCCCACCAAGAAAATTAAGGTTTTTCAAGAATTTTTTCTTGGCCAATTAGTTTTATTGAAAAATAATCATAATATAAAACTAATACCATTTTTTGTAGATGTCATAAAAATATTTAGATTAAATTTAAAGTCGAAAATAGCCTCATATAATTTTTCTTAATACCATTTCTTATTACAATAGCAATATTTTAATGCTTATTACAAAAATGGAAATATTAGCCTTGAATATGTCATTTTTTCTACATTTTCATATTACAATGCCCTATATTCCTTATAAAAAATATTTTTAACTGTCTTTAAACATTATCATACTATAGATACTCAAATTTGGTCATTAATACTTGATAATGTCAGTTTTGGTAAAAGTTTACTTTAATTGACTTGAGCACTTAAATTGGTTTTATTTTGCCACCTTGATCTATACAAAGTAGTTATATAGACCCATCCCTTCTAAATTTTTTATTTTACACCATCACAAATGTTCTTAATTTTTAAAAACCTTTTTGAGCATATGTATGAACATTGTAAATTCTAAAAAATAACATTAACTTCCCATGACATGATCGACCCATATGGGTCAGGAATGGCAATCAATCCTATCTTTATGGGTCGATCTTGTCCCTCTCCCTAGTAAAGAATATTTTTCAAAGTTATACCCTTGTATATATGTCAATCTATATTTTTAGGATAGATAGTCTGAGGTTTTCCCCTTTTAGATTGCTATAAATACACTTCTAAGTCACCTATTCTACCACTTGATAATTTCACTACTTGTGCACACTTGCACTTTTGTACACTAAGAAAAGCTTCCCTATAATTCCTGAATTCAATTCTATTCACTTGAAATAATCCTTGGCCAAGTCACAATTTTATTTTATATGAGTTAAGTAAATCATTATCAAGTATTCAAGTCATCTCTAGCTACATACATGTAGTAAAAAGGGAACAATTGTACTAATCACTCTAGGTGGGAGAACTATGTGAGCTTGAATTCCCTTCTTGGATTATTAGATACAAAATTAATGTTCAATAATCATGGGAGTGATTGGGGTCAGCTCAACCCATTGCACCCCCCTCTTTTTGTATGTTTTAAGGTGTCACAAACCCTAGTAGTGTTTCAACCTAAAGATGTTATTTGTAGGTCATTTGTGCACAATTAAAGGTCAAAATCCATGTACAAGCGAATTTAAAATAGACACAAATGATTATGTCATCAATTTATTTTTGATTTCAAGGTTTAGATCAATCCCTAAAAGATAGTAATGATATTTGATCTTAATTATTTCTTATCAATTTTGACCTAGAATATTGATTATTCACATTTTAGTTACACATGCATAATCATATGATTTGACCATCCTAGTTGTCTTATAGTCACACATAGTCACCCTAACAAGTAAAAAATAACTAAGTGTTATTTTTTCTCTTTGTGTTTTTAATAGTTAACTTCTTTTAATCATTCGAGCTCTGTCCATTTCAATAATTTATTTTCATTTTGCTAGTTGCAGGTTATTTTACAACATTTACTACCCTTCTATTCTTTTTATCTTAAATAGAGTTAATACACCATATTAATTCCAAATTTTGATAGAACATATTGGTGAACATGTAAATTTTATTCAAGCATTTCTTAAATTTTTTTCTTAGAAAAAATATAAATTATTGAAAATCTTACACTAAAATAATTTTCTTTTGACTTTGGATCTAATATATGACAATAAAATAATTTTATTTCGACCTTAGCTTGCATATATGACACTCAAAACATTTATTTTGAACTTAGATTTGATATCTAACACTGAAAACACTTGCTTTTGACCTTGGATTTCAAGGGAATTTATTAATTTTCATACACATTTTTTTCTTTTCCTAGGATCTAAATTTCAGCTTTTTGTTACTTACTCATCATGTTGCAAAGAATATATGGCTATAATGTATGGACATACTATTTATTTTTTTGTATCAATATTTCAAAGTTTTAATTACATGTTGTATTATCCTAATAAGTAACATCATTAATAAACATGTAATGAAATGAATCAAATCCAATAAGGATCAAAGAATTAATGAATGATCTCAAGATCTTGTGATTTCTTATTATAATGGGCAAAATGTATGTATGGTTGTCACAACATGAAGAGGAAAATTAATTCCTTATTTTGCATCAAACCATACTCAACCCCATCCACCTTCCAAAAATACAACCAAAGGTTATGATATTATTTATAAAATAAAACATACCCATGCTAAGATTTCTTTATTAGATTTACTTCAAACAATGCCTATCTATACAAGTCTCCTTTATGTGACATTAAAAGAAACCACGGTACCAAGTGATTCAAGACCTCCTTATATTTATTATATTGTTAGTACATTATAATGGACTGAATAAATCATCTCCTTTGAGAAATAATATCTACTTCCTAAGCATATAATAGATGAGCACCTTCCATTATACTTTCAGGAATGAACTCACAATAAGGTGGTCAAATGAGTATTACTTGATAATGAACCATGATTAAATATTGTAAATATATATTTATTCAAATTATTGGGTATAGAATTTAATGATCTCATTCATAATACATTGCAAAGGAAAGTGTAAGGATAAATTGCATTGCCTATCACAATGTGTCCTAGAACAGTGGATACATTTTGCTAAGTTATGCCCAATGATCTCAATTATAATATACTATTGGGAAGACCATGGATTCATAAAATGTATGCAATACCATATAATTTTCGTGCATTTTTAAAATTTATTTATCAATTATACATTTATAGATGCACATTGGATAAATAAACATTTAAGTATCATGTGATGATGCAACCTGATGATCATTACATTCTTCATATGCAACCACAATAACAACTCAAATCAATCAAACCACAAATTTTATATGATACTAAAATAAAATCATCAAAAAACTATAATAAATATGGATTTCAGTTTATTTATTTATAAAAATTGGGATATACAAGACAAGTATTGGGAACACATATATAAGGCATTGTTAGCCTAATTAAGGTAGTTTAACATAAATGACGATAAAGACTTGGTTATGTTGAGGAATTAGGTAAATAAAAGAAAGAATTATCCTCATCATCATTATTTATGCACATATCCTCAAGGCAAAACCTAAACCAACATTGAAGGCTCACAATATATTTGCATTATAGATGGTATACTCAAAAATGATAGATGAGACAACTTTGCCAAAAAATTCAACATTGGATAAATTTTCTAATGGTGAAGCTCTCCTAGAATATTTTGGTGCACATGAGGTTATTCCTCCCTTCTACCATAATAATAGGTTTCCTCATACTAATAATGCCTATGCATATTTTGGAGAGACTAATAAATATAATGTACATATCTAACCATATAGTCTGGATACTATCCCTATCGTACCTTATGTCAAGGATAGATTGGCTTTACTTAATGAAAAAATAATGGTATTTAATTATGGAACAAATATGATATATAAAATCTTTAACTATGTTATATCTTATTAAAAAAATAGAAGTACTAGTTGTTGGGGTTTATTTTCCTAACTTAAGCATAACTTCCCTTAAGTGTGCATGTTGAAGTGACTAAAAACCCAATGTGTTAATGCACTAGCATTTCACATAAGAATGAGTTCTCACGTGTTCACCCAAAACACATTGTGAGGGATCGGTTCCTATTGGTTTTATCACGTGAGGGTGTACTAATAGACAGTGGTCCTAATCCAACTAACATGTTTATTACTCGATGATCAAAAAGGAAAAGAAAGCATAAATGGTCACTGTGATCCTAAACTCAATTAACTTAACAATAGCATACAAGATAACTAACACCATTATCTCCATAGTCATCAAAATAATAATATTAAATTAACACAAATTTGATTCATCATATTGATAAGTGATTCAAAGATTACATAGTTTCAGTGTATAATGCAACATGGTCTTCTACATTGTACCTTTCTATGCTGATTATTCCAAAAAGGACTTAGCCAAAATTTGGAGTCCAACATCACCCCACATTATTCCATTATTCCATCCTGGGCTAAGCATTGGTCTCTAGCTCTGCCAAAAACTATAGGCCAATATGCTCGATCTGCTTCTTGGCACCTTCCCAATGTATTAAAGTGTTCAGTACATTGGTCATTATTTATTCAATTGTTGCTTTGAGATTCTTGGTCTTGTTGGATTGGTTGAGATACTCACATATTTTATTTACCAAATGTTCAAGGGATGTGAAAGCATCCTTCTGAACACCTTCAAGTATAGTGACCTCGACAACAACCTGTCCTCAGAGTGCCACGAAGTTCAAATTTATTTCTTATCTATGAGTGTTTATTGTTTCCTCTATTGCATCCACAACTTTAAATGTTTTGGTGTACTCTAAGGGTCTTTTATTAGTAAGGCATTATTATCCAATTGTTATCGCTAAAGCTCTTTTGCCTAAAGCTGAGCTTTTATAATATGTTGGGTTGTGCTAGTTTTTCAAAAAACCCATATAAAATGGGAATAGTATTGCCAACTCTATGCAATACTCTTTTTCACACCTGTAGAGCTTTCGTAAATAGCTCTATTGCCCAACTTTGTTCATTTTAGGGTTTAGGCTATTCTTTGCATCATTTCAATAGGAGCTCCACCAAGGTATCCAAATTTTCTATTGCCTTACCAAATAGGGGTACTCCATCTATGAGTGTTGGTTCTTGGCTCAAAATTACCTTATAAATGTTTAATGTTTTTACTTGGGTAATCATATATACTTCCAATTGGTGCTTAATCTTGGCCAAATCTTCCTCCAGCTTCATCTTAATTGTGACCTCATTCTTATACATCACCACCATCTATACATGTTTTTTCTAGGCCCACCATGCAACAAAATCTACAAATGCATTCTCCATTGTGACCTCAAGTGCCAGTTTTAAGAGTGTTACACTACCTTATACAAGGGTAAGCTACCATGGATCTACCCAAAGGGTATCAAGAAGTGCCACCATTTTTGGATCTAGTATGAGGCTATCATAGGGCATCTCAAATTAGCATTCTTTTTATACATATCAAGGATTAATAACATTTCCTATCAAGTCTGATCAGATGTATCTTCCTATGAAAAATGAGAATACATATATAAAATATTGTCAGGCACTCCCTTCTAGTACTAGGTCCGAAGGGTCATGGTTGCATTAGTCTTTTCTATTCTCAAAATATAATCATCAACTGGATCCTTCCCCTTTGATGGATCTCTCTCAAGTATCTCACCATATGTTTATTCACCGTGGTGAGTAGCCTCGATGTCAATCCCACTCATTCCCAAAACCATTTCATAACCATCTCTCTCTTCACCAAGTATATCTTTAACTTTCATCTGTGCCTCCTCAATGGTGGTTTCTTCACGCCATGCCAATGAAGGTGTATTCTCAAAATCAGGAGTGAAATTTTATTCTTCTATAATAAATATGTATGGGGTCCTTTTTAGAATCTCTATTTTTTCCTACACATCACCAATTTTTAGGCTCCATCATCTCTTATTCTAAGGGAATAATCTATGTTAGTAGCTCTAGACCTTCATGTTGACTAACTAGTGGGTTCTTCTTTGGTACTACCTAGGTAGTCCTTTGCCTTTTTGAAGGTTTTGGTTGAGTATTTATACAATAATCATGCCTTAGATGCTTCTACTTCTTATCTCTCACTAGTTCTGGAGGGAGTGTCTCTCTTTCATGCTTCACACTCCCCCTGGAGATTTCTTCTTGGGTTTCAACATGTAGAATAAAAAATGAATTGAATTACCCACCAAAGTTTGGTAAACTTTAATGTTGGTTATGTCTGACTTAATCCTTATCCAATATGTTTTCTTTTTGGGATATGTGTATAGATGGTAAAGGGTGTGAGTCCCCATATCAATCTTTTATGTTGTAATGTTCATTGACTACACATCATATATCTAGTTGACGGTGTTCATGAAGTATCACACCATGAAAGCATAAGGTCATTTGAGCCATATAGACAACTCTCCAAAGGGAGCCATATAGATGTGCACGATGGAAAAAAATTGCTTAACATCAAACTTGGCCTAGTCTCATACCTATATAGGTAAGTCCTTTGGAATGTGCCACTCATTCCCAAAGGCTTCCTTCATATCATCATATCATCCCTTCATTTTGATTTTGTTGGATGGGGTGATTGGTATAGGGTAGGTGAATGCCTTGTACCACTTCGTAAGGGATTTATTATCAAGTGGGTATGCCCATTTTAACTCTTCATAGGTGTATTCAGGTACACCAATCTCATCCAGCACCATCAATAATAGGAATGCACCCCATGTAAACTTTTGGTTGGGTAGATAGTGGGATTATTATATATCTTCTATAATTTTGGTAGTGAAGTATTACACCCAATTATAGTTTATCCCCTCCATGACTTGGTGATCAACATAAAGGTGGGCCATATACACCTCTGTCTACCTATCTCTACCTCCAACCTTGGTCATTATGATGCATGTAGCCACTCTAAGTGTAAGATCTTGACAACTCATGATATGCATGCAATGGCATTAGTTTTGATATTTAAGCACCATGACAAACTTTTTTATCTCATCTTAGTCCTCTAAGTCATAGGCAAGGTCTACGCTTGAGCACTACAACCTTATCAATTTGCTTATTCATTCTACTATAATTCTCATCTGATACCCAGCAAAATAGATATAATCCTTGTGCACTCACAATATCAAAAACTTCCTTATTTTAATTAGAATTCCAAAGTAAGGAAGATTGAATAGCTAGAAGAGGCTAGCATCATTTAAATTATTAAAAATCTTTAAGTCATAAACTAACTAACTCCTAGTGTTCTATCACTCTACTTGATAGTTGCATTGTGACTCTACATTTCTAGGTTGATGGTGATTATAATCAAAGACATTGAAATTTGGCACATTGGACACCCAGTTTTCCATGCATATTACCACCTCTAGGTACTACATCTCTTTGATCATAAATGGGGGTGAAGGGGGCACAATATCATTCTTATTTTCCTAGCATGCCATTTTTGTCTCTATGTATCTCACATGTACTCCAAGCTCTTTAGGTACTTCTTCTATGATCAACACAGTCTCACCACCCACACTCAACTCTTCTTCCTCTAGTATTATAGGTAATGGTTCACTTCATTGGGACTTTTTCTTTGGCTACATCACCCTTCATGAATCTCAAAGGTTGAGGCATGGTCATCCAATCTTCCCAATGAAATATGTGGTTGCTTGTTTATCCTACTTGGGCTCTCTTACTTCAATGCCCTACAATAGCATACATTGACCCCTATAACCTATAACTCTAAAAATACCCACATCCTTGAAATTTCATTGACACTCTGTCTATTCCTATCAATTAATACAATTTATAAGACTTAAAAATAGTCTGAATCTATTACTTTGCACTCATCTAGAAGCTTGGAAATCATTTTGCAAGAGCTTAAATACACTCTTTCAGCTCTATGAGTTTGTAATCATAGGAATAGTAAAAATTAAAATGATCATTGTTTAACCTTTTATAGGCTCAAGGGGGTAACTTAAATTTACTACCCCCTACCTCTACCATCACTTCACACAATATTGTGAATATAGGTATTGCCACGATTCAGTTTTGGCACACTTGCCATTACCATTACTCTCATTTTATCAAATACATGTCTTTTCCCACACTTTTCCCAAAGTCCATGACAACTGTAAAGAATTTGAATATTATCCATACCAAAGGTGGGAATATTTTTTTACCTCATCTAACTTATGGTTACGTGCCACATATTGCATGTTATTTTATCCTTTTGCACTTCTACTTATGCACCTTTGCTCCCATGTGCATTCCCATAGACCATATCCTGGCACTCCATAGATGTTCTACCTGTACCTCACACTAAAAGTTACTTGTGGTCCTCCACGATAATACAATGACTCATAAAACTAAAGTGTTGATGCTAAAACTACTCAAGGGTGCATAACTAGTGTCACACTTTATTGAAAACAAAGGAAATTTTAGACTAATCTAATGGCATTCACATTATTATTATAAAAAATAAAAGACTATTCAAAAAATTATGGTCTCAATCAACTACCATTGAAATGGCCAGGTAAGAATTGGCCATCTAGTCACTTCAACCTTCATGTGTCAGTGGGATAGATATTATGAATGATGAAGGGGGCATCCCATTGTACATGAAGCTTTCCATAGTGGTGAGTGAACTTATAGTCATATACTAAGACTTGCATGCCAAGAAAAAAAGTCTTATTCTTCAGATGGTGATTGTGTTATTGTTTTTATTTGTGTTTCTCCAATCCTTGACTCTATTTGCAAGGAACTAGGTCTAATCTATCTACAATAAAGGATTGAGGTGTACTTTTAAGGATGTTTCATCATCTAATCAACCAACATACACAATGTGAAGAGAAGGGACAAAGAATTCAATTGGAAAAATTATTTTAGTATCGAACACAAGATTGAATGGTATGCTCTTATTTAAGTGCTTATACATGGTTCGATAGGCCCATAATACCCTAGACACATAATCATCTCAGTCAGTGCATATAATATTACATATCTTATTCAGTGTAATACCCAAGATATTCTCAAATGCCTCAACTATACCATTGGCCTAGGGATGATATGGTGTTGTCTTATAGTGCATGATCATGAACTCTGCTAAGAGGATACAAATAATCTCATTAAGGAAATGGGTGATTTGGTCACTACTCAAACTCAATGAACATCTAAACTATGCTAAGGAAAATAAATAGCCAATAAACTAATATCTAAAACTCGTTCTACAAATGTCTCTCTCAAATGTTTAGTTTATGACTCTACATTGTTCATATCCCAGTTGCATATAAATATATCATCTAACTCAAAAGCATGAGCTTACACTATGGGTGGGTAACTAGGCATGTCCAACTCAGGTTCTTCAATCACCACTTCTTGAATTGCTTATACCACATATACTTGACCTATCATCAGGTATGTCATATGGTTGGGAGTCCTTCTTATGCTCTTTAACTTCCCTGTGGACCCTTATAACACTTCTTAAGTCCTCCCATCCCCTTCCTAGATCACTTCCACTCATAATCCTTCACCAAAATTTGTCATATTTATGATTTCAAAATTCCCACTGACTGGATACCATACTGAACCAATAATTCTACTTCACAGGTGCCCTTACATTCCCCCACCAACCACGATGTTCATGCAAGAAAGAGTTTAGCCTTCCATGGAAAAAATATCAAGTCTGGAATTTATAAAGAGCTTCTTAACCTCTAGTATAAAGTGTCTGATATATCTAGCATATGGTTCTTGAAAGAAGTGGAACTGAGCTTCCTCTATACAAGAATAGGTTGAAACTACATATACCAAGACATGACTATTTAAAACCCCATGCCACTAAACATCAATAGCATGCATCCAAGGTGCTCCCAATTGTGCTAGAGCCAATTGATGCTCTAGTGTCCAAGTTGTCTTCCATCTGTGGTTTCACGACTAGTCTTGAGTATAGGTCATAATCCAAGCATGGAGGTGAATAGGCACCTATACAAAGAATGCCTCATACAATGAGTTATATAGATTCTATTCAACCAATGTGCATGTGGAGAATCCTGGTTTGAGAAAGGGTATTGTAAAATTATCCTCAACACTAGAAATCCATTGCTTAATATTCTCAAGTGACAATCATTCAAGCAACTTCCACCATCATGTAGGCCAGCATATGAATCTCGATAATAGAACCAAAATGTTGGGGTTTATTTCCATTACTTAATCATAACTTCCCTTAAGTGCATGCATTGAAGTGACTAAGATCCTAATGTGTTGGTGCCTAGCATTTCATGCAAGAAAAAGTTATCACATGCTCACCTAAGCATGGAGCAAGGGACTGGTTCCTATTGGTTTTGTCACATGAGGGTATTCTAACAGTTAGGGGCACTCAAACACATACATATTAGTATGCTCATTCTATAATCCAACTAACACATTTATTACTCAATGATCAAAAAGGAAAAGAAAGCATAAATGGTCACTATGATCCTAGACTCAGTTAACTGAATAATATCATACAAGATAACTAAAAACATTATCTCCATAGTCATCAAAATTATAATATTAAATTAACACAAGTTCTATTCATCATATTGATGATTGATTAAAAGACTACATAGTTCTAGTGTATAATGCAACTTACTCATATAACACTATCAATACTATCCAACTGAGTACAACAATATCCTCAAACACAACAATAATAACCTTATAAATTTCTATCTAGGGGTATTTATACTTTATTTTCTCTGACCAAGTAGTTACAATCATAATTACACTCATAGTGACTCACTAACGATCATCAACACACTTAAGTCATGGCAGCCAATTACATTGATTTCTTAAGAACCTGGGCCTTTGTGCACGTATCTTCTCTCTTCAATGTTGGATACTCATCATTGAGTGCATATCTTCCCATAGGCCAGTACTAAATCTATGCTTGACTTAGTCCTTTTCATCCCTATGAATCATTCCCTAATCATCTCCCACTTCTTGTATGCTCCCCAAGTTTTTTGCTAAGTTTTCAATCCTTCATTTTTAGTTTTTTAATTAGTTATGCACATTTATTCTGACTTGGTCCTCCCATGCCATGGACTCACATACCAAGGTCTTCTACGTCATGCCTCTCCATACTAGTTATTACAAAAAAGACTTAGCCAAATTTTGAGGTCCAATACTAGCCTTTAATATGGCTTTTTTTATACATTTTCATATAAATACAATCCCTTATATTCATTTTTTTATTTTTTTAACTTTATCATTAAACCATTACCATACAAGGGTTTCTTCACATGTTTTTTAGTCACACCACCATTTTTATTTTGTAGAAAGCTTAGATTGTTTCATTTTTTTGAAAGGTTGTGCTTTAATTTTATCATCCTTAACTCCTACAACATTTGTTATAGGTTTTTTCAATAGAGATCTGGAAATAATGGCATTGAAATGAGCATGAAAACTCGTCCCAGATGTCTTCCAAAAGGTAATGATCTTACTATTGAGGCATGTTCACATTATTAATTTGTAATAACATATTTATTGTTAGATAAACAATAATAGATTAATAGGTTTGTGATATATTACAAGTTAGTTTTAATAGTGTTTGGTAGTTAGATGAATATATTGTATCAAAAATATATTTCATAGATAGTGGGTTTGTTAGATTGAGTTATTATAGGGTGATATGGAGATTTTGGTGGAGATATGATCTATCCAATTATAGGAAAGACTTTTCCTATATAAATGTATTCCCATATGAAATAATATATAGATAGTGTGTGAGAATAAATAATGTGTTTGAAATATATTCTGGTGTTCATCTCTTTCTCTATTGTCGAGACTCTAATTTTCTTAATATCTAGTATCAGAGCTTTATTAGTCATGTGCCTGTAATGGAATTTTGAAGCAAGATTGGGGTAACCTTAGTAAGGTTTTGTTTCTCTAATTATGGAATTTTTTATTAAAATTTAGCGTAGAATTAGTAATTTTTTGGGTCAAACCAAGAAAAAATGAGGAGACGTATGGATTAAATGAGTTCAATGTATCATTTGTTTCATTTCTATTCCATTGTTCAGAGCATAGCCTTAATGAATAGTACTTTATTAAAAGTGATTAGAATTGTTGGCTTATATCATCATACTTCTATTCTTCTGCCTTTCAAATCCAAGAATTGAGTGAAGCACATCAAAACTCATGACTACTCTCATCATGCAAATTGGTCTGATATTATGAGTTATTCATACTTGTGTCCTAAAGGATTGATATTTTGTGTGAAGTACAGTGGAGAAGCTTCAGTGAAAGGCAAATACAAAGTGTATCAAGGAAAGTGAATATTTTACACGATCCTTTTCCTAAGCCAAAAAAAAATATTACACTGCCTAATAGATGAATGATGACCCATACATTCTATAAACATCCATTTCTTCTTTGCTTATATCTGTATGCGCTATCAGATCTACATTGATGAGGGGATATAAAAAATCCTCACTTGTCCTCTTTGAAAACTTTGCCTTTTATATCAAAATGAATGAGGACTACAAGTCCAACAAGGCTCAAACTCAACTCATCTTTCTCCACCCATGCATGCTTTCCTTCATTTTTGCTAGGTTTTTTTTTATTATAGTGAGATATTTAAAACATTTATTTTTTAGGTCTTAAATTCTTATCAAATTTTTATGTGTCAAGTCATAAAATTTAGTTATCTTCATTGTTTAGATTACTGGTCAATAGTTAGAATTTACTTGTTTTAGGTTTTGAGTCTTATATTATGTCTTTTGCATGTAACATTGTTAAATGTTATAATGAGTTAATTGGATTCATTTGTTAAAGTTTGTTGATATTATTAAAATACAATTTTGAGTTAAGAGATGTCAGTCATAAAAATTTCAAAAAGAAATCAAGAGTTTAGAGTCATAGTCTTTTTGGATCTATTATCAAAAATTCATCAAAAAATTCAAAAATGTCAGAGTTAAGTCATTTTTTATCAAGAGTCTTATTTTATGTAAGAATCAAAGTCTTTTTAGTGAATCATTAATTATGTGCCATCATCAAAATCAATTATTTGTACATGGATGCATTATCATTTGTACGTGATGTCCTAAGTCATATGTCCAAACTATGGGGGGATCTCCCTCAAAAAATTCATGCATTTGAGCTCCATCAACACATGTGTTGAGTAAGAAACTTAATTTACTAGAGGATGGAGGAAATGGAGGATAGAGGTTTTAGATCCTCTCATCGATCACCAATGATGGGGCTCAGATGATTTGGTGATTTTTGTGTGGTGTGTTTTTCTCTTTTTTCAATGCATTGTGTTTTGTGCCAAATCGGCTAATGCCAAGGATAGTTTTTTAGTGGTAGTGGAAATTTTATATGTTATTTTTGTTTGAGTGGAAACAAATATTAATAAACGCTACATAATATGATAAAAAGGATTTATTCCTCATGATATTTCATTTTCTAATGTTGTGTATGTTTTCATTCCCCTACTAATTTGAAAATCCTCTTATAATTAGAGAAAAGGGAGAGTGTAGATATAATGAAATGTGGCAATAGTTATATAGGAGGGTAGCTAACTGTAGGAATCCTCTAACTACAGAGATCCTTTGACTACCTTATTTATGGAGATGATCATCTAGTGAAACTTTTATTACATTTACATGGAGTAAATGCGGCATGCATTCTTCACAAAGTAGCGGTCATGTGCAACAAGATTCATACAGTAGTATGTAGACTTAAAAGTATGTATTGGTATACAATTCTATTCGGGCCAGTTTCTCAAGATGTATATTCTCCCCATGCTCACATTAAGGGGGTGTAGACCAAGATTAGTAATGTTCACAAGGGGGTGAATGTTGAGGTGTGTTTACATTATTAATTTGTAATAACAGATTTATTGTTAGATAAATAATAATATGTTAATAGGTTTGTGATATATTACGTGTTAGATTTAAAAGTGTTTGGTAGTTAGACAAACATATTGTATCAACAATATATTTTGTATATAGTGAGTTCATTAGATTGAGTTATAGGGTGATATGGAGATTTTGGTGAAGATATGATCTCCCTAATTATAGGAAAGACTTTTCCTATATAAAAGTATTCTTGTATGAAATAATATATAGACAGTGTGTGAGAATATTATTGTGTTTGAAATATATTCTAGTGTTTAGATCTTTCTCTATTGTGCAGACTCTAATTTTCCCAATATTTACCCCTAAATGCCTCCCTGATGTTGTTTTAGAATGCCTAGAGTTTGATAAAGCTTGCAATTTTTATCAACAATATAATCTTGTTTCCTATTTTGTTGATCGGGTTCCTATTGAAAGTACTTTGAAATCTTGGGTCCATAACACTTGGTTAGTTCCCCATGTTGTTAAACATTAGGGAGTCCAAAACTTAACTAAGATTTTTTTTGTTTAAGTTTACTAACTGTAAGTAGTGTTGTGTTATTGTTTCTCATGGTCCCTAGTTTATCTACAACAATTTGGTCATGTTCTCCCATTAAACCTCAAACTTTGTCATCTCAAAGCATTTCAAGCTAAAAATTATAGTGTGGATAGAACTTCTTGGCCTCCTTTTACCTTCATGTATTTTTGTGCATTTTTTAATAAACCCATAAGGCATTTTATAGGGTTTCGGTAAGAAAACTTTTATGTAGCCTAACCTCATAAACATGTTTGCATGAAAGTAGATATTTCAAAAGATCTAAAGGAAACAATTGACATTCAAATCAGCGATAAGCATCAATCGCAAAGGGTGCTTTATATTAACATGCCCAATATAGTTATTTCTATTTGCATACCATATACCGCAAAATTTGTGAGTAGATATTTATGTCCAACTCAAGACAACCTTGCTGGCTAAAACCTCCCCTGAGGTGAATAATAATGCATAAATGTCTTTAGACATATTGACTACTATTACCAATAAGGGTAATCAATAATATCACACTATGAATAAGGCCCAAACTATTGTGTACAAACTCATAGGTACTTTTATAGTGGCCATAAAGTAACCATATCTTACCACCCAATAGATAGTGGCACCACCTATTGTTTATACCTTGTAAGTGTCATCTTTTTTTAGCTCATAGATCCAACTAATAGTTTCTAAAACATCACAACCCACTCATGAGGCAAAATAACATATGTGATAGACTAACTTGTCATGTTTGATCTTAAGTCAATATACCAAAGAGAATAGTCCCTCTTCAACACCCAAAGATGGTGATTATGTGCAATAAAAGCAATGAGCCTTTCACTTGAGTGATTTCATGAAAGGTAACCATCAATCCTACTTGGATTTTTTCCTTATGTTTTAGCTAAGGTAGATGAGGAAACCACTATGAAAACTTAGGCTAATCAATGATAGTGTACTTTTGGAATGTGCAATGACTTACTAACATGACTTGGAAAAAATATTTCAATGGATACGTGTGAGTTGTTTGTTAGCATAGAAACTATTTGCTTATGAGAAGTTAATATTTTTAGCTTTTCTTTCTCCACTATCAGAATGATTTGGTTGGGAGTTATTTTTAGATGTTTACTCATGAGAATGGATGTATGGGTGTGGGTTCATTAATTTACCCTTCCCTTTTGCCTAATATTGTCTCTTAAGGATTATATACCACTCATCAACTGGTGTGGATCCTCTTTGACTTTAATGGATACTCTATCAATATTACCAATATTTATGCCTCTAATGATGTGATTGAAAGGACAATTTTATTCATTGGCTTGCTTACTCATTTCTATATGTTATTTGGATCATATGTGGTGACTTTAACATGATTCAATTTCTAGAATATAATGAGGGTTACTCCCCATGTGGTGGTGCACTAGTTAAATAGAGACATGTTTATACATGTTGGGGATCAACCAACAATTTGATTACACTTATGAAAGCAATAAACCATGGAATTAAATCAGATAGATAAGTAACTAGAGTGATCAAGAACAAGAGATACAAGAAACCACCCTGAAAACTTGTATTAAACTCTTTACAGAAGGAATACAATTGAAGAAACTTCTTTCTTCCACACCTCTCTCAGATGTATAGATATCTCTCTAGATCTCTTTCTCTCAAGAGATCTCTCTCTCAAGTACAATCAACTCTAACAACCTGGAATGATTCACCTATACAATTCTGTACTGTTCTTTCAACATTCAACAATGTACAACTATGAGCTAAGAAGATCTATCCTAATATAGAATTAGGAAACTTGAGCATGCACTTACAACAAACAGTTAAGCCTCTTGAACAAGGGCTCTAAAAATATTCTTACTAATAATAGAGACGTGGACTTAAGACTAAGACTTAAACTCATCATGCAAACACTTGGTTCTGTCCACGAAAATAGTTTTTTGGACGCACAGGTAACCGACGCCAGTTCCTGCCTGCTTGCCTGTGACCGACGTCGACCGATCCCTGCCGACGCCGGTGTCTCTTGAACTACACCTGACCGATGTTGGTCACTCCTGACCGACGCCGGTGACTGTGTAACTGCTGCAACTCTGCAATCCGCTCCTTGGTGAAGCTTTTAGGCTCCACACCTTAACAATACATGTGCAATAAACTTAGTTTATTCAATCGCTATCAGATTAGGCCATAATCAAGGATTGATATTTGAGTAAACATGAATTATAAATCTTTGAAAATATGTAAAATAAATTATGTAGAAAAGATACCTATTGTAGAATCGAAATCAAACATGAGCAATCAAAAAAGCTTCATTTGATCATTATTTGATCATTGGTAAAAAAAACTTTAGGAAAGGTACATAAAGGTAGAATATAGACATGATCACGCATCCTCATAAATGTGGGATTATCTTCCCCAATGACCTAAAATACACCTAAGAAATATAAACATGTGTAAGGAAAAAACATTAAATGGAATGAAAACCTACACTAACACCCCGCCTTAAGTGTAGCTTAGGTGCGTAGAAGAATCAAGTCCCAATAATAAGGCTTGATGATGTACCCAAGTATTTATAAAATCCCCCTAAAGGTTGATGATAGAGTTTCTTGAACCCCAAGAAGAGCCTGTAAATGAAGATAATTACTCTTAGAGAAGGGTTTGGTAAATATATCAACAATTTGCTTCATAGTTTGGATATAGCAAAGATCAATGACTTACTCATGGATAAGTTACTAAATGAAATACATGTGATTCTTGACATGCTTGTGTTCATTGATAGAGGACAAAATTCCTATAGATCTGGATTATTCTTTGGTTGTCACAAAATATAACTATTGGTCAGTGAAACTAGATACCAAACTCAATGAGGATCCTCTGAAGCCAAATAGTCTCAATGGAAACATTAAAAACTCCTTTGTATTCTACCTCTATAGATGATAAAATAATAACATTCTAATTTTTTATTGACTAATTAATTGGTCATTAACCAAGGGAGAAATTATATGTTGAAGTAGACTTATGATTATAAATGTCACTAGCCCAATCTGAATCTGTATACCCAATCAAGTCAACATCAATGCCTACTATGTAGTGAATCTCAAAATTATTAGTTGCATAAATGGAGTGGAGAATCCACTTAGTTAATTTCTAGTGTAGCTCATGATGTTCCTACATAAATCTAACATCCATTCCCATTGCATATGAAATATTAGGTCTATTATGTGTAAGATAGATGAGACTACCAATAATTTGTCGATACAAGGTAACATCAACCAAAGAAGAAGTACAATTAGCCTCAAGCTTCACACCAAATAGAAAGGGAGTTAGCGTTGGTTTACAGTTAACCATATTAAAAAAGAAAGCAAATCAAGAGCATACTTGGATTGTACAATAGTGATCCCAGATTTAGATTGAAAATTTTCAATCCCAAAGAAGTAATGCAACAAGCCCAAGTCAGTCATTGAGAACCTGTTTGATAAAATAATTTTCACTACTGTAATGGTAGATGAATAACTCCTTATGATCAATCGGTCATCCACATATAGAAATAGAATCAATAGGTAAATATCATGTCATAAAATGTAGACATTCATATCAAAATAAAATCTAGTGAACCTAATTGAAAGAATAAAATAGTCCATCTTGGCATACCAAGCTTGAGGAGCTTGTTTGAGTCCATGGATAGATTTTTGAAGTTTTAAAACTAAGTAATAATATTCCACAAATACTTGTGGATTTTCCATGTGTATTTCCTCTTTGAGGTCACCTTGAATAAAATCACTCTTCACATTCATCTAATGAACATCCCAGACATGTGTTGTGGCAATGGAAAGAGTGAGTCAGATTGAATCTATTTTAACAACTCAGGAAAACATCTTAGTATAGTTAATGTTAGGTACCTTAGAAAAACCCTTTTCTACCAAATGTGATTTGAACTTGTCTATGGACCCATCTAATTCAAATTTTATTTGATAGATCTACTTACATCGAACAAGTTTTATTTCCTTTGAAAGAGGGACTAAATCCCAAGTGTTGTTTATCAGCAAGGGACCATACTCCTCTTCCATAAAAGTATCCCACTTAGGAGTGTTTGATGCCTCAAGAAATAATTATGGATCAAACATAGATGTAATAAATGCATGTAAGGCATTTTTTAACTATGAATGTGTCCATCTGGTGTTTAATGGATCTCCAAACCAAGGGCTAGCACTTTGTAGTGTCTATCTAGCCCAAAGAGGACCAAATGTCAAAGATTTTGGAGGAGATTCCTCATCATTTGAATATATTGAGGGAGAAGGAGGAGGTGATTCCCCATCACTACTCTCATCATCAGAACTAGAAGAAGAAAACATATCATCAAGAATCTACTCAAGTGGATCTGAATCGACATAATTATCATCAAATCATAGTGTATCCAAGTAAGAGGAAGAAGTGTCAATTGTGGATTTTAAAGGACCCTATTTAAAATGAACACTTCTCTCAATTAATAACTCATGAGTGGTGTGAGGGAGAAGCTTGTATTCCTGAACACCCTCTGGATATCCCATGAAGATGCAAAGTTGACTCTGAGGTTCCATTTCCATATGATTCTTCTTAAGAATGTGGGCCATATCAAGAGATAAAAACACTAAAAAGTGATTCATTATGGGTTTCTAACTAACATGCTTCAAAAGGAGTGATTCCCTTCAATGTTTTTTAAGGAACTTGGTTTTGGATATAACAAGCACAACTGATGGCCTTGTCTCAATACTAAGGTACAAAGAACTTAGAATGCACTATATAGTTGGCCATTTCCTTCAAGGAACTATTTTTACACACTATAACACCATTCCACTGAGCACTATATGGATCTATACATTTTAGTTCAATCCCCTCTAAAGTTCAAAATTACTTAAAATAATTATTAACATACTCACCACCATTATCTTATGCAAAATCTTGATGGATTTACCTGACTTTTTTTACAAGTGATTTAAAGTCCTCAAAATGATCAAATACCTCATATTTTTGCTTAAGAAAGTACACCCAAGTATACCTTAAAAATTCATCAATGAAGATAAGCACGTATTTAGTCCTATTGAATTAAGGAGTTGTAAATGGATCAGCAATGTCATTGTGAACTAGCTCTAATATGTGTGTAGATTTCCATGATTTACCTTTGTCATAATTCTCCTTTGGATGTTTACCAAGAATGCAACCTTGGCAAACATCATCAAAAAAAAAACACATGATAACCCTAAAACCATGTCATTATGACTGAGTTGTTCTAGGTAGTGATAGTTGAGATGGTAGAATCACTCATGCCATAATTTACTCACCCCATCTGAATGAGTAGTGAAGTAGAGGGTTGATTAGGAGCAAAATGTGGAAAAGTATATAATCATGACTAATGATATGCTTTCCCAAATATAACTATAGAGTAATTGTATACTTCCTTAATAACCATAGAATCAAGTGTGAACTCAACTCTCTTACCTTAACTGATGTGAGTGCTATAATAAACAAAGAGGAGGTTGGTGGATAATGAGGGAACATATAAAACATCCTAAAATGTCTCATCTTTCACTTAAATATATCTTCTCCCATTAATTTCATCAGAATTATCATCACCAATCAACATGGAAGGCATAGAACAAGGATCCAAAGACAAGAAAAGGTCATGTGATGAATCAATGTGTTGTGAGGCACCATAATCAATCACCCATGTGGAAGGTTAGGATGTAACTGCAATAAGTGTTTTACCCTTATTATTGTCTTTGGCCTTATAAGAATCTTATGTTGATGAACTCTTATTAGTAGAATCAGGGATACTAATATTATGATTCTCGATCATATTTTTTAGTTGGTCAATTTGATTCTTCACAAATTTGGTTTTATCATGACTATATTTCTTTCAATAGGCACATGTAAATCATTATTTCTTAGGTCTCTTGCCTAAAGAGGAGGACTTGGTTGATGCTTTGAAATTGACATCAAATTTTTGACCCTTTCTTTGCTTTGACTCCTTGTTATGTTTCTTCTCTTTACTACTACTAGAAGCCATCTGTTTGTCATGACTCATAGTTAAGGTATGTGATTTAGAGGACTTTAGTGTACCCATTTGAATAAGCTTGTATTTCTCTTGAGTAAAGTCAGCATAAAAATCATCTAAGGATTGTATGGTCCATATAGCTCTAAGGGCATGTTTGGTGGCATGGAAGGTAGAAATGAAGATAAAATATTCTAAACCTAATTTAGTAAGGATGGAAAAATAAATTGATCATCCTTTTTGTCTATGCCTTATAGTTTTAACTGCAACCTGAGTGGTTTGAATTATGTGAAAAATTGTTGTATAGTGTCAAAGCTGCCTAGGCTTAAATTGATGAGCTCATTCTCCAACTCATAACCCCTCATTATGTCCTACTTTCCAAAGAGTTTTTCCAATGTGGTCCAAATGTCATTAGGAGTAGTTACAAATTCAATGTGAAAGAGCATGTCAGGAGACATAGATAGGTACAATAAATGGTAAGCTTCGTCACTTTTGTTAAACCACTTAACCTTCTTTATATCAGGTGTTGTCTCTATTTTTGTACCCATAGTGATCTAATGTAAGCCTTTATTCCTCAAGAGGATTTTCATTTTGACTTTCCACTCATGACAGTTGAATGGTGTAACAAGCGGAACCATATTTTGACCCATTGCAGTAAGTAAGAAGTATGTGTTGAATTGATGGTGTTAAAAACACAAAGATATGTAAACCCCCTAAATATACATAGGTTTGATTTTACAAAGATCAAGAATAACACCAGTGCACAGGGCTTAAAAGATTCACTTTTTAAAACACACTCCTAAAAAGGAGATGTAGGCTAAAAATTATGTGAGTTTGAAGTTCCTGCTCACAAAAGAAATATCCACTTCATATAAATTCTAGGTGTGCACAAAGTTTAAATAAAATTTTCATGGAAAATTTAAGGCCCCTTAGGTTTTTTATGACTAAGGGATAAACTCCCATATGACCAGGGGCTAAGGCTTAGGATGAGTGTGGTTCAATGACTGCAGATATAACTTTAGGTTTGTGAGGTGCTAAAATAGGGGAAATTTATGGTAGTACCTAGGATGTTCAAAGTTATCATAGGTTTTAGGAAGACTCAAAACTTTAGTAGGTATTGGGGGTGCCTCAAACTCAGGTAAGTGATAATAAAACTCAAGGTTCTAATAGGTGCATGTAGCAAGGACAAGTCTAATGAAGGAATTAGAAGAACTGCAAGCGAGTAAGGAAACTCTAATTTGTAGGAAAACTTCAAATCTACCACTGATCTACAACCATGAAAGACCCACCATATTTATCCAAAACCTAGAAAAATCCATAAAAATAATTTTACTTGGAGACCCATATGGCATGAATTTGCATGAAATCCAAGAAAACACCTTCAAACCCTCAAAAATGGTTGAAATTGATTATCTCAAAACTAGGTCATGTTTATATTCGATTATAGGTTTTTGACATATTATAAATCTATGGCACAAATAATGTTGCATGAAAATCTATCAGATGATAGATGCCTAGCAAGAGACACCTTTCTTTCATTCTTTTTTTTATTCTAGATCAATAGAGGACCCCAAAAGAAGAGTAAAATCTAATAAATGGTGAATCTTCAATGTGCTAGGTCAACAAATCACAAATATATTACATGCAAGATGAAATTCAAGATTTAAAAATAGGAACTTTGGCATTCGAATAATAAAAACCTTGCTTTGATACCATGTGAGATTAGGCCATAGTCGAGGATTGAGGTCTAAGTAAACATGAAGCACAAATATTTGAAAATATGTAAAAAGAAAT
This sequence comes from Torreya grandis, assembly GCA_037957365.1. Lineage (NCBI taxonomy): Eukaryota > Viridiplantae > Streptophyta > Pinopsida > Cupressales > Taxaceae > Torreya > Torreya grandis. The sequence goes on along the minus strand of JARHVA010000888.1, from coordinate 3,839,224 downwards.
TATGCAAAAGAGATACTTGATGTAGAATTGAAATCAAACATGAGCATTAAAAAAGACTTCATTTGTTCATTATTTTATCATTAGCTAAAATAGTTTTGGGAAATGTACATATATATGTGGAAGATAGACATGATCACACATCCTCATAAATGTGGGATTATTTTATTTAATAACCTAAAATAACACTAACAAACTAAAAAACATGTGTAGGGAAAAACCATTAAATGGAATAAAAACTTACACTAACAATCTCAACCACCATCACTACCTTACTAACACCTCAAATTGGTTCACCTAATCTAACTTCTGCCAAGACTTTGATAGGGTAGTGAAACCTTATATCATGTTTTTATTGTATAACAAAAAAATTTCTCTCTTGATAATAATTTTGATTACTTTATGGCAGTCATTCCTGATGTCTTACTCTCGACCACCTTCACATCAAATTTGGAATTGAATGATGTGTTTCACAAATCAAGAATGCCAGGTTTCAATTCTATCTTACTACCATGTACATTCATCACTCTTAGACCCATTATATAATTATCATAAATTGGAATATTTCTCATTGCCCTTGCATATCCTTTGGTTGGATTGAGTGGTAGGAAAATGCCATTAATAAGATAATTGCCTTTCTTCACATTTATGGTCGGCAACTCCACTAACTTCTATTGGAGCTATAACTATTATATTTCCATGAAGGTTTTGCTAGACAAATTATGGCTACCAATAGACAGGTTAACTAAAAAATTGACTTTTCATGCCTCCTAACCTTGTTAATAGCCTTTATATGCCTTGTGAGGTTTTCAAATGGTCTTTTTCAGGTCTTATTAGTATAGTTTACGGTAAATTTGACAAGTTTAAGGTAATGACTTATGTTTGTCTTGTGTTAGTCTATCCATGCCATTAAATGAAAAAGTTGATTCAAAAGGTGTCAAAGGTTCATAAGTGTATCTCAAGTCAACCCACCCTTTGAAAATCTTGCATGAACATTCCATAAATGTTTGGATAAGTTAAGGTTGTTTTGTAAAGTTTAAGGTAAATGTCAAGCAAAAGAAAGGTACATGTGGCCAGGTCTAATGCATGTCTAGGGTTGTCAAGTTAATTTCAAAGCTAAAAAATATGAAGGTTACATAAAAACATACTTTTAAAATCCTATGAATGAGATATATAATGTGTATATATGTCGAGAATGTCATTATAAGTCAAACCATGGTCAATTTTTACATGTTCAATGTACAAGAGAGAGTAAATAACTCTATTGTAGGTAGTTTTAGTCACTTGTATGGGTATAAAGGATCAATATTTAGGTGAAAATGTTTATAGAGTGTCTCTTCATCTCTCTCAAGTAATTCTCATCCTCAACAATCTTGCACAGGTCCAAACAGGGTAAAAGTTGCATAAAAACCTTTATCAAGCTCTTGGCAAGCTCACAAAGGCCACATTCACATGCTTGGTCCATATAATATAGAGAGAGATGGGACTTGAAAATTTTTATTTAGGGTATCTTAATGGACTTCAAATCCATGCCCATCATTCTTAGATAGGTGGCCCCTCCTTTATGAACAATCATTAAAATAGGGTGGTCTAAAACCCTATAAAAACCCCATATGCTTAGTTTTCTCCTTTAAATGACATTTTGAAGTTGGTTGGAAGCATGAATGAAATTAGAGATGATATATAGTGTCTATAAAACCATTCCACATATTATTATAGGCCTAACTTGGCATGTGTGAGCTCAAGATGATATGAAACCTCCACTTTTGCACAGTTTAAAAGTTGATGATTATGGTATCTTGGTGTTTTAGGGTTTTCAATAAAATGAAGGGGGGTTGAGGAGGATCCCACATCATATTTTAACTCCATTATATTGGTGTATTAAATATTTCTCCATGCCTACAGCTCACCAAATGCTTCCCAACAGGCTGGTGACTAGCAACTTCTCAAAGTGTTCATCACTGATTAGGGTAGTAAGAAGAACCCTATCAATATGGGAGTTTTAAATTGTATGAAAAGAATGATAATTGGTTGAGGTAAAATATTTGGTCTCTTAAAACCCAATTTTATCTATTTGATGCATCATGAGAACTAAATAAGGCAAAAGAAGTCATGTCATGATCCACGAAGACACTGTGTAGCCTGCAAAAGGGAGATCAACATAGTTTTGGTTACGAAGCTTAGGAAACTAGTGAGGCGAAAGTGGTTTCAGATGGACTAAAATGGAATACTATACCTATATAATAACTCTAAAAAAATTTTAAACTTCATCAATAACTCATCAAGGCAAGTCAATTGTCATCCCACATTGGAGACTATATTAAAAGCCCATCTGCACAAAAGTACACCAAAAGGTGATAAATATTACGCCATTGGTGTAATATGAGGGTCATAATCTCCTGAGGAAGGTTATGAGATAATGAAATTTTCTCTTAAATATTGTGATGGTCCAAAATTCATGGTAAAGAAGCCTAAAATGACAAAATAACAGACCTACATGTCTACAAACTTGTAGGTCTCTTTTTCATATGATATGAAATGAATCTTTTTTAGAAGATGAGTTCAAGGGATAAATGAAATGTGGTAAATATGGTAATACAATATGGGGATGTGTGTAAGATGGATAAATATAAAATAGTGAGTTGGAGACTCACTCTTGAACTCTAACAGATCTACCTTAATGCCTATAGTCATGTAGTCCTAAGCCCTTACAGGCCTAATGGAAATTTTAGGTTTGTCATCAAATGTGAAATTCAATATGCAACCTTGTAGGGAAATTGGATTTTATAAGATTTATAAAATGTGAGGGATTATGGTGAGGGTCGGTACAATAATGAACATACCTAAACTGGAGTCACGTGTCAAAGGGTCAAATTTGTTAATTGGATAAATAACCCTCCGGATATGAAAAGTATGTTGTAGAACCTTTGGGAAGGGTGATACCCATTATGTGTCATTAAAAAATATGGAATATATTTATATAAACCTAAAAGAGGTATTTCAAACCAATATAAAGCATCTTATGCCATGTGGTGCTAAATAGACCTTTCTCGAGTTCATTGGCAGATATGTATTACCCAAGAAGGCTCTATTCTTTACGTGTGAACTCTCTTGAGTAAATACATGGGACTAGTTGGAATTTGGAGATGTTTAGGAAATATTCCTACTCCCATAATCTATTATTAGTTCTTGTAATAAATCCCTACAGGGTATGAAAAAATGTTAAGAGTGCAAAGTACTCACAAACTACCTAAGTGAGCCCAAGATAATCCCAAACTTTACTCAAATCTCCCTTGAAAATTTTCATGGTGCCAAAAACTCTTAGGGGTAGTTATAAAGGTTTGTGCCCAAAAATTTTAAAGCATTGGTTCTCAGTTCAATGGCCTCTTATCTATGAATGATTGGTAAGAGTGTAAGACACTCCCAAGCTACCAAGAGGCTAAACATGACCTGATGATAGAGAAAACTTACCCAATGATCTAATATGCCTTTGAATGACCATAAAAACATTTGGATTACCTTCAAGATCCTCCTAAATGCATTAATAGGCCATTGTTTGGCAAGTGCAAAGAACATGGTGTATGCAATTGACCTAAAAGACACAGTTGTAGAACCATTTGTGAGTACACAGGGTAATTATAGGCCTTCAAGTCGAGAGATAAATCTTGTAAATCCTAAAATTATTTCTATTCTATTTTTAAAAGTCTCTAAAGATGATGTATGAACCTTTCAAGCTACTAATTTGGGCCCAAAAAGTGACTGTGCCACTACATCCATCAAAGAAGCCTAGTTGTAGATCTATGGAATACTCTTGGAGAGCTTCCCTTCAGTATATTGAGTTGTCCTATGATGGTTTAGGCCTAAACAAACCATTATCAATCATTTAAACATATTAACTTCTTAAGGAATACTCTAGTTACCTCTTAGGCATGAATATGAATCTAAACCAGGGTTTTGGCCATTTCTTGGTTCACCCATTCGTACAAGGTCTTAGATCCTCAAATTTGGCCTGAAGGATGATTATGAGGTCCTAAAAGTGAATCAAACATTTACTTAGACTTTCACATGTGTGAGGGATATGTAGAATCAAATCTTAGTTTTTAGGTCTAGATACCTAATTGAGGGCTAATTGAGAATAGAAATGGGTGGAGCAAGTGCATTTGCACTTAGTGTCTGGTCATGAAACTTTGTAATGAGTATAAAGAGCATAGTGGGTACTCAAATACATTCTTATTTTTCTAGGAGCATCTGTATAATTTTCTAGACAAGGAGCTTTGTTTGTTTTGAAGGCTACACAGAATTGAAGGCAAGTATAGGCTTTAGTCGTGAAATGAAGTCTTAGAGAGTGTTTGAGGCATTCAAGAGGATTGATACAAGTTTTTAAGGAATAAAAGGTTATCTCATGGAGAGAGGTTGCATTCATAAAGATAGAAGCAAGATTTGAGGCTTTTGAATAAGAGAGGCATACTGATATTTGTTAGCAAGTTGTTAATGATGTCATGGTGACATCATGGAGATGCCCTAGTGAGTGGATGAAGTGCCTTCATAGTCTAAGTGACATTGACAAAGTGTATAATGTTCTTGTCCTAGTATGCTTAAAGGAGGCTTGATTGAGCTTTAGTTTTGGCATGGTTAGAGATGTTCAGGGATGAGTATGGTGATTTGATCATGTGCAAGGGGTATAATAAAAGTTTTTCTATGCTTTGAGTGTTTGTGTGCATGAGTGGATTTCATCTGGTTGATCATTGTTTTCATCTAGACATTTTGGCACTAGTGACATAAAATCTAAGTAGGCAGTTTGCTGACATCACCATTGCCATGTGTGGATGAATCAGTGGGATTTGGTCATATGATTATGATCACATTAGTCCCTAGTTACTATGTGATAAATTTAAATTCATGTGAATAAGCATGACAAAATATATTCAAGTGCAAATTTTGGATCCCAAGCAGTTTGATAGTGTTTTCCCATACTTAGCCAAATTTGCATGAGGCAAGAAAGAGTTGAGTAAGTAGTTTAGTGATGGTATATCTCACACATGTGGATGTTTTAGGAGAAGTTAATCATATGGGTTTGTTTAATTTTGTTCCTAGTTTATTTTTTCTAAATTTTAGGTCATGCAATGAAGTGCATCAAAAGATATGCATGTGCAAAGTTGGCCTTCCAAGACAGTTCTTGACATAGTTGTCTCTGTGGTAGAATAAATCTGAGTAGGAAGATTAAAGGAGTTATATCTCACACATGCATAGGTTTTAGGAGTAGTTTAACACATGTTTGGATTTCTATATGTGAGGATATCACATGGACCAAATTTTAGATCATGCATCTAAGCACAACAAAATTTATTGAGGTCTAAAGTTGGCCTTCCAGGTAGATAGCAATGGTCCCCATACTTAGTCTATTTTGCACAATGTTAAAGATCAGGACCAAATGGAGATCTAATGGTTTAAAAGTGATCATACAAATTGATCTATGTGTATTCAGTGCGATTATTTCAATGTGTCCAATGGTTAATAAAGTTAAATATAGATATCCTTACAAAATTATCATTAGAGTGTGTTCATTCCAAGATGTCAGGATACAGCGAGATGGTGCCAAGTGTTCGATGTTTAACATTGATCAGAGATAAAGATCGAGATGTTTCCAAGGATCAACAATGAATAGGTGTTTGTATTGATTGATATAAATTGTGTGTATTAAATTCAAGAGGTCAAAGTGACATTTGTCTATCATTGTTAAAGTAAGGACAATCTCGAAGAGATCGACAGAGCGTGTGTGATCAAGATTACAAGATTACACGAGATGACGCCAAGTGTTCAAATGTTAGAATTTGGATAGTGGTGCATTATAATTTAAAGTTTGAATAATATCGATGGTGCATAATTGATCTAAAAAATGAGGACTTCAGATGATATCATGGTGTTCAAAGTTTAACTGTGACCGTTTGAATTCAAATATGTGAATTTAACAAAGGAAAGACCAGTGCCTAGTTTATGAGCCATAACTTATGATCTATGTAGAATTTGATCATGGTGTAAAAAGAAGAGATGTAGAGGACTCAAAGTTGTATTTTTTAATATATATTTAAAGATATAAAAGTTTGAATAGTCAAATATAATGAGGTTCAAAGTTGATGTTGTGTTCGATTGTGTTCTGCAAGTGACCCAAGAAGGATAATTGAGTTTATGTTAATGTTATTTCAATGTTTCATGATAACTCAGCTTTTTTTAAATATTATAAACTCCATGAGGATAAGCTATATGGATTTTGGAGGTGTGATAAATCTATCTTGAGTATGAACAAAGCTTAATAAGTTGATTGTGTGTTCGTTCATGGTGTCCTTACGAACAAGGTTGATGTTTGAGTTAATTGAGCTTACACAGAAGAGTGGAATGATGACTGTGATCATTTTAGGATGACTAAAGGGTTAAGTAGAGTGTAACTATGCATTTTTAAGTGGTATTATGTTTATATTTTGCTAATTATCTGTATAACGGGGTGAATAGGTCTCCATGAGACCTATAAGAGCTACAAGGGCCTAATTGAAAGGTGTAGATGCTTAAGGGTGACCCATGGGTGCTATGGTCAACCTATGTGGATGGTATTGAGTTGTGTCTCAATGTGATAGATGTATTAAGGATTAAGGCATGCATATTGGCCAACTAATATGGTAATGATCATGAATGCTCTATAAATATTGAAACCAAATGTGATGGTTTTTAGACTTGTGAGAGGTGTTTATGTGAAAGTTGTGGAGCAAAGAAGAGAGAGAGTTGCCCAATAGATGTGTATGATATATGGGTCATGTTTCTAATTTTAGAATAGTGATCTTGTAGGTTGAGGATGATCTAAGGGGTTTAGGGTGATCCAAAAGTTGGCTTTGGATGCTTTGAGTGTGCAGAGTTGAAGAGAGATAATATACTTTATTTCTCCATCAGATTGGTAGGAAATAAATGTTTAAGATATGTCATGTTCATAGGTGTTATTGTGTAAACTCAACATTCAGGGGGTTGTAGTCTCCTTGCAAGGTGAAACTTGTTAAAGGTCTAGTTGTTGTGACAGGTTAGCTAGACAGGTGTGGTATCACCTTGTGGGATTGTAGTCTCACTAAATAAGGGATGGTAGTTCCTTGATCAGTTACAGATAGTCTAAATTGGCTATTATTGTTATAGGAGATATAGTCTAAGAGAGATAATATACTTCATTTCTTCATCATATTGGTAGGTAATCAGTGTTCAAGAGATATCATGTTCATAAGTGTTGTTTTGGCAACTCAACATTTAGGGGGTTGCAGTCTCCTTGCAAGGTGAAACTTGTTAAAAGTCTAGTTGTTGTGGCAGCTCAGCTAGACAAGTGTGGTAGCACCTTGTGGGATTGTAGTCTCACTAAATAATGGATGGTAATTCCTTGATCAGTTATAGCTAGTCTAAATTGGTTCTTATTTTTATAGCACACTAGTCCAATTGTAGGTTCTAATGGGTTTTCCCACCCAAGAGGATTTCCCACATATGTCATGTGTTATATGCTTGATCTTGAATTGTCTCTCTTGTTCATTACTATGAATGATGTGTATGATTCATGAATGTTTGTGGTAATTGATTAAGAGTTTTAAAGGATTGAAATTGAAGTTGGATTACCTAGGCTCATTAATTTACCCCCTCCCCTATCAGTTACTGTACCTCTAAGAATTGGTATAAGAGCAAGTCCTTTGTTAAAGGCTTGATAGTTTGAAGGTGATCCAGGGTATAATAGAGGTAGTCATCAAGGAGGTTTATCTAAAAAACAAGAATCAATGTTCAATGGATCCAATTATGCTTTTTAGAGTACAAGGATGAGGACATACATTATGTCCCTAGGGTTTGATGTATGGAAATTTGTTATGGATAGTTATGTTATTCCTACTACTCCTCCATCTAGTGTTGCAGATAAGACGTTGTTTGAGAATAATTCTAAAGCAATGAATGCCATTACTTATGGTCTTACAAAGACTGAGTTTACCAAGGTAATCCATTGTAAATATGCTAAAGAGATATGGGACAAAATGTAGATCATTTATGAAGGAGATTCAAAGGTCAAACTTTCTAAGTTGTAGACTGATAGAAGGCAATTTGAAAGTCTCAAGATGAAGGAAGAATATTCTATGGCATATTTTCTACAAAGAGTTGATGAGATTGTGAACATCATAAAGGTCTGGGAGAGAACCTTGAAGAAGCTATTATAGTTCAAAAGGTATTAAGGTCCCTCTCTCTCAAGTTTGATCCTAAAGTATTTGTTGTAGAATAAAGTCATGATCTTACTCGGCTGAAGTTGGATGAATTGCATGACATCCTTACTAGCTATGAGATGAGGAAGAATGATGATATACGATCAAAGAAAGAAGTAGCATAATAGATAGCAATGAAGCCTAAGAATAAGTTTCAAGGTAAGAAACCTAGGGAGCATGACATTTCTGATATTGATGAGGATGAACTGATTGCTTTGTTTATAAGGAAATTGAAAATATGTTTAGGTAAGTATAAGGGTAAACTACACTTCAACTACTTTTATTCTAGAGAGACAGGACATTTTTATAGAAAGTGCCCTCATAATCATGATGATGAAGACCAAGATTAATACAATAAGACATATAAGTCTAATAAGAGGAAGAAACGTTTTAAAAAGTATGAAAACAACAAGAAGCTCTTCAAGAACAAGAAGAGTCTCTACACCAATAAAGAATATAACACATCAGATGAGAGTGAAGATGGTGATTCAAAGTGTGATCATGAAGATGATGATTTTATTGAAGATGAAGGCCTCTTAATGGCTGAGAAAGGAAGTTGTTCACATCAAAAGGAGTCAACTTGGATTGATTCAGATGTTGATGAAGATGAGGTGGAATATGAGACTACATTGACAAATGTTCTTGAAGAACTAAAGATTGAGAAGAAGATTAATAAGAATATGAAGTCTCAAATCAAGGACTATGAGGAGCAATTTAGTGTGTATGAAGCAAGAATGAATGAAGATACCAATGAGCATGAAGATATGGTCAAACATCTCAGTTGTCAATTGAAAATTTTGTCTACGAGCCTAAAAGCCAAAGAAGATGAATTTTCAAGGTATGTAATTGAAAACGAGTCATTGAAATCTAAGTTAGAGAACAAATCTAATAAGGTGAAGTTATTTTTGATATTTGAAAAGAGCTCAAGTGATCTAGATAATATTATGAGTGGTAAAAATAATTCTAGTGATAGAACTGGTCTTAGATATGAAGAAGAAAAAAATAATGTGACTCAAGACAAGATGAAGACTAATGTGAACAATGAAAATTATACTTTGAAGACAAAACATCAGACAAGAAATGAAGGTGCTGGAAGAATGAAGACAAATCAGATCAAACAGCCAAATGCCATGAGGTATGCAAGTTTCAATGGTTATTGTTTCACATGTAATCAATTTGGGCATAAAGTTGGAAAATGCAATAGACCTGTTAGAAATGAGTTTTCATGGAACTATGATGGGGGTCATAAGTCAAAAATTGTGAACAAAATTAAGTGCTTCAACTATCTTAATGTGGGACACTTTGCAAACCATTATCCACATAAGATTAGACAAGGTGAGTCCTCTTCAAAAATAGGAGGTTGTTTTATTTCTCATGATAAAGGACACACTGCAAGTTTTTGTCCTAACATGGTAACACAAATTATGCTTCCATTAAGGAGTATTATTTTATAAAACTTTGATAATATTAGCCACATTGCTAGGTTCTTAAAGCAAAGGTCATCAAGTCAAAATGAGTTCAATCAGGCTCCTATAGTGTAAGGTAGAAGGAAAGTTAACTCATGGAAACCAAAGGTGGTAAGTATGAGTCATGAAGGGTATGTTGGTCAAAGTAATCTATTTTCTATGGTGGAGAATGCTCCAAAAGTTAAAGAGTGCCAAGGGATTTCATTATCTACTCATGTTGTGAAAAAAGAGACCAAACTCAAGAAGAAGACCAAGGTACTAGTTGAGGCTAGTTCTGAGATGTGTATGGATCCAAGTGAACATCCTATCATTAATGAGCATGTATGATACAAAGAACATCAATTGTTAGGGAATAGTGATGAGGTTCTAAGCTATAAGTTTTATTCTTCAAATGAAAAGGTATGTCAATATTCCATAATTGCTCCATGTATTGTCAATTCTTTTTAAAAGATAAGGAGAATGATAGAAAAGGAACCAATTGTTATAGTTCAGACTAAGAAGAAGAACAACAAAAGAAATAAATATTATAGCTATAAGAGTATTCTAGTGGTTATTGAGGAGATTTGGGCCACTCCTAGCTTCACTTTGTTTTAGAGCATTGTGGTGCAAAGGATGTCTCTGTCTATGCTTCTTAAGAGACTCCTTTGAGTGGAGAATCAAGTATTGCTATGGTGTTGTTTAGAAAGTATACTTTGGAGCAGTCTACAGGGTCAAACTGAAAATTCTTAGATGGAAAAGGAGGATTTGTGATTTTTCAAGATAATATTTTTGCATACAAAGTTATATTGATCTTATTCTACCTTGCTCCAAATTATTTTATGGTCTGAAGGTATGTTGAAGTCAAATTAAAGATTTTTGAGTGCTCTCATTTTTCTCAGTTTTAGCTTAAGGGCAAGTAGACCTAAAATGGATTATAGGATGTTTAGGTTACCAAAGGTATGACATCTCAAATCTTGGTCCAAAAGTGTGTGATGGTTGTCTCTAGGTGTGAAAGAAGTTTTAGAGGTGGACATTGACCAAAAGGAGATTTATTGACCTTGTTTGTTTTAAGGTTCTAGGGTTTTGAGCTATGTTATAAAAGTGGTTTATCTTATGATTTGAGGTCTAATTATTCTTAATATATTTAATGGGCCAAATAGGTTGTCTAAACAAGCTTCACATAGGTTTGAAGGTTTGTGTTTTTCAAGTTTTACATGTTTTTGTCAAGATGGAGGCCTAATTGGCAAGTTGGTTTGTGAAGGAAGTATCTTACATAGGTTGAGATAGGTATTTCAAATTTATGTGATTGAGGGTTCATATGAGATTGCTCAAGCTATTAATTTTGAGGTCTTGATGCTATGTCTACAAAAAGGTATGATCTCTATAAGTTCTAGGTAGGGCTACAAGGAGACTAGAAAGGCCTAGCATGAAGAAGAGTGATTTTTGCTTTGTTTCTTCAAAATATCAAGGTATGTGTGTTTCATGGTGATTTATTAGGTTGGTTTAGAACATGTTTCCTATTTGGTGAGTGCCATGAAGTTCTATTGGTAGTCCCTGAGGTGGCTTGAGAGAAGAGGTTAGTAAATATATATGGTGATTCTTCATGGTGTGTAGAGATCTAAAGATACTCAAGAGATAAAATGGCTCAGATATATTAGGGGGAGTCCATCTCAGATGTTTCTTTGTGAGTTCCATCAGATTTAAATCTTTTATATGTTCTTTCTTTATTGGTTATAGTGATTGGTTGAAGAATAACGTTGGCATGTAGCAAGAAGGATGTTATCAAGGCAAGAAGAGGTAGGCTCAAGGTAAGGGGTGTTTGTACTATATTTAAAATATGGTCAACTCCTATTGGTATTATTTTCAAGTCCTTACTACTATTTGGTTCCCACTTTTTCATTGTGTCAAATGGAAAGAAATTTCCTTTTGTGAGAGTGTTTGAAGAGATAGAAGGAAGGTGAGTTGTATTTTGTATATTGATGGGTGTTGACATCAATGACAAAGGGGGAATTATTAGAGAGTTTTCAATTATGTCATTATGATGTCATGTACATGCCCTGGTGAGTGGATGAAGTGCCTTGATATTATAAGTGATAATGACAAAGTGTGCAATGTGTTTGTCCTAGTATGCTTGAAGGAGGCTTGATTGAGCTTCAATTTTGGCATGGTTAGAGATGTTTAGGGATGAGTATGGTGATTTATCATGTGAAAGGGGTCCTATAAAAGGTTTTATATTTTTTGAGTTCTTATGTGAATGAGTTTATTTTATCTGGTTGATCATTGTTTTCATCTAGATATTTTGGGTCTAGTGGAAAAAATTTGAGTAGACAGTTTGATAACATCACCATTACCACATGTGGATGATTCAAGGGGGAGTTGGTCATATGGTCTTGATCACATTAGTCCCTAGTTTCTATGTGCTAAATTTTAATTCATGTGACTAAGTGAAACAAAACATATTCAAGTGCAAATTTGGGCTCCCAAGTAGTTTGACAGTGTTTTCCCATGCTTAGCCAAATTTGGATGAGGCAAGAAAGAGTAGAGTAAGCAGTTTGGTCATGGTATATCTCACACATGTGCATATTTCAAAAGAAGTTGATCATATGGGGTTGTTTAGTTTATTAGTTGATTTTTTTCTAAATTTTATGTCATGTGATCAAGTGCATCAAAATATATGCATGTGCAAAGTTGTCCTTCCAAGATAGTTCTTGACATAATTGGCTTTGTGGTAGAAGAAATCTAAGTGGGAAAATTAATGGAGTTATATCTCGCATATATGAAGGTTTCAAGAGAAATTTGACACATGGTTAGAATATCCTATGTGAGTATATCATATGGTCCAAATTTTAGATCATGTATCTAAGTGAAACAAAAGTTATTGAGGTCCAAACTTGGTCTTCCAGGCAGATACAAATGGTCCCTATACTTAGTCTATTTTGCACAATGTTAAAGATCAGGACCAAATCAAGATCTAATGGTTCATGGGAGATAATAAAAATTTTAAGGTGTCCAATGGTTAACAAATTTAAATATCAATACCCATACAAAAGGTTCAATGGAGCATGTTCATTCGAAGATGTCAGGATACAACGAGATGGTGCTAGGTTTTTGATGTTTAACATTGAGCAGAGATAAAGATCAAGCTTATTCTAAGGATCAATGGTGAGTGGGTATCTGTAATGATTGAGATAAAAGGTGTGTATTAAATTCAAGAGGTCAAAGTGATAGTTTTCTAGCATTGTTAAAGTAAGTACAATCTCAAAGAGATTGACTAGAAGCATGTGTGATCAAGATTACAAGATTCCACGAGATGAGGCCAAATGTTCAAATGTTAACATTTGGGTAGTGGTGTATTATAAGTTAAAGTTATAATAAGATTTATGGTGCATAATTGATCTAAGTAATGAGGACACAAGATTATATCATGGTGTTCAAAGTTTAACTATGATCGTTTGAATTCAAATATTTGAATTTAACAACGGAAAGATCAGTGCCTCGTTTATAAGACAACTTTTAATATGTGCCGAATTTGATCATGGTGTAAAAATAAAATGTGTATAATACTCCAAGATGCATTTGTCAATATATATTTGAATATATAAAATTTTATATGATTAAATATATTGAGGTTCAAAGTTGATGGTGTGTTCAATTGTGTTTTGCAAGTGACTCGAGAAGGATAATTGAGCTTGTGTTGATGTTGTTTTGATGTTTCATGATGAATTAGCTTTTGTAAAATGTTGTAGAATCCATGAGGATCAGTTGTATGTATTTTAGAGGTGTGATAAATCTATATTGAGTATGAACAAATATTAATAAGTTGATTATGTGTTTGTTCATGGTGTCCTTACGAACAAGGTTGATGTTTGAGTTGATTGAGCTTGCACAAAAAAGTGCAATGATGATTATGATCATTTTATGATGACTAAAGTGTCATGTAGACTGGACATATGCATTTGGAAGTGATCATATGTTTCTATTATGCTCATTATCATTCTAATGTGGTGAATAGGTTTCTATGAGACTTATAAGAGCTACAAGGGCCTAATTGAAAGGTGTAGTTGCGTAAGGGTGACCCATGGATGTTATAGTTGACCTACATGGATGGTATTGAGTTGTGTCTCAATGTGATATATATATTAAGGATTAAGGCATTCTTATTGGCTGACCAAGATGGTGATGATCATGAATTCTCTATAAATAGTGAAACCAAATGTGATGGTTTCTAAACTTATGAGAGGTGTTTATGTGAAAGTTGTGGAGCGAAGGAGAGAGAGAGTGCCTAGTAGATGAGTTGATGAGAAGAGCAGATTACAGAATCTATGTATGAGTTGTGGGTCATATTTTTTATTTCATAAGGTGTACTTACATGTTGAGGATGAGCGAAGAGGTCTAGGGTGATCCAAAAGGTGGCTTTAGATGCTTTGAGTGTGTAGAGTTTAAGAGAGATGATATACTTCATTTTTCCATCAAATTGGTAGGAAATCAATGTTCAAGAGATGTTGTTTTCATAGGTGTTTATTTGGCATCTCAACATCTAGGGGGTTGCAGCTTCCTTACAAGGTGAAACTTGTTAAAATTCTAGTTGTTCTGGCAACTCAGCTAGACAGGTGTGGTAGTACCTTGTGGGATTATAGTCTCACTAAATAAGGGATGGTAGTTCCTTGATAAGTTCTAGCTAGTCTAAATTGGTTCTTATTTTTATAGCACAATAGTCAAATTTTAGGTTCTAATGGGTTTTCCCACCCAAGAGGATTTCTCGCATATGCCATGTGTTATGTGTTTGATCTTAAATTATCTCTCTTGTTCATTGCTATGAATGATGTGTATGCTTCATGAATGCTTGTGGTAATTGATTAAAATTTTGAAAAGATTGAAATTGAAGTTAGATTATCTAGTCTCACATATTCACCACCCTCAATGATTGTACCTCTAACAATTGGTATTAGAGCAAGTCCTTTGGTAAAGGCTTGATAGCTTGAAGATGATCCAAGGTACAATATGGGTAGTCACGAAGGAGGTTTCTCTACTAACCAAGAACTAATGTTAAATGGATTCAATTATGGTTTTTAGAGTATAAAGATGAGGACATACATTATTTCTCTAGGGTTTGATGTATGGCAATCTGTTGTGGATGGTTATGTTGTTCCTTCTACTCCTCCATCTAGTGATGCAGACAATAAATTGTTTGAGAATAATTCTAAGGCAATGAATGCCATTACTTGTGGTATTATAGAGACTGAGTTCATCAAGGTAATCCATTGTAATTTGATAAATATATATGGGACAAAATAGATATCATTTATGAAGGAGATTCAAAGGTTAAGCTTGTTAAGTTGTAGACTGACAGAAGGCAATTTGAAAGTCTCAAGATGAAGGAAGAAGATTCTGTGGCATCTTTTCTATACAGAGTTGATGAGATTGTGAACATCATTAGAGGTATTGGAGAGAACCTTTAAGAATATATTGTAGTTCAAAAGGTATTAAGGTCCCTCTCTCTTAATTTTGATCGTAAAGTATCTACTGTAAAAGAAAGTCATGATCTTACTCAGCTAAAGTTAGATGAATTACATGGCATCCTTAGTGCCTATGAGATGAGGAAGAATGATAATATACCACCAAAGAAGGAAGCAACATTCAAGATAGATATGAAGCCTAATAAAAAGTTCCAAGGTAATAAACCCAAAGAGAATGACATTTATGATATTGATGAGGATGAATTGATTGATTTGTATACAAGGAAATTGAAAACAGGTTCAGGCAAGTATAAGGGTAATCTACCCTTCAAGTGTTTCAATTATGGAGAGATAGGACATTTTGATAGAAATTTCCCTCATAAGCATGATGATAAAGAGAATGATGAAGACCAAGATGAAGACAAGAAGACATATAGGTCTGATAAAAGGAAGAAAGGTTTTAGAAAGTATGACAACAAGAAAAAGTTCTTCAAGAACAAGAAGAGTCTCTACACCAATAAAGACTATAACTCATCAGATGAGAGTGAAGATAGTGAATCAAAGTGTAATCATGAATATGATGTTACTATAGAAGATGAAGCCCTCTTAATGGCCAAGGAAGGAAGTTTCTTATATCAAAAGAGTCAACTTGGAGTGATTCAGATGTTGACGAAAATGAGGTGGACTATGAGACTGCATTGACAAATGTTCTTGAAGAAATGAAGATTGAGAAGAAGATTAACAAGAATATGAAGTCTCAAATTAAGGAATATGAAGAAAAATTTAGTGTGTATGAAGCAATAATGAATGAAAATACCAAGGAGCATGAAGATATGGTCAAGCATCTCAATTATCAATTACAAATTTTGCCTACAAGCTTGAAAGCTAAAGAAGATGAATGTTCAAGGTATGTAACTAAAAATTAATGATTAAAATCTAAGTTAGAGAAGACTTATAATGAGGTAAAGTCATTTTTGATATTTGAAAAGAGTTCAAGTGACCTAGACAATATTTTGAGTGGTCAAAAGTATGCTAGTGATAAAACTGGTCTTGGATATGAAGAAGAACAAAATAATGTAACTCAAGATAAGATGAAGATTAATGTGAACAATGATAATCATACTTTGAAGACAAATCATCGAACAAGGAATGAAGGTGCTCGTAGAATGAAGATAAATAAGATTATACAGCCAAATGCCATGAGGTATGTAAGTTTCAATGGTTATTGTTTCACATGTAATCAATTTGGGCATAAAGCAAGAAAATGAAAGATATCTATTAGAAATGAGTTTGCATGGAACTATGATGGGGGTAATCAATCAAAAAGTGTGAAAAAAATTAAGTGCTTCAACTATCTTAACATGGGCCACTTTCCAAACCATTATCCACATAAGATTAGACAAGGTATGTCATCCTCAAAAAGAGGAAGTTGTTTCATTTGTCATGACAAAGGACACACTACAAGTTTATGTTCTAACACGGTAAGACAAACTATGTTTCCATAAAGGAGTATTTTTTGATACAACTGTGAGAAGATTGGCCACATTGCTAGGTTCTACAAGCAAAGGTCATCAAGTCAAAATGAGTTTAATCAGGCTCCTAGAGTCCAAGGAAGAAGGCAAGTTAACTCATGGAAACCAAAGGTGGTAAGTATGAGTCATGATGGGTCTATTGGTTCACGTAATTTTTTTGCTATGGTGGAGAATGCTTCAAAAGTTGAAGAGTGCCAAGGGCTTTCATTGTCTACTCATGTTGTGAATAAAGAGACCAAATTCAAGAAGAAGACCAAGGTACTAGTTGAGGCTAGTTCTGAAATGTGTATGGATCCAAGTGAACATCCTATCATTACATAGCATGTATGATACAAAGAACATCAATTATCATGGACTAGTGATGAGGTTTCAAGATGCAAGGTTAATTTCTCAAATGAAAAGGTATGTCAAGATTCCATAGTTGTTCCATGTATTGTCAATTCTTTCTTAGAAGAGAAGGAGAGTGATATAGAAAAGGAAATAATTGTTATAGTTCAGATTAAGAAGAAGAAGAAAAAAAGTAAGAAATCTTATAACTATAAGAGGATTCCACTGGTTACTGAGGAGATGTAAATCACTCCTGGATTCACTATATTTTAGAACATTATGGTGCAAAGGATATATCTATCTATGCTTCTTAAGAGACTCCTTTCATTGGAGAAGCAAGTATTGTTGTGGTGTTCTTCATAAGGTATGCTTTAGAGCAGTCTACAAGGTCTAATTAGTTCCTAGATGGTAAAGTATGATTTGTGAGTTGTCAAGATGATATTTTTACATAAAAAGGTATATTAATCGTATTCTAGCTTGCTCCAAATGATTTTGTGGTCTAAAGGTATGTTGAAGTCAAATTGAAGATTTTTGAGTGCTGTTATTTTTCTCAATTTTGGCTTAAGGGCAAGTAGACCTAAAATAGGTTATAATATGTTTAGGTTCTGAACGGTATGAAAGCTCAAATATTGGTCTAGGGTTTTGTGATGGTTGTCTCCAGGTGTGCAAGAAGTTTCAAAGGTGGACGTTGACCAGAAGGAGATTTGTTGACCTTATTTATTTCAAGGTTCTAGGGATTTAAGCTATGCTAGAAAAGTGGTTTGCCTTAGGATTTGAGGTATGAGACTTCTTAATATATTGAATGGGCTAAATGGGTTGTCAAAATAAGCTTCACAGAGATTTGAAGGTTTGTGTTTTTCAAGTTTTTCATGTTTTTGTCAAGATGGAGGCCTAATTGGCAAGTTAGTTTGTGAAGGAAGTATGTTTCATAAGTTGAGATAGGTATTTAAAATTGGTGTGATTGAGGGTACATATGAGAGTGTACTAGATATGAATTTTTAGGTTTTGATGGTGTGTCTACAAAAATTTGTGAGCTATGCAAGTTCTAGGTGGGGCTACAAGGAGACTAGACAGGCCTAGCATGAAGAAGAGTACTTTTCGCTTTGTTTCTTAAAAATATTAAGGTATGTATGTTTCAAGGTGAGTTTTTAGGTTGGTTTAAAACATGTTTCCTATTTGGTGAGTAACATGAAGTTCTATTAGTAGTCCCTAAGGTGGATTTAGAGAAGAGGCTAGTAAACCTATATGGTGATTTTTTATGGTGTGTGGAGATCTGAAGATACTCAAAAGATGAAATGGATTAAAGATTTTAAGGGGAGTCTCTATAAGATTTTTCTCGGTGATTTCCATTAGATTTCAATCTTTTGTGTGTTCTTTCTTCATTAGTTGTAGTGTTTGGTTGAAGAATGTTGGTATGTAGCAAGAAGGATATTATCAAGGCAAGAAGAGGTATGCTCAAGGTAAGGGGGAGTTTGTATTATCTTTGTGAGATGGTCATCTCCTATTGGTAGTCTTTTTATATCCTTAGGATTAGTTGGTGCCCACCTTGTCATTGTGTCAAAGGGGGAGAAACTTCCTATTGTGAGAGTGTTTGAAGAGAGAGCAAGAAGGTGAGTTCTATTTTATATATTGAGAGGTGTTGACATAAATGACAAAGAGGATATTGTTAGAGAGTTGATAATGATGTCATGGTTATGTCATGGAGATTCCATAGTGAGTGGATGAAGTGACTTGATAGTCTAAGTGACAATGACAAAGTGTGCAATGTGTTTGTCCTAGTATGCTTGAAGGAGGCTTGATTGAGCTTTAATTTTGGCATGGTTAGAGATGTTTAGGGATAATTATAGTGATTTGATCATGTTAAATGGGCCCTATAGAAGGTTTTCTATGCTTTGAGTGTTTGTGTGTATAAGTGGATTTCATCTGGTTGATCATTATTTTCATCTAGACATTTTGGCTCTGGTGGCATTAAATCTGAGTAGGCAGCTTGTTAATGTCACCATTGCCACATGTGGATGAATCAGGGGGATTTGGTCATATGGTTATGATCACATTAGTCCCTAATTACTAGCTAAATTTCAAGTCATATGGTTAGGGATGAGTATAGTGATTTGGTCATGTGAAATAGGTCCTATAAAAGGTTTTCTATGTTTTGAGTGATTGTGTGCATGAGTGGAATTCATCTAGTTGATCATTGTTTTCATCTATACATTTTAACTCTAGTGGAAGAAAATATGAGTAGGCAATTTGCTAACATCACCATTACCATGTGTGGATGAGTCAGGGGGAGTTATTCATACGGTTGTGATCATATTAGTACCTAGTTATTATGTGATAAATTTAAAGTCATGCAATAAGCATGATAAAATATATGCAAGTGCAAATTTGGGATCCCAAGCAGTTTGATAGTGTTTTCCCATACTTAGCCAAATTTGCATGAGGCAAAAAATAGCTAAGTACACAGTTAGGTGATGGCATATCTCAAACATGTGGATATTTCAAGAGAAGTTGATCATATAGATTTATTTAGTTTTGTGTCTAGTTAATTTACACTAAATTTTAGGTCATGCAATGAAGCACATCAAAAGATATGCATGTGAAAATTTGGCCTTCCAAGATAGTTCTTGACATCATCAGTTGTGGCAAAAGAAATATGAGTGGGCAGATTAATGGAGTTATATCTCACACATGTGAAGGTTTCAGAAGCAATTTGACACATGGTTTTAATTCTCTTATGTTAGGAAATCAAATGGTCCAAATTTTAGATCATGTGTCTAAGCATAAAAAAATTTATTGAGGTCCAAATTTGGCCTTCCAAGCAGATAGCAATGGTCTCCATAGTCTATTTTGCACAATATTAAAGATCAACACCAGATGGAGATATAATGGTTCATAAGAGATCATACATATTGATCTAATGCTAAGTATTGAGAAAGATGATTTCAAGGTGTCCAATGGTTAAAAAATTTAAAGAGTGAGCTCCTTACAAAAGTATTGATAGAGCGTGTTCATTCCAAGATGTTAGGATACAACAAGATGGTGGCAAGTGTTTGATGTTTAACATTGAGCAAAGATAAAGATCAAGCTTCTTTCAAGGATAAATAGTGAGTAGGTGTTTGTATTGATCAAAATAAATGGTGTGTATTAAATTCAAGAGGTCAAGTGACATTTTTCTTCCATTATTAAAGTAAGGACAATCTCAAAGAGATTGACGAAGCGTGTGTGATCAAGATTGCAACATTGCACGAGATGAGGCCAAGTGTTTGAAGGTTAACATATGGGGAGTGGTGTAGTATGAGTTAAAGTTAGAATAATATTGATGGTGTGTAATTTATCTAAGTAGTGAGGACATGAGATAATATCATGGTATTCAAAGTTTAACTGTGACTGTTTGAATTCAAATATTTGAATTTAATAAAGGAAAGACCAATCCCTGGTTTATGAGCCATAACTTTTGATCTATGCAGGATTTGATCATGGTGTAAAAATCAAAGATGTAGATAACTCCAATTTGCATCTATAAATATATATTTTAAGATTTAAAAGTTTTTGAAATCAAATATATTGAGGTTCAAATTTGACTATGTTCTGTACGTGACCCGAGAAGGATAATTTAGCTTGTGTTGATGTTGTTTCGATGTTTCATGATGACTTAGATTTTTAAAAATGTTGTATATTCCATGAGGATAATCTGTATGGATTTTGTAAATGTGATAAATCTATATTAATTATGTACAAAGCTTAAGAATTTGACTATGTGTTTGTTTATGGTGTCCTTACAAATAAGGTTAATGTTTAAGTTGATTGAGCTTGCACAGAAGAGTGCAATGATGACTGTGATCCTTTGAGGATGACTAAGGGGTCATGTAGAGTGGACTTATGCATTTATAAGTGGTCTTATGTTTTTATTTTGCTCATTATCATGCTAATGGGGTGACTAGGTCTCCATGAGACCTATAAGAGCTACAAGCTCCTAATTGAAACGTGTAGTTGTTTAAGGGTAACCCATGGGTGCTATGGTCGACCTATATAGATGGTATTGAATTATGTCAATGTGATAGATGTCTTAAGGATTAAGGCATTTATATTTTTCGACCAAGATGGTTATCATCATGAATTTTCTATAAATAGTGAAACCAAATGTGATGGTTTCTAAACTTGTGAGAGGTGTTTATGTGAAAGTTGTGGAGCGAAGGAGAGAGAGAGTGCCTAGTAAATGAATTTATGAGCAGAGAAGATTAAGGAATATGTGTATGACATGTGTTTCATGTTGTTGATGTTATGATAGAGCTAGTTTAGGTTGAGGATGAGTGAAGAGGTTTAGGGTGATCCAAAAGGTGGCTTTAGATGCTTTGAGTGTGTAGAGTTGATATAATGTGTTTCTCTATCAGATTGGTAGGAAATTAGTGTTTAGGAGATGTTATGTTCATAGGTGTTTTTGTGGTAGCTCAACATCTATCGGTTTGTATCCTCCTTGCAAGGTGAAATTTGTTAAAGGTCTAGTTATTGTGGCAGCTCAACTAGACATATGTGGTAGTAACTTGTGGGATTGTAGTCTCACTAAATAAGGGATGATAGTTCGTTGATTAGTTGTTTCTAATATAAATTGGTTATTTCCATTATAGGATAGTAGTTCAATTATAGGTTCCAGTGGGTTTTCCTCCCCAAAAGGGTTTTCCACATATGTCATGTGTTATGTGCTTGATCTTGCATTGTCTCTCTTGTTCATTGTTATGAATGATATGTATGCTTCATGAATTATTATGGTAAATGATTAAGAGTTTGAAATGATTTAAATTGAAGTTGGATTATCTAAGCTCACTAATTTAACCCCCCTCTCAATGCTTTTACCTCTAACAATTGGTATCAAAGTAGGTCCTTTGGTAAAGTCTTGATAGTTTGAAGGTGATCCAAGGTACAATATGGGTAGTCATCAAGGAAGTTTCTCTACTAAGCAAGCACATATGCTTAATAGATCCAATTAATCTTTTTGGAGTGCAAGGATGATGACATACATTATGTCCCTAGGGTTTGATGTATGGAAATCTATTGTGGATGCTTATGTTATTCCTACTACTCTATTTAGTGATGTAGACAAGAAGCTATTTGAGAATAATTCTAAGGCAATGAATGCCATTACTTTTGGTCTTACAGAGATTGAGTTCACCAAGTTAATCCATTGTAAATCTGATAAAGATATATATGGCAAAATGTAGATCATTTATGAAGGAGATTCAAATGTCAAGCTTGGTAAGTTGTAGACTCCCAGAAGGCAATTTGAAAGTCTCAAGATGAAGGAAGAAGATTATGTGGCATCTTTTCTATAGAGAGTTAATGAGATTGTGAACATCATCAGAGGTCTTGAAGAGAACCTTGAAGAAGATACTATATTTTAGAAGGTATTAAGGTCCCTCTCTCTAAAGTTTGATCTTAAAGTATCTGTTGTAAAATAAATTCATGATCTTACTCAACTGAAGTTGGATGAATTGCATGGCATCCTTACTAGCTATGAGATGAGAAAGAATGATGATATGCCACCAAAAAAATAAGCAACATTCAAGATATAGATGAACCCTACGAATAATATTCAAGGCAAGAAACCCAAGTAGGATGACATTTCTGATATTGATAAGGATGAACTAATTACTTTGTTTACAAGGAAATTGAAAATAGGTCCAGGCAAGTATAAGGGTAAACTACCCTTCAAATGCTTTAATTGTGGAGAGACAGGGCATTTTCATATAAAGTTCCCTCATAAGCATGATGATGAAGAGCATGATGAAGACCAATATGAAGACAAGAAGACATACAGGTCTGATAAGAGGAAGAAAGGTTTCAAAAACTATGACAACAAGAAGTTCTTAAAGAATAAGAAGAATCTCTACACCAATAAAGACTATAGCTCATCAAATGAGAGTGAAGATAAAGACTCGTAGTGTGATCATAAATATGATGGTCATGTTGAAGATGAATCCCTCTTCATGGCTGATGAAGGAAGTTGCTCACAGCAAAAGGAGTCAATGTAGAGTGATTCAAATGTTGATGAAGATGAGGTGGACTATGAGACTGCATTGACAAATGTTCTTGAAGAATTGAAGATTGAGGAGAATATTAATAGGAATATGAAGTCTCAAATCAACTACTATGAGGAGAAATTTAGTGTGTATGAATCAAGAATGAATAAAGATACCAAGGAGCATGAAGATATGATCAATAATCTCAGTTGTCAATTAGAAATTTTGCTCACAAGCCTAAAAGCCAAAGAAGATGAATGTTCAAGGTATGTGATTGAAAATGAGTCATTAAAATATGAGTTAGAGAAGACATATAATAAGGTGAAGTCATTTATGAGATTTGAAAAGATCTCAAGTGTTCTACATAATATTCTGAGTGGTGAAAAGTATGCTAGTGACAGAACTGGTCTTAGATATGAAGAAGAAGAACAAAAGAATGTAACTCAAGACAAGCTGAAGACTAATGTGAATAATAAAAATCATACATTGGAGACAAATCATCAGACAAGGATGAAGGTGCTAGAAGAATGAAGACAAATAATATCAAATAGCCAAATGCCATGAGGTATGCAAGTTTTAATGGTTATTGTTTCACATGTAATCAATTTGGGCATAAAGCTAGAGAATACAAGAGACATATTAGAAATAAGTTTGCATGGAGCTATGATGGGGGTCATCATTCAAAAAGTATGAACAAAATTAAGTGCTTCAACTATTTTAATGTGGGACATTTTGAAAACCAATGTCCACATAAGATTAGACAAGGTGAGTCCTCTTCAAAAAGAGGAGGTTATTTCATTTGTCACGACAAAGGACACAATGCAAGTTTCTATCTTAACATGGTAAGACAAACTATGTTTCCATCAAGGAGTATTGTTTTCTACAACTATGAGAAGATTGGCCACATTGCTAGGTTCTGCAAGCAAAGGTCATCAAATCAAAATGAGTTTAATCAGGCTCCTAAAGTGTAAGGAAGAAAGGAAGTTAACTCATAGAAACCAAAGGTGGTAAGTATGAATCATGATGGGTTTGCTAGTCCAAGTAATCTATTTTTCATGGTGGATAATGCTTCAAAAGTTGAAGAGTGTCGAGGGCTTTCATTGTCTACTCATGTTGTGAATAAAGAGACCAAACTTAAGAAGAAGACCAAGGTACTAGTTAAGGCTACTTCTGAGATGTGTATGGATCTAAGTGAACATCCTGTCATTACAAAGAATGTATCATACAAAGAACATCAATTTTTAGGGCCTAGTGATGAGGTTCTAAGCTACAAGGTTGATTATTCAAATGAAAAGGTATGTCAAGATTTCAGATTTGCTCCATGTATTGTCAATTCTTTCTTAGAAGAGAAGGAGAGTGATATAGAAAAGGAATTAGTTGTTATAGTTTAGACTAAGAAGAAGAACAAAAGAAAAAAATATTATACCTATAAGAGGATTCTAGTGGTTACTAAGGAGATGTGGGCCACTCTTGGCTTCACTTTGTTTTAGATCATTATGGTGTAAAGTATGTCTCTATCTATGCTTCTTAAGAGACTCCTTTTTGTGAAAAAACAAGTATTGTTGCGGTGTTCTTTAGAAGGTATGCTTGAGAGCAGTCTACAAGGTCAAATTGAAAGTTTCTAGATGGAAAAGGAGGATTTATGAGTTTTCAAGATTATATTTTAACATAGAAAGGTCTGTTGATCTTATTCTAGCTTGCTCCAAATGATTTTCTAGTCTAAAGGTATGTTGAAGTCAAATTGAAGATTTTTTAGTGCTCTCATTATTCTTAGTTTTGGCTTAAGGGCAAGAACATCTAAAATGGGTTATAGGATTTTTGAGTTCCCAAATGTATGAAAGCTCAAATCTTGGTCTAGAAGTGTGTGATGGTCGTCTCCAGTTGTGCAACAAGTTTCAGATGTGGACATTGACCAAAAGGAGATTTGTTAACCTTGTTTGTTTTGAGGTTTGAGGGTTTTGAGCTATGATATAAAAGTGGTTTACCTTATGATTTGAGGTCTAATACTTCCTAATATATTTAATGGGCCAAATGGGTTGTGAAAATAAGCTTCACAGAGATTTGAAGGTTTGTGTTTTTCAAGTTTATCATGTTTTCGTCAAGATGGAGGCCTAATTGGCAAGTTGATTTGTTAATGAAGTATGTTACAGAGGTTGAGATAGGTATTTAAAATTGGTGTGATTGAGGGGGCATATGATATTTCTCTAGATATGAATTTTTAGGTCTTGATGGTGTGTCTACAAAAATTTGTGAACTCTACAAGTTCTAGGTAGGGCTACAACGAGACTAAACAGGCCTAACATGAAGAAGAGTGTTTTTTGCTCTATTTATTCAAAATAGAAAGGTATGTATGTTTTAAGGTGAGTTTTTAGGTTGGTTTATAACATGTTTCTTATTTGGTGAGTGGCTTAGATATCTATTGGTAGTCCCTGAGGTGGCTTGAGAGAAGAGGCTAGTAAACCTATATGGTGATTCTTCATGTTGTGTGGAGATATAAAGATACTCAAGAGATGAAATGGATTAGAGATCTTAGGGGGAGTCCCTCTTAGATGTTTCTTGATGAGTTACATCAGATTTTAGTCTTTTGTGTGTTCTTTCTTCATTGGTTGCAGTGCTTGGTTAAAGAAGAATGTCAGCACGTAGCAAGAAGGATGTTGTCAAGGCAAAAAGAGGTAGGCTCAAGGTAAGGGGGGTTTGTAATATCTTTTTAATATAATCATCTCCTATTGGTAGTATTTTTAGGTCCTTAGGATCAGTTGGTGCCCACTTTTTCATTGTGTCAAAGGGGGAGAAAGTTCCTATTGTGAGAGTGTTTGAAGAGAGAGAAGGAAAGTGAGTTGTATTTTGTATATTGATGGGTATTGACATCAATGATAAAGGGGAGATTATTGGAGATTTTTTAATGATGTCAAGGTGATGTCATGAAGATTCCCTAGTGAGTGGATGAAGTGCCTTGATAGTCTAAGTGACAATGACAAAGTGTGCAATGTTCTTATCCTAGTATGCTTGAAGGAGGCTTGATTGAGCTTCAGCTTTGGCATGGTTAAAGATGTTTAGGGATGATTATGGTGATTTGATCATGTGAAATGGGTCTTATAAAAGGTCTTATATGCTTTCAATGCTTGTGTTCATGATTGGATTTCATCTGGTTGATCATTGTTATCATCTAGACATTTTGGGTCTAGTGGGAGAAAATATGAGTAAGCAGTTTGCTGACATCACTATTGGCCATTTTTGGCCCACATATAAATTTATTTCATGGTTTGATGAAGCAATGGATCAAAATCATAGAAATGGATCCAACATTTTAAAATAGAGAGGATCCAAGCAAGGTTTTCTAATCATCCAGTAGCAGTGTTCAAGGATAAGCCTGCAAGCCAGAAGCTAAGTGCAAAATCTTTTATTCAGCTAAGTCTTTGCTTGTTCATTC
The DNA here is from genome assembly GCA_037957365.1 of Torreya grandis. NCBI lineage: Eukaryota > Viridiplantae > Streptophyta > Pinopsida > Cupressales > Taxaceae > Torreya > Torreya grandis. The sequence continues at coordinate 3,812,759 of JARHVA010000888.1, read as the reverse complement.
TTTCAAACTTTGTAGAGACTAAGTGTTTATCTTCTTTCAGGAACCTCTTTGGATAAGTGTTAAGTGTTGAATTCTTTCAGACAAGTTGTCCTAGACAAGGTTTTCGAAGGGATATTTCTTTCAGACAAAATGTCTGAAGCAAAAAGCAAAGACTTTTTCCTTCAAAAAAATTGTTTGGGACAATTTTCTCGAAGGGTAACTCTTCAATAAAATGTTCCTTTTCAAAACTCTTGAAGGAATTCTATAGTAAAGTGCCCAAACAATTTCCCTAAAAGGTTATTTTCTTGAGAAATGGTCTAGTTAAACATTTCAAAGGAATTGGTCTTTTTAAAAGTTCTGAAGGTTTCTTTCCCTTCGAGAAAAGGCTTTACAAGGTTTCAGAAAGACCATTTCAAGAAAGCTAAAGGGTTCTTTGCAAAAACTCCGTAGGGACTTTTTCAAAATTTTGAAGGGTTATTTCCTTTTGGAAAAGGTTCATTGCAAAAACCTGAAGGGCACTTCTTGGGAAAAGGGGTCATTTTCAAGAAGGCCAAAGGGTACTTTCCTTTTGAAAAGGGCATTTCAAGTGAAAAATAGGACACTTTACAATAAATCCAAAGGTCCATTTTTGAATAAAATTGTTCAAGGCCAAAGAAAAGGAATGAATTCTTTCAGGAGAATTATCCACAGAAATCAAAACAAAGAAAAGCCCGAAAGAATAATTGCCTGAAATAATAAAAGTCCAAAGGGAATGCCCTGAAAGGTTATTTCTTTCGGGAGAATTTTCTGTGAGCCAAAATGTCTAAAAAATGGCCAAAGCAAGTTGTCTGAAGGAATTGATGACAGGCCCACAAACATCAAAATATGAACCCTTGCAAATAGTCATTGGTATTTTAAAAGATCAAAAGAAGTTATGTAATCTATAGACTTGTATCAACATAAATGGATATAGGAAAACCAATTTCCTTAGATTGGTTTTCCATCTATAGAAAAGATTTCGCCCAGGTTTCAAAGCAGGAGTTGGTGTATGTAATCAATAGAGAGGCTTTCATCCTTCAACATGGCCATCATCTCCAACAAATAGCCACTCAACTCAAAGGTAGCATGACTCAGTCCAGATTCAAAGTTATGGGGATTTTGTCCTTATATGTGCAAGACAAGTGAAGGATGGCATGGAAGTCAAAGATGAAGATCATGTGATTAGAAAAATTAGCTCAAGCATTAAAGATGTTCCTGGACTTTTCTTTTTTTAGTGGATCATGACATCATCATCCTCAACAAATTCTTATCTTCTAGTGTGTTTCTCAACCAATGAGATGGCTTGAAGACTATTGGAGCTAATGGTGGTTAATTTATTGAAGAAGGATTAGTTATAATTAACCCAAATGTGGGTGAGAATTCATGGAGGGTGGTTGGATCTCATTTATTAAATTTTATTTGCTTGCCTCTTCTCTTTTCTGCTTCCTTTTTTTATCTATTTCCATTGGCTCCCCCATAAAAAAGAGATCCTCATTTGACAAGGGGAAAACCCTGTCAAAATTTGTAAGAAAGACCTTTTGAAGCAATAAAGATCAATTTTTACCTATCTCTTACCTCTAAATTGTGCTTAGCAAGCTTGTGCACTGATGGCCTTGTGAAGAAGTGTTCTTCCATGACCATTGTCCTTATTTCTTGCCATTTTTTAGGTGTTTTCAAATTAGTTACAGGTCTGAAGCTGAGCTCTTTCCACCATTAATGGATGCTTGGTGTGAATTTTGAAATTCCACTTTGTTTCATGTATTGTTTGATGAGCCTAGTTTATGAAATACTTATGCAAATTAACTAGTCTATGAGGTTGTGTGAGTAAGAATTATCTTATGCTAAATTAGTGTTTATTTCATGATTATGTGAGTTTCAATTAATTTGGTGTATCACCCATTTAGCTCTCTTAGTTACCCTATACCCCTTCTATACATCTTTTCCAAGTAGAAGCATTAGTTTAGGTAATCTACCAAGAGGAAGTCGACCTTCTCCGAAGGTTCAACCTCACTACAAGATACCCACAACACGAGGTAATCCCAATGCTTTTAGCTAGGAGTGAGAGAGCCTAATAAACTCTCCCATAAAGGGTGCAATTTTATGCTACAATAGTTTATGGCACGCCTGGTGGGACAAAAGTCTAAAATAATAGAAAGATTTTTGGTGTTGTTATTTTACATATTAGCCTTTAGAGGCATTCAACAAACATCAATCATGACTCCAAACATCTATCAACTAGTTTAAAAAGTCCAAGTGCCTAATCATCATTGTCTAGTATGTTTAATCAACCATCTTTTGATCAACATGCTTACTCTCTACCTCATCATCACAGTTATCAAGCTAATAATGTTTATGTGTTTCCCCCAAGTGGCCCTCAAATAACCTATCAACCCTATTATGGCCTTTTCTCCCCACCCCCCACTCTTGCATATGACCAAGATCAATCTCTTTTGCATTCAAATCAGTCCACTAATTCCCCTTGTCAAGACTATGTTTATCTTGTTACATCCTTATCAAGATTCAAGCAAGCATTATCAGATTATATTGAGTTGATAAGGGAGATTTGTAGGAGTTTAGAGCTTTATTTAGTCATCCCTATTCATATTCTAAAAATGGTAAGGATTTATTTTTAGTTATTCAAGAACAGGTGGTTAGTTTGTGAGGATGAGCAATGGGTAGTTTGTGAGAAGGACAATAAGGTGTGGTTGAGAAGCATAGTTCAAAATTTAGAAAGTGTGTTGATGTCTTATGAAGATCAGCAGACTCAGTGCAATCAAGCATGTGTCTTCTCCCCTCCAAGAGCCTCAATCTTAGCATCCAAAGGTTTCAAATCAACACCCTATTCAATCGTGTCAAGGTCCATCCTTGTCAAGAATTAGAGAATAAATACTAGACCAAGGGAGATCAATCATGAAAATCAATAAGGAGGTTGGAATTGGACAAGAATTCCCCATTCATGCAATGGAGGGGATAAGGAGCTTCTTGCATAAGTTTTGGAGTGTGTGGGCATCCTTTGAAGAAGGTGACTATACACACATTAAGAAGCAAGAGATGAAGGAATGGATACTCTCAATAGAGGATATGTTGACTCATTAGGAGGATAAGTATGTCAAAACCAAACCAATCAGTTTGTCCTCTCCTACCCCTATGCCCATTCCCACTCAAGATTTTGAAACCATCCCACCATGGATCTTCTCCTACACCTTTGAACCTAATTATGTCATGCCCTCTCTTGTGAAAGCACCCTCTCATATACTCGTTCAAAAATAAGAAAAGGTGGTTATTCCCTACACATTTCCATCATGGAAATCGGTTAAGAAAGGCATAGAGAAGAAGGAAGAGGTGTCAGTTGTGGTGATCCAAGAGCCAACTCAAGAGCATGAGGAGTTAGTGGTTGAAGAATATATAAAAGAGGTGTTAGATCAGCTCAATGAGCTTGCCCTACAAGAGCTCCAAGACTCTTTCTCCCTCCTTCAAGAACCACCAAAGAGACCACTCAAAGTACCTAGTTGGAAAGACACCTCTTAAGTTGCAAGCAAAATGAACTTCTTCACCCTCTCATCATCTCCCTCTAGGAAGAAGAGCCTATTTTTCAAGGAATAGGGGAGGAGCTTAGAGTCAAATTTGAGCCTGAAGAGGACAATACAAGTGTCTATGATAAGGAGATCATGATAGGCAGTCCACTCTAAAAAAGGGAGGAGAAATTAGGTTTGGACCAACAATTGTGTCATGGCTTTAACATTGATGAATTAGAGCCTGAAGGTAGTACTGATGCCTTCATACTTAAAGAGGTGTGTATTTGGGCTATAGTTAAGAGCAAAGAGGATTTTGTTTGGTCCTAAGATCTTCCATTTAGTATGGCTACAGATGAAGATTACCAAGGTGCAGAGATTGACATAGTCAATCAGTTAGCTGACCATGTTGGAGAGGTTATGAATGAGCAAGAGGATCAAGATGAAGTATAGAAGTAGTTATACCATGACTTGATGAATCAAGTAGAGGTTTTAAACCAGCCTATGCCTCCTCTAAAGTATGAGGATTAACTCACCAATCAGGGTGAAGACGCTGACCAATCTCAAGATGAATTGTCTATTGAAGGTAGTATTGATGTCTTCAAGAATGAGAGGGAATGGTCAGATCTAGAGCCACAAAAATATGACATGTTGGGCCTTAGGTGGATTTATGAACTACCATATGGCTCCTTTCAAAGAAAATAGATCAAATATGGAGTTGAAGTTGGCATTGTCTTGGATGACCAAGAGGAAGCTGCCTTTTGGGATGACTTAGAGCTTTTCTGCATAAGTCTAGACAGTAAACCAAGCACCAATTCAAAGGAACCATCACATGTCATGCTTGATTCAGAGCACAAAACTAAGCTATCAAATGAGAATATTGCAAAATCCCCTATAGTCCAACATGAACTAAATTTGGAGGACATGAACCAATATGTCTACAGTAGAGACGTGTTTGTTCCATTCCATCCATTAGAGAGCACATCAAAAGGATTGACCATAAAGTTGTTTGCTTCACCAATTCTATTACCTCCAAAGCAAGATATTTTTCATCTTGGATTATTACAAGTGAATAACACTCATAGTTTCCCATTTGATCCAAGAGGGAGATATTTTTAAATTGTAACTATTGTCAATCAGACTTGCACCCTTGTGAAGGTAGTTTCAGGCCTTCATAGTCTGCTGAAACATGAAAATAATCCTAGGTTGTGGGTGATCTAATCAGTGGATTAAATCTCTAGATTTTAAGGGCTAGCTCCATTTGGTGTATCAATTAGGATCTTTGCTCTATGCTACAAATTGCTGAGAAAAGAGAGAGAAACTTGAATGGAAATCCTATCTAATGATGGTGATACACCTATATTTTTGTATTGATCCACTCAATTTGAGCTCCTAAGAACATTGATTTAGACAAGAAAAGGGATGAACTTTCAACTCCAATTGACCAATATGCATAAGTATTTCATGAAAAGGTTTTATCTGGTGATCCAAGTTTGAAGGAAATGAAAGAATATCCACAAACCAGTGACTTATATCCACTGTAAACTTAGCCAAGATACACCAAACATAAAACATGACCTGCATAAACTGATCAACTATGTTGCTAGGTAAGAATTAAGACTTGATAAGGAAGAGAAATTCTATCACTTATGAAAATCATTGAGAAGAATACACTATACCAATATTTTGTAAAATAAAAAAACTATCTTTCTATTAATCTGAAAAAAGGTTACAAACTCATTCTTTGGTAGAATTTGATCTTGCCAAAAGAGAGATACAATTCAAGGCTGAAAAGCCAACTTATATAGAAAAGAATAAAACAACCAAGAGGTTGGCACTGAAAATAGAAAAGGAGGTCAACTCTTACATTAACCAAGTCTAATTTTCGTTATGCCAAGATAACAAATCCTTCTAAAAATATCTTCTTGTCTTTTGTCTTGCATGAAAAACCCTTTGGCATTGAAAATGGATGGTGGGTCCAAGCTTAGACTAATCTGCATCATACATGAAATCTATGCTAATCTTGGATGTCTTAACTCAAGCTTGAAATAATTTGAAGCTGAGTTGGAATAAGAGAAGTCCTCCTTTGCATGGAAAGCATGAGTAGATGTGGCACTTGATAACTAGTCAACTCTATAACTTAAGAACAGTCAACTCCACTTGCATGAAAAAGCTATGCCACATCCAAATTTAGAACTCCACGTAAACTACTGGAAATATTTGAAAGGCTCGGATTAATGAGAGTGCATGCATAAAATTTTGTGTTGAGCTCTCCAACATTAAATTCTTTGAGTCCTTCATGTAAATGAGTCTCCATTTTAGAACTAAAGTTGTCATGTTTGAAATGATTACACATCTTGGATGTGTCTAAACCTACTTATGGACACTTTGCATGATCTTCATATAGACTATCAAACGCATTAATCTATTTATCAGCTATTTAAATCCTTTGCCTTTTGTTTTTGGTTCTTCACTTATGTGCATATATCCTGGGAATAATTTGTTTGGGCTCTTCTCTTCAGCCTCTAATTGTTTATTTCCATGGATTTTTATCTTCTGGCTTATTGTCCACAGCTTTGTTCTTTTGTATTTCCTCTAGGTTCTTTGTCTTTGTCACTTTCTCCTGGATAAATTATCTGCGAGAATTGTCTCTCCTTTTTTGCTTGTGCTCAAACTTTCCCCTTGGTAAACCTTCTAAGGGAATTCTTTCAGATAATCTATCTCTTTGCAAGTTATCTCCTTTGAACAAAAAGTCTAAATGAAATCTATCTTCATTTCCCTTTCAATGGACACTCCCTTCGGGCCTTATGCAAGCTACCCCTTGGTCTTTTCGTAAAGTCCTTTTCCGAAGGGAATAACCCTTCAAATTTTTTGTTTAGAACTTTTTCGAAGGGCAGACACCCTTTGGGATTTCTGTAATTAATCCTTTTTCGAAGGGATTCTACCCTTTAGAAATTTTTGAATGGTCTTTTCCTTTGTAAACTTATTTCAGACAAAAAGTTCAAAGGAATCCTTTCCTTTGCAAATTGCCCTTCGAATTTTCTTTTACGACCTTTATCTTCTTGAAGGAAATCCGTCAAAACTCTATTAAGTGCCTTTGTCCCTTGAAATGCCTCCTATCAAAAGGAAAAGACCCTTCAAACTTTTGCAAATGCCTTTCAGAAGTTCAAACCAACCCTTTAAAAATTATTACAAAGTGACTTTCCCGAAGGGCATACCCTTCATAATTCCTTGAAATGAACCTTCTCGAAGGGACTCTACCCTTTGAGATTCTTGCAAATGAACTTTCTCAAAGGGAAAGTGACCCTTCAGACTATCCAAGTGCCCCTCAGACTCTTGAAAATGGAATTTTCTAAAGAGAAAGTGCCCTTCAAGTTTTTTATAATGGACTTCTCAGCGTTTCAAAGCTACCTTTCAAAAAAAAATGAAAATGGTCCACTTGCCCTTGAAAAGTCCTTCAAGATTTATGAAATAGAACCTTTCCTAAAAGTAATAAACGCTCCCAAATTTTTGAAATGATCTTTGCCCTTTTGAGAAGAACCTTTCTTCTTGTAAATCTTGAAGTCCTCTTTAAAATTTGCTCCTTTCAATTTCTCTAATCAACATCTATTCTTTCTAGCAAAGAATAAGACAAGTGAAAGAAAACCACCTAAATCACCTAGACAACCTCAAGGCCTATTAACCATGGATTTTAAAGGATTTCTCAAGACCAATTATTGAGATCTAAAGACAAAATAGCATTGCAAAGTTTTAAAATGGCAAGGGTGGCAATTTGACCTGTGGGGTCAAAATTGTCAACAGTAACCTTGTATATATTAGGATAGATTTCATGCTTTCCTCCAAGTACTTTGTGCACATTTCTTATATGTTCTATTTTTTCTTTCCAAGTGCCTTAGGAACTTTGCTTTCTATTATCCTTATTTCTATAAGAGGAAGTTCTAGAAAGGGTCAACCTTGTATCCATTTTTAGACCAACTCATTTATAGAGGCTAATGACTCCATGCCAAATGGACTAGACAAGGCAAGTGGTCTGGGTTCTCAAGCATGCTTCCCTAAGAGTCACCAAAGATGTTGGCCATTTTTGGCCCACATATAAACTTCTTGCATGGTTTGATGAAGCAGTGGATCAAAGGCGTAGAAATAGATCCAATATTTGCAAATAGAGAGGATCCAAAAAAAGTTTTCTAAGGATCCAACATCAGTGTTCAAGGATAAGCTTGTAAGCCAGAAGCTAAGTGCAAAATATTTTATTCAGCTAGGTCTCTGCTTGTTCATTCTTTTATAATTTTTGGGGACTAAGTGTTTCTCTTCTTCTGGGACCCTTTTTGGCTAAATGTTAAGTGTTGAATTCTTTTGGACAAGTTGTCCAAGACAAGGTTTTCGAAGGGATATTTCTTTCAGATAAAATGTCTGAAGCAAAAGGCAAAGACCTTTTCCTTCGAAAAAATTATCTGAGATAATTTTATTGAAGGGTAACTCTTCAATAAAATGGTCCTTTTAAAAATTCCTAAAGGAATTTTATAGCAAAGTGCCCAAACAATTTCCCCGAAGGGTTCTTTTCTTGAGAAATGGTCCAAATAAAAGTTTCTAAGGAATTGGTCTTTTCAAAAGTTTTGAAGGTTTCTTTCCCTTCGGGAAAAGAATTTTCAAGGTTTTCAAAAGACCATTTCAAGAAAGCTGAAGGGTTCTTTGTAAAAATTCTGAAGGGACTTTTTCAATATTCTGAAGGGTTCTTTCCTTTTGAAAAAGGTTCATTGCAAAAACTCGAAGGGCACTTCTTGGGAAAAGGGGTCATTTTCAAGAAGGTTGAAGGGTACTTTCCTTTTGGAAAGGGAATTTCAAGTGAATATAGGGCACTTTACAAGAAATATGAAGGTTCATTTTTGAAGAAAACTGGTCAAGGCCAAAGAAAAGGAATGAATTCTTTAGGGAGAATTGTCTACAGAAATTGAAACAAAGAAAACCCCGAAAGAATAATTGGCCAAAATAAGAAAAGTTTGAAGGGAATGGCCTGAAAGGTTAATTCTTTTAGGAGAATTATCTGTGAGCCAAAATATCTTAAGAAAATGGCTAAAATAATTTGTCTAAAGGAATTGATGATGGGCCCACAAACATCAAAATTTGAACCCCAACAAGTAGTCATTGGCATTTAAAAAGATTAAAAGAAGCTACGCAATCTATAGACTTGTATCAACATAAATGGATAAAGGAAAACCAATCTTCTTAGATTGGTTTTCCATCTATAGAAAAGATTTGGACCAGGTTTCAAAGTAGGAGCTAGTGTATATAATTAATGGAGAGGCTCTCATCCTTTGACATGGCCATCATCTCTAACAAATAGCCACTCAACTCAGAGGCAACATGGCTCAGTCCAGATTTAAAGTTATGGGGATTTTTTCCTTATATGTGCAAGACAAGTGAAGGATGGCATGGAAGTGAAAGATGAAGATCAAGGGATTGAAAAAAGTAGCTCGAGCATTAAAGACATTCCTGGACTTTTATTTTTGTAGTGGATCATGACATCATCATCCTCAATAAGTTCATGTCTTCTAGTGTGTTTCACAACAAATGAGAGGGATTGAAGACCATTGGAGCTAATAGTGGCTAATTTTTTTTGAAGGATTAGTTATAATTAACCCAAATGTGGGTGAGAATTCATGGAGGGTGGTTGGATCTCATTTATTAGATTTTGTTTGCTCGCCTCTTCTCTTTTCTTCTTCCTTTTTTTTATATATCTCCATTGGCTCCCCCATAAAAAAGAGATCCTCATTTGATAAGGGGAAAACCCTGTCAAAATTTGTAAGAAAGACTTTTTGAATCAATAAAGATCAATTTTTACCTATCTCTTGCCTCTAAATTGTTCTTAGCAAGTTTGTGCATTGATGGCCTTGTGAAGAAGTGTTCTTCCATGTCCATTGTCCTTCTTTCTTACCTATTTTTAGGTGTTTTCAAGTTAGTTTCATGTCTAAACTTGAGATCTTTCAGTCATTAATGGATGCTTGGCGTGAATTTTGAAATTCCTCTTTGTTTCATGTATTGTTTGATGAGCCTAGTTTATGAAATACTTATGCAAATTAACTAGTTTGTGAGGTTGTATGAGCAAGAATTATCTTATGTTGAATTAGTGTTTGTTTCATGCTTATGTGAGTGTCAATTAATTTGGTGTATCACCCATTTATCTCTCTTAATTACCCTATACCCCCTCTCTACCTCTTTTCCAAGCATAAGCATTAGTTTAGGTGATATACCAAGAGGAAGCCAACCTTCTCTGGAGGTTCAACCTCATTACAGGACACCCATAGCCTGAGGTTGTCCCAATGCTTGTAGCTAGGAGTGAGAAAGCCTAAGGAACTCTCCCACAAAGGGTGCAATTCTATGCTACAACAGTCACCATTACCACGTGTGGATGAGTCAGAGGGAGTTGGTCATATGGTTGTGATTACATTAGTTCCTAGTTTCTATGTGTTAAAATTTAAGTTATTCTACAAAGCACGACAAAATATATGCAAGTGAAAAGTTGGGATCCCAAGGAATTTGATAGTGTTTTCCCATACTTATACAAATTTTCATGAGGCAAGAAAGAACTGAGTAAACTATTTAGTGATGGCATATCTCGCACTTGTGGATGTTATAGGATTAGTTGATCATATGGGTTTGTTCATTTTTGTGCCTAGTTGATTTGCACTAAATTTTTGGTCATGTGATGATGCACATCAAAAAATATGAATGTGCAAATTTGGCCTTCCAAGACAGTTCTTGACATAGTTGGCTCTTTGGTAGAAGAAATATGAGTGGGCAGATTAATGAAGTTATATCTCTCATGTGTGAAGGTTTCAAGAGTAGTTTGACATATGGTTGGATTTTCATATGTGAGTAGATCATTTGGTTTAAATTTCATATCATGCATCTAAGTGTAGCAAAAGTTATTGAGTTCCAAAGTTGGCCTTCCAGTCAAATAGCAATGGTCCCCATGCTTAGTCTATTTTGCACAATGTTAAAGATCAAGACCAGATGGAGATCTAATGGTTTGTGGGTGATCATACAGATTGATATAATGATATGTATTGAGAAATATGATTTCAAGGTGTCTCATGGTTAATAAATTTAAATATTGAGATCCTTACAAAAGGTTCGACAGAGTGTGTTCATTCCAAGATGTCAGGATATAGCAAGATGGTGCCAAGTGTTTGATGTTTAACATTAAGCAGAGATAAAGATAGAGCTTATTCCAAGGATTAATAGTGAGTAGGTACTCATACTAATTGATATCAATGGTGCATATTAAATTAAAGAGGTTATAGTGACAGTTGTCTAGCATTATTGAATCAAAGACAATCTCGAAGAGATCGATGGAGCGTATGTGATCAAGATAGCAAGATTGCATGAGATGAGGCCAAGTGTTCGAAGGTTAACATTTGGGTAGTGGTGTACTATGAGTTTAAGTTCAAATAATATTGACAGTGCATAATCTATCTAAGTAGTGAGGACATGAGATGATAGCATGGTGTTTAAAGTTTAACTGTGACCATTTGAATTCAAATATTTGAATTTAAAAAAGGAAAGACTAATGGCTGGTTTATGAGCCATAACTTTTGATCTGTGTAGAATTTTAGCATGGTGTAAAAATCAAAGATGTTGAGAATTCCAAGGCTCATATAAAATATAGATTTGAAGATCTAAACATTTTTACAATCTAATATATTGATGTTCAAAGTTGACTATGTGTTCGACTGTGTTCTGCAAGTGACCCGAGAAGGATAATTGAGATTATGTTTATGTTTCATGATGACTTATCTTTTGTAAAATGCTATAGACTCCATGAGGATAATTTGTATGGATTTTGGAGGTGTGATCAATCTATTTTGACTATTAACAAAGCTTGATAATTTGACTATGTGTTCATTCATGATGTCCTTACGAACAAGGCTAATGTTTGAGTTGATTGAGCTTGCACAAAAGAGTGTAATGATGATTGTGATCATTTGAGGATGACTAATGGGTCATGTAGAGTGAACCTATGCATTTTTAAGTGGTCCTATTTTTATTTTTGTTTCTAAAATTGCTCTCTAATAATTTTATTCATTGTAACTTGTTTTCTCATGGAGTGACACTTGTCAATTGGCTCCTCTACACCTCTTCTCTCTCTTCCTTCTCTCTTTCTCTATATATAGCCTTGTGTGTATTTGTATGGATCCTCCACCTAATTATGGTGAATACCTACTCATTTTTATTCCTTGGATCAATAAATACTATTGGTTTTACATCATCCTTTGACTATAATTAGTGTGTGTGCATTGATAGTTCATCTTGTCAAGTGATTTGCTTAGTCTTCATTACCATGTTATCCTATTCTAACACCTATATTCAATTTTAAATCTTATTTTGTAGGTCATGTGAAGTTTTCAAGTGAAGTTTGAGGGTTAAGTGAGTGTATTTATATCAAATATGAAATTGGATGGCTTAGGCATGGCTAATAGCACCCAACCTATAGGTTCTCTTTCTTGCTCACACAACCCTTTTTGGTTAGTCTTTCATTTATTCCCACTCATCTATAGCTTTTCAAACTGAGTTTTTTAAGACCCAAGTAGCCCTCTCAGGCCTAGATTGATCCCCCTAGGTCTCATCGCTTTAGGAAAATAGCACCCAACTTGGACAGAAGCATCAAAACTCAGGGTGTCTTGTTTCTAGCACTATTGTTCAAGTTCATTTTTACCTCAAACAATTAGATTTTCCTGAATCCTTATCTTTTTCCTTGTTGGCCTAATACAAGTTTAGCTAACCCATGATCATTAATTACCCTATAAAAGGCCATTCAAAGTCCATTTAGAGGGGTTAGCACTCATTTACAAGAAATAAGCAAGAATACAAGCAAGTACACTCAAGCATTTTTCTCTATTCTCTGCATACATCCTTCCAAAATCATTTCAAGCCTATTCAAGCACTCATATCAGTTCTTGGTCATCCAAAGTATATATAGTTTCACATTTAGTTTCATACATCACACATTATTACACCAAGCACTTCAATGGGAGAACTACATTAGCTTGATCCCTCTTTGGAGTATTGATATGTAGGCAATGTGCCCATACACAAGGTGTGAAGTGCGTCTAGTGTATCCTTTACACACTAACCCCTTCTCTTCTTTCCCTAAGTTTCAATTCAAGTTCAAGCACCAAGAGCTCCTAAGGGTTTGAAAAATTTAATCAAACACACAATGAGCTCTGCAAGCTTCTATGCCTCAAAATTTCATAGATATGATAACACAAACCTGTCAGATAGAACCCAGAAAGCTTTCAACCTTAGGACAATAACGACAGAATAGGACTATAGCACCGAATAATAGCGTGTCCACTTTTGGGACTCCTATCCAACTCAAAAATGAAGTTTAAGAACCTTTTCCATCCTATTTTCTAGTCATGATCCTCTAGTATCAGAATCTGTCTCAATTCACATCAACCAGAATAAGTTGAGTTCTAATTTCTCTCACATATTGCTATATTTTGAAAAAGATAAAATACTATCTATTTACATAAATCAGTAGGTTAATTAAAGCATATCTATTTATTGATTTATATTGCTCAGACCCTTTATTTACTTATGAATTAAACACCTAATTTCATAAAAAGAATAAAACATTTAGTGAACCCAACTTACTTCAAACTTCCACACAAAAATCCTAGAAACCCTAGGCATAATTATTTCTAATTTTTTACCATAATTTCTTGATTTTTCTTGAATTAAAATATAATAAATCTATCAATTCATTGCAAAAATATCACATATTTTGTTCAAACCCTAGCTTGCACATACTAGGTCCTTTTTGCATACAAACACATTCAACACACCAGGGAAAATATATTGCTAATTTTAGAAATATTTTATGATTTTCTTCCTAAAAATTTCAAACAAAATTCTACAAATTTTGTCTAAATTTTTCAAATTATTGCACTAATTTTGAAAAAAATCATTCAAATCCCTAATTGCATCAAATACATTCTCAATTATTTTTCAGTACTTTTTGCATCATTTTCTAAAAATTTACTTGCATATCAAACTCAAAAAATCAATTCAAAAATCAAACACTCATAGTGTTATGCACAAGTATTTCTAAAAAATCCTTGGTTGCATATACTAGCTCCTCTTTTGCTTTTCAAGGTGTCACCTTACATTCATACAAATATTGCAAAAATGATGCTCATGTATTTACAAATTGTTCTTACATTTATTATAAATAATAAAGATTTCATAATCAGTCCTATCATGTACATGAATGATGAAGTTTATCATAATTTAGTACAAAGTTTCATTATTTGTATTTCATATTTATTTTTCATTGCATGGGATGATGTTAAGCAATTTATTCTTAACTATGTTAAACCATCTCATGCATCACCTCCCTTGGAGCCCCTTCCCCATATCGAGTTATGTTGCATGGTCCATTTCACTCTTCCCTGAGTAACTACCCATCGCTAGAGAGCCCAGTTGACACCCTTTGTCCCTCCACCTCTTTGACCTATCAATTATCTTTGATCTCCTCCCATAGCTACTGCTACTCCATAAAAATTGTAGATAATGTGGTTAGAGATATTACTCAACATGCCACTATGCCTCCTCCACCTACCCAAGAGCCATGTCACCCTGTTATTCCAACTCATCCTAGGCCCAACCCACCCACACAAGCAAATTTGCACAAGGCATATGAAATTATTGATCAATTATGGAACACTCTATCTAAAATTTCCATGTTAGAACTAATTCAAAAAGCTAATGTATTCAAGGACATTCTTTATCAGGCACTCACTCAGACTTCTCTGCCTATTGATTTGAAACCTTCTTATTTTGCATCAGTGGTTAACACTTTAAAAAATATAAAAGATGTAATTTATTTTGATAGTGAGGACATGCCTTCTCAAATAGTTATTGATCAAAATTTGACATTATTCATATAAGTACAAGTCAAAACCAATGCAGTCAAGTGAGTTCTTTTTTATAGTGGTTCCAGAATAAATTTATGTAATATCACATTCTTACAGGCCAGGGGTGTAGATTTGGCATCAATGCAAAAAACATATAGGAACATCCAAAGGTTCGAAGATATACCATGAAAAACATTAGGTACTATTACTTTAGATACTATGGTGGGCCCAAAAACTCTCCCAACATAGTTCCAGGTCATGCTAAGTCCACTCCACTATAATCTTTTACTTAGACGATCCTGGATACATATTATGGGTGTTATCCCTCCCACTCTCCATCGATGCATTAAGTATCTCCATGAGGGATATCTATACACATGTCCAATAGACAACTAGCCATTTATATATTATTGACTTATAGAGTCATCTTCAACTATTTCATTAGATAGGACATCATATGTCATAGTATAGCCACCACTTCATAACATTTCTCTTGATTCAATACATACATATGAGGTGGGCAAGACTAACACTTCCCACACTAATCCACTTACAATCACACCATCAATACCAACTCTTTCGCCTCATAGTTTTGACACCAGTTACACATCCACCATCATCGATAACAGTACCAACAGTTCTAGTTGATTCCATAGTTGCTCCACTACTTAAAAATATTTTGGCAACAGTGCCTTCTTATAATACTATAGCTGATGAGACTCCTAGAACATAGTTACCCCTTGTGGTAAACTCAGAGTTACCATATGCACATGATGTTGATACATATTCATAAGCTTCTTCCAATGATGACACAACACCCACACTCATAGATGATTATTTATGTGGACTGAGTTTTACAGTAGTCAACCTAAAAGAGTACTGAGATAACTTTAGAACTCTCATCCCACATCCTATATCACTGCTAGCATCTCACACTACACTCTCAGGATATGTTCCACACTCATGGCCACAAATAAATCACTTGACACATACAGTTCACATGATTACTTCCATGAATATAAATCTAGTTATTTAGATTCAGGCAGGTAGCATACAACATCAACCTCAGTTTATGTTACAGCTATTACTTGATCATGCATTGATCACATTACCTACAGTATGACATAGATCTATCAACAGATTGACACAATAGAATGGTCACCCATTTTATACTTTTCACAGGATTATACGCCATGATACAAACTCATGCACAACTTTATAGCAGAGATTGAATAAGCTATCAGATCGAGGTATTATTCAGATTATAGCACCACCAGTGGAACCAGTGCCACCACTTCCACTGGAGTCATCTACTAGCAAAGCTAAACATCCTAGAGCAGAGTCAACGTCTCCACCACTAGAGCAACCTTCAGTTCACCTCTGACACAATGACACCATGAACACAACATCTATAGAATATGATGATGATCTTGAGGCATTTGATGATGGTCATGATCCTTTCCTCCAAATCCATCCCCAGTAGGCTTTATCATTGGATCCCTACCCTCCTCCAACCTAGTATTTTTATCATTTTGTACATATTATTTTATTTACATACTTGTATATAGTCCTTTTCAGCATTGATTGTACATAATTTCTTTTACACTGATTGTACATAGCTTATATCAATAAAATACAAAACTTCAAAACATTCCAATATATCAAAAATACCAAAAACATTTCGATTGTATTGCATTATCCATGATTTACATTACTACAATCATGCTAGGACTTACATTCATTATTTCATGCTATTGTATGTTGATTTTCTACATTACCATGCTTCACTTGATCTTTTTTGAGTGTGTACAGTGACATCCAACTGCTTGATTGCTTCATTCTACCCACAGAGGTGGCATACCTACTTCTACATTTGAGACACACATTGTTATACACACCCATTGGGGGCATATTATATATGACTACACCATCTAGGTTATGTCATTCTTACACCACACACTCTGAGTTATTATACTAATGTACATTACTTTATATCTTACATAGAATACTATATCAACATTTCACTAGTATTTAGCACTTGTGTATCTCTTAACATATACCTAGTCTTGTAATAAGCATGTTTTGCATACTCTCACATTTATTTTGATTAGTTATATGTGCTTGTATCTTTTCAGTTCTTATATGCTTACTCTGCTTGCTTAGCGTATCTTGTGTGATTACATTTCCCATTCCAGTTTGTCTCTTGCTTGTGCCTTAGGACATGTGTCAATGTCCTTTTCTTCTATTCATGTGTGTGCCTTAGAAAATTTGCTAATGTCCTTTGTTTGTACTCTTTTATGTGTTTGTGGCCCTTGTGCCAACTTTGCTTGTTCATTTGTATGTGTATGTGGCATTTGAACATGCCTTCCATGCTTGTCTTCTAGTTTGAGTGACATGTGTACATGTTCCTTATTTGCATGGCCCATTGGCCATCCTTGTACGCTTCTTGTTTCTTGTTTGCTTCTCATTGTGTGAAATTCCATGATCCATATCATGCATTTACCTTACATTCTTGGATGCCATGATGGACATCATGCTCAATCCCTCCAACTAACAATTAACAACCAATCAACTAACATCTAACATTTCCAGTTTAGTAATTTGCACATGTTTTTATATTGTTATATCTATCTAGGCATACTCTTATTTATTTAACAATATCACAACACAAACATTACTATATCTACAAATATATTTTCAAATATAAAATGTTATATCATATATCTAGACAGCTTAACACACTTGCAGGACTCTTTTCTTCTAAGGGCAATCATTGCAGGTTCATAATTCCTATCCTCATAAGAGGGGGCATCAAATAAGGGTTTTGTCATAGAGATCAAACCTCCTAATAGTAAAAATAGCTGCATTTATAACACCCAACATAGAATCCAGATGTCAAACCAGTCAAATTTGAGCAAAAAAATAGTGATAGTTTCATATCAGCTATTAGTTTTCACACTAGACAAAAGCACCTAAAACGGATAGCAATGTCAAACACAAGGGTGTCCACATTTTAGCATTCCTATCTAGGAAAAAAAACACTTAGGGTTTCTATAAATAGGTAAAAATTTTAGTTTAGGGATAATTTTTACACTTCTAGATCAATCAGATTTAGCAATTTCAGCATAATTCTCTTAGATACATGGGGTTATCATGTGCAGCATGATGGTTCTCACTTGTAGTTTAGATTAGATAGTTGGCATAACTTCCAAATTATAATCCATGTTCTAGACATTAGTTATTAGGGGCAATGTGCCTGACACATTAATCTTCTTTTATTTCTGAGTTTTAGTTTATTCTAAGCATTATCAATAGTTGCATGCCTTACTCCATCTATAGGTGGTTGGCATCACATTCAAGTTGAACTTTCATACAAGTTTAACTTTTTGAGTACCTGAGTTCCCAATTTGGCTTTCATATAAACTTATTACATCAGTTCGGAGTGGCTTTCATACAAGCCTAACCTCCATCTTTTGAAATGGCCAAGAGTGGCCTAGTTTCCAGCACACATTCGACTATCCACACCACATTGTCCAGATTTCTAGCACATCCATGGGCTCCATGAGCCATCTCATATGACATTGATTTTATACTAATATCACTTCATAGCTTCACTTTATGAGGTAATGATCTAGCCAAAGGGCCAGCCTTGTATTCTCGAGCCACCTATTCAAAGGGATTGGACACACAGTCTAAACATCGATTACAACATGCATGATTCGTTAACTTCACTTAGTTGGTGATGATGGAGCCAAAAGGCCATATTTTACATTCTTGAGCCACATTTCAGGGAATTGAGCACTCAATTTCATTCATGATATTACTCTTGATTCAACACATACTCAGCACAATCCATCATCACAACAGGTTTTGTACTGGTTCGTGTACCCGATGAGTTGTATTTGTTCCTTTCTCTTCCTCTTACTCAGCTTTGTACATTCTTATTTTAAGCATATCTAGTAAGAACTAATCTACTTTATGTTTTAATTTTTAGATTCACACTTCACAACATGATCTCTCTATGCACATCCAACATCACACAACTTCATGAGCTTCTCCCTTACATGTAAGTTCAGGTATGCTTTCTATTTTTCCTTTATCCTAGTATTTCACTTTGTTGCATCACAAGAATAAAGGGGGGACAAATGGAGTCATATAAAATATGAAATTTGATGACTTATGCATGGCTAATAGCACCCAACCTATAGGTTCTCTTTCTTGCTCACACAACCCTTCTTGGTTAATCTTTCACTGATTCCTATTCATTTGTAGCTTTCCACACTAAGCTTTTTGAGACCCAGGTAGCCCTCTCAGGCCCAGATATATCCCCCAAGTCTCATCTCATTATGACATAGTGCCTAACTTGGACAAGAGCACCAAAACTTAGGGTGTCATTTTTTTATGCTATTGTTCAAGTTCAATTTTACCTCAAAAAGTCAGATTTTCTTGAATCCTTATTTTTTCTCCTGTTAACCCAACACAAGTTCATCTAACCCATGATCATTAATTACCCTATAAAAGGCCATTAAAAGTCCATTTTGAGAGGTTAACACTCATTTACAAGAAAGAATAAAGAATACAAGTAACTACACTCAAGTACTCTTCCATATTCTCTGCATACAACCTTTTAAGATCATTTCAAGCCTATTCAAGCACCAATACTAGTTTTTGGTCATCCAAAGTACATCCAATTTTGCATCTAGTTGCATAAATCACACATTATTACACTAAGCACTTCAATGGGAGAACTACATTAGCTTGATCCCTCTTCAGAGTATTTGTATGTAGGCAGCGTGCCCACACATGGAGTGTGAAGTGCATCCAACGTATCCTTTACACACTAACCCCTTCTCTTCTTTCCCTAAGTTTTAATTTAAGCTTAAGCAATAGGATCTCCTTAGGGTTTTAAATATTGAATCAGACACATAGTGATCTCCATAAACTTTTAGGCCTCAAAATTTCACAAATAAGGTAACACAAACCTACCAAATAGAATCCAAAAAGCTTTCAACCTCAAGACTATAGTGTCAGAATAAGACTATAACACCAAACAACAGGGTGTCCACTTCTAGCACTCCTATCCAACTCAAAAACAAAGTTTAGGAAACTATTCCAACCTATTATCTAGTCTTGCTCCTCCAATATCAGACTCTATCCTAGTTCAGATCAGTCAGAATAAGCTAAGTTCTAATTTCTCTCACATACTAATATATTTTGAAAAAGATAAAATACTATCTATTTACACAAATTAGTAGGTTAATTAAAGCATATCTATTTACTAATTTATATTGATTAGACCCTTTATTTACTTGGGAATTAAACACCTAATTTCCTAAAAAGAATAAAACAGTGAGTTTGTTTATTAATCAGTGTCATTTTAAACCTCTTGATTAGTCCTCCTAATCTAAACATTTATCATAACCTCCACATTGAAATGCTGATGTGAGATATTTAAATTAGGAGTGGTGATTTTTAAGGTTAGTCTCATGGTCTACATGTGCACATGTAGCTAGTTGGTAGTGATCACTTAATTTGGTGTATCACCCCCTTAGTTTTTATTCATGGTATTCCTTCCCCTTTTCCTTTACAAGTTAGTAGTGGAGCCTAATTGATACATTGAGAGGAGTTGTCCCTATAATCTAGAGGTTTAGTCAATTTAGAGGTCATCCACAACCTAAGACTAATCCCATTGCATAGATCAAGTTAAGAGGGCTTGAAACACCATCCCAAGGGTACAAATTTGAGCTATAATAGTTTTGGCATGCTCGATGGGACAACATTATCAATCAATTGAAGAGTTTTTGGTGTTGCTTTTTAATATACCAGCCTTTGGAGGCATTTCAACAAATATCAATGGTGACTCCAAATGTATTCAACTAGTTGTAGCAACCCAGGTACCATTTCAAGCAAGTGATCTTTCATTTCTTCACTTCTCATGAGGCCTCATCGCTGAGTTTGATGTTAATTTCTATATTACACAAGTTGATGAGCCATATCAAACTCATGTTGATTCTTCTCAATAATTTGTTGACCCTTATCAATAGTATGTTGATACTTATCAGCGTTGCTATTAAGAGTATTACCCTCCTTCTTTCCCTCAACTATCTTACCAAGATAATATAACTCATTGGCAGCCTTTTCATCCCTCTAATCATCCTTGTTAAAACCATGCTACCCCTAGTCAACATAGTCATATTTCAGATCAGTCTATCTCAAGATTCAAATAAACTGTCTTTATTGGGGATCAACCAACAATGTTGATTACTATGTGAAAGCAATTAAATGTGGAATTAAACCAGAAAGATAAGTAACTAGAATCAGAAAACAACAAACAATAAGAGATACAAGAAACCAACCTAAAAACTTGTATTAAACTCTTTACAGAAGGAATACAATTGAAGAAACTTTTTTTCTTCCACACCTCTCTCAGATGTACAGATGTCTTTCTAGATCTCTTTCCCTCAAGAGCTCTCTCTCTCAATTACAATCAATTCTAACAACCTGGAATGATTCACATATACAATTCTGTACTGTTCAATTCAACATTTTACACACACTAAGCTATGAAGAATTCTCCCTATTATATAGAATTAGGGATCATGAGCAATGCAATTACAACTAATAGATGCACCTCCTAATCAAGGTCTCTAAACAGTCTTACTTAAAATAGAGATGCAGACTTAAGACTATCACTTAATCCTACCATGCAAACATTTTGTTCAGTCCACGGAAATAACATTCTAGATGCACAGGTGACCGACGTCGGTCCCTGCTTGTCTGCACCTGACCAACATCAGTCGAACATAACCGACGCCGGCATCTCTTAGTCGACTCCTGACCGATGTCGATCGCTCCTGACCGACGTCGGTGACTGTGTAAATCCTACAACTTTGCAAACTCACTCATTTTGTGAAGCTTTTAGCTCCACACCTCAATAATCTCCCACTTGGAGATAAACCGCTGCACCAGTACCTATATAGCAACATCTTCTAGCTCCTCCATCTTCAAACTCAATCATGAAGACCTACAAAAGCTGAATGAAGATTCAACTTCTCCTTTGTTACCAGCTTGGTTAACATATCAGTAGGGTTCTTATCTGTATGGATCTTCTCCAGCTTCAACTCACCATCCTCCAATACCTATCTTATGAAGTGGTACCTAAGTTGTATATGCTTTGTTCTTGAATGAAAGGCTGAATTCTTAGCCAAATGAATTGCACTCTGACTATCACTGTATAATCTGCAACTCTCTTGCTCCTTTCCTAGCTCTTCCATGAACCGTGTCATCCATATCATCTCTTTGCTAGCCTCTGTGACTGCAATATATTCTGCTTCTGTAGTTGACAAGGCAACAACCTTCTACAACTTTGATATCCAGCTAACTGTTGTTCAACAAACAGTGAAAACATATCCTGTGGTGCTCCTTCTACCATCCAAATCACCTACCATATCTGAATCTACATAACCATGTAAAGAAGTATCTGAACCTCCATAGCACAAATGCCTACTGCTGGTCCCTCTTAGATATCTAAGGATCCATTGAACTGCTTTCTAGTGTTCCTTCCCTAGATTGGCCATATACTTACTTACAACTCCCACTGCTTGGGCAATATCCGGTATAGTACAAACCATTGCATACATTAAGCTCCCTACTGCGGAAGCATATAGAACTTTACTCATGTACTCTACCTCATCATGTGAATTAGGACATTGTTCTTTACTCAATTTAAAATGTCCAGCCAAAGGTGCGCTTATCAATTTTGCATCCTGCATATTGAATCATTTCAACACCTTGTTCACATAATCCTCTTGAGACAAAATCAACCTGTGATTTTTCCTGTCTCTCTTAATACTCATGCTAAGGATTTTCTTTGCTACTCCCAAATCCTTCATGGCAAACGTGTGAGCTAATTTCACCTTAAGCTCAGAGATATCCTGCATGTGTGATCCTGCAACCAACATATCATCTACATACAAAACTAGAATAATATATCTACCATTATCCAATCTCTTAAAATAAACACAATGGTCAGATTGACACCTACTGTAGCCATGCTCAGTCATAAACCTATCAAATCTCAAATACCACTGTCTAGGAGCTTGCTTGAGGCCATACAAGCTTTTTTTCAATCTGCACACTAGCTTCTCCTTACCTTTGACCTCAAATCCTTCCGGCTGATCCACATATATTTCTTCATCCAAATCTCCATGAAGAAACGTTGTCTTAACATCAAGCTGCTCAAGATGCAAATCCTCAATAGCAACTAAAGACAATACAGTCCGTATAGAAGTCATTTTAACAACAAGAGAAAAAATCTCACCAAAATCAATACTTGGCTTCTGTGCAAATCCTTTCACTACCAACTTGGACTTATATCTCATCTGTCCATTCTCACCTTCTTTCAATCTGTAGATCCATCTGTTCTTTAGTGTCTTCTTTCTCGCTGGCAACTCAACCAAATCCCATGTTTGGTTCTCTTTCAAGGAATCAATCTCCTCATTCATGCCTAACTCCCACTGATTCTTGGATTCCACCTGTATTGTTTCATCAAAACTCTCTGATTCTCCACCATCAGTAAGAAATAAATAGAATAATGAAGGGGAATATTGAATTAGAGGTTTACTTACCCTTTTTGACCTCCTGATGGGCGTCTGAGACTCATTCACAACATGATGTCTGCCCAAATTCTCTGACAGTGACCGACCTCGATCACTTCCAAGCTTGTTACTGGCCGACGTCAATTCTTCTTGACCGACGTCGATCATTGTATGACCGACATCAGTTCTTGTATTACCGACGTCGGTTTCTTTCGGACCGACATCGATCTCTGTGTTTTCCTGTCTGTGATTAATTTTTTCTGCGAGCTCATTATGGACCGTCACCTCATCCAATTCTCCATTGCTCTACCCAGATTGATTTAGCTTCTTGAGCTGATCACTATACATCACTTTTTCATTGAAAACAACATCACGGCTCCTAATTATCTTGTTAGTTCCTAGATTTCAAAGCCGGAATCCGAAATCATCAGAGCCATAGCCAATAAATGTGCACCTCATAGACTTAGCATCCAGCTTCTTTCTATTTTCCTTATCAATGTGCACAAAGGCTTCACAACCAAAAACTTTGAGAAATGAGAGATCTACCTTTTTACCTGTCCATGCCTCTTCTAGAATTCCACCATCCAGAGCTGTAGAGGGTCCTCTATTAATCAGGTACACTACAGTATCAACAGCTTCTACCCAAAACTCTAAGGGCAAACCAGCGTGCAATCTCATACACCTTGCACGCTCCATTACTGTTCTGTTCATCCTTTCAGCAACTCCATTTTGCTGAGGTGTCCTTGGAACCGTCCTTTACCTGCGGATCCCATGCATATAACAATACCAGTTGAACTTGTAGCTGCAAAACTCACCACCATTGTCAGATCTCAGGCACTTCAATCTTCTGCTTGTTTCATTCTCAACCATAGCTTTCCAAATTTTAAAAGTCTCAAATACATCAGATTTATTCTTAATACAATAGACCCATACCTTTCTTGTAGCATCATCTATGAACGAAACATAGTACTGTGATCCTCCAATAGAAGCAACCTGAGCTGGTCCCCACACGTCTGCATGAACAAGCTACAATTTGTGCTTCTTCTTTGTTGATCCAGTCTTGCAAAAAACTCACTCTCTTCTGTTTCCCAAAAACAAAGTGCTCACAAAAATCCAGATCTATGCTTTTCAAATCTGAAAGCTTACCATTTGACTTAAGAATAGACATTCCCTTCTCACTCATGTGGCCGAGCCTAGAGTGCCACAACTTTGCATCCACATCTGAAGTAGATAATACAGAAGGATAATTATTAGTAACACAATTACATAAATAGAGAATACCTACTCTCTTACCTCTGGCCAATACAAGTGCACCCTTGGTAACCTTCCAAGATTCAGCTGTGAGAGTTACTGTACAATCCTCATCCCCAAACTTTCCTACAGAAATCAAATTTCTTTTCAAGCTGGGAACATGCATGACATCTCTCAACACCCATGTGTTTCCATTCTGCATTTTTAGCTACACTTTTCCTTTGCCAACAATTTTACAAGGCTCATCATCCCCTAAATAAACTATTCCAAAATCTCCATGGACATAGTCACTAAAATATTCTCTATTAGGGGTAGCATGAAAAGAGGCACCAAAATCTAACACCCAAGATTCTATATTATTATGCAAAGAGAATATAAGAGCATCTTGTGCAATACCTGCAACTTTTGCTTTTTCTTTATCTTCATGTTGGTTGTCTTTTTTAGGTTTTGACCAGCACTCTTTGCTTATGTGCCTTATCTTTCCACAATTCCAGCATTGTGGCTTCCTGCCATTTCTGGATTTGGATCTACCTCTCACCTTTGACTTAGACCTTGATCTCCCTTTCTTGCTCTTCTCTTTTTGCCTTCCCCTGCTCTCAAAACTTAAAGCGTTCCTTGATGTTTCCTTTGTGCTTTTCCTGCGAATTTCTTCATTCAAGATTACACTAACAACATCCTCTACTTTTAAAATATTTGAAGTAGATGCAGTATTACTAACTGCCATTACCAAGCTATGCCAGCTTTTAGGCACATAACATAATATTAAAAGAACCTTAATTTCATCATCAAACACTATTTTGACTGAATTTAATTGATTTACAATTCCATGGAAATCATTTAGATGATTAGATACAGATCCACCTTCCTGCATTTGCAAATTAAATAACTGCTTCATAAGATATACCTTATTTGAAGTTGAGGTTTTTTCATATAAATTTTCTAAAGTAGTCATCAACTCTATCGTAGACTTTTCTTGTGATAAATTAGATATCACAGTAGATGCCAGACTCAGTCTTATAGACCCCAAAGCCTTTCTATCAAGAACTTCCCATTCTTCAACTTCCATGTCTGTGGGCTTTTTTGCAATCCCACCTAACGGTAAGTATAGATCTTTTTGATACAGATAATCCTCTATCTGCATTCTCTAATGTTGATAATTCTTGCCATTAAACTTCTCCATTCTCAGTTTACTTTTTTCTACCATTGCTTCTCCCACTCAAATAGAAAGCCCTGTGAGTAACCTGTAATCAATACACACTGACCAGATCTGAAACACCTGTTAGTCAACATGAGCTCTGATACCACTTGTTGGGGATCAACCAACAATGTTGATTACTATGTGAAAGCAATTAAATGCAGAATTAAACCAGAAAGATAAGTAACTAGAATCAAAAAATAGCAAACAATAAGAGATACAAGAAACCACCCTGAAAACTTGTATTAAACTCTTTACAGAAGGAATACAATTGAATAAACTTTTTTTCTTCCACACCTCTCTCAGATGTACAGATCTCTTTCTAGATCTCTTTCCCTCAAGAGCTCTCTCTCTCAATTACAATCAATTCCAACAACTTGGAATGATTCACATATACAATTATGTACTGTTCAATTCAACATTCTACACACACTAAGCTATGAAGAATTATCCCTATTATATAGAATTAGGGATCATGAGCAATGCAATTACAACCAATAGATGCACCTCCTAATCAATGTCTCTAAACAATCTTACTTAAAATAGAGATGCAGACTTAAGACTATCACTTAATCCTACCATGCAAACATTCTGTTCTATCCACGGAAATAGCATTCTAGACGCATAGGTGACCGACATCGGTCCCTGCCTGTCTGCACCTGACCGACGTTGGCTGAACATAACTGATGCCGGCATCTCTTAGTCGACTCCTGACCGACGCCGGTGACTGTGTAAATCTTGCAACTTTGCAAACTCGCTCATTTGGTGAAGCTTTTAGCTCCACACCTCAACAGTTTTGGGCTATAAAAGGTATATGATAGGGCTTAATACACAAAATAAGCATGGTCAAAGTATTTTTGGTCACCTCAATCAGAATGTGAGAGACTCATTGTAGTTGATAAAGAGAGAGTGGGCACCTATTGAGAGATAAAATTGGCAAAGACTCACTAGTGACATGATGGACATAGGTGTCCTAATTAAATGCATAGAATATAAACTAATAGTTCATGAAGGACAACAAGTTCAATGCTATCAGCCTCATGTGCCTTCTCTTATACCACCTTAACCCTTCTTTGTGTCACCCATGATTCCTCAAAATACTGAGTCAAGTGAGTTTCAAAGCATCTCAAGTCCTTCACGTACCCCTCAAGCCTTCCTATCTTGAAAATCAATCCAAGAGAATATCCAAAAGAGGAAAGAGGTTATTGTTGAAAGGGTTGAGAATCAAGACAAATCAAAATCAAAATGTTTGATTACTACTTGGAGGGAAACTAATGAGGTTATATTGGCATAAAACTCCATTCCCTTCCTCAAGATCCCCCCAAGAAGTACTTTAAGATTTCAAGTTAGAATCAAGTGGTGAAGTCATGGGATAAATAAAGTGGAATAAGCCTAGATTGGGGAATTGAGATCAATGAAGAACCTGTACCTATTCAAGCCCCACCCATTCCTTTTCAAGAACCTAAAGCCTTCCCATATTGGAAATTGATTCAAGAAGAAATCCAAAGAAAACAAGAATTTTTTATTGAGAAGCTTGAAAACCCTAAGACTTTCCTATCTTAGAAATCAATTCAAAAGAACATTCAAATGAAGAAGGAAGTCCTTGGGGAGAAAGTTGAAAACCAAAGCATTTCAAGGTTTGAAGGATTCATTGGTGAATGGAAGGAAGAGAGGGATAAGCTCATTGATCATGAGAGCCCAAAACTTGTGTGTGAGGTTGAGCAGCCCCCCCTAAAGAAGAAAGTTAAATCACAGATATAGATCACTCCCAAGAAGGTTATGAGGAGGATACTTCAAGTGAACATGAGGAAGAGCTTATCATTGGAACACCTCTTTGTGAAGAGAGATGCAAATCAACCTTTGAAGTTGAAGAGAAAGGTGGCCTTGATGGAGTACAAGATGATCAAGTGATAGTATACCTTGATAGAGTTTGTATTTCCTAATGTGAACAAAGTGTTAATCAAGTTATTATAGAGAAATAAGAAGCTCATAAAGATCTGTTAGAGGTGGAAAAATATTGTTTTGAGTCCCAAGATCATGATCAAAGAGGTATAAACTCTAATTCCTTCTCAAATGATGTTACGACTACCTATATATCAGCTCCTATCAAGAACGAATAAGGTCTAAGTGAATTATAACTAGGTTAAGTTCAATTGGAGGACTTGTTAGAAGTTCTAAGAGTAGGTTACACTCTTTTAGAGAGATGTTATGATCTAATTTAGATTGAGCAAGATAGTTTTGACAAGCACATAAATAAGCAAGAGGAAGGAGACTCTCCAAGCTTGCCACTCTAGGAGGCTACTTCATTTAAAGATGACTTATTTGATGTTATTAAATAAGGTTATTAACCTCTCAATCCATTTATAGGTACTTGTTCACTCTTAGAAGATAATACAAACCTTTATTGGTCTTAGCCTCTCAAAGAGCAGGGAACTTCACCTCCTCAAGTTTATTCTACAAGAATGAAGAAAGGAACATGATAATCTATTCAATTTGATCCACCAACTCTTTAGAAAGCAAAGGTGTACCATATGGTTAAGGTTGATCAAGTTTATACCACTGTAAGAGCGTGTCATATCAGTTATTCAATTTAGTTGGAAGCCAACAATCAAGAGAAACCTATTAATGAGGCAAGAATGGTATTGTTTGTGCCAAAAAGCCTTGATTGGGATGAGAATGACTTTGTCTTGGATTCATATAGTCAACTCATGTACAAGGTAATGAAGCAACAAGGTTTGATTGCTAGCCTGGGAGACCATGAGTATGCTAATATCTCAGAATGTGGATTGAAGCCCTCACTCCATGAGAAATACCTAATTAGACTTCACTCAACACATGATAATCTAATTTCATGGTGTCATGGTGATCTAAAGAGCTTCCCATTTGATCTTGGAGGAATAAGATATGTTGAGGTTAGTTGTGTGTAGTGGATTGTTTATGATTTGGTTTCCCTGAGTGTTGTATCAACACAAGTGTCTGTGTTGTCTTGTTTTATTTTAGTTGTTTATGTGTTGTTTATTGGGAGGTGTTGCAGTTTTTCATCTTATCTAAGGTATTATTATGTCTTAATCTGAGGGCAAGTGACTCCATAATCTAATGGATGGACAAGGCAACTAGTCTAGTTTGCTTAGAAAGAAAACATCCCTAGGAGACCGCCAAAGATGTTAGCCAAATTTTGGCTACCATTGGAGAGGTTCACAAAAAAATTGACTTGTCATGCCTCCTAACCTTATTAATAGACATTATATGTATTTTTAGGTCTTCAAATGGTCCTTTTGAGGTCTTATTAGCATAGTTTAAGGTAAATTTGACAAGTTTAATGTAATGACTTATGTTTGTCTGTCTATGCCATGACATGAAAAAGTTGATTCAAAAGGTATAAAAGGTTCATAAATGTCTCTCAAGTCATCCCACCATTTGAACACCTTGCATGAACATTTTATACATGTTTAGAGAAGTTAAGGTTGTTTTGGAAAGTTTAAGTTAAATGTCATGCAAAAGAAAGGTGCATGTGGCCAGATCTAATACATGTCTAGGGTTATCAAGTTAATGTTAAAGCTAATAAAGATGAAGGGTAAATATAAGAATAATTATAAAATCATATGAAGGAGATGTATAATATGCATATATGTTAGGAATGTTAGTATAAGTTATATCATGGTTAGTTTTTGCAGGTTCAACGTATAAGAGAGAGTAAATCACTCTTTTGTAGGTAGTTTTAGGCACTTGTACAAGTAGAAAGGATCCATATTCAAGTGAAAATGTTTGTAGAGTGTTTATTCACATCCCTTAGGTAATTTTTATCCTCAACAAAATTTAATAAGTCCAAACAGGGCAAAACTTGCATCAAAACCTCTATCGAGCTCTTGGCAAGCTCACAAAGGCCGCATTCACATGTTTGGTTTGTACAACGCAGAGAGAGTTGAGACTTGAGAATTTCAAAAAAATGAGGGAGTAATAATGTAATTTAAATCCATGTCCATATTTATTATATTGGTGTCCCCTCATGAATAATCATTAAGAAGACAGGGTGATCTAAAACCCTACAAAAACACCATATGCTCAATTTTCTCCTTGAAATGGCAGTTTGAAGCCATTTCGAAGCATGAATGAAATTGGAGATGATATAAAGGGTCTATAAATCCATTAAATACACTATTATATGTGTAACTTGGCACGTGTGAGCTCAATATGACAAAAACCCTCCACTTCTACACAGTTTGCAAGTTGAGGATCATGGTCTCTTGATGTTTTGGGGTTTTCAACATAATGAAGGGAGGTTGAGGGGATCCCACATAATATTTTCACTCAATATAAAACTATATAGGTACATTAAATATTTTTCCATGCCTACTGCTCACCAAAAGCTTCCCAACAAGCTGGTGACTAGCAACTTCTCAAAGTGTTCATCACTGATTAGGGTAGTAGGCAGAACCCTAGCAATATGGGAGTTTTAAATTGTATAAAAAGAATGATAAGTGGTTTAGGTAACATATTTGGTCTATTAAAACCCAATTTTATCTCTTTAATGCATAATTAGAAATAACTAAGGCAAAATAAGTCATGTCATGATCCACCAAAAGACTGTGTAGCCTGTAAATGGGATATCAACATAGTTTTGGTTTGAACCTCAGGAAAGCAGTGAGGTGAAAGTGGTTTTATATGGACTGAAATTTCACACCAGACCTATAGAATAAATCCAAAAAATTTGGCAACCTCATCACCAAATCATCAAGGTAAGCCTATTGTCATCCCATGTTAGAGATTGTATTAAAAGCATGTCTACACAAAAGTACACCAAAAGGTGATAAATATTGAATTATTGGTGTAATATGAGGGTCATAATCTCATGAAGAAAGTTATGGTACATTGGAAGGTTATATTCAATACTAATATGGTTTAAAATGCATGGTAAATGGGCCTAAAATGACAAAAAGCATACTTGCAAGTCTACAGACCTGTAGGTCTCTTTTTTCATATGAATTGAAATGAATCTTGCTTGGAAGATGAGGTTCAAGGGCTAAATGAAATGTGGGAAATATGGTCATATAGTATGTGGATGTGTGTAAAATGGATAACGGGAGAATAGGGAGTTGGAGACTCACTCTTAAACTCTAACAAATCCACCTTAATGCATGCAGTCATGTAGTCCTGAGCACCTATAGGCCTAATGGAAATTTCAATTTTGTCTTCAAATGTGAAAGTCAATATACAACCTTGCATGGAAATTGGAGTTAAAAATATTGGGAAGAAGTGAGTGATCATGGTGAAGGTCAGTGCAGTAACGAACATACTAGAGTCAAGTGTTAAAGAACAGGCCTCTAGGGTCAGATTTGTTAATTGGCTCAATAACCCTCAAGATATGAAAATTAAGTTGTAGAGCCTTTTGTAAGGGGAATACCCATTGGGGGTTATTGAAAAACATGCCATAGATTTATACAGACCTAAAATAGGTATTTTAAACCATATCAAGCATCTTATGCCTTGTTATGTTAAATATACATCTCTTGAGTTCATTGGCAGACCTGTATTACCCAAGAAGGCTCTCTTCTCCACATGTGAACTCTCTTGAGTAAATACATGGGACCAATTAGCATTTGGAGATGTTTGGGAGGTCTTATTACTCCCATCATCTGGTATTAATTCTTGTATCGAATCCTTATAGGATATAAATAAATGTTAAGAGTGCAAGGTACTCATAGACTACCTAAGTAAGACCAAGAGACTCCCAAACTTTGCTCAGATCTCCTATGATAATTTTCATGGTGTCAAAAACTCATAGGGGTAGTCAAAAAAGCTTATGCCCTCAAATTTTTAGGCATTGGTTCTCAAGTCAATGGCCTCATCTCTATGAACGATAGTTAAGAGTATAAGACACTCATGGGCTACCAAGAGACTAAATATGACCCAATGACTGAGAAAAAAATCCCCAATGATATAATATGCCTTTGAATGACCATAAAAATATTGGGATGATCTCCATGGGTCTCATGGACACCTAAATAGGCCATTGATTGGTAAGTTCAAAGTACATGGTGTATGGAGTTGGCCTAAAAGGCAAATTTACAAACCTATTTATGAGTATGTAGGGTAATGATAGGCTTTTAAGTTAGGAGATAAATCTTGGAAATCCTAAATAGAGGTTATATGGATTTCTATGCTCTTTTTACAAGCATCTCAAAATGATGTATGAACCTTTCAAGCTTCTAGTTTGGGCCCAAAAGGTGACTGTGCCACCATATCCCTCAAGAAGCCTAGTTAAAAACCTACATAGTACTCTTGGAGAGATTCCCTTCAGTATATTGAGTTGTCCTATGATGGTACATGCTTGAATAGACTGTTATTAACTTCTTGAGGAATTACTCTAGTTACCTCTTAGACATGAATATGCAGATAAACTAGGGTTTTTCCATTTCTTGGTTCACTCATCCGTACAAGGTCTCAGATCCTAAAATTTGGCTTGAAGCATGCTTAAGAGGTCCTAAAAGTGAATCAAACATTTTTTGGAGTTTAACATGTGTGAGGGATGTGTGGAATCAAATCTCAGTTTCTAGGCCGAGAGACCTAATTGAGGGCTAATTGAGAAGAGAAATAGGTAGAGTAAGTACATTTACACTTAGTGTCTAGTCATGGAACTTTGTACAGAGTGGGAAGAACATGGTGGGTACTAAAATATATGCTTAGTTTGCTAGGATCATTTGTACATTTTTTTAGACAAGGAGCTTTGTTTGTTTTGAGGGCTATAAGGAATTAAAGGTAAGTATGGGCTTTAGGTGTGAATTGAAGTCTTAGAGAGTGTTTTAGGCATTCAAGAGGATTGATACAAGTTTATTAAGGAAAATAAAGGTATATCATGAAGAGAGTTTGAATTCATGAGGATAGAATCAAGATTTGACACTTTTGAGCAAGAGAGGCGTAGTGAAATTGATGGGCTTCAAGATACCTAAGAAGATATGATCACTATTGCAATGTTAGTATACAAAAGTCCTAAGTAGATGTAAGGTATCAAGGAAGAGGGTAGAGGGTGATTCAAGATGACTTGATGATAAAGAAGGCCACTTGTCACTTTTAATCAAGAAGGAAGGCAGTTTCTAAAGAGGTGTTGAGTCATCTATCGAGTTAAAGAACCTTTCTTATGCCAACTCTCTATAAGATCATGATCACACCAATCAACACATGTTGAAGGAGTTTTTAAGAATAATCTCTAATAGTTTTCTTGATTGTAACTTGTTTTCTCATGGAGTGATACTTGTCAATGGGCTTCTTTACACCTATTCTCTCTCTTCTTTCTCTCTTTCTCTATATATATAGCCTTGTGTGGCTTTGTATGGATCCTCCACCTAAGTATGGTGAAGACCTACTCATTTTTATGCCTTGGAATAATAATGAATACTAATTTTACCTCCTCTTTTGACTATAATTAGTGTGTGTGCATGGATATTTGATCTTGTCAAGTGATTTGCTTAGTCTTCCTTAACATATTGTCTTATTTTATAACCTATATGTAGTTTGAAATCTTATTTTGTAGGTCATGTGAAGTGTGAGGGTTGAGTGAGTTTGTCTATTCATCAATGTCATTCTAGACCTCTTGATTAGTCCTCCTAGCCTAAACATCTATCACGACCTCCACATTAAAATGATAATGTGTGATATTCAGATTAGTAGTGGTGTATGTTAAGGTTAGTCTCATGTTCTACATGTGCACATATAGTTGGTTGGTAGTGATCAATTGATTTGGTGTATCACCCCCTTAGTTTTATTTCATGTTATTCCTTCCCCTTTTCTTTTTTAAGTTAGTAGTGGAGCCTAATTGATACATCCAGGGGAGCTATCCCTATAATCTAGAGGTTTAGTCCACTTAGAGGTCACCCACAACCTAGGACTAATCCCATTGCATAACTCAATTTGAGATGGCTTGAAACACCATCTCAAGGGTGAAAATTTGACCCATAATAGGTTTGAAAAAGCAATTTGTCTTTTGGTGTCATAAGCTCAAATTACAAGAACACTATCAAGCTCATGGAGCTCAAATCTATGCTCACATGCACTGGTTAAAAATCAGGGATAGAGCTTGAAAATATTTTTTTGCTCTCCTCCATTCTAGGCAAGCAGTTGATCATGTGAAAGCCATTTGAGAAATTTTCTCTTGGCTTGCACTTCTTGATATTATATAAGCCTTCATGGTTCATTATCATGGTGTGTTTATAGCTCAACCATCCACACCTATATAGGAAATTGCTCTAAAAAATGCCTCCGAATGGTTCCCTACAAGTTGACAAATGCACAATGAGTGCCATGTGATAGGCTTCTTTATATTAAGGATATTAATGAGGTGGTCATGCAAATGGTTGTTGATAAATCCCTAGGTAATGATGTGTTTCCCTATGAATTATATCAAAATATTTGGGATACAGTGTCTCCAGATTTATACAAACTTTATCTCGAAGCCATTCAAACCCATTCCCTTGACAAACTCATTAGTTAATGTAATATTAAATTCATTCCCAAACTAAGGGATTTAAAGCTAATAACTAGTTAACATCCTATTACTCTTCTTAATGTCTCTTATAAGATTATTGTTGATTCTCTTGCTATTAGGGTTATATCTCTTCCTCCTCTCATTGTTCATCTTGAGCAATTAGGGTTTATCCACTGATCTGCACCACGAGGCCCAGGACCAGGGGTGTGGGGGATAATTGAGTTTGGTTGTGTAGAGAGAATGTGAGAAGAGTATTCAGACAGAACAATCAAACACACATTTAATGGAGTGGAAGTCTTATTCACAAAAATGCAACTTCTATTCAATAGCAAAGAATAGGGAATAGGTATAATGTGTTACAATGCATGTGTTACATGATAGATACACAAAGCATGCTATCTATATTATGCCTATCTGTAGCATCGACCCGACTAACCCATGTTAGATGTGTATGTTAAATATTTAACATGCATCATGCAATAACAATATTAATTGCTACACAACTACCAAGGAGGGAATTTGAATATTGTTATCAGATGTGGTAGTTGACAACAACCTAAATAGTTAATTTATAGGCTATCTTCAATTATTCCCAATTCATGATCCTTGATTAGTGGCTAATAGCTAGTTGGACCACTTATTGTGTCATGTGGTTAGGGTAGGCTGATGCATGGTTGTGCTGAAGTAGGGCTCAAAGGAGTTGACGAGTTTGTGATAAAATTCCCATGGAGTGTGTGGGGCTGTGCAGTGAGGAGTATGTAGTGTGATGAAAATTCTACAACTTGAGGTGATTGTTTCATGAAAGTCTATGAGTAGGTGCAGGACTTGTGCGTATACCAATGATCTGCACCACGGGGCCTAGGACTAGGTGTGCGGGGGATAATCAAGTTTAGCTGTGCAGAGTGAATGTGTAAAGAGTATTTAGACAAAACAATGAAACACACATTCAATGAAACAAAAGTCATATTCATTGAAATGTTACTTCTATTTAATGACAAAGAATAGGTAATATGTACAATGTGTTACAATGCATGTGTTATATGATAGATATGTAGAGCATGTTATCTGTGTTAAACTTGTGTGTTGCATTGGCCCAACTAACTAAAGCCAAATGGGTATGTTACATATTTAATATACATGATACTAGAGTAGTATTAATTATTCCACAACTACCAAGGAGGGAATTTGAATCTTCTTGTCAAATGTGGTAGTTGGCAACATTATGAACAATTAGTATCTAGGATTTCTTTAATGACTCCCAATATTATGATCCTTGGTTGGTGGCTAACAAGTAATTGGACCACTTGTTGTGCCATGTGGTCAAGGTAGGCTAACGTGTGGTTGTGCCGAAGTGGGGCCTAAAGGAGTTGATGAGTCAATGAGCAGATGCTTGTGAAGTGCATAGGGTTGTGCAGTGCGATGCAGAGACTGTGATTTGAGGTGATCATTATATGAAAGTTTGTGATAATGCACGAGAATTGAGTGTAAGGTTATCAACAAACTTCAGGCAAAGGGGTGCACAAGGTTGTGTGAGAAGTGCAAGCTCTATGCAAAAGAATAAACAAGGAGAGTGTTTAGATGCGTAGAGGCTGCACATGGATCATCCACAATAGATACATCCTGGACAACATCATTGCCATTTGGGAAGGAATGGAGTAGGCCCAACGGTCTCACTAAATTATTTTATTTGTCAGTATTAATTTTGAGAAAGATGATGACATAATTGAATGTCTTTTTATTTTGGCCATGCTTCAAGCTTTAGGGTTTATCCCAAAGCATAGTTTAAAAACTTTTTCAGGATGCAGGTACTTACATTACCATTAATGGGGTTCAATATGACCATTTTGGTCTCTTCCATTTTGTCCATAAGGTTTTTCCTCTAGTTCCATCCCTTTATGTGGTAGTTGTTGAAGGCTTTACTTACTTATTACTTATTATTAAAGAGGTTTGGTCAAGTTTATCTCTCTTCCCAACACTCATTATTAAATGGTTAATGATCACTTTGTTGATCAATCCTTCCTTACATTGGTTGAAGAGGGGAATCCATATCCGATGCTAAAAAATGTCATGAGGTGTTTTGTTTGGCTTCTAGCTTCTCCATTCAATGGAAAAAAACCAATGCTATAGACAATTTTTCTCCCTTGTACCTACTTGGTTACTGCAGTACAAGTGGAATTGGATTCAACTCGGTGATTAGTTTAAATTTTTTAGCATCCCCTTTGCCTTTCAAGCTATTCCCTCTAATTTGTGGTAGTATGTGGTGTAAAGGGTTGAAAATAAAATTTCCTGTTGGATCTCCAAACCGCTATCAATAGGAGGAAAATTCCAAACTTGTTCTAAGGTGTTGTTTACCACCCATGTTTATTACTCCTCTTGTTGGGACCCCTTTAAAGCTGCCTATGCTCAATTGGAAAAAAAATTAAAGATTTTTTGTGGTTGACCTCTAAAGGCAATTGAGGGTTCAACTAAGCAGCTTGGGAAATCTATTGTAATCCAATATTTTTAGGAGGGCTTGGTATTTTAGATATATGTATCCAAGGCCATGCTTTGTGTACTAAATGGATCATTCATTATTTGAATGGTAATGAGAAATGAAATATCCTCCTTAGGAATTATATCATTCAGGGCAACCCCATAGGTAAAGGAGCCTGGAAGGAATCAAATCTTCAAACTCTCTTGCCCATTCAAGTCACTATCACCATTACACGAACCTTTGTGGCTAAGAGTATCTAGAAGGCCTGAGAGCTTCTAATAAAGCATTTAGATTGGGATGGTGATGGGTTTAGATCTGTGCTATCTGTTAATTTTTAGTCTTTATGGTGGTCTCCAGTTCTTACTTTCCATGAGGGCCCTTTTGCTCATGTGCCCTGGATAAAAAATCTTCGATTCTATGAAAAGGGAATGAAAGTAATCTCTCACCTCTTTTGCAAGAACTCTAAAGATTGGGTGCCTTGGCATATTTTACACCGCCAATTTTAGTTACAAACCAGTGATCAAGAGTCTATTACAAAAAATAGAAGGTCATACTTGATATCCATCTCCATAAGATTGGCATGAAAACTCCCTCCAAATGGTTGGCCCTTCCATTAGTATAAACCCTAGTTAGGTTATCAACTCCTCTCTCCACAATCTCTTCAAGTTGAAACTCTCAATTCCAAATGGAAAGCTATTTCCATTGAAAAAGTTTGGATAAGAAGGTTTGATCATTTGTGGATGAATATCATTAAGTCAAAATAATTAGACTTCTTGTGTTATATTCTCCATCAAGGTTCCCCAATTGGTTCATGTTGTTGTACCTTGGTAAGGCTCACCATGTTTACTATGTGTGCAACCACCCATAGTCTTTAAATTATATTTTTTATTTTTGCAAGCTTGCCTGGTCTACTTGGCAGTGGATTCACACCTTTTTCCAACACTTGCATCCTAAGATTTTTACCTAGAAGATGGTGCTTTTAGGGTACTCAGCCATGATTCATGCAAAATTTGCATAAATATGCCATATATTTTGAGCTTAAATTCTCTTTCAATTATGGAAAAACATGGGCGATGCTACCTTTAACCAAGCTATTTTGGATGATTATTTTTCCTCATTTAACAGGATTAATGTTTACCTAATGTTATGCTTCAAATTCAAGTTCAAGATAAGAAATTTCATCTAGATTTTACCCACCTCTATAACCTATTTGATCATTGGGGCAAAGCCCCTTATGCATTTAATAGAGTCCCTCTAGACTCTCCTCACTGTTGGTTGCCCCCATGGGATCGTAGGCATAGATCACGAGGGAGGACTCAATCATGCAACATGCATTGTAATGGTTTTCCTTAGAGATGTCTTTCATCTCGAGAACCTCAAAGGTGGTGGTGTTGGTTGGGATGATAGAAGCGGTGGTGTTAGTTGGGATGGCGACGATGATGGTGTTGGTCACTTTGTGTGGTCCACACCACCACAAAGGGAAGTTCCCTCATTTGGCCCTTATTATTTCTCCTACCAGGCTAAACAATTATGAGGATAAATATAAAGAAAAGGAAGAAGATGATTATGCTGCTATCCCTGATTTTGTAGACCCTCTGGCTATTGGGCACTAGGGAGGTTTAGGGTGACAAGCTTGACGATCCCTTACCTCCTCCTCCATCTTTTATCATTGCTCCTATTACTTAGTGTGACTTGTGATATGTGGCTTTATTATTAGCTAATTTATTTCGTCACTTTTGTGGTTGAAAAGTGCTTCTAATTTTATTAAGGCATTGATGTAATCTTTTGGCCCTCATCGATGTGACTTCTTCCACTCATGTTTTTATAAGAATAACTTCTATATAACTTTGATTTATTAATATTTTTTGAAAAAAAATTCAATAAAAAAAAAATCATTAACATACATTTCTTTAAACATCAATTTTTTTTGTTATAATGAGAATCGGTTACAACCCTTCATTATTTCCACCTAGATCTATTGTTCTACTTCGATAACTAACCAACCATCTTCATGCTTCACCTTGCTTGGCTCTCATCACGTCTAGGTTTTTGACTTAGGTTCACATCCAATATAACCCATTCTCATCTTTGTAAAGTCTAATCAGAGTGAGTAAGACCCTAGGGGTGTAGGTTTCAAACCATTGACTTCGAACTGGTAAGCACTCAACCACGTGCCTAGCATACTACCGACCACACCCTCTTTAAACATCAATATTAACAACACATCACAACACTTATAAATTATTTTTGATGCCCACTTTTAATTTAATGGGAATTTTGGGTTTGTTTATACCCCCTAGTCTCCCTTTTTCGATCTGGCAAGGTTTCTCTCTCAGTTGTCTCGATTTGGATCAGGGTTTATAATTTACCCCCAATTCTTAGATAAGAGGTTAATGTTAAGCTTTTGGTGATTCAGGGGGGTTCCTTCGTGAAAGTGGATGAAAATTCTTCGGGTCTTCGCTTTGTTCGAGCCTGTGCCATTGTGGATCTCTCCAAACCCCTCTTCCACTTTATCAATGTACTCTCTCGCATGGTTCGTGGACTCAACGCCTCAACTTTGAAGGGTTTCCTTTTCGTTGCTTCATTATCACCTTCTTAGACATCAGATTGAGAGATGCCCTTCTAGACTTCATCATGCCTCGCGGTCTTTTGGTATTCAAGTGTGGAAAAGGAAAGAGGGGACCCCATATCAGGGTTTCTTTTGGCATAATCATGACAAATTTTCTAATCTGATGTTTTCACACTTGGATTCTCAGGATTGAGAGGATGTTTTGGACGATATTCCCAAGGATTGTTCGGTTCATGCTCCTTCCCCGACTCCTCATTAGTGGGTTGTTAGTTGCATCTCCTCTCAGGACTTTGTTTTCTAATATTCCTGCCAATGTCGTGTTATGTTGTGGAGTTAAAAGCTTCACCAGGATGCAAACAGGAGAAGTTAAGGAGGATCCAGAGTTGCGGGGTGTTGCTGATTCAGTTGCAGGAAAAACGGCGTCGGTCTGATCAGCCGACGTCGGTCAGATAGCAAGAGGAAGCAACCGGCGTCGGTTACCAGTCGACCGACATCGGTCATGGAGGTGCCGACGTCGGCAGCCTGTGTGAGAACAGGCAGTTCGCATGGCGAACCTGGGAGAGTCTATTTTTGGACTGCTAGTTTGCATGTTGAAGGCTAGTCGTAGTCTTGAGTTGCGAGTCTAATTATTGTAATTAGGTTAGTCTAATTATTGTAAGCATGAGATCTATATATGGACTCATGGGCTGTATTGTAAGTTAGTGCTAGAAAGCCATAGAGCTTTTAGAGAGAGCTAGTGTAGCTCCTCCTAGTTCCAAAGGGGTGCTGAGAGTGTTTGATCAGGGAGAGTTGCAAGGTCTGCAAGGTCAAGGAGCTGATCCACCGGGGCATTGGTTGAAGAAGGGTTCTTCAGGGGTGTAGAGAGATCTACAATTGTGAGTATGGTCTATTGAATTGCAGGTTGAAGGTTCATAGGAGATCTACTTGGAGCACGGTTGTGTGCTTGGTGAACTGGCAACGTTGTTACTGACTGGTTGGAGAGGTGAACATCAATTCTATATTGGAATTGATTGTTGGGACCAAGAGAGAGAGGGAAGAAGGTCTTGAGGAGTGGCGAACCTTTGAGGTGGAGGAAGAAGTGGCATCTTCCTTATTGTATTTTCTTCCATGTATATAATACAATTGTGTATTGTCTCTTATTTCCTGTGTTGTTTCATATTTCTAGTTACTTTATACTTCTGGTTAAATTTCGTGTTTAGTTGCTAATACGAGAAGTAATCATATGTGCTCTAATTGTGGTGGAGCAAGATCCTGACAAGTTGGTATCAGAGCATGTTTGTTGTTCTAGGTGCCTGACATGTCGATGTTTCTTCGAAGAAGTGAGGTTGTAGGTTTGAAGCGAAATTGTTGAGAGCAGAATCAGAGAACTCGAATCGAGATAGAGATCGATGGACTTTAGATGACCTTTGTCCTTGACGAGGAAGAAGATTAGTTGTTGCATATGGTTAGTTTATCTGAGGGCCTTTTGGCCTAATTCCTTTGGAGCAGCGTTCCTATCTTAATTCGATTTTCAGCCCTTCTTTATTATTTTTTGAAGTGTTTGTCAATAGTATGCTCATATTGTGCTAGTTATCACTGAGTCTTAGTACTCTCAATTTTAATTTCTAGTTTGTGGTCATTGGATTTCGACTATAAAAGACTATTTTGTTATTATTCCGAAGTTTTATTATAGTTTTAGTGGGTTGATCTCTATTTCTTACTTTGTTAACTTTATTGCAACAGAG
The DNA here is from genome assembly GCA_037957365.1 of Torreya grandis. Taxonomy (NCBI): domain Eukaryota; kingdom Viridiplantae; phylum Streptophyta; class Pinopsida; order Cupressales; family Taxaceae; genus Torreya; species Torreya grandis. Next base: position 3,772,046 of record JARHVA010000888.1, on the reverse strand, counting down.
TATAGATTCTATCAACACCCTCATATCCAATTCATAAATCCAACTCAAAAATATTTATCAATAATAAAAAAAATTAATCGATATAATCTTTATATAACTTTTTATTTAACGAATATAATCTTTATGTAACTTTTTATTAAAACGATAACCTTCCTAATTCTTATATTCTAACTCCAAGAATATTTCAGCCCCCAAGAATGTGTGTCATCTCAAAAAAGAATAAAAATGTAGAATGTCACTTCAAACTTTACTCGTTTTAATTTTTGAGTTAAAAAATTTAATACGTGACTTGCTACGTAAGAGGACATTTTGAAGGATGACATCGTGACATTCATTTCACTCTTTGTTTTTTTTAAATATAATATAATATAATTAATTTTTTTAATTTTTAAAATAAAATTTCACTTATTTCAATTAATAAAAAGGTGCATAAATCAAATCAAATTGTTTGTTTATAATATTGTTTTACTGGACAATTTAATAATATAATTGAAAATATATATATTAAATTTGTAAAAAGTTTCATTTAAATGTTAAATAAATTTAAACTTATAATTATCAAAATTTAAAAAGTGATTTTATTCTATAATTTCTTTAATAATAGTTTTGTTGCAAGAGTTAACAATTATAAATATTTTAGTATTAATTTTAATAAGAGTTTAAATTATAATTTTAATCTTAATATTTATTTTTTAGATTGAAAAGTATATTGATTTCGATCATAATTTTAATTTAGTTTTTAGTATAAAAAAAGAATTTTTAGAAAGTTTTTAAAAAATTATTGTAGAGATACTGAACTCCGACAATTAAAATGTTTTAGAAAACTTATAATTAAACAAATCTAAAAAATATTTTATTATTTATAATTTGAAAATTGAAAGCAATACATTTTTTCTATTTTTTTTATGGCAATACTTCTTCCATAGTTTACCCTCTTTATCGAAACTTTTATTGCTCATTGTCACTGAAATCTTAAAATGGTATATGTTATATAAGCACAAACTAACAAAACTAAAACAAAATAGACTTTTTATTATTATATAACAATTATTCGAGACACATCTTCGTCTAAAAAGAGATTGCAAAAAGATATTAACATTTTATTTGGGATTACACAATATTTAAGGACATATTTATGGAATTATAATTTGATTTATAAAAATATAAATTAAGAATTCAGAGATTTTATTTTGAATCTAAAACTCTATCTATCAAAGTGTCTAATTCATAAACAAAATACCAAATGAGAAGAGTCCAAATTCAGTGAAATAATAATGATACAAGTCAATGAAATAATAATAACTATTTTTTTCCAAAAGTAGAATAATAATTATAACTAATATTTCACATAAAAGTAGAAAAGTTAATTACTAGTTCATAAAAAGTAAAACCTATAATACCCTTTAAAAAACTAAAAAATTTAAAATTATGATATCATATAAAAACTTTTCTAGTGATGTTTATAATATATATTTAAGAACCTAGTACCTTATAATCACAGTGATATGTGGTGGTGGAGTATGATAGTGTGAGATATCAATAAAAATAGTCTATCTTAAATTTAACGTTCATTTGATATAGGGTGGTTTGTGTTCGTGTTTGGAGAAGGCATTCAAAAAATCATGATATTTAAGGTGTATGGTGGAGTTTGGTGCATGTTTTTTCATGATTTTTTTTCAAGGCCGTTAAAAATGGTGTAACTAAAACGAGGAAATTTATTATCAAATTTATAGAGAAGGAGATGCAATTGTCAATTAATGTGGAACCCGTTTATAGATGAACGCATCAACAATGATGCATCTCATCATTTTTCAAATTGAGCTCCTAATGTTATTCTTTGACTTGGTATTTACAGATCAATTAATATTATATCAAATTGATATTTACATCATGTTATAAGTTTGATTGGTTCGTACTTATGATACATTTACTTGTTTAGATTATATTTTTTCAAATAAAGGATTTGGCAACAACCACCAGGGCTATATTGTAAAATTGATCGATTCTACTGTATGTTATTTTACCTTGGTTATTAATAGATTTTAAGGGTTTATTCCATGGTGTTCTTAAAAGATCTAAACTTATTGTAGATTTACAGGGACACATTAACAATGCAAGAAATGTAAGCCTTTGGATGAAGTTCATTTTCATCATTGCGATTAAGGAAAAGTCGATGATTACATTTGATCACAATGAAGTAAACAAGAAATAGTTGCCCTGACCAAACTGGTTATGATTTTCAAGTTTGTGGGTATGGGGCCATGTGAGCAGGAGTTGAGAACTTGGGTTTTAGGGCATTGGAAAGTAAAGGGAGAGGTGGATATCCACTACATGTTAAGAGGCTTCTTCATTGTTATATCCACCTTTGAAGAAAGCTGAGCTTAGGTGTTTGAAAAGGGGGCTCGTTTTTTGGTAGATTGGGACTATTCATGACTTTACACAAGAATATCTAAAGATAGCTTTAGCTTGGGTAAAAATATATAACCTCCTTGTATATTTGTGGGTAGACTTCATTCTTATTTGGATTGGTAACCTTCCCAAAGAAATTGCAATCAACAACATGCTCAAGCATGCTTCTTTTTGAGGATTTTAACCAACCCTGTTAGGAAGGGATTTACTCATCCATTTGAACACAAATCTTAGCTTAAACAATATGTTTCTTGCTACAAGTTTAAGTAGAAATAAACATCATTTCTACTTAAACTTGTAGCAAGAAACATATTGTTTAAGCTAAGATTTGTGTTCAAATGGATGAGTAAATCCCTTCCTAACAGGGTTCGTTAAAATCCTAAAAAAGAAGCATGCTTGAGCATGTTGTTGATTGCAAAAGTCTTCCTTTCTTGTGTTTGATGAGTTGTACCCATGGTTATCTGACACGGGATTGCCCTTGAAAATAATAGCTAAAAAATGTTGAAAAGAAGGAATTTTAGGAAGTTGATGAGAAAGGAAAGAAAGGCCCTAAACCCGACTCAAATGGGAAGGAAAAAATTCAAGTTGGATTGTGTCCTAACCTTTTTGTAGTTTTAGGTACCAAATTAGATGACAAAGAACTTGAGGTAATGGCTTCATCAGAGCTTATGAAGGGCACTAAAAAAGACGATAAAGAACTCAAGGTAATGGCTTCATCAGAACCTTTGAAGGGCCCCAAATAAGATAATAAAGAACTCGAGGTAATGGCTTCATCAAAACCTCTGAAGGGCACCAAAAAAGATAATAAAGATCTTGAGGTAACTGTTGCTTCTAATTCCATGAAAGAGCCTATTGAATTTAGTTCAAGAGAGTTGTAGGGAAATAAACAATGAGTAGATCTTGAAAAGGGCAAGGAAATTGCTTGTCAAGGGATATACGAGGTTGGTTTGTAGAGTAAGGTTTTTTTAGAGGTACATGTGGTTGTCATTGAATGGCTAACTAGTATTAAGCAAGTTCCTTGATTTACAACTATGCACTGAGCTGTTGATCTTTACAAGTTAAAGGAACAACAACACAAGGTAAAGGAGGAAAGCTCAACTAATCAAGTCACATGTTCCTCCAAAAGGTAATGCCTTTATTTTTTTTGATGTTTGATCTTGAGCCTTGATTCTTTCTCAAGTTGTTGAACCATATTTATTTTTTGCCATACTTTTTGCTTGGTGTGTGCTTTCATACCACTTACCTTTTTAATCGAGCATGTATCATGTCTATCTAATGAAATATATAACATTCTTTTAATAAAAAAAAATAATATATCATTTTTTTGGTGAATAAAATTAATTATCATCTCTAAAATTGTAAAGCACGCTAGTATGAATACCCTATCAATTTAAAGTACATAGTCATTTAAAAAAAATAAAGGTATAATACATGTTACAATTTCAACTACATAGTTAAATGAGTTTTATTAAGCTATACAGAGACCTTTAACTATATATAGGAGTGAAAAAAATTATAATTTATAAAATTTTTGTTTAAAAATTAGCAAAATATTTCATTAAACATTAAGAAGTCTATTTAAAATATAAAATTATTTAATTTTAATTTGTTAAAATAATGTATAATTAATTTTGTATTAATTAAATGTTTGTTTTTAATTAAATTAGTTAAAAAATTTGTTAACATTTAAAAGTTCATTTAAAATTTAAAATTATTTAATTTTAATGTATTAAAATAATGTATAATTAGTTTTGTATTAATTGAATGTTTCTTTTTAATTTATTTTTAAGGAATTTATTAACAATTTTATATTTAAATTAAAAAAAAAAAAAACAAAACAACTACAATTCTGCCGCCATGTGGGTGGCACTTCTGGTTCTAGGGCTATTCTAATCAATTTTCCAACTGCTCAAAGTCAAAGGGGATGATTTAGAAATGTGTGCGATAACAACATTTATGGACGTTATTGTTACTGCCATTAAAGAAGCTTCAGGATTCCTGTTCGTTGCATAAGTCTGGGAATTCGAAATGGCCAGGCGACCACAGGAATCCGACGGTCTTTGGAAACCCTGCACTACTCTCCTCGTCATAACATTTATTTCATGCATATTTGTTTATATTGTACTTTCCCCTCTCTTCAAACCTCACACTCCTCCTTCCGAGGGATCTTCACATACCCATTTCAATTTAACAGAAACCCACCTGAAGAAGAATATAAAAAATGAGCAGCCTGAATGTTGTGGAGGCCTTGAACACACTGAGCTTTGGGGAGATGTAGTGAAATGGGGCAGTGATTTTAAGGTCGCCACCCCTCAACAATGTTGCAGAGCCTGCAAATCCATGTGCAAGGAGCATGGAAAATGTACTTGCAATTCTTGGGTCTTTTGTAGCGACAAAAGAGTATGCGGTGACAAGTTTGGGGAGGTATTTCTTCTTCTAGTCTTTAGATTTCATTCAATTTTCCTTAAAACCCATTTGCTCAATTGTTGGAGGTAATTCTTCTTCTAGGCTTTAGATTTCTTTCAATTTCTCTTCGCACCCATTTGCTGAATTGCTGGATGTAATTATGCTGCTAGGCGTTAGGTTTCCTTCAAATTTCCACCAAAACATCACCTCCGTGCATACCCATTTGCTGAATTGTTGGATCTGGGGCCAGTTGAAGTGTTTTGTTACTCCAATGAGCGTTGTGTGCATTTTTATTACAAACATGAAAGGAATTTTATTATAATTAGAACAATTGACTAACCCCATCATTCGGATCACTTCATTTTTAAGGCACAATTGGTCTGCTATCGCCTGTCCAGGATCATAATGAAGGGTGCCATTTGACAGGTATTATTTATTAATTCGAGCCCTGAACGATACAAAGAACAATGGCCGAATATATTGCCATACTGAAAGCTACAATCTTGGGAGCTAGCTTATCACTTACGTGCTATCAATAGCCCAAGCTAATCTACGGAGAGAGAATAGAAACGGACAAGCCAATATAAGGCTTTATTGTAAATAGACCGAGCTTAATCTAATATCCTTCCTGAATAACTAAACCGGAAACAAAGTTTATCTCTAAACTTTACAAAGTTGTCTTTGCTAAGATGTTTAGTCATCATGTCAACAGTTTGTTCTGCGGTAGGACAATAATAAAGACAACTGTCTTCATTATCCACCAATTGGCGAATGTGATGGCGATGAACTTTGATGTGCATAGTTCTGGCATGATAGACTGGATTCTTCACCATCTTGAGAACACTCTGGTTGTCACAGAAAATTGGAGTTGGTGCAGTTTGGTCAAGTTGAAGACCATCCAATATTGTTTGTATCCACACAGTTTCACAACCTGCAGTCACTACTTCTTTGTACTCGGATTCAGTGGAGGATAAGGCAACTGTAGTTTGAAGCTTGCTCTTATCACTTTGTTTGAATTTCTATTACAAACATGAAAGGATTTTATTATTATAATAAGAACAATTGCCTGGCCCCATTATTCAGATTATTTTGTTTTCTAGGCCCAATTAGCCTGCTATCCATTCTCCAGAAGCATAACGAAGGGTGCCATTTCACAGGTACGAAAGTCTGACCTGACTCTTATCCATCATTACATGAAGTCCCAGTATCCAAATTGTGTTAAGAAACTTTTGCCAAACCATGCAAACAGGGTACTTCCGGTTATTTTTCTTGTCCTAATTATGGCTTCTTGACAGCATTAGAGAAGCAATACTCTGTGTTAACCCTGAATGGTTTATATACAATGTAAAATTCAGGTGGGGTTGGTAGACCTGTATGCTAACTACTAGGACCGAACAGAACTACCCTCAATTAATGGTTTGAGTACGAGTTTTGGGATTGGATATGGCGGTCTGCTGATTGTTTTTGCCCCAAGTACGGTACCATACAAAAAATATAAAAATTCTATTCAAGTAAACAAAAATTTTAATGGTTGTTTACCTAGATATGGCTGTGAGAAAAAAAGGTTATTCTTTTAGGTGATTCGCCTCCATACTTCTTAAGTAATATGTTGAATGCAGCTTATGCTTAATTTACAGTCTGGCTGATCCATTTGATTAAATTACAGGCATCAAATTTGCATTCCTTTGTCTGAGACTACACATGAAACCTGCAGACTAGCTGATGACAATGGATTAGACACTCGTTTTCATATTGTTTAGTCTCTTAAACTTATCCAATGACAATGGGAGTAATCACAAATAACAAATGCGGATCTTTAATGGCAGAAGCTCGCAAACAACAAATGCGGATCTTTAATCACAAATTGGATATTCTAGGTATTTCTAACCCTAATAAATTGAACATTAAGTTCCCAGCCTTTTATTTTTGATGGTCTGCTACAATTTTGTCAGGAGGAACGACCTATTGATTTGGCCACTGATGCTTACCATCCACTAGGTATCCTTGTCTTAGCTCTCTATCCGACAACTTAGTTGAGTTAAGACCTTTTTGAGATGTGACATATTTCCAGAAGTGTTTTTGTTGATAAATCTAACATATTTGGATATTTAAGTTCCTCCATTCCATGCTGATTGGGAAGATGTTTCTGTAGTTCCATGAAGATATCCTGCCGCAAGTTCCTTGTTTGAGTAGTTCTCTCTTCCCCGTCTGATTTTGTCTTCCACATGGTTGATTATTTCCTATCTTTGTTGTATTTTGTCATAAACCTAAAAATGAAAGCATGGTGCTTTAGCAACAGGCCTCGGTACTGTCTTCATATGCCAGTTCTATACAATGAAGACTCTTACTGGAATTTCATGTCTAAATATCATCCAGAATTTGTTTTCTGAGAGCTTAGAAAAATTTAGGGAAGAATCACGCAGCAACTTCTAGTATAGCTTTTTTTGTATCCTTGCTTGTGCAATGTTCAAGGATATTGTTTCTTCTATTAACTACTTTATAATCTTGCTTAAGTTGTTGCATAGAAGGTTTATAGTCTTCTTTGGAAAATAACAGTTTGTTTTCTCCCATATGAATTTTTATACTGTAATGGTCATCTCTTCTTTTCTTTAACCTATGAAAAGTAATTGTTACAATGTCTGATGTGTGTATTTCCAAATATACTTGCTGAATATGTGGATATATAGGAAATTTTCTAACTGCATTTTTGTGAATTCAGTGCTGGTTGAAGCAGCAAAAGGATCCATTGTTTCCTGAGGTACATGCCTCCACCATGGTGTCTGAATGGACATCGGGGCTCATCTTTAAAAAGGATGTGGTATGTAAGTCATTCTTTCAACTTGATGCAAAATTTGTAGAGAAACTATGATACACATGGTGTCTTTTGTAGGTGACTGTCTATTGTTCAGATTTTCAATTATAACTATTGAATACTTATTTGTAGTCACAAGCAATACTACACTAGTAACTACTCATGGCTAAGAAGCAACTAGACTTGGCTGCATTTCTAGAATTTCTAGAATGGTGGTTGGATGCTAGCTGTAGGGGTAGTGTTAAAATAGTGTAACTGCACATCCAGACATCAACTGATACATAGTTTTTGTCTGTAATTGTTTTGTCTTTTAGTGGTGCATGTTCCAATTTACAGTATGCTCGGGTAGGTAGAAGGGTGAACATTTTGACTGTCTAACTAATCTGTAGTAGGAAGTGCCTCCATGTGTATTCTTGTATTGTGGATATGATAGTCTAGATAGCTGTTCCTTTTATTCACTGCTGTAAAATTTTCTGCATACGAATTCTGATCTTAGGGATGCAAATTGCAATCAGAGTTTCTCAGAGCTATATTGGTTCTTTGGCTGTGGATAACTGAAGAAATGCTGAATGGGATGTTATAGAGTTGCATTGATTCTCTTGTCATGGGAATGTTGAGCATTTGACAGAAATTTTAATGGTGAACAAAAGCAGCTGTGTTATGTTAGCAAATGCATGCTGAGAGAATGAAGACAAAATGCAAGTATGCGGCACTCTTCCTCGCTTGTGTGACTGTCCTTTTATTAATCACAAAGTGGTTACATCAGTTGGGAAGGTTTCATAACTGAAGACACTCCATAAATTGTAAAACAGAATGACTTCCCGCAATTTGTACACAAACTGGTTTAATATCGTTTGTTCATCCCAAATTTTTCTGTTCATCCAACGTACAAGGTTGAATTCACCTTGGGACGTCCTTGAATGGGGAAATTCACCATATTGGATCATTAAATTGCCACTCTGGTCATATTTCTCGTCACCACTGGTCATCTCTATATCTCTGGTCAATTAATCAATTTCTCTTATTGCAATCAAATCAAACAAATTCATATTTATATCATATTAATTAAATTAGTCCTTCGATTAGTTGAATGCTAAGAGAATGAAGATAAAATGGAAGTATGCGGCACTCTTACTCGCTTGTGTGACCATCCTTTTATTAATTACAAAGTGGTTACAGCAGTTGGGAAAGTTTCATAACCATTCATTTGTTAGTTATTAACTAATAGCTAATTGTAATTTTAATGCCCTTCCTTAATACTAAACCGGAGACTACTTCAAGTTTGTCTCAAAAATTTACAAACACAATGGGACCAAAGAGTTTAGTCATTACATGTACAAACTGTTTTAAAGATATTAACATGAAATCTGCAAGCTTATGACACTTTGCTGCTGTCCAATGTAGGAACTTTGGTGTAGACAAAAACCGAAAAGGATAGTCAACAACAAAACAATTTTCGGGCTGTGTGGACATAAGATGTATCAAGCTGTCCACCAATTTGTTGTAAGGTGATTCATTGACTGGTGATGAATTATTTTTAGTTGATAACTTTAGCCCAATCTCCATAGTTTTGAATCAAGAATTTTGGAGATGTTCATACAAAATATGGAGCCTGTTGAAGTCCGTACAAGAACTTAACTATCCTACAAACCGGATGATCACGACCAACTTGAAAACCTTCAAAAAACACTATGAAGACTTTGTCCAAATGTCTGCTCAAGAATCCAAACTGAACTGCTGTGGAGAGAAATAACATAATTGCGATCACCTTTGTAGTAGGAGCAAAAACGAACTCCTTCGTAATAGTGGGAGTAAAAACCAACTATGCAATATGAGAAGGATTTATCTCCTCATCTATTCCTTCCTGTTGTGAAAAGCCATTTGTAACAAGATGAGCCAATGCCTGTGACTTTAGTATAACAACCGCTTGCACAACTACTTGTGCACCTTGCATAAGTAACTGAGATTGAGGAATTGAATCCATATGCACATCCTTTAGAGTGGATATTCCCTCCACCACTAGTGCATGTAAGTTGATTGGATCAGGGTCAACAAGCCTATAAAGAATGTCATCTTTTTGCACACCCTGTATGGCGGAGTCTCCCTTCACACATGCATGTATGTTGATTGTGGCTGGGTCAATGAGCCTATACAATCCATCTTCTCCAATATCGAGAGCAAACACTCTGTCTTGTTTGACATCAGACACACTACATTGTCCTAGAGAAATGTAAAATAATGTTGGGATTTTCAATTAACTGACTAACAAATAGGATATTTTTATTCATGTTAGGAACATACCTAACATTCCTTACCGTGATCTTTGTAGCATTATTCAACATTATGCTTATATCTCCTATCCTATCTACAACATATGACTGTCCATCAACTAATAAAACTGAATTAGAAAGATTTGTACTTGCAGTAAATTTGACATATTAGTCCTTACAACTTGTGAAATGTTGGGATGCTCCAAAATCAATAAACAAGCAACTAGTAGTACTATGCTTTGAGTATAACATCAGAAGGACATAATATCTTTAGAATCTCGTCCTTCATCAACTATTGCCACATTTGTTGCTTCACTGTTTTGTTGGGTAAGTGCACACTGTCGCTTTTGGCGATCTTTTTTAAGATGCCTAGCCTTATGACAGTATAAACACTTTATCTGATATTTAGAAGATGAATCAGTAGGGATATGTTTCCACTTCCTTCCGATTGAACAACTAGTGCACTCTCTCCAACATTGGACTCATTCTATGTCTATCTGTGTTCTTTTTGCAACAAATAAGTACTAACCTGATTGAATGTTAGGTTGTTTTCCATCATTAGGGGTAGAGTATTCACGAAAGATTCATAGGAGGATGATAAATTGTTCAGAACTAGTGCCACCATATCATCATCATCCACCTTTTTGTTGATGGTTGATAATTGGTCTCATAGATCTTTCATTTGAATTAGGTGTTCTGACAAAGACTCATTCTTTGACATCTTTGTGGAAAATAATAGATTGTGCAAGGACGAAACTCAACTTTTCTTTGAGGTTTGGTATTTATTTTGCAAACTAGTCCATAGCGCACTTGACACAATGGCATTCTGGACCTTAGGAATCATGTCATCCGATATAGATAACTTCAATAACAACAAGGCCTCCTTATGACATTTGTCACAATCCACGAAGTTTGTAACAATTCTTGTAATGTTTTCGTCACAATCACGATATTTAACGATTGTTAAAATCTTATGACTCCACATATTATAGTTATGGCTAGTTAACTTATGCGCTTCCTACAGAACTAGGTTTTGTATGTCATTTAACACTTAGAAAAATAGGGAAAATACAATCCTGACCCGAAATTTACTGTAACATAAAAAGTATTGTTTTCTGACTTGGAAAGCTATGCAACTATAGTCTTCTAATCTAGAATTTAATGCAACAAAAAAAGTACTGATTTGTGACCCAAAAATCAATGCACTAGTTTGATAGGAAAGTCCAAGGGGAAATGCAGAATTTTAATTCTTGCCCTAACAACAATTGCAAATCCGCAATGGTTGATTTCGTGCAAATTGAAGCTTTGCCATTTTGCTCGTGACTTTCATTGCGTGCAAATCCTATACCCTAAGCATCTGTTGTGTTCTTCTTTCAATGCCTTTGATCTGCATTGTTCTGGGTTTGTTTGTGTTTCCATCTTCCTTCTTGTGACTATTTTCTGCATGACCAACGATCCTTTGTGTTTTTTGTCACCTTATCTGTGTTTTTCAATTGAAGCCTATGTTCTCTGCAATTGTTGGGTTTTTTGGTGCATGCCTTATGCAAATCTACTAGGTTCTATGCTTTGTCCCTTTTACACGTCACGTTTTTCTTTTCTTCTGCATTTTTTTTGCGGGTTTACGCGACTGCTACTGTGTCACGGCTTCCTTCAACTGCAAAATGGATTTGTGCGCTTAGCTCGACATTTCGCTGTTGCGTTTGCCTCATGTGACTTTCTTTGTCTTCTTGTTGCTCGATTCTGTTGCAAGACTGTATGAGTTTTCTACTTTGTGATCTTCTCTTCCTGAGAACTTGTTGTTCGTACCTTCCTAACCAAGGCTTCCTTGAACAATGTACTTCGCTCGTACCTGACTAGGGCTTCCTCGAATGATTGGCTCTAATGCCAATGTTAGCAAATGAATGCTAAGAGAATGGAGAGAAAATGGAAGTATGCGGCACACTTACTCACTTGTGTGACCGTCCTTTTATTAATCACAAAGTGGTTACATCATTGGGAAGGTTTCATAATTGTCCATTAGTTAGTTGTTAACTAATAGCTAATTATAACCTTAACATGTTAGATGTGAACAAACTTGGAGTAAATTAGAAATAGCTGGAATGAATTTTAGGGTGCCTTAAGGTTTTGCTCAGGTCGGTTTGAAATTTTGGCCAATTTGTAAATCTTTGCTTGCATGATTGGATGAGATTGCAAGCCTATCACAAGCCTATTGCAAGCATAGTGTGTGGGTTCTGGTTGGAGGAAGAGTTGCATGTGGTTCATTATTGTTGGTAGTGTCGTGTGTCGTCATGAAAACCATGAGAAGTTGTTATGTTATGTCTTTATTGGTAGTGATGTATTGTTGGTTTGTTGTTTAATTACATAGTAGTCGATTGTGGGGGAGCAATGGTTTGTTGGATCATGGATGTTAACTGTAGAGGAGCAATGGCTGGTTGGATGTTTGATGGTACAGCTGTACATCTGACCAGCAACTGTTATGTAGTTTTTGTCTGGAATTATTCCATCTTCTAGTGGTGCATGCTTCAATTTATTGGTGTCCAAAAGTTAGAAGGCTGAATGTTTCAGATATCTTACTAATTATTATGAATGTGCTGATATCATAATAAGCAAACTGAAGTTGAAAGGTTTTCCATGTGTATTCTTGTGTTGTGGATATAATATTCTAGATCGCTGTTCCTTTTATTAAATCTTGTAAACAATTTCTATGCATGAATTCTAATTTTATGAGAATTTAATTGCATCCGGCTTATCCACACTAAATTCAATGACTTGCTTTTTAAGAGGGATGTTTGAATGTGAAAAAGTGATTTTTTAAATGCGACATGACTGATTTTGATCTCCCCACTATCACATGGGTTTGGGCTTTACTGCGTTGGGTTTGTAATGTCCCCTTCTAATTGATAGGCTGGATGATTTAATGACTTATTTAATTCCCGTAAGTCATTAAATAAAATAAGGGAATTAATTATTTAATATTCTTCTTCCCAAGCAAATATCACGAATAATATTAATTAATTAATATAAATTAAAGTGACTAAAGGGGAGTTTTAATATTTAAAAAGTCACTTATTATGTTTCCCTCCTAAAGTCAAATTCGAATATTTAATATTTGAGAGTGAGAAATTTTTGGAAGTTTTGGACGGGAGGCTTAAAATAAAAGGACATTGTGGAAATTCTTTTTCATCATTTGGAATTTATATTTCTTCTAGTATTGTTTGAGAGCTTTTGGGCTTGAGACTCTGGGGTTTCGATGGTGAAACGATTCCATCCTAGCCAGTAGAATTGGATCAAACTTGTTGGGCATTTCAGGTTGAATGTATTTGTTAATGTTTTGAAGGAGATTTCTTGGCTGGTCGTTTATACCAAAACTCATTTCAGATCTGAGTGTTACAAATTAAAAATTGGAGGATTTGCTGTGGGTCGATCATATGGCTGAGTGATTACATTGGTTTTCTTTTTGACCGGGGCGTTTGGATTTAGAGAACCCGTGGCCATTTAAATTACTAGCATAGCCATCTTTCCTTCCTATATGAGGCGTATTATTATTTTTCTATGAGCTATGAATAATGGTCAAGGGTCGTGGAGGCTATAAGAGGGCGTGAACCTTTATAAAATTCCATCACCATTCATTTATGCCTGTCGTGGACTGTTATGAAGGAGATTGTGGATTTTGTGGGGCGTGGCTTCCCGTAGGTGGTCGGCTGCTATTCTAATCACTACCTTTCTGCTCCGCTGTGTCATTATTCTGTTGGTCGTGGCTATTCATAAGGTGCAGCCATATACCTAGGAACTTTGTCTATTGCAATTAATGTTTTGGACTGTAATTTAAATGTCTGTTTATATGTTAATAATATTACTAGTTTGGAGATAAATAGCAATTGAACAGAACTTATGACTATGGTGAATTTTATATTTCCTTTTGATGCAATAAATGAATATATAACTGAACTGTTGCAATCCGTGGAGCTGTTCATATGTGGAGTTTAATGTATGTAATAACTATCAAAATAATCACTGAAAGCAACTCAGATCAGCAAGCAAGCCAACTATTTGACAAAATTCTTGCATAGTCAAACTGGGCATAATCATGGAAATTTCATTATATTGGGCAAGGGTCTTTACAGTGGTATCTGAGCTGGTATTCCTGCCAGCTGTGGTTTTCATGAGCGACAGGGAAAGAAGGTACTATATTAGAGGGATTAAGAAATAGTGGCAGCCCACTCAGGTTCCAGAAGGGAAAATTGTTTCAGGTAGTGGTACTGATTCCTCTACAGGAGGTGGTGCACATAGAGTGGCAGAGATGGATGATAGAGGGGAAGACCATAGAGTGGAAGACCTTAATGCATTGTTGGCAGAGCAAAGGGCAACAAATCAGCGTATGACTCAGTTGATGGAGTTAATAACACAAACCATGCTCAATAACCATAACAACAATGGTAATAACCAAAATCGTAATAATGGCCAAGGGGATAACTCGGTCAATAACAAGAGCCAAATCGGCGTGTTGTCGCTGCTAGTTCAAGGCCTTTAATACCTGTATTTCCACCCAGAGTAGAGCCTCAGGGAGGCAATGAACCTACATTGATAGAGTTGTAGGAACAACTCAGACATGGTTGGGTTGATGTTGGTTCAGGGTTCCAGCACGATATCTCCCTCCGTGACTATATGGACCTTAGGATGAGACATATGTCCAACAGGGGTAATAAAGAACACCACAATGATCTTAGGAGGAAGGTTGGTAAATTGAGCTTGCCCTTCTTTTGAAGGTTCAGGGAAGACTTCAACACGTGCTTGGGTGCAGAAGGTTGATACATACTTCCAAATGAATCTGATGTCAGAGGAGGAAGCAATCAAATAAGCTGCCATACATCTTGATGGCATTGCTCATGAGTGGTGGCATCATGGTATGGTCACCATGGGCCATGATCAGATCACATCTTACATGGAGTTCACAGAGAGATTAATTGAGAGGTTTGATAACAAGGGGCTCAGTTGAAGCAGTGGGGATTAGTTGATAGTTACATTGCTGATTTCCAGAGACTCTCAGTATTGGTTACTGATATATCAAAGAGGAGATTGCTGGTTTGGATGGCTTAACAGATCCTCTAAGGAGTTGGATCAAGGCATTCAATCCTAGCTCACTTTAGGAGGCAATCAAGAAAGCTAGGGACATGGATTCTGCGAATTTGAAGAATAAATATTAGTGGAAGTGATCTACCTCTCAGAAGGACAACCATAAGAAACCATTTCAGAAAGAGTGGCCCAAGAAAAATAGAACGGATGATGAGACTCGATAGGAGTTGCGGAGAAAGAAATTGTGTTTTAGTGGTAGATAGCCTTGGGAACCAGGACACAAATGTCTTGGTAAGGGCAAGGTATATTATATAGAGATTGTATCCGATAGTGAGGAAGAGGAGAAATCCGATCATAATCAGGACAACGAACATTATGAGTTAGATGAGGAGCAGATGGGATCCAATGAGACGCCACCCAAGGGAGTGAAGGGTGGTACTCTTGCTATTATGTCGGGTACATAAATTCAACTCTTTCAGAGTTCCTGGAGTATTACAAGGGCATGGGGTCACAATTCTGATTGATAGTGGGGCCACCCACAACTTTATAGACTCTGCTATGGTTACCAAGAAAGGTTTGCAGACAGTTGAGCACGAGGGCTTTAATGTCATGGTTGCAGATGGGTATCAGATTACCTGTATGCAGAAGGTCCCTCAAATGAGCATCACGATTGGTAACTATACAATTATTGATGATTTCTATGTGGTAGACTTAGGGGACACCAATGCCATTTTGGGTATTCAGTGGTTACACTCACTTGGAAAGTATTCACAAAACTTCCAGACCATGGAATTCAAGTTCAAGGTAGATGGCAAGAAAGTGGTATTTAGGGGAATGTCTAATGGAGCTCCTAGAGTTGTTTTAACCAAACGAATGGAAAGCATATTCAGACATAGTGATGTTACGTGGGCGACACAATGTCTGATTTCCTCCAAGTCTATGGATAGCAAAATTAAGCACTACCAGGATGATTTGTAGGAGATATTGCACAATCGTAGTGTAGTCTTCAGTGATATTCCTCCAGGGAGGCCACCTGACAGAGGATTTGAGCATACCATTGAGCTTGAGGAGGGGGCCAAGCCTGTCATTACTACTCCCTATCGGCATCCCAAGAAATTTAAGGATGAAATTGAGAAAGCTATCAAGGAGTTGTTGGATATGGGACATATTAGGTTGAGTTCGAGTCCTTTTGCCTCATCTGTGGTGTTGGTTAAGAAGGACGAAACTCTCAAAATTTGTATTGATTATTGTGCTTTGAATAAGAGGACAATAAAAAAACAGGTATCCAATTCTCATGATCGACGAATTGTTAGATGAGTTACATGGGGTTATCTTCTTCTTGAAGATAGATCTCAGATCAGGATACCACCAAATCAGAATGCGGGGCGAAGAGATCCATAAGATGGATTTCAGGTGCCACTATGGGCACTATGAGTTCCTGGTCATGCCATTCGGTATGACCAATGCCCCCGTAACATTTCAATCCTACATGAATCACATCTTCAATAAACAGTTGTGGAAGTTCCTTGTATTTTTCAAAGATATATTGTTATACAACAAAACATGGGAGGACCACCTGAAGCATCTTGATGAGGTGTTGGGTATTATGGAGGCACAATCATTGTATGCCAAGGCCTCCAAATGTGAGTTCGGGATGAAGGAGATATTGTACTTGAGTCACATCATCAGTGTTAAGCACGGGTTATACTGAGAGGGGGGGTGAATCAGTATATCATATACCTTTTAAATCTTTTACTCAATCAAATTCCTTTTCTTTAACCACTTAATCATACATTTAAGATATGCAATAAAAATTGAAACAATAACATGCACCACACAAGAGAGAGAGAGACACCAAATTTTTACGTGGAAACCCAAAGTGGAAAAAACCACGGAGAACTATCTCAAGTATGTAAATGAGCACCAACTCTATTTTACAAAGTTCGCAAGCACCAACTTGCAGGAGCACCAACCCCTTGCAAAGATTTGTGAGCACCAACCCACAGGAACACCAACCCCTCTTGTGTATAAAACACAACTATCTTTCAATGTTGCTTTCTCAACAAATGATAGAACTCTACTATATCTATTTCTATTCTCTCTTCTCTTATATATAAACAATTACAAACCATGCACACTCTTGCATATTTAAAATGGCTTCCCAAGCCGCTTTTTATAGCTTTCCAAATGACTTTTGGCTTTCACCTTTTGTTACCCATCAATTCACATGGAAAATGACGCCAAACTTGCATGACCTTTTGAATTCCTCAAGATGACCTTTCATGGGGAAAATCATCCTTTCCTTTTTTTGTTTTTATTTGGTGACTCTTCGAATTCCTCAAGGTGACCCTTCATGGGGAAAAGCATCATTTCCCTCTTTTATCTTTATCCGATGACTCTTCAAATTCCTCAAGGTGACCCTTCATGGGAAAATGCGCTCTTTCCCTCTTTTGTCTTTACTAGGTGACTCTTTGACTTCCTCATGGGCTCTCTTTTGTCTTTATGCAACCAAAAAAATATTCGTTAATATTTAATTAATATTAACACACTTTAGCCAAGATATGAACAAATAAAAAAGATTTTTAGACATTAAATGCTAAGGGGCCTTTGTCACCAATGCTGCTAGACCTTTGACATCAATGACAATATTTTTAAGAATCTCCTCCTTTGTCATCGATGGCAACCTCAAACTGAAATTGTTACATTCTGAAACTTGTACTGTGCATGCCAACTTGTATTGTGCATTCCAACTTGTACATACTGTCAACTGAAAACATACTGTAACTCTCTCTTACTGTAGCATCATGTTTTCGGACTCTGTTTTTGTACCTGTTCCTGTACTTCTCTTTTGACATCAATGGCAAAGGGTTTGTCCTGGAGCTAACACTTAGCTCCCCCTCAACTGATGCTGATCCTCAATGGCACGAAGTAAAAGAAATTACTCCCAACTTCTCTCGTAGATACTTGAATGTGTCATTTGGTACTCCCTTTGTGAAAATATCTGCAATCTGTTCTGTAGTACTGATGTATTCCAACTTAACCTGTTGATCTGCAACTTGCTCTCTTAAGAAGTGATATTTGATAGGAATATGTT
Source organism: Torreya grandis (assembly GCA_037957365.1). Classification (NCBI taxonomy): domain Eukaryota; kingdom Viridiplantae; phylum Streptophyta; class Pinopsida; order Cupressales; family Taxaceae; genus Torreya; species Torreya grandis. Next base: position 3,753,982 of record JARHVA010000888.1, on the reverse strand, counting down.
TTGTCCTTGAATGCATCATTGGATTCTTAGAAATATTAATAGCACTTGTGTTGTCGCAAAAAATAGAGATATGTTCATATTTTACTTTGATGTCTTCTAAAGGTTGCTTCATCCAAAGCACTTGAGTACAACACAACACTGCTGCAATATATTGCGCTTCAGCTTTAGAAAGTGATACTGAGTTTTGCTTCTTGCTTAGCCAAGATACTAAGCTATCATTGAGAAAGAAGGCTCCTCCATTTGTTCTCTCCCTGTCGTCTAAACAACCTGTTCAATTTGAATCTGTATAAGCAATTAAAGTGAAATCTTGGCCTGTGGAATACCACAATCCGTAATCCAGTGTTCCCTTGACATATCTGAATATTCTCTTCACCAACTGAACATGACTCTTTTGGAGTTGTTTGATATCTCGCAACCATACCTACTGCATGCATGATGTTTGGCCTCGACATCGTCAAATATAAAAGACTATCAATCATAGATCTATACAAGGATTGATCTGCATTAGGTGAATCTTCATCTTTACTCAACTTGTTTCCTATACCTGTTGGTGTGCCAACTGGTGCACAATCCTCAAAACCAAATTTTTTCAACATCTTTTTAACATATTTGTTTTGAGATATGAAAATTCCTTTATTTGACTAAAATATTTGCAACTCTAAGAAAAATGTCAATTCTTGATGTAGACATCTCAAATTCTTTTTGCATATTATCAGAAAACTCTTTTGTCATCTTTTCACTGTTACTTTCAAATATTATGTTATTAACATATACTACAACAATCAACTGGTGCTCACCCTCTGTTTTGATGTAGAGATTACTGTCAGCAAAATCTCTCTTGAAGCCTTGATCTTATAGGTACTTATCAAGCCTTGCATACCAAGCTCTGAGAGCTTGTTTCAATCCATACAATGCTTTCTTCAATCTGCACACATAGCTGCTATCATTTGAGAGAAAAAATCCCTCAAGTTGCTGAATGTAAACCTCTTCTAGCTTATCGTTCAAGAAAGTAGATTTAACATCCATCTGAAACACTTTGAAATTCTTAAACACTGCATATGCAAGAAACATCCTAATAGCCTTTAGCCTCGCCATTAGTGCAAAAGTTTCTTCAAAATCTATACTCTCAATCTGAGCATATTCTTTACATATTAACTCTGCTTTATTCCTAATAACTTCAACATCTTCATTTAACTTATTTCTGTATACCCATTTTGTTTTTATTACATTTTGATATTTCGGTCTAGGTACTAATTTCCAAGTATCATTTTTTTATATCTGATTTAATTCTTCATCCATTGCTTTAACCCAATGCTTATCATGTCTAGTTTCTGAAAAAGTTCTAGGTTGAATTTTGGATAACAAAGAAAAATTAACTTGTTCAGATTCACTTATCTTCATTATTCTGGTGTGAACTCTTTCATTTATGCTCTCGATGATGTCACTTTCATTATGATTTCTCTGGACATATTAGGATATAGTTTTGGTGTCCTTTTGATCTTTCTTCCCATCTTCATCTGATTCTTCAAAATTTTTTTCAATGATTTCAAGAATGTATATCGGATCACTGACTTTTTGTGCTACATCTTCATCTATTCTGACACTTGCACTTTCAACTATCTTCTTAGTTCTTTTGTTATAACATTTGTAAGCTTTACTTTTGGTGGAGTATCTAAGAAATATACTTTCATTTGCACTAGATTCAAACTTACCCAATTTTTTATCGATTCTCTTTATGAAGCATCTGTTGTCAAAAACTCTGAAATAATCAATAGTAGTTGGTTTGTCTTTCCATAACTCATAGGGAGTCTTGTCATTGTTGACTCTCAACAACGCTCTGTTCTGATTATGCACTGCTGTGCCTATTGCCTCTCTCCAATATTTGTCTGGGATTTTAGATTCATTTAGCGTTGTCCTTGCCATCTCTTGAACTGTTCTATTTTTTCGCTCAACTACTCCATTTTGCTGTGGAGTTCTGACTCTTAAATAATGTCTTTTTATCCCATGGTCTTCACAATACTCAATAAACTTTTCTGACATGAATTTTTTTCGATTTGATCTTAGGTACTTAATCTTCAAACTAGTTTCATTTTCAACTAAAGCTTTGAATGCTTTGAAGTGGTTGAAAGCTTCTGATTTTTTCTTTAAAAATATAACCCAAGTCATACGTGTAAAATTATCAATAAGCAACATGAAATATTTCTCACATTGAGTACTTTGAGTTCTGGTAGGTCCACACAGATCAGTGTGTACAAGCTCTAACATTTGAGTAGTTGAGTATTCCTTTGTTTAGAACCGTCTTCTGGCCTGCTTTCCATGCTGACATGGTTCACAAAGCGTGTTGAGGGGCTTTGTAATCTTTGGAAGATCTCTAACTGCTTGCTTTTTGCGAATGTTGACAAGATTATCAAAATTTGTGTGTCCCATTCTCTTGTGCCACAACCAACTTTCCTCAACTTGACTCAAACAACATTTTTGACCTTTGATATCTGATAACATATATAAATTGTTGTATGTTTTCTAAGCATCTGCAATCAATATATATGAATCTTTTCTTTTAATTTTACAACCTTCTGCATAAAACTTTAATGTGTCTCTGATCACACATTTGACTTACACTCAACAAAGTATGCTTAAGACCTTTTACATACAAAACATTTTCAGTCTTAATTCTATCATTATCCAAACTTAATGTACCTTTTTCGGCTATCTTGGCAGTGGTATTGTCTTCGAATTTCACTGTGCCACCATTGATCGTCTTTAGAGTTATGAACTTGTTCTTGTCCCCTGTCATGTGCCTCGAACATCCACTGTCGATGAACCATGGCCATTCTTCATTCTTTGCATGCAAAACTGTCTGGATTAACATAGACTTTTCAGGTTGTTTCTTCTGCTATGACTATGTCTGAACTTTCTTTTTGATAAATGGAGCTTTGAAACCTTGGTCCTTGACTGACTCGAATATGCTTCTACAATGTCGGGCTATGTGTCTGAAATTATTGCACTTGTAACATACTATGGCTTCTTTGTTAAACCTTGATAGAAGAGCAAAATAGTTGTAGCTTCTACTTGAATCTGCATTAGTTCCCTTCTCCTTGTTTTTGAAATTGTTAGTTTTTTTTTGATAATCTATGTTCTTATGACCATAAGCATTACAATAAAAACAATAACCATGAAAATAAAACATGTTTTGGTTTGTGTATCTTTGACCTGGTGGTCTTTTGTAGTTATGTTCCTTTCAGTGTTTTTTGTTTGAGCTGACCACTACATTCTTAACTTCTTTTTTTATTCTCTTTTATAAAGACTTCAACATAGCTCTTTTATTTTTCAAATCTGATGCCTGTCTTATCTGATATTGATTTTCGACTTTCTAGTATCTTATTCAACATGTTAATGCTATTCTCAAATTTTGAATCATTGACTATTTTATTATTTGCTGCTTTATTTGTTTTCTCGATATCTTCTTTTAAAAAGACAATGTCAACAACATACCTTTCACATTCTTTACTTTTTGCAATTGGGCTGTTAGATCTTCTTCAGTCTTTTTGGCTTCTTCAATATGTGCTTGTAGATCTTCAATTATTTTTTTTGACTCTTTTTCATTTTTTTTCAATTTGGAGCTTCAATTTTCGATTCTTTTTCTCAAGAGCTTTTAATTCTTCTAAGGCACATATAAGTTCTTCTAGATTCACCTGGGCGTCATCCGCGCTTTCGTTGTGTTCTTCTTGATCATCAATACTTTTACTTGTGGAGGCATCTTCATGTATGGTCATGAATAGAATCTCTTCTTCATTTGAGTCACTGACTCCACTGTCTTCTGCTGAGCTAAGATTTTTAGAATATAGATTTTTTTTCTCGAATCTCTTTTTGTATTTGCCTTTGAAATTTTTCTTGTGTGTAGGCTTTCCTTTCTCATTGTCATCATCTGGGCACTTAGCTGCAAAATGTCCAATCTTACCACATTTAAAACATTTAAATGGCAACTTTCCTTGATATTTACTTGTATTTTTTTTAGATTTGCGGATGAATAGGGCTTCGTTGTCATCTTTATCGCTAGAGCTGTCACTTGATTCTCGAATCTTAACTTTGTCTTTTTTAGATGTTTTGAAAGCAACTTCCCTCTTTGAAGGTTTCTCTTGTTTGGTCCGCATCTCATATGCTGTAAGAATACCATATATAGTTCATCCATCTTTAACTTGGCTAGATCTTTCATTTCCTCAATTGCAGATACCTTTGCATCATATCTCAAAGTTAAAGATCTCAGAACTTTTTGTACCACCGTTGACTCTTTTAATTTTTCTCCAAGGCCTTGAATTTGATTACTATTTGATCAACCCACAACTTGCTGAACCTTTCTATCACTTTTGTAAATATTTTTGAGTTTTACCCAAGTCTCATGAGCAGATTTGCATTGCATAGCTTTAACAAATTTTGATTCACATAAATCACATAAAATAACATTTAAAGTTTTAGTATTATTTTCACTTGCCTTCTTATTTGCAAGAGTAGTTACAAGTGTCTGTGGCTCTTCGTATTCATCTATCACTGCTTGCCAAATGTCGAATATAAGGTCCATCAAGTAAGTTCTCATCATTATGCTCCAAAAGGCATAATTTGTCCCATTAAACAAATATGTCTTATTTGTAGAAAAACCTTCATGTGCTCCAGCGATCGTGCTTTCCCCGATCTACCATCAAGTTGTTAAACTCTTTCCAAAAGAACTTGCTTTGATACCAATTGTTAAGCACGGGATATACTGAGAGGGGGGGGTGAATCAATATATTATATATCTTTAAAATTTTTTACTTAATCAAATTTCTTTTTTTTAATTACTTAATCATACATTCAAGATATGCAGTAAAAACTAAACCAATAAAATGCACCACACAAAAGAGAGAGACACCAGATTTTTATTTCGAAACCCAAATTGAAAAAAACCACAGAAAACTATTTCAAGTATGTAAATGAGCACTAACTCAATTTTACAAAGTTCGCAAGCACCAACTTGCAGGAGCACCAACCCCTTTGTTGAGCACCAATACAACAATGATTTGTGAGCACCAACCTACAAGAGCACTAACCCCTCTTGTGTATAAAACACAACTATCTCTCAATGTTGCTTTCTTAACAAATGATAAAACTCTAATATATCTCTTTCTATTCTCTCTTTTTTTATATAAAAACAATTACAAACCGTGCACTCTTGCATATTTAAAATTGCTTCCCAAGCCTCCTTTTATAGCTTTCCAAATGACTTTTGGCATTCACCTTTTGTGACCTTTCAATTCACATGGAAAATGACGCCAAACTTGCATGACCCTTTGAATTCCTCAAAATGACCCTTCATGGGGAAAATCGTCTTTTCCTTTTTTTGTCTTTATTCGGTGACTCTTCGAATTCTTCAAAGTGACCTTTCATGGGGAAAAGCGTCTTTTCCCTCTTTTGTCTTTATCTGGTGACTCTTCAAATTCCTCAAGGTGACCCTTCATGGAAAAATGCACCCTTTCCCATTTTTGTCTTTATTAGTGACTCTTTGACTTCCTCATGGGCCCTCTTTTGTCTTTATGCAACCAAAAATATATTCGTTAATATTTAATTAATATTAACAAACTTTAGCCAAGATATGAACAAATAAAAAACATCTTTAGACATTAAATGCTAAGGGGCCTTTGTCACCAATACTGTTAGACTTTTGACATCAATGACAATATTTCCAACAATCAGTGCACAAGGAGTTTAGGTGCATCAGGAAAAGATTCAAGCGATTTTAGATTGGCCACTGTCGAGGACACTCACGGAGTTGCAAGGGTTCTTTGGCCTATGCAGCTATTACATGATGTTCATCAAGGGGTTTTCGCAGATTGGGACTCCTCTCACAGACCTCATTAGGAAGGGTGCATCTAGATGGACCGACGAGGCTCAACGAGCCTTTGACAAACTTAAGGAGGCCATGAGTAGTTGCCCAATTTTTGCATTGTCGAATTTCACCCAACCCTTTGTGTTGGAATGTGACGCATCAGGAGAGGGGATTGGTGCACTGTTGATGCAGAATAGGCATCCCATTGCGTATTAGAGCAGGAAGCTCTGAGATGCTGAAAGGTTGTATTCTATATACAAGGAAATGCTCGCCATCATGCATGCATTGGCGAAGTTCACATGGTATTTGGTTGGTGGACGGTTTGTAGTTAGAACTGATCATAACAATTTGAGGTACTTCTTGGAGTAGGACTTGAATGAACGCCAACATAAATGGGTCAGCAAAATTCAGGTGTATGACTTTGATATTGAGTATGTGAAGGGAAAGAAAATTTTAGTTGCCGATGCTCTATCTAGGGAACCTGCCATATGTTCCTTGTTTGAGATTTCAGCAGATTGGAAAGCTCATCTTCTAGTCGAGTACTCCAAGAATGCTTTTCCCTGTGAGTTGATGGATGGCAAAATCCAGGATGATAGGTATAAGGTAGTGGATGATATCATCTACTACAAGGACATGATATTTTTGGTTCCAGAATCTAAGTTGAAGGAGCAAATCTTGAGAGTTGTGCATGACATTCCTTTGGCAGGACATCCAAGGTTCTATAAGACCTACAGGCAGACTAGAGAGAGGTTCTCCTCGAAGGGCCTCAAAGATGATGTTCTATGCCATGTTGGTGAGTGCACTACTTGTCAGTAGAATAAATCGGAGCACACTTTCCCTGCTGGTCTATGCAGCCCTTGCCCACTCTAGAGCAGAAGTGGGACAACATATCGATGGACTTCATCACCGGTCTTCAAAAGGTACAGGGTAGAGATTGCATTTTTGTAGTGGTTGATCGGTTAATCAAATTTGCACACTTCATGGCTATCTCTTTATAGTACAGAGCACCTCAAGTGGCAGACTTATTCTTCAAAGAGGTATTCAGGTTACATGGGTTACCGAAGAATATTGTTAGCGATAGGGATATCCGTTTCCTTAGTGTGTTCTGGCAAGAGTTATTTAGGTTGTCAGGTATGGAATTGACTTCGAGCACCAGCTATCACCCTCAGACAGACAGACAGATAGAGATAGTGAATAAGTGGATTGAGGGTTATTTGCGCAACTATGTTGCGGGGCAGCAGAGGGCCTGGGTTAGATGGTTACATCTAGGTGAGTATTGCTATAATACCACCTATCATATATCCATTGGGATGTCACCTTTCAGAGCGTTGTACGATTATGAGGCTTATTCATTTATGGATGTGGCATTTGGAGTTAGTCGGGCACCAAGGCCAAGGATTGGATTTAGGAGAATTAGGGTATCCTTAAGTCACTTAAGGATAATCTGCAGCACGCTCAGAACCAACATAAGGTTTATGTGGACAGACATCGGACAGAGCGTACTTTTGAGGTTGGAGATTTGGACATGCTCAGAGCCAATAGAAGGTTTGTGCGGACAGACATCGGATAGAGCATACTTTTGAGGTTGGAGATTTGGTCTATCTTCGCCTTCAACATACAGACGGTCCTCTTTGAAGAGGAGTGGTGCTATAAGTTGAGACCGGGGTTTTATGGCTTGTACAAGATCATTAGGAGAGTGGGTGAGGTGGCTTATGAGCTGGAGCTACCAAAGTGCATCAAGATTCATAACATATTTCACGTTTTGTACCTCAAGAAGGCACTTGGACAACAGGTTACAGTTTTAGCAGAGCTTCCACCTCTTGATGAAGAGGGCAAGTTGATCTTGGTTTCGGATGAGATTTTGGATGTTTGCGAGAGGAAGTTGAGAGGCAGAACAATCAAGGAATATCTGGTTAGATGGAAGGATCTACTTGGGGAAGATGCCACGTGGGAGAACGAGCAGCTCCTTCAGCATCTTGATCTGAACTGCTTGTGGGCAAACAATTCTGGTAAGGGATGACTGTAATGTCCCCTTCCAATTGACAGTGCGGATGATTTAATGATTGATTTAATTCTTGTAAGTCATTAAATAAAATAAGGGAATTAATTATTGATTATTTAATATTATTCTTCCCAAGCAAATATTATGAATAATATTAATTAATTAATATTATTTAAAGTGATTAAAGTGGAGTTTTAATATTTAAAAAGTCACTTATTATGTTTCCCTCCTAAAGTGAAATTCAAATATTTAATATTTGAGAGGGAAAGATATTTTAGGAAGTTTTGGATGGGAGGCTTAAAATAAAAGGACATTTTGGTTTTTTTTTTTCATCATTTGGAATTTATATTTCTTCTAGTATTGCTGAGAGCTTTCAGGGTTGAGACTCTGGGGGTTCAATGGTGAAACGATTCCACCTTAGCCTGTAGAATTGTATCAAACTTGTTGGGCATTTCAGGTTGAATGTATTTGCTAATGTATTGAAGGAGATTTCTTGGCTGGTTGTTTATACCAAACTCATTTCATATTTGAGTGTTACAGATTAAAAATTGGAGGATTTGTTGTGGGTCGATCATATAGCTGAGTGATTACATTGGTTTTCCTTCTGACCTGGGCGTTTGGATTTAGGGAACCCATGGCCATCTAAATTACCAACACAACCATCATTCCTTCCTAGATGGGGCATATTATTATTTTTCTATGAGCTATGAATAATGGTCAAGGGTCGTGGAGGCTATAGGAGGGTGCAGGGTTTTATAAAATTTCATCGCCATTCATTTATGCCTGTCGTGGACTGTTATGACGGAGATCATGGATTCTGTGGGGCGTGGCTTCCTGTAGGTGGTCAGCTGCTGTTCTAATCACTACCTTTCTGCTCAGCTGTGTCATTATTCTGCTGGTCGTGGCTATTCATAAGGTGCAGCCATATACCTAGGAACTTTGTCTATCGCAATTAATGTTCTGGACTGTAATTTAAATTTCTGTTTATATGTTAATAGTATTACCAGTTTGGAGATAAATAGCAATTGAACAGAACTTATTACTATGGTGAATTTTATATTTCCTTTTGATGCAATAAATGAATATATAACTGAATTGTTGCAATTCGTGGAGCTGTTCATATGTGGAGTTTAATGCATGCAATAACTATCTAAATATTCACTGAAAGCAACTCAAATCAGCAAGCAAGCCAACTGTTTGACAAAATTCTTGCATAGTCAAACTAGGCATAATTGTGGAAATTTCGTTATATTGGGCAAGGGTCTTTACAGGGTTTACCGCTCTTTGTTTATTTCCAATGTTATAAGTCCCTTTTTTTTAATTTAGTTAGTCGTCGATCATAGGGTCCTTTTATCCTAGCACTTTCATCTTGACCACCTGGGTGAACCCACCTAGGGGGTTGAAACCTAAAATTGCCTTTTATGTGGAGCATTTTCTAGATTTGTGGGATGATCTTATTGTTTGTCCCCAGTATACCCACAGGTATTGGATGCATTCCCTCCGCATCCCTTCAAGGCAGTTCAGAGTTGGCTTACACAAGCTACGGTGTGAGACTGATCATCACCTAGATCAGGATATCAGGATCTGGCAACAGTGCCACACACAGGTGCCCGAGATGGAATTTTACTTTATCTTCAGGTGCCTAGCTTACTATGAGAACAGAGGTAGATTTTATTGCCTTTTCAGTGGATCACAGTCTCTCACTGACTTTTTTAGATATGATGACCAACGTTGCCTGGTGTTGTATATACAAGAGGCCATGAGGTTTTGAGAGCACAGGAGGCAACCACTTCCCAAACCTGACCCCACCCGTCTGATCACTTCTTTCTTTACAGTGCTACCTTCTATGAGGGGCACCAAGAGGCCGGGTGAGGACATCCAAGTCCCGACCCTTAGATCTGTTCGGGCTCGGGACATCACACAGTTCGCAGCGTCAGATACAGTCTAGACCTTTCACTGGAAGACAAACAGGGCTTCCAAGTTTAGGGATTCTTCTTCTGTTTCCAGACGACATCATAGTAGGTGACACCCGCTTCCTTCCACTTCTAAGCAGCATCTCATTCAGAGTTCTATCTTTTCGGCCTTGAGTGCTAGGAGTGTTGGGTCCATCTCGTGATGTTCCCCTCCTCTTTCCTCTTTCTTCTTTTGGTCGGCATTCACTGGTTATATTGGTTTTATTCTCTCTTCTGGGGTTCGCCATTCTTCTCTTTACTTTTTGTTCTTTACAGAAGTGTTTTGGCTTCTGTGCTTTGTACCTGCCTTCTACAGGGTTTTTAGTGCCATTGACCTACTTTTGTGGTCACTTGTTGGACATTAATATATTTATTTTATCTTATTGTAATTGGATGTATTCTCGAGTCCCATTGACCTAGTTTTGGTCATTTCTGGACATTAACATAATTTATTTTTATCATTAGGAGTAGGACATGCATATCCATAACAATAACTATACATTTAAGGACGACCCAAGATTCTACACTCATGACTGTAAACCTATTGGAACTAAAGGGGTATTGTAAACTTAGGAAGCCTATAATGGATTGGGAGTCACCAAAATTTGTGATGGTCTAGATCAAGTATATTTGTAAAAATGGACGGGCACTTGTTGTTTTGTTCATGACATGTAGTTCTAATATTGTGGTATATGATAGCTAGGATCTTCTCTGGGGATTTCACTTCCTCTGTTAGGATTTTTTTTTTGCACTCGAACCCTATATTCTAGCAAATAAAAAGGGTTGCCATTTGGTAGAATAGCCGAATTTAGGCTAATTCTAACTTGGAATTGGGTGAAGTCTACAACAATTTTTCTATCTTATTGAATCTCTTCTACTTTAGGTGAAACCACTCCCTGCAAGCATACTAGATTTTATTGAAGGAAGAGATGTTTAATTGACACAAACCTTTGACAGTTGGTGCATCCTGATGGTCCCACCCATGGATTAAAACCTTGCCATAAATTGTCAAGAAATTGCAATCCTGAATAGGGCACAATGTAGCTAGGGATTTATGGCAAGTTTTTAATTTATTGACAATTTGACAATGGTACACCTGTAGTAGGCTACATACTAATACAATCATTACCAATCACTTCAAGGATTACAAATACATAATACATATTGTTATCTGATACATAGTACATTGATTAACGTTAAAGTGCACTAGTGACTATACAATATACAGTTATATAGTCACAGCGTATAGTTATAGGTAGCATTTTAATACATACTCTGTTTTCAAGCCTTAAGGAAAACACGGTCACAATGTCACAACCTACAACATACAAACACAGTGTCTAATATGAATCATGATCATTGATATCTACTTCTTTTGATTAGAAGCTAGGGTTAGATTCTAAAACATTTTATTTTATTTTATAGGGTTTAAGCTTGTTGTTTAAGAATGGCATTGGCTTCCAGTTCAGTTGCCCGTCATAAGTCTAAGTCCGATGACCTTTCTTTGAAGCATTGTGAAGCGGCAACAAAGGGCAATTGTGTTATATGTAATTATTGTAGAGTTAAGATGAGTGGAGGTGTCTATTGCTTTAAATATTACATTGCATGACTACCAGAGAATGATGTGGCATTGTGCACACAAGCACTAGTTGAGGTTCAAAGAGATATGGCTGCTTGCCTTGCGGCTTATACAGAAAAAAAGGGAAACAAGAGAAAAGTTGATGCACTTGCAGTCTTAGTGCATAGGAGGGCAGCAAGGAATGATTATGACATTGAGGCCTTTTCTATTGCCCCAATTCGAGGGGGTCAGGGATGGGGATCATCCACTGAAGATAGTTTAGCTATTTTCTTTGGTTCCTCAAAGTAGTTCTAGGTCACAACCTTCACTCGAAGGTACCGTTTGGAATCGGGAACTACAACAATGAAACAATGATAGTTATGGCAAATTTTTGGTATTGCAATTACTTTCCTATCAATGTGGTGAAAAGTCCATATTGTAAAATTTTGGTCACTGCATTGACCATTGCCAGGAAGGTGTTCAAGGCTCCTACTCATGATTTGAGTGGCCTGTTGTTGGAGGATTCTGTCAAACATACACAAGCTGTTGTAGAAAACCAAAAAAATATGGCAGAAAAAAAGGGTGCACCATTTTGTCTGATGGGTAGTGGTTTTAAGTGGGCATCTGGTTTTTTTGAAGTCAATTGATGTCTCCCACCAAGTGAAAAATGTAAACACTGTGTGATATGCTGGATGAGGTGGTGATGGAAGTTGGTGTGCAAAATGTCATCCAAATTGTGACAGACAATGCAACAACCTATGTAGAAGTAGGGAGACTCTTTGAGGAGAGGCACCCTACACTTTTTTAGACCCCTTGTGCAACTTATTACATTGATCTCCTACCCAAGGACATAGGAAAGATCTCATAGGTAAAAAATGTGGTTGAAAAGGCAAGAAAATCATCAAGTTTATCTACAATCACACATGGATGCCAAATTTGATCAGAGAGCACACCGACGGAAAGGAACTTGTGCATGTGTTTGTCCATGAAACAAATTGCATGGAAGAAATCATTAAGGTAACTTTAAACTTAATTATTTTTTATTTATCATTTATTTGTTATATTTTTTTTCTTAAATTTGATTTTGAATTTGTGTATTATTTTGTTTTAGGTGTCAGAGCCTTTGGTTCGAGTTCTTTAGGTGGTGGACGGGGAGAGAAACTAAATGGTTTATTTGTATGAGGTCATGGAAGCGGCCAAGGAGGCCATAGCCAAATATTATGGGCAAAATCAAAGAAAATATGAACTCATTTGACGCATAATTGATCATAGATGGAACAAGATGCTCCATTGATATATTCATGTAGCGGCCTACTACTTGAATCCTAAGTTTTTCTATTTCGATTCATTTAAGGGCGATGTGGAGGTTATGGATGGCCTTAATACATGCATAGAGAGGATGATCTTTGATGTAGTTATTGAAGAGTTGCAGATTTACAAGAATGCAATTGGGACTCTTTTCTTTGGCACTATGTGATAAAATAAGAAACACCTCTCAATCAGGTAAAAACAGATTAAGTCATTTGTTTTCTACTTTCTAGTCTCGTTACTCATATCCTGTAAATACTAGTACTAGAATTCTTTCATTTATTCAAGTCTAGTTGACTTGAAAAATTATAAATGTCCTATTTGCAGATGTGTGGTGGGAAGATTATGGTGCGAAAACACCAATTCTTTAAAGGCTAACTATCCACATTTTGTGTTGGGTCGTGTAGCTCTTCTGGGTGTGAATGTAATTGGGGCATGTTTGAAGTTGTTCATGCAAATAAGCGCAATAGGTTGCCAACACGATTCCTGATTGACCTTGTCTTTGTGTGATACAATCTTAATCTTCGTGTGAGACAAGTGGAGGGGTTAGAGAGTTATGATGCAATTGACTTGGATGAGATGATCCATATGCTGATTGGATTGTTGATGATGTGGAGCCCATGATTACCACGAAGGAGATTGCAGATTTGGAGAGGGAGGTAGACGAAACAATAACATTAGGGGCAACAGAGGCATCAGGGGGAGTTGGTAAGGATCTAGATGATATCTTTGCTAATGATGTTGTTGGCATAGCAGAAGAGGAATCTTTACCTTTCACTTCCACAAGGCAGCCGTAGTAGACTTATTTTAGGCATTAGAGATGAAATATAATATGTATATATGATATTTCATATGACTCTATGAGCATTTTAGTTTGTAACTTTGTACTTTTTTTTGGTCGAAAATTAATAGAAAATACACTCATGGCATTCTCTACATTCATTTCTCATCTCATTTAACAATGTTTCACATGTTATTTAAGTTTATTTTATGAATTTATATTTTTTTAAAGAGCGATAAAGTTGTCGTGTAATGCCAAGTAATTGCCGAGACACTCCTGAGTCCCGAGACTAACTCAAAATTTTGGCTTGCTGAGTAATTGCTGAGTATGAGTTTTTGAACTGTGGTCCCACCCATCTTGTCTTTGCCAATGTGTTGGTCCGCAGAATTAGCCACACAATGGATTTTATTTTTGTCTAGGCCTCATTTGTTCAAAGTCAATGCCATGTAATGTTTCTTGTCATATGACATAATGACCCTCTATTAGTTATAAGGTTTTTTATGCTGAGTTGTACAACCCCTGTTGGGGCTTGGTCCCATATGATAATATCTTGATCTTCATTAATTATTACTCTCCTTTTATGAAGCTCACTGATAAGAAGTTTCACTGCCTTCTTGTACCTATGCTTATATTAATTCAGCAAATCCCATTTCCATTGTGTATCAATGTGATGCAGGTGCATCTATGTAGAAGATTCAAATTTGGTTGTTTTAGTCTTTAAAAGGTATAAAAAGTCATGTTTAGGCTTCACCAACCATTTCTAGTTCTTTTATAGGTCTTTTTGGGTTCCTGCCAAAATGGGAAATTCAAAAATTTGAAATTGTTTAGAATAGTTTGAGAGCTTTTAGTATGTTTGAAAGGTCTGGATCCTTATGTAATGGATCCTTGGGGTTTATTTACATGTTGTAAATATCATTTATCCTTCAACTCAGCTGTAAATGTTTCTAACCATGTTCTAAACCATGGTAAGGTGAAATCAACGTAGGATTAAGACTAAACAAGGTATGTTTGATAAGTCATCAGGTCGGTTGAGGGTTATTTGCTGCATGGAACTAAATGAGACCAAGTTTAGTCAAGCTGATAGAGCTCAAACCATCAAAGAAGGAGCTCAAGAAAGCAAGAAGACGAGCATAAATGGTTGAATCTGCAGGCTGGTGAGGGGGATTGATGGTGGTATGTGTGGTGGTATGTTTGTATATATTTGAAGAAACCAGAATAAAAAAGCTGTTTTGTCCTGCTTTTAACGGAATCTCAGACTCTTTAAATGTGTGAGTGTATGCTCTTACGATTCTTTTATCTTATTTCATGTTTTTAAGACGAGTTTTAATTTGCAGAGGTCTTAAACCCTATTTTGAGTGTTCCAGTCCGAGAAAAGGAACATTTTTCATGTAATTTTGTGAGAGGAAAACTTAAGGGGTATTTGATAGAGTAAGGGGAAGTTGTAAAGGATCTAATTCAGGAGAAAGAAGTCTTTGAAAGTCATAACTTTGGAATTTTCTATTTTAGGGCTCGTGGGTTCTTGAGAGTCACAAAACCCTAGATAAGGGTTTAAGCCTATAAAAAGTGTCATAATTTCTAAACAACCCATCCATATACCTTGAAATTTTGCAGACAATTGCTAGAGGATGTCCTTTAAAGGATAAAAGTGGTTTAAAGTCTTGATGAGCCCTAAAAGAAAGATATTAACGACTGTGTTTTGCAGACCTGTAGGTAGGCCTAAAACAGGGCTTAAGAACATTTTTCTTTGATTTTTGTTGTGATCTCAAGCTATATGAGAGTTCTAAAGTGGTTTGCTGGATTATGTAATGTTGAAACAAGTGTGAAAAGCCCTCGGATGGTCTTACAACCCGAGTTTCAATCCATAATTGTATGAAAGAATAGGACAGGCTGAATACAAGGCCTAAGGGACTGTGTAAAAGACAGGAACCCCTGATTCTTGTTATCTTGATCATTAACTAAGCATAGTGAGTAGAAGAAACCTTGTATTAAGGTAGATCAGAGGGGATAGATACAAGGAACCCGTTTAAGGTGTGAAGAATCTAATTTTGTAATGATCTATCTATATGAGAATGAATCAGATCCAATACAAGTCTAGAAGACTCTATTAAAACAGTGATCACTATGTTTCTTAGAAATAACTACCATGGTGAAGGTTCAAGAAGTGTTTAGTAGTTTGTTAGTATCCCAAGGAGTCTTGAAAGCCTTTGAAAGCCCTAAAAGTCTTTGTGGAGTTTCAAAAACAAGTTCAAAGAAGGTCTAAAAATCTGTGTTGCTGCAACAGTCAAGTATATGAGAGTATGAAGTCTTTCAAGAATCTTTTGGATTTTGAAGAATTTTATAGCATTAAAGAGAGTATGAACAGTCTTTCAAGAATCTTTTGGAAGTATTAAGATTCTTGCTGTAGTCATAAATCTATTAAAGGACGTACAGTCCCATTGAAGAAGTTAGAACCCCAATTGAAGGTCAAAGACCTAGTGGTTACAAGATATAAGTAAAGACAACTGTTTATACCAAATTGGCTAGAGATTGAAAGAACAAGTGTATGGTTTACATCAGTTTGGTATCAGAGCTTAGAAGAAGCTCTTGGGAAGTGTGAAAGAAAAAAAGATCAAGAAATGTTTAAGTGGTCAAAGGTGACCTAAGAAGAAAGGCAAGTGGTGAAACAAACACTTGCAGGGAGTTTCTGCAGTCCTATAGCCCATTGAGGCTTAAGAAAGAAAAGTGAAGAGCCATTGGAGTTCAAGAGGAAGGAATCCAAGTTGAAACAAACTTGGAGGTGAAATCCAAGGTGAAACAGACTTGGAGGTGTCAAAAGACTAAGTAGAGACTTTGGGTGAGGCACAAGAAGAAAGAGAAGTAGAATACGAAGGGAAGGATGGATAAGGGAGCATAACCAAATGAGGAAAAAGAATGGGATGAGAACAGAAGAGGACATTCAAAGAGAGATAGCTGAGATGAAGCAAACATTAGTAGGTTTAATAAAAGGTTTGGAGGAATCAATCCAAGATCAATTAAAGATAGGGATACATATTCAAAAAGGTTGTCGAGTGGCCAATCAAGCAGATAACATAGAGAAGAAAGAGGCATCAAGAAGTCAGAAGTTGGAAAATGATGATAAGAGTTCTAAAGGAGCAACCCAATGAAGAAATTAAAGAGGCAATCAAGTCTCAATGTTTTGATTCTAACAGTGTCTAAATGTGTGATTGTTGGTACACAAATTGTTGAAGAAAGTGCCCAATTTGAAGGCTCAAAAGTTGAAAAGAACAAGGAGGGCAAATTGTTAATGAACAATAGACAACTGGGTACAAACGTAAGGCATAAAGAGCAGAAAAAAAAGTGATCCTCGGCCAAGATGAAAATACAGTCAAGAAAGATGAAGGTGACAAAGGACAAGATAAATAGCAGGTGCATGATATAAAGGAGGCATAATTCAGATTGTATGATGATTATGAAACAAACAAGACAAATGAAAGAGATGGACAAAGTTCTCAAGGATATTACAAGCCGATTGTAGGATATGCAATAGAGAAAGAAGGAGATGGACAAGTATATGTACAAAGAGGAACAAGTGACAGGGGGGATAATATATTCGGAATGCACATGAAATTCTATTTCACGATTCAATTTGAAAAGATAGCAAACATTATAAATAAGCCAAGAAGGTTGTTCTCTTCACAATCTCAAAGTTGAACTTTCCTATTCCTATGGGAATGGAGAACTTATTGAATAAGACAAAAGCTAGACAACTAGGATTAATAACAATTATATACAATATTGTTACAACCCCCTTTAATTTGTAGGGGTCTTTGTCAAACCAAGCATTTTCAAAATTTTCTTGTCCAAACGCTTTTGTCAGGGTGTCTGCTGGTTGCTCTGCTGTCGGACAATGTTGCAACTTGACACTGCCATATTTCACATAAAGCCGAATCCGATGAAATTTGGTATTGATATGCTTGGTTCGATCGTGAAAGACTAGATTCTTTGCCATCTAGATTGCAGAAGTGTTGTCAACCATGAGAGGTGTTAATGAACCCTGTTGCTCTTGCAAATTTGAAAGAACCCTTCTGAGCCACAAGATCTCTCTAATTGCCTCTAAAGTGGCCATATATTATGTTTTTGCTGAAGAAATTGTTGACATTGGTTGCTTCTTGGATTTTCAACTGACAACTGTTGTTCCCAAATTCATCAAAAAACCCGAGGTGGATTTTTCATCTTCATGATCACCAGCATAGTCGGAATCTGAATACCCAACTGGTTTGAAGTTTCCTGCCTTAGAGTTATTTGAGCCCAAAATTCTATGTTCCTTTGAGATATTTGAGGACCCTTTTTGCTGCTATCCAATGACTGTCCTTGGGTTGCATGAATCTTGAGAGGACACCAACTGTAAATGATATATCTGATCGAGTTGTGGTCACATAAATCAGAATTCCAATGAGTTGTTTGTATTTAGTGGCATCAACCAAATCTGTTGAATCTTTAGATGCCAATTTGAGATTTTGTTCCATGGACGTGCTGAGAGTCTTACAATTTCGCATTCTAAACTTGCTCAGAATGTCACCAATGTACTTTTGTTGAGTGATGAAGAAATACTTTGAATTTTGAATTATTTCAATATCTAAATAGTAATGAAGACAGCCCAAATCAGTCATTTGAAAGCTTTTCATCAACTCTGATTTGAATTTTGCATTGTACCATTCATTGTTCTTTGTGATGAGCAAATCATCAACATACATCACCACAAATACCCTTGTTTTGTCAATTGTTTTGATGAAAAGAGTTGCATCTTGAAACTCAAAATGTTTGAAGTTCATGTCCATGAGGTGCTCAGCGAGTTTGTCATACCATGCTCGAGGGGTTTGTTTCAAACCATACAACAATTTTTTCAATTTGCACACTTTGTGCTCTTGTCCGTTTACTGCAAAACCTTCGGGTTGTGTCATGTACACAGTTTCCTTGACGTCACCATTCAGGAATGCAATTTTGACATCCATTTGGTGAACTTTCCATCCGTTGTGAGCTGCCAAAGCCAACATGGTTCGAATGGTAGTTCATTTTGCTGTAGGTGCAAAAGTTTCATTGTAGTCAATTCCATTTTTTTGAGCATACCCCTTTGCGACAAGCCTTGCTTTGTGATTGTCAAGTGAGCCATCAACCTTGTATCTGTTACGGTAGACCCACTTGCAACCAATAGGTTTGCAACCATATGGAGGATCAACCAATTTCCAAGTCCCATTTTTTACCAATGCATTATCCTCTTCTTTTATTGCTTTTCTCCAAGATTCAAGCTTCTCAGCTTGTTTGAAAGATGTTGGTTCTGAATCAAACACAACATTGAGTAATTCTTTTGGAGAATCATTCAAGGTGAGCTTTTCAATTCTATCTTGAATTTCTTCAAGGGATTTATTTGATTATGATGCAGCTGCATGTGCACTTCTTGTGCTAGTCTTTTCAACTTCATCAGGTTTCACATCTTTCAATGTTTGACTGGCCCACTTAGGCATTTGTTTTTGTGTTTTAGGTGCTTCAAGTTCATCCTTTGAAGTTCCATCACTTTCTGCCCTCTGTTCTAGTAGCCACCGTTCATTGTTTGATGAAGTTTCACTCTCCTTCAGGAGAAGTTTCAAGCTCATGTATAGGAGACAATAAAAAATCAATAGATTCCCAACTGTGTGTCCCCCACTCATTGTCTGAAACATCCAAATCACTCTCTGTAGACATCAAATTTTGCATACTTGTCAAGTTGACTCAACTGTCGATCAATGTGCTCTTTGTCCTTTGTAGACTCACAAAAAACAACTTATCTTGTGACAAGAAACTTTTTCTCTTTCTCATCGTATAGTTTGTATGCCTTGGAGGATTCAGAATTTTCCAAGTGGATGCATTTTCAACCCCTATGATCCAATTTATTTCTCTTCTTTGGAATCAATGCGTAACAAGTGGATCCAAAAATCCGAAGATGTTGCACTGAAAGAAGATGACCACACCACATCTCATACGAAGTCTTGGATTCAAGAGTTGTTGATGGTGATTTGTTGTAGAGGTATATTGTTGTTTTAGCTACTTTGGCCCAAAAGTGTAGATTTACCCTTGTAATACACCATAGCATGAACCATATTCGTCACAATTCTCTTCATTCTTTCTACAACTCCATTTTGTTGTGGAGTGTAAGGAACTGTGAGATGGTGCTTGATCCTGTTTTGCTCAAGATAGGATTCAAACTTCTTTGAAGTGAATTCACCACCATTGTCTGTCTTGAGTGTCTCGATGCGAGTTTGAGCTTCATATTCAATCATGTTTTGAAACTTTTGGAAAGTCTCGAAGGCTTTTGTTTTTTTCTTCAAAAGGTATATCCAAGTCATCTGGCTATAGTGATCAATGAACAACATGAAGTACTTGTAACCACCAACGGGGAGGATTGGAAGAGAACACAAGTTTGAGTAAACGAGTTGCAATTTTCTGTCAGCTTTTCACTGTGACTTTGCAAATGTTTCTCTTGTGTGTTTAGCCAAGATGCAGGGTTCACACTTCTCATCCGATTTTGCGGGCAATGTAGGCATGCCAACAACACCTTTTTTTTGCAATACATGAATGTTGTTATAATGAGTGTGCCCGAATCTTGCATGCCACAACATGTTTGGAGACATTTTGTTTTCCACGAGATGAGCATAATTCCTTTAATTTGATGGCTCACTCTTGAGTTTGAGTAGTTTCCCTTCCTCATATCCAGTCAAGATGAGTGCATTGTCACTTTTTCTCTCGATAGTGACATCACCATCCAACAGAATAGAATGGCTTTGTTGCCTTATGAGCACTAGGGGCAACAAGTTTCGTTTCAATTGAGGAAGGTAGAGGACATTTTGGAGTTTGAAATCTGGAAGCCCTGGATGCTTGAGTCTTATTGTACCTCTTCCTTGTGTTTGCAGACTTGATCTATAATGAGGTATACCGCACAACTTTTTTCATTGAAGTCTTCAAAGAAATATCTTTGAAAAGTCATATGTAGAGTGGCACTAGTATCAAGAACCCAAGCATCAAACCATGAAGAACTGACTAAGACACTATTTGCTTCATCATCTGTACTGAAAAAACACATTCACCAGTGAATTGGGCAGAGTTTGACTCTTTTGTTTTCTTAGATTTTTCCACTTGCTTCTTACAATATGCTTCAATTTTCTCCCATGGAATTCAGCATTCACGAATCTCATGGCTTCCTTTTCTGTCACACCATTCGCAGTATAGGCTTTGTTTATCATTTTGTTTTTGACCACCTTGATTTTTATTTTTGCCACCTTTTCCTTTGTACTTCTTCTTGTACTTGTTATTGCCTTCATTTTTGGAAGACGTGGCCTTGTTGGATGTTTTGGAAGAGTTTGTTTTGACATAGCACATACTTTCTCTTGTTGTGGACTCGGTTTTTCTTATAAAGGCCTTTTCTTTTTTTTGTCATCTTTTCAATTAATTGATCAAATGTGAGAGTCTTCAACTGATTGCTTTAGAGACTCCATGTAGGTTGAATAGTTGGGAAGAAGGGCTTTTATGAATGCGGTCATATAGATGCCGATTTTCACACTTGTTGCTTCTACATCCTGCTTGATGACACGTATCTCTGAAGTCAATCTCATTACATCACCATCTTTCAACCCAAGGTTGAATAGCTTAAACTACAACTAAAGGAATTCCAACTCTAAGTGGGAATCATATAGCTCCTTTAGTTTATGAAATGCTTCCCATGGAGTATTACACCCCTGGGTATGACGAAACACATCTCTGTCAACTGAGGACCTCATTAAGGTCAATGCTTGCTAGTTTTTCTGCCTCCATGTCTAAATATCCTTTGCATTCCTTGTTGGCTCAATTGGTTGTGTATCCCCATCGCAAATATCGAACTATAGATCATTGAAAATGAGTGGGTTCTCCATTTGCCGAGACCATTGTAACTAGTTGTCTTTACCAGTCAATGTGCCAATGATAGATTTGATTAAATGCATGGTTTTGAGTTTTGATTTTGGAGTTTTGAATTTTTGTTAACCCCAATCGGTTCCTTATCACTCCAAACTGGTCCCCTTTTCTATATACCCACTAGATTGAGATACCAAACATCTCGATATACCTGCCTTTCTTATATACTTGTCGGTATGTGTAAGAAGCTAGTCCTTTCAATATACTCGGCAATACGTGAAAGAGGCTTTAAGGTACGTGAGAGTAGAGTGGTACATGGTACTTAAGTGGCACATGAAAAGGATTCGCTCTGTCATTAAGACCTGCTTAAAAAGAAAACTTCATACATCAATATAATCGATTTTTCTTAATTTCTAGATTTATGTTTTTTGACAGTGACGAATGGGTATAAGTGTAGCTTTCTTTATTTCTCCTTGAATTAACAAAATTTGGTTGTTATTTGCCAAATTCGTTGAGAGTAGCTTGCTCAAGGCAATTGCAAGGAAAAATTGCTTCAAATTTAAATGTTTTTTCAATTTAAACACTTTCAAAATTTGAAATAGAACACCTAAAAACAGAAAACTGAATTTTACTTTTTAAATGAAAAAGCTTAAAATATGAAGTACCTCCCCTCTTGTTTTATATGGGCAAGATTCCAATATTGGAAAATAGAAAAAACCTTGTATGGCTGTCTTCAAGCAAAAATATTGAAAAAATAAAAGCAGCCTTCTTTTCTCCACGTGCTCCCTTGAGACTTTGAACGCAGCTGTGGCAAAGAATGCAGCCAGCTCTATGCCTCAGACAAGTAGTCTGCACGTGGTCTTCAGACTTGTACGCAATATAGAAACGCTTCAATACAGTCAATAAACTCACTGCCCAAAGAGTCATACACAGCCTGCCACGTCCTATTGAACACAGAGCAGAATGAGTCTTTAAGAAATTCGCTGCAATCAGGGGTCAATTCACTGTCAAAACAATCATATGCACGGCCCACAGTTTGAGAACACAGTCAAAGACATCAGAATACATAGCCAAAATGCCTCCTAGACCAGACGTCCTTCTATTGCACTGCTAGTGTCAGATACGAGCAAAATTATAGCCAAATGCAGTCAGAGATATATTTCATCTCCAACATGGTCAAAATGTGCAGTACGCAGTCCAAGAAGATCGAAGAATCCGCTGAGAATAATTCTAAATCCCTGAAGTGCCTTCTTCAAATAGTTTATACACTGCTGGAAATCCCTGAAATTTTGTTAGAAATTGTCAAAAACACCTTGATCTGAGTCCCCCACAGTCAGTTGCAATAGAGAACCAACACACCAATCTGAGTTGTCAGAATCTAGCTAAACGCCCTTCAATGACAATAGGATATCACAGAGAATAATTCTGCTCAGCTGAGAAGAAATAACAGACCGTACGACTAGAAACAAGGAAGAAGAATGAAAAACAGATAAATTAAATTTTCCATGCTCTGATACCAATGACAGGGTGGATAATATATTCGGGATGCACATGAAATTCTATTTCATGATTCAATTTGAAACGAGAGCAAACATTAAAATAAATAAGCCAAGAAGACTATTCACCTCACATTCCCAAAACTGAGCTTCCTTGTTCATACGGGAATGAAGAACTTATTGACTAAGACAAAAGCTAGACACCTAGAATTAATAACAATTATATACAATATTGTTACAACAAGTGAAGCTATGGGCAGACGTAGAACAAATGCCATGAACACACTATGCATAGAACCATGTCGGAAGATGAAAAGACAGGTATGGGTAGTCAAGAGTTCAAAAGAAGAAGAGAGTAATGATGAAGAGGACCAAAAAAGAAAGGTAGCAGATTTCAGGACAACACCAAGACCAAAGGATCAAGAAAGCATAGTTGAGCAAACCATGGGCAAGAAGAAGTTATCACAGCAGGGTATGAAGATACAGTGGCAAGAATTCTTCCATGGCCATGTGGAAAAGAAATGAGCACAAGGGTTAATGATAGAACAAGACAAAGAGGAGAGCAATCACATTCATTATGAGTCACTTTGGAGACGAAAACAAGCTTAATAGAAAGCAATCTCAGCCCAAGGAAAGACAAAATCAGATCAACCATGAATGAACAAGAAGAGTCAAGTTAGATGGAGAGCAAACTAAAAAATCAAGGAAATGATTCCATTTATGTGAATAATGATAACATGCATGAGAAGAATGAGGAGGTTTCACAAGAAACATTATGTCTATAAATCTGAGTTGACTAAGAAGATGTCAGTTCAAGAAAAGGAAAGAGTCTATGAGAAGACTCACTATAAGGAGCTGGAATATTATGAAGAGACAGCCAAAGGAGACAAAAAGAGAAGTATAGCAGAATTGAAGGAAAAACAGGTTTCTAAAAAGCCATTAGAGCCTAAGTTGTTGATACGGATATGGGTACGAGTATCGGATACGGGGATACGTCGATTTTTTTTTGGTGGTTTGGATACGGCCGTACAAAAATATATATAAAAAAATAAAAATATAGCCATATAAGCATCATTAACCACATAATATGCATAGAGGAAACAAAATAACTTCAAATAAGTTATATAACCACAAAATATATACTCATAATTCAATGCCAAATATCATAATATTCAATAGTCGAACTTATATTAGTTTTATAAATTATAAAAGGTACATGGTGCAAATGTTACAATGTATGGACAAAAATAGAGACAAATCAACGTTCTCATTGTTCACTATATAATATATTCTTCTTCGCTTGCAATGTCTTCATCATCATGTGGTTCATTATAACCGCAAGCAGTAGCAGTGCCACTCCCACTAGCTCCACTGTGCAAGTCATGTGAAACACTGTCTAGCTCCGTGTCAAATAAAGAAAGGTATGTAAGGGAGGCATCTAAATCAATAGTTTTTGGGTTCACATCTCACAACTTTGTTGGCCCTTCCTTGTATTGAGGTTGTTTATGTGAGAGAAGACGTAAGTTGGAATGCACATAAATGAAATCCTCCGCTTTTTTTGCAGCCAATTTATTGCGTTTAACTGAGTGGATAAAGCCATAACTGCCCCAACTCCGCTCAGAGGAAGAGGAACTTGTAGCCTATTGAAGCCACAAAGAGAATTAGAATTTATAAAAAACTAAAAGACTAAAAGTTAAAATTTAAAACAAAACATCGAAAAGGTCAAAAGAAGGGTAGAGTAAAAAAATTAAAATCTTACTTGTGATAGAACTTTTATTGCAAGTGGTTGAAGGTGGGTGGATGCTTGCCCATGGAGGTACCACCAAAAGTGAACGTCCATCTTGTACTTGTCACGGATAGCGCCAAGGGAATGACCCACTGAGGATATGAAACACAAACTCTTCTCTGACTTGGTCTTCTACTTCTGGATCGGGAAAGATTTTAGAGAATGCTGCCTTATATCCCTCGGCAACCTCAACATCCCTATATGGTGCGACCCTCCTGGGCAAAGAAAGAATCTCTGTACTGTAGTATTTGAGTGTCAAGGCAAAAGCAAAAAGATGTAATGGGGTGGTCATTTTGTTCCACCTTTCAATGAAATGCGACTGCACTTCCTTGAAGAACCTCTCTGTGGGATCTTGCTCTTTGGCATTTATGATGGATTTAATGTTCTCAATCATTGAGTCAATTCCATCATAAATTTCACCCAAACATGGATGATCCATGACCACATATCTCAACATGCTGACAATGAGATTAATAAAACTCAACAAATACTCCACACGTTCCTACCACGCATCATCAAGAATCCACCCTTTCACTTTTGTGGCCCTCTCACTGTTTGCCTGCCTCCATGCACCCGAAAGGTTGTTGATGACCATGCTACTCAATGCTTCACGCACCTTAACAAGTTGTTTCAAGACGATGGTGTGTGAGACAAATCGAGTCTCAGCAACCTAATACAATTATACAAAATTAAAACAAATAATTAATAAACTAAAAATTGTTCAAAAATAAAAAACACTACAAATTACAAACTTATAAAATTAAATTAAGAGTTACCTTCAACAAATGTAATTTTGAGAAAGTCCTAAAGATGGCTTGGGACATGTGATGGTTGGTTATGAACATTTGGATCTCATTCGCCTCCTCATAGACTTGTTTGATCTAATCAATTTTTGTCCCCAACTTTTGTAACATAAGATTGAGGGAATAAACAGCACAAGGTGTCCAAAATATATGCCCGTACCTTGCCTCAACCAACATGCTCGCAGCTCTGCAATTTTTAGCATTGTCCGTTACAACTTGAACAACGTTTTGAGGCCCTACTGCTTCAATGGACTTTATCAAGATGTTAGCAATGAATTGTGCATCCTTCACTTGCCCCTCACAATCAGCGGCCTTCAAAAACATTGCCCCTTTAGGGCTCACTGCAATCACATTAATCAATGGCCTATTTGCCGTAGCTTTTCATCCATCAGAAATGGACAACCCTGTTTTGATCCATGAATCCCTGATGGGCTGCAATGCATCTTCAATGTGTTTTTTTTCTTTTGTCAATAAGGTGGTGCGCACCTTTTCATACCTTGGGGTGGCAAACCCTTTAGGGGCAACATTGATAGATCTCACCATTTCCTGTCATTATGGTGATCTAACAGTATTAAATGACAACCCACATGCGTAAATACAACGTGCGATGCTCTGCTCCGCTATCTCTCTGGAATCATTTTGGAATGCCCTCTCCAATAGGCCTGCATCTTTTGTTCTCTTGCGACCAAGAGGTGAATCCTCTTCCTCTTCAGCTGCAATGGGTGCAACAATAAAGGGGTGTGATGGGGTCACCACATTAACACGATATGGATCAATAGAAGGTGATCCTTTCTTTCTCAAAGAATGTTTTGATCTTTGCCCCATAACGGCATCTGCGTCTTCTTGCTCTTTGATGTAAGGATCTTTGCTTGTGACAAGCTCTTCCCAGGCTTTCCACCTATGCTTGGCCCACCACAAATCTGATTTCAGTGCTAGAAATCGCACATAAATGAGCTTTCACTCGACTATACGAGCTTTTGAATTTACCGTTACACTCTGAGCAAAGCCAATGAAAACACCCTCCGCCAGGCATCTGTTCTAATATTGTCACATATTTCCAAAGAGGTGCTTGCGAATCATATTTGGGGGTTATCCCTTGCCCCACTGAACTAGCACTTGCACCTTGAGACATTTTAATTTTTGACAAATCGCTATAGGCTTATAGCTCCTGGTAACACAAAAAATTGCTATTAAAATTTAATTATAAATATAAATTTTAAACTAATTAATAATTTAAAATTTAATACTATACTTTATATTGAAAATTTTAAACTAATTAATAATTTAAAATTAAAATTTAATACTTAATATATATGATATATCTAAAGACTAAAATTTAAAAACGAACATATTTTAAATTTTTAACGTAATAATAAAAATTAAAAAGTTAAAAGAAATAAATAAAAATTAAAAAATCTAAACTATATAATAAAAATTTAGTTTATAATTTAATAAATTTATAAAATATTAAAACCCTAGGCCTAAGGTCCTATAGTTTAGACTTTAGAGTTTAGGAAGAAAAAAAAATGAAATTTAAAACCCTACTAGCACGCAGGGCGGCAGGACGCGCACAGTCGCGCAAGGGGAGTCGCGCGTAGTCGCGGAGGCACGGGTCGCAGTTGTATTAGCGTTAGGGTTTTGACTTTTTTTCTATAAAGTGAAAAAAAATTAAAATGTTTTTTTATTTGGCCGATCCACAGGGGATACGGCCAGGGTATGTCGTGCCCCTTGCGGATACGGCCAGATACGTCCATGAAAAAATTAAAATGTTTTTTTATTCGGCCGATCCGCGGGGGATACGGCTAGGGTACGTCGTGCCCCCTGCGGATACGGCCAGATATGTCGTGTCCCATGGACGTATCTGGCCGTATCTGTAGGGGGCACGACGTACCCTGGCCGTATCCCCCGCGGATCGGCCGTGTACTGTACCGTACCTGCGAATCCCCGTGCTCCCAGGCCCTGGGAGGGGCGTATCCGGTAACGCAGATTAGAGCTTGAAGAGAAAGAAGAATGCAAGATTGAGGAAAAGGTGAGTGATGACACCAAGCAAGCTCATTTTATCATGAAAATAAAAGCAACAGAGATATTGGATAGAGAGCAAGACAGAGGATTACATGAAGACCACATGGAGAGTATTGTTAGAGGAACAAATCAGCATGAACAAGTTGATTCTCAAGAAGATCTACAGGGGAATGCTAAATTGCAGCAGTTGGATAAAGGAGAATTGTCTCTAGTACAACAATAAAGTGTTGGAAAAAGCTTTGAGAAGTTTGAATTTGTTGTGACAGCTCTAGTAAGTGGTGTAAAAGCAGAAGTTGCAGCTGAGATGAAGGGGTTGCCAACTATAGTAATCCAAACCATGAATAAGAAAAAGGTAAGAGCTGTCTTTGATAAAGTTTTTGATGTCATGCGACTTCATTTGAATATCTATATGTGTGTGGATTCAGTTATGATACTTTGGAGAATGTATGATGAGATGGCAGCTAGATGTGTAGACTTACCAGCATGGAAATGTGATGATATAAGTAATCCAACAATGGGATGGACAAAAATTTGTCAATATATTAAAGAAAAGAATACAACAATGGTTTATATCAAACAATACCATGGGATATAATCAGCATTTTTGTTGTTGTTGGTAGAGGTAAACATGAGAAGAGGAACGAAGAAAGGATTTGTAAGAAGATGATTAAGAATGGACCTTTTGGATTCCATCATATGAATGGAAGCCATGAAGATACAGCTAGCAATGCAAGAGAGTGATGACATGCCTAAAAGGCCTGATGCAGTGGATGAAGTAGAAATTTTGAGAACTGATAATCTATTTATTGTGTATGCTTCATGTGCAGGTATAATAATGAAGAAGTCAACAAAAAGGAGGACCAAGTGTGGGCCAATTTTACATGTGCACATCTATGAGAAGTTGGTTGAAGAACAAGAAGAAATAATAGCAAAAGCACTTGAAAGTATGAATGAACAGATTAGAGATGTGGAACAACATTGAATACATACAACAAGAAGTTTGTATGTATCAGTTAAAGTAATATTGAAGACTCATGAGCAGGAGCTCATGAAAATTTAAAAGTCTGGGAGTTTGATGCAGGTGCATCTTTGTATAAGATTCAAATTTGGTTGTTTTAGTCTTTAAAAGGTATAAAAAATCATGTTTAGGCTTCACCAACCATTTCTCGTTCTTTTATAGGTTTTTTTGGGTTTCCCGCCAAAATGGGAAAATCAAAAACTTGAATTTTTTTTGAATAGTTTGAGAGGTTTTAGTATGTTTGAAAGGTCTTGATCCTTATGTAAGGGATCCTAGGGGTTTATTTACATGTTGTAAATATCATTTATCCTTCAACTCAGCTGTAAATGTTTCTAACCATGTTCTAAACCATGGTAAGGTGAAATCAATGTAGGATTAAGACTAAACAAGGTATGTTTGATAAGTCATTAGGTCGGTTGAGGGTTATTTGCTGCATGGAACTAAATGAGACCAAGTTTAGTCAAGTTGATAGAGCTTAAACCATCAAAGAAGGAGCTCAAGAAAGTAAGAAGACAAGCATAAAGGTTGAATCTGTAGGTTGGTGAGGGGGAATCATGGTGGTATGTGTGTTGGTCCACAGATCTGTGTATATATTTGAAGAAACCAGAATAAAAAAGCTGTTTTATCCTGCTTTTGATGGAATCTCAGACTCCTTAAATGTGTAAGTGTAAGCTCTTATGCTTCTTTTATCTTATTTCATGTTTATAAGATGAGTTTTAATCTGCAGAGGTCTTAAACACTGTTTTGAGTGTCACAGTCTGAGAAAAGGAACATTTTTCATGTAATTTTGTGACAAGAAAACTTAAGGGGTATTTGATAGAGTAAGGGGAAGTTGTAAAGGATCTAATTCAGGAGAAAGAAGTCTTTGAAAGTCATTAA
The DNA here is from genome assembly GCA_037957365.1 of Torreya grandis. Classification (NCBI taxonomy): domain Eukaryota; kingdom Viridiplantae; phylum Streptophyta; class Pinopsida; order Cupressales; family Taxaceae; genus Torreya; species Torreya grandis. The sequence continues at coordinate 3,724,621 of JARHVA010000888.1, read as the reverse complement.
AATTTTAGAATTCTCTATTTTAGTGCTCTCGGGTCCTTGATAGTCACAAAACCCTAGATCAAGGTTTAAGCCTATAAAAAGTGTCATAATTTCTAAACGACTTGTCCAAATACCTTGAATTTTTGTGGATAATTGCTAGAGGACGTCCTTTAAAGGATAAAAGTGGTTTCAAGTATTGATGAGCCTTAGAAAGAAAGATATTAACGACTAGATCAGAATTGAGCGAGAACCGAAGATGACACACATGATTCTTGAGTATAACCAAACAAACGAAATCCTCTATGAAGAACCATAAATGGGAGTCTACACGCGGACCAAGAAGAAAGGACCCACAACAACCTCTCTATTAACATGCTCAATGTGTGACAAAATACATAATTAGAGGAATTAGACCGGTTAGATGAAAAGAGGAGTTATGATGTGCTTCGGAGATGGTCTCATTTCGGGATGTGGCACTAGGATGTGAGAGTTTGAAATCCGATGACTTTAGCAAGAACGAAGAGTTTTTGTGCTCTTCACAAGATGAAACAATCGCTATGGATGACTCCACTCTTGCTTCTCCCATAAAATAATTATCCACAACGCCTTCGTCAGTCGAAGGACCCTCACGGACCAAGAAACATAACAGGGGCCCAATCAAAGATGAAAAAATACACCAAGAGGTTAACATTGCAGCCGCACTCCCCTTGCTAAGACCACCAACACGTTCTAGCGATAGAACATGCTTTGGTGCAATAGAATCAAACTTGTTGACATTGAAATTTGATGGTTCCAAGTTCAAAAGCGGGCGTGGTGCTAGAGTAGAATTGGTTAATCCAAGAGGGAAATCCCATCTAGTTGCATACCACCTATAATTTGCTTGTAAGTCCATGGAATTCCATTCGCCCTGGGAAAGAAGGTGAAAAACATTAGAGTACTAGGAGACTCAGAATTAGTGGTTAAACAAGTGAGGAGCTAGTATTCATGCAATGATAAGCATCTGTCTAGATACCACAACCGGGTTTGGACCCTGATAGAAGATTTTGATGCATTTGGTATCTAGATTTTGACCCGACAAAAGAAGTACATAGCAAATGTACTAGCTACGGTTGCAAATGCACTTGAACACGTTGCTAATTCGAGAATGAGAAGATTCTTAGTAGAGCTGGTCTCTACCCCCTCAGTCCCCAAAAATATGACAAATTTTCAAGTCTTTAATGATGACTAGCACATATTGGACTTCATTACTAATATAGAGGTATTCACCAATCAAATTGTTGATGATGACAGTCGAGAAGATTTCGAGCTAGATGAGGATGGGACCATGAATTTGAAGACAAACAACATACCCAAGGGGCTGGTCTCACTTGAGAGACTATTCAACATGGATTACCAAATAGAAAGGGACAATTCGACCCCTATGAAAGGCATGTAGTATGAGCATTGCAACTTGGGTGATACAAATGATCCTAAAAATGTGCTTTTAGGCACAACCAGTACCCCAGAAGAGAAGTGAGAAATGGCACAAGCCCTAAGAGATTTCAAAGATGTGATTGCATGGAGCTACAAAGATCTGAAAGTCTTCGACTCCTCCCACTTAACACAGATAATCCCTTGAACGCTGGGAATCAAGCCCTTTAGGCATAGACAGAGGCCGGTTAATCTGCTGTTGGAGCCATTGATCTTTAAAGAAGTGCAAAAATTGCTTGCAGCGAGAATCATATTTCCTATTAGGTACTCCACATGGGTTGCAAATTTGGTGCCGGTGAGGAAGAACGGGGAGATCAAACTTTGTGTTTATTTCCACAATTTGAATAAGGCGTCTGAAAAAGACAATTACTCCTTGCCCTCATTAGATGAAGTTTTGCAAATTGTGAATGGAGCTCAAATGATGTCCTTCTTGGACGGATACTCCGGTTATAATCAGGTAGTAGTTAGCTATGAGGACCGAATCAAAACGATGTTCACGACCAAGTGGGGCACATTCACTTGTAAGAGGAGGCGTTTTGGCCTCATCAATGCAGGGACTACATTTCAAAGGGCCATGGACATAGCTTTCAAAGACCTTATGGGCAAGTGTCTTGTGGTATACATGGATGACTTGACAGTTTTCTCTAAACATAGAGGTGACCATGTCAAAGATTTGAGGAGAGTATTGCAAAGATGCAGAGATCACGGGATCTCATTGAACCCAAAGAAGTGTATATTTGGGTTCACCGAAGGGAAGCTATTAGGACATATCATTTCCGAACAAGATATATCAATAGACCTTGGGAGAATGCAAGCTATTTTGGAAATCCCATTCCCTGGCATGAAGATAGAGCTGAAACTATTTTTTGGCAAGATTAACTTCATGAGGAAGTTCTCCAAATTTGCAGAAATAGTTAGACATCTAAATAGCATGCTCAAGAAGGATGCTAAAGTTGAATTGACAAGTGAAGCGCAGGTAACCTTCACCCAAATCAAAGAGGCAATTGTGCACACACTAGTGTTGGTCAACCTTGATTACACGTAGGCTTTTTATATTTAGTCCTCCACTTTAGAACATTTGACTGTTGCTGTTTTGACACAGAAAAGGGGTTGGAGATAAACAACCTGTTTCATTTATGATCTCCCCCTTTAGGAATGCAAAATTGAGATACACTATGATGGATAAGCAGGGCTTTGTGCTTATCAAGGCTGACAAGAAATTTTGTCATTACATATTGCGCAGTAAAGTCTTCACTGTTGTCCCTGATCCAACAGTCAAAGCCGTGTTAATGCATTACGAATCAGGGGAGTGAAGAGGCAAGTGGATGTCTATCTGTCAAGAGTTCGACCTTGAACTCCAATCAATGACTATTGTGAGAGGACAAGGACTTAGCAAAACTATGACGGAGTCGGATCCACAAATCACTTGCCTACAGTATAGGGTTGAAGACATCACCAACGATAATTGGTATATGGACACAATCCATTATATGCTTAACAATGATTGCCTCGATCATTTGAACTTTATGATCAAAGCTGGTGTGCTCTATAGAAGGAACCACTGAGGTATTTTTCTGAGCTGTCTTAATAGAGACGAAGCAACATGCATGCTTAGTGTTTTTCATGGAAAATATGGTTCTGGGCATGGTTTAGGGGATGCCATGACCCATCATATATTGAGAGCAGGCATAGTTACCAGGGGACATGGGGGTACGGGTACTGATACGTGGAGTTGCCATTCAAATCAAGGTGTGAGTAAATAAATAAGGGTATGACTAAATTTAATGTAAATATTGTCATTAAAAAATGTGGGCATTATGACTGATTATTTGGGAACAAATGACCAAGTAGAGGCTCGCCTCTTGAACCCTATGCACTTGGATGAAAAATGTGATGCAGCCTTATTGCACTTCAGTGAACATTCAGGGATTGTCAAACGTTGGTTTGACAAAGGATTGAAATCAAAAGCATTTTTGGTCTCAGATCTTGTCCTTATGTGGGACAAGGCTCATGAACAAAAGGGACAACATAAATTTTTTGATGCCTTATGGCTAGGTTCTTATCTGATCTCCAAAATCTTGGACGGGAATGCTTTTCGCCTAAGGTGTCTAACTGGTGAGGATGTCCCATTGCCCGTCAATGGACAATTCCTCAAACACTTGTAGTGCTGAATGGCTTGGAGCTCCCTGCAAATACTTGTTTTTTTTTTTGCTTTGTTGTTTGCTTTTCTTCTTGTCCCTTGTTTTAGTTTAGGTTTGCCTTCGTTGCTTTGCTTTTCGGTGCTTGGTTCAGCTGTATGGTATTGGTTTTTGAGTTGAACCTGCTGTTTTGATTTGAGGGTTCCCCTGCTTTGTCAAAACTTGATAAATGAGTGGCTTGTATGTAAGCAACGCCAATGACACTCCTATGCATTAATGTGAAAATCCTTGTCTGAATGCTTGCATATCGCATTTTCAGAATGCTAAAGGCCAATGATTTGAAACAGAACATATGGATTTAGAAAGGCCTCTTTTCTTGTTTAAAGACCATCAAATGCACTAAATGAAATATTTGAAGGAAGAATTGAACACTGCTTTAATTCTGATTTGTCTTATTTGTCATGAGCTTTTTGATTTTCCCTTAAATCCATGGCTTGATCCTCAACCCTCCACGGATGGCAAAGTAGAATCTCCTTCGAAAGAAGATGAACTAAAATGCAAAAAATTAAAACCCTCCTTGAAAGGGTGATCTTGGCAACCTCCACCATGGGCTTTCCGGCCTAGTTAGTAGTGGAGCAAGGTCTTTGGAAGAGACCAAAGGTATCTCTGTCGGGGTTATGAACACCTGGCTAGCAACAGAGCAATGTCCATACCATTCCCCCTTAAGCCAAATTGCAAAATTTTTCCTATTTCAGAAGTTCTTATCATTTAGACAAATCTAATTTATTGTGTGTGCATGCAAAGTAATTGAAATAATCACATAACACACCCAGCTTGGTATGCCATCTGTTAAAGCAGAATTTTGTGCCTTATGTTTTGATTTTGCTTTGGATATTTGCTTGCAGCTAATGAGAACTTGATATTCTGAATTCTCGAGATACTAGGAGCATCTCCCAACAGAAGTTGCCATTTGTTGTTGCTTGCATAACACGTCCTATTTTCAAGCTAAAAATGGGGAACCTCTTTTTCTTGACTAATCTGAATATTGCTACATCTGGTCTAAGGGGCCTTTTATGTTTGAGAGTTTGCTTGGGAGTGGGCTTTTACATCTTTGTGAATGGTTAAATCTAATAAGTGTCTGTGCTTACTACGGGCTTCATGGCTAAATCTTGAGTTCAGGGCTTTTCAATTGCAAGATTAGGCTATTCAAGTTCTATGTTCTAGGTCTTAGTTTATTTTATTATTTCAATAACCCATCTATCTTTAGCCTTTTAGGGCAGACTTGATTTCTAAGTTGTGCTGAACTCAGCTCGACCAAGCCCTTATCCGCTTAGCTCGAGTCCATTCAGCTTGAGTCGTCTGAGTTGGGCTCTGCCAAGCTCTAAGCTTGTGGAGTCGAGTCGAGTGAGCTCAAAATACGCTAAGTCCGAACTAATTGAGTCGAGTCGACCATATCTTCAAAATTCGAGCTCGATGCCTTCGCCGTTTTTCTTTGTTCAAAATCTGGACCTTGAGTCTTTCGATTCCCCCAAGAGCTTTCCACGTGCCGCTGTTGGATTGCTTCGAAACCCTAAGCTAGTCAAAAAGTTTTAGTACTTTTAATGCCTCCAAGCTTCGAGATCGTGTTGTGTGGCACGATCTCGGTAACCTATGCCGATGAAGAGTTAATCAAAAGGTTTAATAGTTTCGAGGCCTTGAGGACCCAAAAGTCGCCACGTGGTGATGTCTCAGGAGCCTGAGACCTTGGAAACTTAGGCAATAGTCTAAAGGCTCCTAGCCCTTGGGCCTGAGAAGTCACCACATGGCGACTTCTTGGGAGCCCGGTTGCTTGGATCAATAGAAGACTCAGGCAATGGGCTAATATTGCCGTGGCCCTGAGGTCATCCTCGGAGCCCGGGTGCTTGGATCAATAGAAGACAAAGGCAATGGGCTAATAGTGCCGTCGCCCTGAGGTCTTGATAAGCCGCCATATGGTGACTTCTTGGGAGCCCTGGACCATGGAGACTAAATCAATTTAAATAGTGAGCTCAAAGGTCCAACTCGTTGGGAGGATGCCACGTGGGATGAGGGCATCCACCTGTGTGCCCAGACCAAAGACCTACCCTGACAAGGGGTTGCTATGTGGCACCTTGATGATGTCAATATTCCTTTGAGCTTATGTTTGATGGGCGTCTGCCTACCACCAACTCATAAACTCTGAACCTTTGGGCAAATAAGGACGTGCCATGTGGAACTTAACGAACTTAAAATTGACGGTTGTCCCGATCGTCAAAACTAACAAAGGCCCGAGGAAAATGTTGATCGATTAAATAATGAATTTCTATTGGCTGAGTGGGCTTCATAACAACTTTGTTCCATTTTAGAAGGCGCGGTCGGAATTAATGATGGATTTGTATGTGCTTTATACGTATGGAAAGGCCTATGCCTGAATCGAAAGTTGATTAATGTGAATGTTTGTCTAAATAGAAAAATCTTTCATTTGTTTCTTGCATTTGGTCTAAATCGGTTATATTTGTGATTCAATCATTCTAATGCGAAAGTCTTATCATTCCTTCAATGGAGTTATGCTTGACCATTGCATTTGATCTTGTAGGGTTCATCTTTCAATCCGAGTCATTGACTTGGATGCCTATCCTCATCAGGGAGTTTGGACCCTTAGTCAAACCATAATGCATAAAAGAACTCAGATTAGTGCGACTTGGAAGATCATTTGCAAATCACGAAGCATAGGGCAAAGAAGGGTAAATTCATATCTGTACGCGGTAACAAAGAAGATACATGAGACAACTACAAACGAATGAGAAAGTGACAGATGGCTAAAAATAAATGGGATGGTGGATCCCAAAGCAGTCAATTGATGATCAAGGGTGATGGCATGGCCTCCAACTGCAAAGCATGGGCATGCCTTCAGATTTGTCAGAAAAATTGAGACCCTCAATTGCATTTCCTCAATCGGCAATGAATATTTGTAATTGCCCCATTAGTGGGCTGGGTTGGCAATCAAGGGAGGGCGTTGACCCCTTGTGTATATATTGTTTTTTGAGAGCCTTTCTTTGGGCTAGCATTTTTTAGGATTAGAGGATGTTGCCCCTGGCTGGCTTTTTGTGAATTGTAATAGAGACATATAGAACCAAACATACTTTCATGCATTTTACCCTTTTTTAGGATAATCTCTCCCTTTCTCTTGTTTTAGTCTTGCTGTTACAGAACTTTTTCTTACACTTCAATGATTGTAATCACTCAATATGATTAATCAAAATGCATATCATGATATTTGAAAGACTATTAAGAGTTTGCATCCATCTCCTGCACATGTATATGGTGGTCATGGTCTTTTCCTCTTATCTAGTCAGCTTCCCTGACTCTCGCATCATCCTTGGGTTGAAGTTGTGCTAAGTCTGGCTCAACCAAGGATTGGTTTCAGTGGGTGTGCTCAATCAGATGTCGCAAGAACATGTTCAGTATCGACAGGCTTTTTATTGCTTTATCCATTCTCTTTTGTATTTTCTTTTTGATGACGAGTTAATCTAGGTTGATAGCAATCTGAATATGTACAATAATCTTGGTTGCTTAATTATATTTGTCACTATTTAAGCATTGCTGAATACATGCATGTGATATATCTATTTGGAAATTAGTTATTTGCTTGTTGGGCTTATCTTAAGAAACAATGATTTCCATTTGAGGCTAAGCTCTGTAAGCACTATCCAAGGAACTTCCTGTCTCTTCCTTAATGTCTAAGTTAGAGCTATTATAGAGATTTAGTTTGTTAAAAATGTTGGAATATTGTCATTGATGTCAAATGAACTATTGCCGAAAGTGAACGGAATTGATTGCCTTAAGTGAACAGAATTGATGGCCGTAAGTGAACGGAAATGTTGATAGAAGTGAACGGAATTGTTGACGGAAGTGAACGGAATTGTTGCCGGAAGTGAACGAATATGTCGACGGAAGTGAACGGAAATGTCGACGGAAGTGAACGGAATTGTTGATGGAAATGTTGACGGAAGTGAACGGACTTGTCGACGGAATTGTCAACCTTGGCCGACCTATTGGGAGGAGTTGTGACCGTTTGAAAGGACCTTTTCACTTGAAGAGTCACGACCTTAATTTGTGGCTTTCCGGGGGGTTTAAATAAGTGCATAACGAATGGCAAAAGTGTAGATTCGAAAGTGGAAGATACATAAAAGAAGAGCAGAATTTTTAAAGGCAAATTTTTGTGAGAATATTAAAAAGAACAAATCAGCAAGTATAAGGAAGAGTATACCAGCGAAAACACTCAAGTGTAGATCGAATCTAAAGGAGATAAAACAAGTGTTCTATCATCCATTGTTTTGACAACAAATGTGAGATAGAAGAGTGATTTTTTTCTGAGAAGGTTGGTGGCTTCGTTTTGAAGAGATTGGTGTCTCTTGCTGAGTTGGTGCTCGGTGAAAGGGGTTGGTGCTCCTGTAGTTTAAGAACTAAAAACTCACACAGTTTTTTCCAAAAAAGTTTCAGTAAGTACAAGGTTCTTGTCATCAAAGGATATGCACAAGAGGGGCTAGACTACGAAGAAGCTTTTTCTCTTGCTGTAATGGTGGTAACCTTTTGGTTGGTCGTTGCTATTGTTGCTTATTTTGGATGGAATGTATTTCAAATGGATGTCAAGAGTGTCTTCTTGAATGGAGACTTTGAGGGAGAAGTTTACATGATTTAGCCGCAGGTATTCTAGGTTCTTGGAAAAGAGCATCTGGTTTGTAGGTCGGTGAAGTTCTTGTATGGACTTGATCAGGATCGTCGAGCTTGGTATTTTAAACTTGATAAATACTTAAGAGATTATGGTTTTAGAAAAAGTGATTTTGAACCAAATCTTTATATAAAAATAGTTGGTGATGACATAGTGGTTTTGGTTGTCTATGTTGATGATCTTGCCATCACTGGAAATGGTGCCGACCTAATTCACATTTGTTCTGGTTTTGAAATGACAAATTTAGGCCTTCTTCCATATTGTTTAGGTGTAGAATTTTGGCAATTTGATCATATTATTTGTGTCACAACCAAGTTTTCCAAAGCTCCATTGGAAAAATTTAGCATGTTTGATTGTAATTCAACAATTGCACTTATGGAAGTTTGGACAAAACTCTCATCTAACACCCATTCACCATTGGTCAATGAAATAGCGTATCGGCTATTGGTAGATAGTTTGATTTCTCTCTCTACCACTCGACCATAATTGTGTTTTGCAGTAAGTTGTATTTCTCGCTTCATGTCTCAACCACAAGAGGAACATTGGCTAGCTGTAAAACAAGTACTTCAATATTTCAAAGGTACTCTGGATTATGGCCTCGATATCAGAAATCTGCTGAATTCATGCTAACAAGATATATTGATTCAGATTGGGCAGAATCAGTGGATTCAATAAGGTCCACAACATGTTATGCTTTCACTCTTGGTTCAAGAGTTTTCTCTTGGTAGAGCAAGCTTCAATCCACAATTGCCTTATCCTCCACTAAAGCTGAATACAAAGCAGTTTTTAGTGTAGGTTGTGAAACTATGTGGATACAAACAATATTGGCTGATCTTCAACCTGACCAAATTGCACCAACTCCAATTTTCCATGATAACTAGAGTGTTCTCAAGATATTGAAGAACCCAACATATCATACCAGAACTATTTACTTCGAAGTTTATCACCATTACATTCTCCAGTTGGTTAATAATGAAGACATTTTTATTTATTATTGTATTACAACACAACAAAATGTTGACATAATGATTAAACCTCTTGGTAAAGATAAGTCTGTAAAGTTTAGAGATAAACTTGGAATTATTTCCGGTTTAGTCATTAAAGGTATTAGATTCAGTTAGTATAGTTTGCAATAATGTCTAAAATGGATCAGTCTGTTGGCATTTTTTATGCGTAGGTTTGCTTGTGCTAATGATAGCACATAGGTTGTTTATTTGATAAGAGTGATTCTTTGTTTGTAGGTTTTTCACTGGCTATATATTTAGCTACTTTGCATTGTAATGTTCACGGCTTGAATCTGTAAGCTTTTACTTGGGAGTGAACTTTCTTCCAAGGGGGTATGATGGGGCTTTCAAAGTGAAAGGATCTTTGTCTTATTCTATGTTACTTAATTTTTCTGTTTGACTATCTAGCAGATTTAAAGCTTCAAAAGATTCGGAGGTTCAAAGTGTACCTTCTTCCCGGGGCTTTCTTTTGCCTTTTGCTTTAATGTCTTATAGGGTCGACACTTTGCCTCTCCACATAAGGCCTTCCTAGTTTGGTTTCTTCTGGGCTGGATGTCATCTGTGGGCCGCTTCATGTGGTTGATTTTGTGATTAATTCCTTTGTTTCCATTTGCTACTTAATTTTAGTGGGGAAAGTGCTTGGTAGATACTTGTGTTGATAGCAGATCTGGAAACAAAATGGAATGTTTTCAAAGTCCAGTGGCTGTTCCCACACCATTCTTGTAAGCTCTAGGAAGATCCTGACTGGGAGGCGTTTCCAAGTCAACATTGACTCAGATTCTTGCATAGTTTTATGAATTCTGAAGCTGTGATGTACACCACTACAGGATCTCCTATTCTTCTTAGAGTTGCCTTCAAAATTAGCTAGGGAGGAGATGAATTGTGACTCGGATTGCAACAATTCTGGGTAGTTCCTCCACTCGGTTGAAAGATAGAGTCGAATGCTTCATAATTAGGCCGAATTTATTTATGGACCAGGTTCCTAATTTGTTTGTGGACAAGGTTCCTCCTTGACAACTTGAATCCCTTTCTGCCTTGGAGGAGAAGATTGCCATGAAATGAAATATTTTCAAATTCTTACACACAATGGACATTGTTAACAACAATCTTTCTAGCGTTCATTTTTTAGCAGTCCAGATTTCTCGGTGTTATCGATAAATTTTGTTTGCAACATAATTTTCATTTTTTTGCCTATGGATAGGTTTCGGACGATTCTACTGGAAGTGCTCATAAATTTTATAGAAAAACGGCATCTAAATGACTAAAAAAACATTTGATTTATAATGGAAGGGTTTGTTATCTTTAAATAACCTAAATCAACTTCGGCATTTGGTCAACTGGATGAGGTGCAGTGAGCAATCTAGAATTCATGAAAGCAACCAGATTATGACACAATTCCATGTTCAATAGCTCAACAATGCTTTACAACATATGAGGCAAGAATTTCCATAACCATGCAGGAAAGTTTTTCATTTCAATTCAACAGAGCACCAAGGATTTCAAATGAGTGGTGCCATAATGCCAAAATTGCTAATTATTAGAATTGCAATGGAATAGATCATCAATATTTGTATCATATATTGGTGTTTCAAGATCAATAACAATATGATTTTCATGAAAAATTAGATGATTGTGATCTCCACATCATCTGCAGAGATCATATCGAAAAAAAATCAAAAAATCGATCTATCCCGTTAATTAGCATTCTTTCTCCCCATGAAATAAATTGTAAAATAATACCAAAAAAAGGTCATTGCCAAAGTATGTAACTATTTCAGGTAGATAACGAGCATTAGACCAAACAGTCTCTACGCATGTTTCAAAAATAAATCTTGGTGCAAAAATACCATGGCATACTAGAAAACAATATTTTAAACCTCTTTTCCATATCCTTAATGGAATTTACCAGGGTAGGATTAGATGACATTATGAGACAGAGCTTGCTTATGTGATTCTTTCTTTTCCGTTGGGCAACCTTGTATCCGATGGCCCTATATTTTCATCTTCAGCTTACACCATCTACAAGTGCTTGGACTTGGTCAACATTTAATAGAAATGAGGAAGGGTAGAAGAATTATCCCTTAGTTTACAATATCATATCTAGCGACAATTCTCCTCCTTTCCTCCTTTCCATTGCCATCACTTGCTGCATACATGTCATAAGTTAAGATTAGTAGTCTTTCAAACTTTGAAAGCTTTTAAAAATGGTCAATCATTAAACGTAAACGACCCCTAGGTCACTCACCTAGTAACAAAAGCAAAATAACCTGCACACAAACCCTGAGAAAAACAATCCACAAGGAGCCATGGAGGGATCAAGCAGCCACTGTTGATCATGCTCAGAGAGCAAGGATTGTTATAGCTAAACCAGGAGGAGCTTAAGAGGGATGATAACCCTTCATCTCCACGAATAACTATTCCCTCCACTTGATGCAAATTGGCTTCTGTTGGTATCCTTTTTGCATACAATAATATTCTAATTATAAAATTCCATTTTCATATGTCAGTCCCATTTTTGTGCACTGTAGTTTTTCATGTTTGATTTCTATAAGTTGCAGATTAGCTGATTTGGTAATGATTTATTATTGGTTCCATTGTGTTTGGATTTGTCATGAGTTGTTAGCAGACTGAATGTCTGTGTTCTGCAAATCTTAAATATTCTTTAACATCCAAAACAACCCCCAATATTGTGGCATTTTTGTCAACCCATTGGTAAGCATGAAAATACTAAATGTCACAAGCCATGCCTGATAATCTATGGGAACTCCATTGGACCAAACATACACATAGGAGGAGATGCCCTTGTTGCAATCTTCTTCCTATTGTGGAACCAACTGTCCAACAATTTTGTTAAATAAGAGGCTGAAGACGTTAGTGAAACTGTTGAAGATGTCAAAGAATGATTTGTTTAAACTTGAAAAAGTTGAAAACATTAATGCATACCTTCCTATATTGCTTTTACATAGGATCAATCAGTTGCAAGAACATTAGTTTGTACTAGAGATGGGGCAGATATATCAAATTCAACAGATGTGATAAAAAAGATTTTGATGAACATGGAATAAGCAGATTGGATTAATGTTTTAATTCAGAGCCAGGACAAATTTTGAAGATTCCTTCCATGATCAAAGGAGGCCAAAGAAGAAAGAAAGGAAAACAACTACTTGAGAATGTTGAAATAACCAATGGGCTTCAAGCATGTCATAAGATATTGCATGTGGACACAGAGCTGGGACAAATTTTGAAGATATCTTCCATGATCAAAAGAGGGCAAAGAAGAAATAAAAGAAAATAGCTACTTCAGAATGCTGAAAATGACCAACTGGCTTCAAGCATGTCATAAGATATTGGAAGTGTTTGTGATAGTGTTGCTCAAGATTCAGTAGAAGGTAGTTAGCTAGATCATATTGTGTAGGACAATAGTGGCATTCCTACAAGAGCATTGGTTAAGAGATTCTACAAGAGAAGGGACAACATATAACATGGATCAAGTTTAAGGCTTTTGGAGTGGTTGAAAAATAATTGCACAGGCTTTTGTTCAAAGAGACTGCACAATTTCACACAATGGCAAGTCCAAGTCGACCAAGGGAGAGGATAAGGTGGCCCACTTTTAGTGAGTAGGGTAAGGAAGATCCTTCCGACCATTGCAGTAAATGTCAAACCATTTGGGATGTGAATTGACAACTAGAGGAAACGTATTAGTTCCAGTCTTTTTCAGCTACTTTAATCAAATTTGCTAATGATTAACATAGTTTTCAAATGCAGCTGGATATGCACAAATTCCGGTTGGATCTTTATTTTTTTGGCCAGCCCGGATATGTTTGGTCCGGCCCACTTTTTTTTTCAAATTTTTTAATTATTATTATTATTTTAAAAAGTGTTCGGCAGAAAAAATTGCTCAACAACCATAAATATTCTATAATATTAACATTTAATATTACGTTATCAATGTTTTTCATTATATTTGTCAATTTTGCATATTTATAAAACTATATTCACACACACACACACACACACCCAAACTAACTCTCTCTCTCTCTCTATATATATATATACATATATTGGACTGGATGTTTTCAAACTTCTTCAAGAATTCCGGATTTTTGGATTTTTTGCCCTGAACAGATCTGGATTTGGTAATGTTAGGTTGTGGAGCTAAAAGCTTCACCACGATGCGAACAGGAGAAGTCACGGAGCTTGCGAAGGTTGCAGAGAGTTGCAGAATCAGTTGCAGGGAAACCGATGTCGGTCTGATCAGCCGACATCGGTCAGATAGCAGCGAAGAACCAACCGGCGTCGGTTACCAGTCGGCCAACATCGGTCATGGAGGAGCCGACGTCGGCAGCCTGTGCGAGAATAGACAGTTTGCATGTTGATTCCAGAGAGTCTATTTTGAGACTGTTAGTTTGCATGTTGAAGGCTAGTCTTAGTCTTGAGTTGCGTGTCTAATTATTGTAATTAGGTTAGTCTAATTATTGTAAGCATGAGATCTATATATGGACTCATGGGCTGTATTGTAAACTTGTAGCTAGAGAGTAAGAGAGCAATAAGTTCCTTCTGAGAGAAGAGAGCAATGGTGCGTTCCTCCTAGTGCCACAGTACCAAGGTGGGTACTGGTTTGGAGAATCAGCAGGGTTCTTCATATTTGTATGATCTTAGTCAGCAGGTTAGCATGGCTTCTTTTGGAGATCTACAATGGTGAGTAAGGTGTAGTGATTTGCAGGTAGCAGCAGAGAGCAGGAGATCTACTTGGAGTACGGTTGTGTACTTGACGTACTGGCAGCGTGTTACTGACTAGTTGGAGAGGTGAACATCAATTCTGTATTCGAGTTGATTGTTGTGACCAAGAGAGAGGGAAGAAGGTCTTGAGGTGTGGCAAACCTTTGAGGTGGAAGAAGTGGCATCTTCTTTATTGTATATTCTTCTGAGTGATTATTAATACAATTGTGTATTGTCTCTCAATTCTTGTGTTGTTTCATATTTCTAGTTACTTATTGATTCTGGTTAAATTCCGTGTTTAGTTGCTAATACAAGAAGTAATCATATGTGCTCTATTGGTAGAGCAAGATCCTGACTAAGTAGGCATCGGAGCATGTTTATTGTTCTAGGTTCCTGACAGGTAACTATGATGATTAGTAAAAGGAATTCATGACAAGTCATTCAATATTCTGGAAAGATCTTGTAGAGGGCTTTGAGGTTGAATTCTAACTTATGAGAAGCGATAAGGAAATATTGGTTGAGAAATACAATCTGAGATGGGAGGAGGAAGAACCAGTCCTTTTATACAAGACAATGTTAACAACCTATGAATTGGAGTAGGATACATTAGCAAACTATGGCTTAGAGAATGCAGCATGCTGTTAATCTGTGAAATCCGCTCTATTAGTAATATATGCAGGCGTGCTATTTTATTCAAACAATTTTAATCCCTTGTTAGCATTTGATCATGCTCTTGCAACATTGAATACCATTTTATGATTAATCCCCTGTTAGCATTTGATCATGCCCTTGCAACATTGAATATCATTTTATAAGGCACAAGAAATATGAAAATGGCTTTTTTGTACTTTAAAGGTGTATGATGCTAACATTTTACTACTTGTAACTCTTCTAGAAACTCAAACTCCTGATTAGATATTTAAACACTTTTTGTCTACCGAGTTGAAAGGAATTTCCAAAACATGATAAGTTCCTACAATAATGTAATTTTAGACCAAAGGAAATTAAATAAGCTTTGTCATATTTATACCTCTCCTCACTAACCTTGTTGAAGAGAATGTTTTTAATTGACTGTACAATTTGGGTTGGGGTAGGACATTATTATCGAATGTAAAAAGTAATCTAGTAACTAACCTATTGTTTTTTGCATAGTTGAGTTTTATTATAATTTGTTCTTTTTCTATAGTTTTGCAACCTTGAATACCGCATCTAATCATAATCGTGGATTGTTAAAGGGAATCCTAGCATTGGAGACTGGACATGGAAAAATTCGTATAAAGGTAAGCACAACCTCTTTTCCCTGGACATCCATATGTTGTCTTGCACCAATTGAAACATAAGTGGACTATGAATTATTTTATGAAATTTGATGTTTCAAGAGGTTGCGTGGATTCTTATTTGTACATATGTACGACTGATGTGCTCCTTGATGTAACCAAACTCTATATATCCCCCAAAAATCATTTTTTGTTAGATTTGCATTATGAATTATACTTATTACAAAAATCATGTTCACCGCAATCCTCAATGGGTTTGCCACCCTAGATAGGATAAATTATGAACATAAGGCAATATTGATAAGAATTGGTTTTTTTTTTGGGAATGGTAAATTTGATATTTAACTTTTCATATTATGGTTTAGTAGCGTAAAGTGGTCTCTAGCATAGGTTTATGGTTTCTAATGAGAGTCAAATCCAATGATTTAAGAATTTGATGATACTGTATGCAACCTTTTCTAAGATGTTAATACAAATCCTTTTTGATAGTGACAAAAATAAAATACATTCACTAAGTGCTACCTAAATAAAGGTTGTGCATCATCGATTTTCTACTTGATTAGTAATCATCTTATAAAGGCATATGATTATCAAGGTTGTCATTGATTCTATTGCCTCAATCTAGAGGTTTACGTAACCTTTAGTTCTCAAAACATTATCCATTATAATTTTCCAAGACATGCATTTTTGCAATTTGTTACTTGGTTGGAAAGACATTGCTATCGTGCCTGAGTATTTATGTTCAAATCTTACTAGATCGAGCATATTATCGGAGGATATTTTCCATTTGTTTCCACCATTGTTTTCTTATCAGCACGTTAACGTTTTTTTACTGTTAATGTAGTTGCTGCCTGACTGTGCCCCGCGGTCTGTAGCATATATGGTTGAGTTACTAGGATTACGCCATTGTGCGGGTTGCGAGTTTTATCGTGCAGAGAAACGAGGAAACATTTGGGATATTAATGGAAATCACATTTCTAAGGTACCTTTTCCATAGAAGTTAAGTTTTTTATACACTAGATTACTCTATTTTTTGGCTTTAGGCATTGACAACTCACTTGAAATGTGAAATAATTTGAATATCTTGCTTCCTATAGTTTATTGAATTTTCTTTGTTTGGATGCTTGTGCTAATTCTTCAAGTGTTTAAAGTTTTAGAGATGAAGCGTATAAATGTGTTTACCTATTATTTTCTTTGAAACTGAAAGAAAGAGTATTCAAAGTATCAAATAATCATGTCCATCCAAAGTGGATAATATGTCAGAAGTGCAGATATATGTTGCTGACATCATAGATCTTTGTTTTGTAAAATTGTTTGAAACTCATTTGAAAAATAAACTTTTTTTATTTGGGTTTTTTGTTAAAAGACATTCTTCTGCTCTTAAAGATAGGAAAAACAAGTAAAAGTGAGAAATAAATTCCATGAAATTGAAATCTATTATGGTTGTTATTATATTATTTTTTCTCATAACAGGATATGAAAGGCATTCCTAAAAACAATATAGAAAGTCATGAAATCAAAATAAAGAGAGATTTCATAGTTCGTGAAATGTTATTACCTGAAATCTAGGTTAATTTTTTTATACATCAAAATCTTTGGAGTTTTTGAAGGTGGTTGCATGTTATCATGACAAGTATGTTATGTGCAAGGAATACATGTTAAGAAAATCTCTGAGAAAACAATCAGAAAGAAAGTCTGTTCACGAGCTGAACTGTCTCCTCAAAACACAAGTGCATTCCTCTCCAAATACTAAGAAAGAAACTCTTCAATGCTTAAACAAAGTGCATGAAAATGTAAATTTTCCTTCCTGATAAAATCTGCCTGCCTGAGCTCAGAACAGATTTAAATGTTTTGAAAGATTTTCCTTAGGAAGCAGTATGATGTTATGATTCAGGCTGTCGAAAGTTTTAATGAAAACAATATTTATTCTTGACAAGAACAGTCCTGTGTATGTATAATGTCTCTGCACAATGTTCACATGGACGTGTCCCCTGCCTTCTAGGGCCACCCTGCATGTTTTGGGGATATGGGAACGTGGAGGGGATCCTCTCCCCGCCCCAGCATCTCCTTTTTTTCTGCATTTGTTTCTCATGTCCACAAGACATTTCAGAATTTTATTGGTGCTTGGCCATGTTTCCTTTTTTAGGGAGGGTACTTGGGGACATTCTGATTCCATTGGGACATCAAGGGATATCCCCAGTCTGCCAGGGACGTCCCGAATATCCACAGTTGTCAAAAGAATGGGAAAAAAAAAAAAAATGGAGACATTTTCAGACGGTTGTTTTCATGACCATTGATGATATAACAATCGGATATTCATAGTTACAATTTCACATTTGTACTTCAGTGTTTCATTCAATTTCTATTTCAAATTGCAATGGTCAATGCTTAATGTTCATTATCATAGATGTTATTGTTATTTGAATTTCAGCTTTTTAGAATTTTTAATGATGTTTAACAGTTTAATTATACAATCGAAAAGCTCTAAATAATTTTTTTTATATTTTACTTTCTAAGGTACCTTTTCCATAGAATTTGTCAAGTTTTTTAAATACTGGGTTACTCTATTTATAATTTTATTGGCTTTAGGCATTGACAACTTACTTGAAATATGAAATAATTTGAATATCTCGCTCCCTAGCTTTTACTGAATTTTCTTTGTTTGAATGCTTGTGTTAATTCTTCAAGTGTTTAAGGTTTTGGAGATAAGTGTAGAAATGTGTTTGCCTATTATTTTATTTGAAAGAAAGAGTATTCAAAGTATAAAATAATCATGTCCATCCAAAGTGGATAATAGGTCATAAGTGTAGATATATATTGCTGACATCATAGATCTTTGTTTTGTAAAATTGTTTGAAATTCATATGAAAAATAAACTTTTTTTAATTGGTTTTTTTGTTAAAAGACATTCTTCTGCTCTTAAGAGTAGGAAAAACAAGTAAAAATTATAGGCTTGCGAGGGGTGATTTGTGCAGCAAAAATAGAGGTAGATATTAGGTTTTCAAAATGTACCCCTTGCCCTGTACCCCTTGGCTTGGCTCAGTGGACTGAGGACTGGTCCAACTAAAAAATGAATAGGTCATTGGGATGCTTACTAGATTTTGCAAATAGTCAGTAATAGAAGCATATGCAACCCCATCATTCATAGCATTCACAGTCTAGGCATTTCTATTTGTGTAGATGGCCTAGGAGGGGTGATTTGTGCAGCAAAAATAGAGGTAGATACCAGGGTTTCAAAATGTACCCCTTGGCTGGGCTCAGGGGATTGAGGACTGGTCCTACTAGAAAATGAATAGGTCACTGGGATGCTTAATAGATTTTGCAAATAGTCAGTAATAGAAGCATATGCAACCCCAACATTCATAACAGTAGTGGCCATAGGGTCCACAGCAGTAGGCTGGGCTGTGGAGGGCAAAATTGGTAATGCAGCAACAGCAATTGTTATTGCAAAAATTGAGGAAGTTGCCACAAAACTTACAACCAAAAGAGGAATAGCTGGAGTATTGGCTATTGTGGTTGATATTGCTGTGATCTGAGGTGGAGGGCTTGGAGAGGTAGTTGGGGATGGCCCCTGTACTGTAGATTGTAGTTGTGACTCTGCCTCTCCCATTGCATCTCCTTCTCTATCTGACAATAGCTCAGTAGCTATCAATCTATCATCCTTTTGGTTGACCTCTTCAGATCCTTCTATCAACTCTGTTCGCCCTGATGGGGCACTTTCCTCAGACAACCATTTATCCTCTGGGTCTAATTCTGTGGTCTCACTGATTGACCATGACTCTTCAATTTCTGTCTCAGAGACCCAGTCTTCTTCATTGGCCCTTCTTTTCTCTTCCTCTTCATTGTCATAGACCATGACAGGGTCTGATCCTCGTGTGCCTCTTCTTCTATCCTCCCTCTGTTTAGGGACTTCTGCTGGTTCTTCCTTCACTTCCACCTTTTACACCAGCCGGTCTAAGAATTTATGTTTCCTATTATATCATTTTTTCTCATAACAGGATAGGAAAGGCATTCCTAAATCAATATAGAAAGTCATGAAATCAAAATAAAGAAAGATTTCATATTTCATGATAATGTTATTACCTGAAATCTAGGTTGATTTTTTATACTTCGAAATCTTTGGAGTGATTGAAGATGGTTGCATGTTATCATGACAAGTATGTTATGTGCAAGGAATACATGTTAAAAAAATCTCTGAGAAAACAATCAGAAAGAAAGTCTGTTCATGAGCTGGAATGTCTCCTCAAAACACAGTGGCATTCCTCTCGAAATACTAAGAAAGAAACTCATCAACGCTTGAACAAAGTGCATGAAAATGTAAATTTTCCTTCCTGAAAAAATCTGCCTGCCTGAGCTCTGAACAGATTTAAATGTTTTGCATGATTTTTGTTAGGAAGCAGTATGATGTTACGATTCAGGCTGCATAAAGTTTTCATGAAAACAATATTTATTCTTGTCAAGAACAGTCCTGTGCATATATAATGTCTTGGCACAATTTTCCACGGGAATGTGCCCCCTGCCTTCTAGGGCCGCTCTGGATGTTTTGGGGATATGGGAACATGTCGTATCCCCTCCCTGTCCTGTCTATTTTTTTTCTGCTTTTGTTTCTTATGTCCACAAGATGTTTCACAATTTTATTGGCATCTTGGTCACGTTTTCTTTGTTAGGGCGGGTACTCGAGGACATTCTGATTCCCCTGGGACATTGAGGGAATTAGGTTTGCAATTATGTATGAAATTATTTTAAATAGCACATTGCATAGGGAGATATGCCAAACAAAATCAAGCATATCTGAAACTATTTTTTTGGAGTGGAGAACCAAATTGGTTGTGATTTAAATTGATGTAGAACTTTTCTTGCTTTTTGTTATTCCTCCATTGCTGCCAGAATTTGTACAAATATTGTGCCAGAAAACCATCTGGTCCTGGCGCCTTGCCTTTTTCCAAAGAGAAAATTACTTCATGTAATCCTCATCAGTTAGTCACTTTAAAAGTTGTGTTTTGGTCTTCCAGTATCAGCTGTGGTATGTGAGGTAGCAAAATCTACCGTGCTCTTGCACTATTCCGATCGAGCTGCAAGAAGAGATCCTTGAAGAATCAAGTTGCTATTGGCTAAGTATCATTAAAATAATCCACAATCGCACCCTCTTGACTCTTTAAGGTGACTGATATTGTTTATATGTCTTCCTTTTAAGGACTTATTTGTTAAATTCTGTATTGTGCTGTCTCCTTATGCTAGCAATATATCTTGTCTCAACTAAAGAGAAAACATATTTATGGTATTGCACATAAGCAGCAGTAGATGGATTTCCCAAGCTTGATTCAGATGTTGCATAAGAAAAAAAAAAAAATTTCGTATGGGGATACACAGTGTAATAACCCAAAAGGGGATATTTGGATATAAAATTGTTTATGCCTTAAATCCACAATAAAATGAAATCTGAAATAAACAAATTCAGCCAACCCTAGCTCCCAAATATTTATCCAATAATAAATTTGCCTTTCAAACCCTAGGCATCACACTTCAAGGGTGTTGTAATCAATTTTCAGCAACTAATTGATTTACAATTCATCAGAAATTATGTCAAAATAAGTACCAAGCTGAAATTTTGAACATGTACATTTTTTCTTTATTTTTTTGAAGCCCAACGGCCACTTGCAAATAACCTTTAAATTCTTATTTTTCTTCCACACACTTGCTTTTTGACTGATTTTTCACTTCAAACCCTTGTCATAAATACTCACAATAATTAAAAAATTGAGGAAAATTACAACGAACTTATTGAGCCAAGAAATGACCTTTGCAAACCCTCAAGATGAATCGCCCAACTTGCCAAAGTAAAGAAAAAATACCAAAAAATTATTAGAAGATTTTGCATTAATTTGAAGTCTCAAACATCTGCGAATCATCTCAAAACCCCAACGCTAAGTAGGCAGAAAATTAGCAATAAATTTCAGAATGTTTATTTGGCCTTTTTGATCCCAAAATCACTTGCAAATCACCTCCAATACAAGTCGCCACACTTGGACTAATTAGCAGAAAATTACCAAAGTATGTCACATTAAAAAATAAGCTAAAAACCCTACACTAGACCTCCACAAGCAAATCGCTAGTCTTCTAAGGCATCAACAAATAATTTCTTATGCAAGGTGGCGTCAAAAGACACAGTTAGAGATAGATCACAAGAGCAATTTCTATTAGGCATACATCCCAATAGTTCCCTTCATGCATGAAGAACAATAACTTGAATTCACACATGCGCAAGAAGAGTCCTCCAACTAGCCAATATACTTTTCCAAGTGGGGCAAATCACTTGGGGAGAGTAAAGCTTCATTAAACCCAACCTTTTGCCGACTTTCCTTTTAATTCTTCTTTCAGAAATTATGCCAAAATAAGTACCAAGCTGAAATTATGAACATGTACATTTTTTCCTTATTTTTGTGAAGCCCAACGGCCACTTGCAAATAACCCTTAAATTATGATTTTTCTTCCATACTTACACTTGCTTTTTGACTGATTTTCACTTCAAACCCTTGTCATAAATACTCACAATAATTAAAAAATTATGAAAAAAATGACAGCGAACTTATTGAGCCAAGAAATGACCTTTGCAAACCCTCAAGATGAATCGCCCAACTTGCCAAAGTCAAGGAAAAATACCAAAAAATTATTAGAAGGTTTTGCATTAATTTGAAGTCTCAAACATCTCCGAATCATCTCAAAACCCCAACGCTAAGTAGGCAAAAAATTAGCAATAAATTTCAGAATGTTTGTTTGGCCTTTTTGACCCCAAAATCACTTGCAAATCACCTCCAATACAAGTCGCCACACCTGGAATAATTAGCATAAAATTACCAAAGCATGTCACATTAAAAAATAAGCTAAAAACCCTACACTAGACCTCCACAAGCAAATTGCTAGTCTTCAAGGGCATCAACAAATAATTTCCTATGCAAGGTGGCGTCAAAAGACACCGTTATAGATAGATCACAAGAGCAATTACTTTTAGGCATACATCCCAATAGTTCCTTTCATGCATGAAGAACAATAACTTGAATTCGTACATGCGCAAGAAGAGTCCTCAAACTACCCAATATACTTTTCCAAGTGGGGCAAATCACTTGGGGAGAGTAAAGCTTCATTAAACCCAACATTTTTCCGACTTTCTTTTTAATTCTTCTTTCTCTTTTGATCACTTGAAGCTGATTAATCAAATCTTCAACATATTCTATGAATTAAATAATTAATTGCCTTAAAACATCAAATGATAAAAATCACTATTCGAGCAAATAATTAAATATTTAATAAAATACAATCCCCAAAACGAACCCTTTAGTCTATGGGGAAATAGACTAAAGGTCTTCAAACCTCCTCATGTGTGATGTGAAAATGAGGACATTACACACTAGGATCTAGATACAATATGTATCAAGAGAAGTATCCTTTTTCAAGGGGAAGAAATGCAGAGGTGCTTGTAAAACTACTGGTATATATGAGCATAACTAATGAGCAAAAATAGACAACTACAAAATGATAAAAGGAAAATGGAGGGAATATGTTTCTCCGAGTTCCTGGGATGGGGTGACCAGGGGAAGTGGGAACATGTTTTTGGGACAAAAAAAAATGTCTGGATTTTGAAAATGGCTGGGGGACGACGGGGATTTTGAAAATGGCTGGGGGACAACTACTGTATATATAAGGAAAATATAAAAAAACATTATTTAGAGCTTTTTGATTGTATAATTGAACTGTTAAACATCATTAAAAATTCTAAAGAGCTGAAATTCAAATAACAATAGCATCTATGATAATGAACATTAAGAATTGACCATTGAAATTCGAAATAGAAAATTGAAAGAAACACTGAAATACAAATGCGAAATTATAAATATGAATATCTGATTGTTATATCATCAATGGTCATGAAAACAGCTGTTTGAAAATGTCTCCATTTTTTAATTTTTTTTTCCCGTTCTTTTGACAACTGTGGATATTGGGGACATCCCCAGCAGATCATATAACCTTCCCTTATTGTTTGTCATAGGAAGACAAGTTGTTGACATGGTAGTAGTGGCACAAGAAATGCTGCATTCTTTAGTAGGAATTCTGGCAGCAATGGAGGAATAACAAAAAGCAAGAAAAGTTCTACATTAATTCAAATCAACCAATCTGGTTCTCCTCTCCAAAAAATTAGATTTACATATGCTTGATTTTGTTTGGCATAACTCCCTATGCAATGTGCTATTTAAAATAAATTCATAAGTAATTCTAAACCTAATCCAACCAGTGCTGCAAGAGATCATATACCCTTCACAGATTGTTTGTTATAGGAAGACAATTTGTTGACAGGGTAGTAGTGGCACAAGAAATGCTGCATTCTTTAAGAACACATGGTCATCTAGGATCGCTCATCAACAGAGCAATTAGTTGCTATTCCTAGGAATAATTTAAAAAAATGGTTTCCACAAAAGCATCATCCAATGGATTAACATATTGTATCTTAACACCAGCCTTTTCAGTGCTAATCAATGGAGTCATAGGGCCACTTTTTCATTCCACAAGAGGACTAAGGTAAGTTTCCAGCTATCTTATCTATTCATAATTACGCCGGAAGATTGTGTAGAACTCTGCCGAAAGCGGAGGAGGGCAATAAAATTCGTGATTCAGCTGCAACAAAACATGGCAGGAGTTTCACCAACCTTTAGTTTGTTGATGACATGCCCAGTTAAGAGAATTTCACTGACTCCAATGTCAGTCCTAGCAAAGCATCATATAGGGGATGCCACACGAAACCAATATCGGAGCACTCCTAGCGTCAACCCTGCACGTGACACCAGTGGCCAACTATAACTCTTGGAAGTCTTAATGGTGGAATGCAAATCGTCTCCCTTCTTTGTAGCAGTTTTCCATCCTTTTTTTTTAATGTAAAGACTTGCTAATATGTATCTCATTCTTCCATGAGGGCGAAGCCTCCTCATCAATTATATCATTCGCACAGATTCATACAAAATTAGTCAGGCAATACAATTATGTCATAACAGATTTATAATTTTGTCTAATTGGATGAATGGTGTTGGTATATGTTTCTGAATTCATTTTGGTCTCTTTCATTTTTATAATATATCTTGATTGCTACTTACAAGCAATGGTATAAACAGTTCCTGAATATAATACATTGGATTCCCATAGTTTAGTGTGACATTCTATGGATTACTCCTGGGATCCAGATAAATTAGCCACAGGAAGGAAAGCAAGTTGTCATGTGTCTACTAAATTGACCTAAGAGCCAACCAATATGGTATAGGGTGAGTATAACCTCAGTCAAACACTTGAAAATTAAACAATGGCAAGAAAAAGAGACAAGAAAAATCTAGTCAAAACAGACAAAAAGAAGGATGATCGGCAAGAAATGGTACAAAGGAATGGTTTTGCAAAAGTGTTATTAATTTGAAAAAGAAGGAAAATAATGTACTTAAATGAAATAAATACAATGAAAGACAACCATATAGAGCAGTCACACATGTAATAATGTTTTAACAAATTTAAGAAAGGCTATGGACAATGTCTAATATATAAGTACAAGCATTTAAGAAGGCAACGAGTTAACCTGATTTTGGTGATTCTTCACCATGGGAGTTGTGGGCTTGACAATGTCTTTGGGCTTATGAATCTTAGTGTAGCTAGGTGGCACCCTAGGAAAGCGCAAAACTGAATTTTAGAGGGGATTACTCCAAAAACATGCTCTTCAACACCTTGAGGGATGTGGGCAGCAAGGAGGTTGAAATATGTATGCAATTATGTTGGAGGAAACACCTTGTCCTTACCATTTCTCCTATGAAGCATTTCTGGTGGAGAAATAAATCTTGATCCTTGGGGGAATCGTTTCCGGAACTTTGAGTTTTTGAAAATGGCTCATAAACAACACTTTCATTTCAAAAAACCATTTTTGGGAAGAACTTGACATTTATAGGTCTTTAATGAAAGGATCCGGGATGGCCGTGTCCCTTGGAAAAAGAAAAAAATAACCTTGAGCTAAACTAACCCCACCCCTTACTCTAAGCTATTAGCCCTAAGCAAAGAAGGTAGAGGAACTGGTGTATGAACATTTCAATTTGCACCCCCTGTCATACAAGAGTGAAGGCTACAAGCAATGATTGACCAAGCTTTAGGATGTTCGGCTAGAGCAACCTAACTTGGATGCTTCCACAATCGCCCTTGGCAATCTTTCATTACTTGACCACAGAATATGGAACTTCTACATGAGTTGGAGAATGGAGCTGGTGGAAGTGGCACTCCTACTCTTGCATCTTATTGTAATGATTAGGGGGATGATGCTGGTGCTCTTGGAAGACATATATGATAATAGGATAAGTTGTTTTGGTCCCTATGATGTTTTTTGAACTATGTTGAGGGAAACCCACCCTTGCCATTTTTGCCTGGAATCGTATCAGGTATGAAATGCTTGGACACATGCTAAAAACGTATGGAAATGATACTACCGTTTCCATACATTTCGGTATGTGCTTGGGCGTTTTCGGAGGCACAAGTCTTTAAAAAAGTAAAAAAAAGGTAAAACACTAAAACAAAAACCCTAAACTTCTAAAACACTCTATGTTAAACTTATATAAACAAACTACATGCAATGTTAAAACACACATTTCAATCAAGTGGAACTAGGGCAGCATTCAAAAGACATGTTCCTGATCTATCTGTAACTAGTGTGGTCGGCAATGAAATGGAAATGCTTGTAGCTTCCAAAGATAGCTGGTGAGAAATTGAGGCTCTTTTTGACGAGTATAACATGACTCCAGTCAAGTGGTGGTATATACATGGCCATGATGCCAAGTACCTAAGACCTATTGCCATCAAAATTATCTCACATGTACACAATTAAATAAAAAATTTTATGTTATTAATTAAATAATAAAATTTAATAATTCTATGATATTTCTCTATTAAGGTATTAACATATATAACTGTACATTGTTATAAATTTGAAATTTCGAATAAACCTTTTTTTTGTAATAGGGTGCTAGTAATTCTTCAATAGAGCGGACTGAAGTACATATGCCTTATTCACTCAGCGAAACGAAACAAGGTGGCATCCAAGAACGCTGAGGATTTGGTATTTGTGCATTCCAATTTGCGCCTCTTGCTACACAAGACTGAGGACTATACTAAAGGGCCCAACAAACTTTGTGATATTCATCAAAGATTATTGACTTGGATGCTTCTGCAGTTACACTTAGGCAACTTTCATTACTTGGTGTCGATGATGACAATTAAGGGAGTTCTACACAAAGGGTGGAGAGTGGCATTCATGATTTTGAGGAGAATCTAGATGATTTATTCTATAGATTATAATTATTTGCATTTACATTTTGTCTTTGAAGTTTAAACCTGGTCTATAACACATGATATGTCACATGATTCATGACCATGTGAAATTTTAAGCATGTTGAATGTTTTGAACTTACATGAATACTATATTTTTTAAGTGTTTTTTTTAGGACTAAAGATGAGTATTATGCATTTTTTATATATATATTTATAATATATACTACAAACATTTGCTACCCAAGGGTTTTTGAAAATCCTTGCTTTCCCATTTTTGACCTGCTTCTGTTTTCATTTTCATTCCTGGCAATGTAGATGAACTTGTAAATCACAATTTATAAACTATGGATATTATGTGTATTTTTGTTTGTGTGTGGACCTTTTTATGGATTAAACATGGATATTATGAGCATTTTTGTTTATAATTATTTATATTTATATTTTTAAACTATTTTTTTGTACGAATGTTTCACACTGTTTCGCTTCCATTTTTCTTGGAAAGTTGGAATTTTCTATACTCGTACTTGTTTCCATTGCCTAGTAACTTAGGTATTTAGTGATAGGGAAGAAGGGGGGATTCTTTTTCACTTCCATTGGTACTTGGAAAATTGGAAATTTTCATATTCGTACTTGTTTCCATTCCATGGTAACTTAGGTATTTAGTAATAGGGAAGAAGGGAGAAATTCTCCAATTCTTATTGTTAGAAGAGGAGGCTAGAAGAAAGGCTAAAATTTGATTAGGAGGTTTTCTAAATGGGAGATTCGAATTTGAGGGATCAGAGGAAAAATGAAGGGAATTGTATGTTTTAAAAATCTAATTATCCCGTTAAATAGTCACATACTCACTTGGGTCGACCTCGGGGTAAATTTATAGAAATTATGTTTGATAGATGGGTCCATACTGACTTATTGAGATGATCTCGAGGCCTAAACCTTCAAATGGCCATATTTTGGTCATTTAGAATCAAAGTTGGGCGATGTTTTTGTTAATTGATGCAAAATTGCATAGGGAATCTGATGGTACAATTCGATTTCGAAAAGTCTGATTTAAAGAATGGGAAAATGATAGTTGACCTTGAAATGGGAATTGAAATATGCGGCAAAAGTGGGAAAAAATGTGCAAAAATGGAAGGGAAGTACGTGAAAGTCTTAGTTAAGGCCTAGGAGGCAAGGCAAAGAAAATTGGGGCATAATGAGGCTAAGACTAAGGCAAATCTACAAGTAATAGTTAAGAAGTGACGAATAGCGATAGGGGACAATGACATGCAACAGTGGATAAAGGAAAAGGCAAAGGCTGTATAATGGGAGCATGGTGGAAGGGATCTAGGAGCTTATGACCAAGTGAAGAATTGCACCAAAATCCATGTCTGTATCCACCTCATGTTGAGAAGTGTTGTCATTGATGTCAAGGTGCATCTGGTGAAGATGCATGGTGAGTGGTCGTTGAGGTATGAGATTGTGTGCTTGATGTGACAAAGAAGCCATGTGACAAGAGAGAATTTTAAGGTAACCTAATGTCTCTTTGTTGAGAGAGAATTTGAAGGCAACCTAATGATTCTTTTGTTGGTTGATGTCAAGGATCAGGTTAAGTGAGCATTAAGCATATTTGAGTACTAGTTCTTGAGGTAAGTACAAAAAAACCTAGTCTAGACCCTGTGAGAAGCTGTGCATAGTGAAGTTTGGTGAAGTAAACACAAGATTGTGAGGTTGTTTGGCATTGTGTGATCATGCAAGAGAAGTGTAGATACTTTCAGAAGTGTTTCAAGGTCAGTTGTCAAGTTTCAAGTGCTTAAGAAGCTTAGTCTTGGCACTAGTCATAGCAAGAAGAGACCTTATGAGAAGGTATGAGTATGATGGCTTGGTGAGATGAGTGCACACAGACATGAATGGATGTATAAGGTTGCTTGAGCATGCATATGAAGTATTGGAGCACTCATGAGAGCCTTAGGGTGAGCCTACAGGGGTAGGACCTTCAGACCAAGTCTACATTTAGACCACTGCCAGACCCTACTTGGCCTAATGAGGCATCATAATCTGTTGTCAAGACATATGAAGGATGTTTGGCACTGTTTAAGCATGAGAAAGGTTGCTTGAGTATGTGAGTGAGATGGAGAACACACGAAAAGAGGCATGAAGGTCAGTTTTAAGGCCTAATGTGATTTGCAAGTCAAGGTCTAGAGAGCAAAGAGAGTAAGTGTGGCCTAATAAGGGTTCAAGATCAGTTTTCAAGATAAGTTTGCATATTTTAGCATGGACAGAGGTATGATATGTTGTTTCAAGCATGTTCACAAAGTTTGAGGTCATGGGTTGCAAGAAAAGGCATGACAAGTGGTTTTGAGGTCTCTCGAGTACACAAAATGAAGGCATGCAAACCCAAGAAGGACTTTCAAGTGTTCATTGGCACATGTAACCTTTGCATGGGAACCTGAGCTGTTAAGGAGAGATGGGAAAGGATCCTAGCTAAGAACTATAGGATTGGTTTTGGCTTTAAGAGGCGATCCTTTATAAACAATTGTTAACACCAAAACTAATTATGTTAAACATCTCTAAAGCCCTAACAAGGACCTGATATGAAAGATCTTGTTCAAAACAACGCAAAATGGTCTCAAATGACTAGACAAACTATTGGAGGTTGTAGTCAACTCTCCCAATCACCTCTAGGTGTGATTGAGTTGTCAGGGGTCTGAGTAGACCCTACAGGAAAGTGTACATTTCTTGGAGATTTGCTGTAGCAGTTAGAGTTGATCAGGTCAGTTTGCAAATTAATGGAGAATGAAGCTTGAGACTCATGTTTCATGTCCATGAAGGTTTTTGGACAAAATCTAGCCCTCAAGTGTGCTAAATCGGTCATCCAAGTTAGCCAGTCACTAACAAGGCTAACGGTGAAAACAATTAGAAAGTCAAGGAGCAGTGAGAAGATGATTAGGAATGTGTTATCATGAAATAGTGATGAAACCAAGTGCATGAAGATGTTGTTCAGGACTTGTAAGACATGCTCATGTTTGGTAGAAGTTTTGGAGGTCAGTGGTTATAGTGAAAAAGTTGCTCACAAGTTGACCTGTTTGGTTCATATGGGACAGTGAGATATAAGGTTATGAGATTGGTTTGCAAGACCAATATTGCCATTTGACCATGTTATCTTTCTATCTGAGAATGGTCTAATGATCTCATAGGATCATTTACTTGCATAAGAAGTCTTTGAAAGTGGTCATACAGGTGTTGACGGTCATTGTCACCATGACTGTGCTTTAAGGTAAATTGACAGTTCTGAGTAAGAAAGTTGCAGTGATGAGTTTGAGGCTCTATGCCTTGAGTTGAAGTATATAATGCACATGTTGTTTGAGACATGTATGTCTTATCCATGCTTTGTAGAAGGTTTGATAATCAATGAAAGTGGTTGAAATTTTAAAGCCAAAATGACTTGTTTGGTTTTGGGTTGATTGTTTGTAGTGAGATCAAAAGATTGGTCTGAAAGACCAATATTTGACTTTAGACCGTGTGATTTTTGTATTTGAGAGTGGTATAGAGATGTCAAAGGATCTTTTGAAAGTATCAGTGGTTATGGGATGTTGAAGATCAAGTTGTTCATGACTGGGTTTTGGAGTGCTCTGGCAGTTCTAAGTGGGCTATTTGCAGAAAAGTGTTGAGTCCTTTTGCCCTAAGTTGAGAAGTCTAAAGCACATGGTGATGTTGTTAAGGTCATGGAGTTTCTGTCCATGCGATTTATTGTCATGGTTGTTGAGAAGTCTAAAGCACATGGTGATGTTGTTAAGGTCATGGAGTTTCTGTCCATGCGATTTATTGTCATGGTTATGTGTCTAAATTGTGTACATGCTTCAGTTTTGTTTAACAAACTTTCTGTAGGTTTACAGGCCTAATTGTGAACAGTACTAATGGTGTGCTTCAAGTGGTGGTTGGAGCTAAAAAGTGTCATGGACCTAAGATAAGCTTAGTGGGAGTTTATTTGAGTGGTATATGAAGTGTTCCTACCGTATATGTGGTTTGAAAGTGCTCCAAGAAGATCAAATGGTAATGTGTACTAATGAAGGCCTAAAAAAGGTTTGGTCTTTTGAGTTGAGGACGACCTATTGTAATGATTGATTCATGTGTGAAATGTGTTATAAGACTTATTCTAAGGATAATCCAAGTGTGCAAGTTTATATGGCCGACCAAGAGGGATATGAGCAAGAGGCTTCTATATATACAAGGCGATTTTAGACTTATTTGTGAATGAATGAGTATATGTGAATGAGATAGCACATTGTGAGCAGAAGGAGGTCTTGTAGACCATCAGAGGAGTGTAGAGGATCTGTAATGAAGATCTGAAAGCATGTCTGCATATGAGGATCAAGGTCATATGACCTAATCGGTCTTGAAGAGACCTAATTGAACGAAGAGGTCTAGAAGGCAGTTTGAGAGGAATAAGAGTGTGAAGAGTTGAAGAGGTGGTCATCATCAGTTGGTTGAACAACAAGGTGTTCTAAAGGTGATCAAAACAATCAAGTCGCTGATTTGGTGTTGAGTTATCTAGGGGGTTGGTGCCTCCTTGCAAGTTGGTGCTTGCTAAAACCTAGCTAGGTTGGTGCTTAGCTAGTTGGGGTTGGTGCTCCATGTGGCGCTGGTGTTTCACTAAATTATGTTCTTTTGACTTATAGGACTACAGTCCATTTGCAAGGATCAGTGGGTTTTCTTCCCCTTGAGGGTTTCCCACATATATGATGTGTTGTCTTGTGTAATCTTGTTTCATGCTTGTATGGGCGATTGTTTATGCATTGCTTGATCTATATGTTGATGTGATG
This sequence comes from Torreya grandis, assembly GCA_037957365.1. Lineage (NCBI taxonomy): Eukaryota > Viridiplantae > Streptophyta > Pinopsida > Cupressales > Taxaceae > Torreya > Torreya grandis. The sequence goes on along the minus strand of JARHVA010000888.1, from coordinate 3,693,169 downwards.
GTTCATGAATGCTAAGGAGGAATTGAAAGAAAGTTTTAAGTCACTGATTCACCCCCTCCTTTCAATGATTATGCTTCCAACACCTCTGTCTTGCGTAATATCATTATTTAGGGATTAAATGAATGCAAGAGATGGAACCTTTTGATGCAAGGACATCCAAAAATTGTATAGATTTTGCACCCATGCTATTCTCAAAATTTTGTCATAAGACTACAATGAAATCTTTGCATCGACAATAGAGATGAAAACAATCAGGGTCATTCATTTTTTAGCAGCTCAGTTTTGTTGGGGCATTCCTCAAATGGATTTAAAGATGGTTTTTCCAAATGGCGACTTATAGGAAGATTATATGGAGCAACCTGAAGGTTTTGAGGTACTAGGTAAAGAGCATTTGGTTTGCAAATCAGTGAAAGCATTGTTTGTACTAAAGCAGGCAACACGTGCATGTATAGTAAATTTTATATTTATTTTAGATCTAATGGTTTTGCTAGGAGTAGTTCAGATATTTCTATGAAAATAAAGGTTAATGGTCAAATTGTTATTGCAGTTGTATATGTTGATAATCTGATTCTCGTAGGAAGTAGTTATCAACTAGTTGCTGATGAGAAAGGTGGTTTGAACTTTGAATAAAGTCTTTCAATATGATGGACCTTGGCTTGATGCATGTTTGCTTTCATCGAGTTAAGGTAAGGTAATAATGGTATTTTCACAATATAATATGCTGTTGAGTTGCTAAAGAAGTTCAATATGGTTGATTGCAAATCTTGCTAGATTCCTATGGAAGTAGTTGGATTTAAGCCATATGATAAAGATTCTTCAAAGGTGAATGAGACATTATATAGACAGCTAATTGGAATTCTTATTCATCTAACGGATACTAAACCAGACATTTGTTTTCAGTGGGTTTTCTTCCCAACTTTTTGAATGCTTCTTCACAGGCCTACTATGTAAGAACCCAGCTGGTTCTAACTCAAACTGCTGCTAAAAGATAAATTGTTTTCTTGTCTTTTGATTGTTTTATGATTTTTTTTGGTTTATTGTGATCTTATAGACTAGACAGAAGATGCAGAAGGGTTTTTTTTGTTTTCTTGAAATGTGTAGTTTTTGCCAAAGATGGCAAAAGATGTACATGCAACTAAGATCCAATACAAAGGGGAACTGAAAGCAATTAATAAACAACAAAACACCAACTAAGAGATTTAGTCACATACCCATCAGATTTGCATATTATATTCATTGTAGAAACTGGATCTACAAAGCAAATTGCATACAAATGGTAGTATTGGCCTGGGAGAGGCTCTACATGCAACTGAATGTGAAGGATTTGAAGGATATTGCTGATATAATATTGCTGCAAGCTCAGATCTGCAATATAGTCACCCAAGCTCAAATCTGCAATATAGTCACCTAAAACTTGTTCAATAATGCCCAAACGAAGACCTAGAGTAAGCCCTCCACAAAGATGAACTGGGTTGTCGTCCAATCCACCATAATCCTGGAGAGTTTCCATTCTCAAAGGATTGAATGTTGCTGCAATTCTTCCTCAAATTTCAATTCTGCTAAAAGGTTCAATAAAAAATGCCAAAAGAATCACCAAAAAATGAATCCAAATTCACTTTACGAGACTCCCAAGTGGGGCGCCCACTTTTAGGGTTCAAAAGGCATAAAAAATAAGAATCTTTGAAAGATTCTTTTATTCATGAAGACTCTTAAGTTGGGCACCCAAGTTGAAGGTCCAACATCATTATTAAAAGGGACACCTTTTTAACACAACCTTATGTCAACTAGGTGGGGGTCCTTTTAATACTTTATTATTATAAAGTGACATTAAAAATCACCTTATTTTATTTTGTTTATTCCATTTCCGTCCTCTAGCCATCTGGAACTGAAACTAATGCTGCTTATGCCATAAAGGTGAGGTCGCCATGTGGCAGGCTAACTGATAGTCCCCTTCCAAAAAAAAGGGATACCTCCTAAAAAATAGGAACTGTGACCGAATCTCCCAAAATGCTCTCGGGGGTCCCCTGATGCCTCTTGGTCAACTCCCAGTCAAACCCTAAAAAATAGGGACCCTTCCTAAAAAATAGGAAACTGTCGCAAACTGTCTAGAATGGCCGGTAAAGCTTCCTGCCAAGCTCCACCGCCCCTGGATAGGTCCCCTAACCACTTTGCTGACCTACGGGAACCCAAATAATAGGCCAACCACTGCACATCCATGTGTTGCCTAGGAAGGGGACATTACATACTGGAAAGCAGCCACTGGAGCCCTCGTTAGATTGTGGTGTCCGATGGACCTTGAATTGCTGCATAACCTTCATCCTGAGGTAAGGCAAGGTAATAACTGGATCATTCTTTCACAATCTAGTTCGCTGCTGAGTTGCTAAAGAAGTTCAACATGGCTGATTGCAATCCTTGCTAGATTCGTTAGATTTATCAGATGTTAAAGATCCTCCATAGGTGAATGAGACATTATATAGGCAGCTAATGGGAAGTCTTATTCATCTAACAGATATTAAACAAGGCATTTGTTTTCTAGCAAGTTTTGTTTCCAGCTATATGAATGCTTCTTCACAAGTCCATTGGAAAGCAGCCAAGAGAATTATGAAGTATATCAAAGGTACAACTGATTTCAAGTCACTGTTTAAGAAAGGTGAAGAATTCTATCCCGAAGGTTTTGCAGATTCTGATTAAGCAGGTAGTTTGCAACACAGGAAGTCCACCATAGGTTATAGGTGTACCTTTGGTTCTGGGTTATAATCCATTGGTCTGTAAAAAAGCAGACTACATTAAGCCTTCCCTCGAAGGAGGCTGAATTTAAAGTGGCTGTAGAAGTCACTTGAGGGGTAGGCTGGTTTCGAACAATTTTGGAGTTCTAGGTGTCCAACAAAGACAGGCTAGAGTTTTGTGGTGCAACAACCACGATACAATAAATTTGGCCCAAAATCCTGTTTTCCCTGCTAGAACAAAGTATATAGAAGTTCACTACTACTACATTAGAGATCAAGTTCAAAACGAAGAGATTGGTTGGTCTATTGCAAATCAGAAGACCAAATTGCTGACATATCTAATAAGTCCCTTTTTTATGATTTTTTTATAAATTGGTTGGGTTTTATCCATCATAAAGATTAAGTGCGATGGGCGGGCTGTGAGGGGAAGCATGGAGGCAGTGAATGTTTGGATATAATTTTTAATTTGAAATTTATTTGTACTTAAATAAGTCCTCATGACTAATAAATGTCATTAGTCACATGTAATCGTGTCATAAATGAAATTCTAATAAATATGATGTTTGTTAGGACTCAGGGGTATGTTGTCAAATAAATGATTTATTACTAACTTCTCCAAGTCATCTCCATAAACTACTATGCATCAACATCAGCATTGAATTTGAACAACAAAGTATTTTTGTTCTTTTTCAAATCTGTGTATGTCTCTTTGTTGTTGAACAATTAAATTAATCTTTTGATATGTCTATGCTTGTGTAGTGATTTGCAAATGAATATGGGAAGGTTTATTTTATCTTCATACTAATGAAAGTCCTTAAACGGGTATTGTCAAATAGTTTACAAGTCTAATGCTTCCTTTAAAGATGGTCATTTCTTTCCATATAAATTCACGAGAGTGAACTCGAAGTTGGGCAAAAAGAATTCCTTAAAACAAGTCATAGCTGCAACTAGATGTGTCATGTCCCTTTTTTTCAAATATTAAAAAAGAATAAATTAATAGTAATTCTCAAGTGTTTTCAATGGTACTTTTAAGTTACAACTTAAAAGGGAGACATGTAAATGGTGTTATTAATTAAATGGGGCCAAAAAAGGTACATTAATTAAAATTCAAGTGAAAAATAAAAAAATAAAAGTAATTATTAATTACTTTATGGAATAAAGAGGAAATTAGAATAAAAAGTAATTTTAAATTATTTTTAGGCTTTTGTGTGGAAAAATAATTATAAGGATGAAAAAGAAGAAAGGTACATCTATTATTATCATTCAACTTTCAGAATTAATTGGAGAGTTTGAAGCTACCATATTTTTTCACAGAGGACGAAAACACTCAGATTTAAAAGTATGAGGACAAAACCTTTCATACCCATTTGGTAATTCCATCCATGGATTACAATGGTGCTATCAGAGTCATGAAATATCAGTTTTAGAGGTCCATTCAGCTAGGACATCATATTACAGGAGGTATAAAACAAAAGAAAAAAAGAACTTCATAGATCTGAGCAGGGTTTGTAATATCTATGTGGAAAAACTCAGTTTCATACTTTTATTATTTGATTCTGTCAAGCTTTGCATAGGAATTTACTTGGACAACATATGAGCATTTGAATTAATTTATTTGAATAAAACTTCAAGATTGAATTGTATGCAATAAATTAATCATCTATTTTCGGGGTTCATCTTTTATTTGAAAATCTAGTATTTGCTTGAAAGGGATATATATTATTGTGCTTCACCTATTATATTGGGACATGCACAAGTAGGAATTACAATGAAAAGATTTCTTCATGAGGGTTTTGATTATATTAGGACATGCACAAGCAGGAATTGCAAAGAAAAGATTTTTTCATGAGGGTTTTGATTTTTATTACCGGAGTTGAATTTATTTCTTCCAAGGAAAATTTATTTCTTCCAAGGAAAATATGAATTATTTTATAAATGTTTATCGGAAATCCAAAATTATAAATATTTATACAAAAAGGGATATTTCAGTGGTATCAGAGTTGTGATCTTGCCAGCATGTGAATCATGAGGACAATGCAGGAATCCATGTTAGAGATGTTGCAAGCCATGCAAGAATATCAAAAAGATTTAAAGGTATGGATAGAAATAAAGATGGAAAAGTCAAAATATGAGTCTCAAAAATCTACAGAGGAACAAAAGGAATTCAACATGCAAGCCAAAGGTAAGGAGAAAAAATCTATAGAGGAGCAAAAATAATTCAACATGCAAGCCAAAGGTAAGAAGATCTTATCCGAAAAAGACCCAGATAATGTAGTTGAAAATAAACTATCCACATTGCAGTCAAGCGCAGAGAATGTAATAAGGTCCCAAAAAGAGTGTGATGAAGGTTAAGAAGAGCTAAGGAAGCTAAGTTGATAGCCACTCAAGCAAAACAACACTTACAAAAAATTAAGGTAAATAATTCTTTTATTGTAATGGTGGAGCATAAAGAAAAATCAAATTTTCAAGAACTTGGAGAGGATTTTTTGATTAATGCTAAATTTCCAAGTCTTCCATATGGTAAAGTTGATGTAAATTTCTCTAAGACATTGAAAGAAGAAGATAAACTTTTGGTTTATTCTTATGACAACTCAAAATATGAAAGTAATGTTTCAAATCAAGAAGTTTATGAATCGGAGTTCCAGGAAAACCTTGTTAAGAGGCATGCACATGAGAAAAGGGCCTCATCGAATACTAGTGTTAGTTTTCAGCTTGCTGAAATTTTTAGATCAACAACTAATGATAAGTAGTTTGACAATATCTAGGGTCATTGCTCAAGGTATGACAACAATAGTAGTGGCAGAAAATTGATATTTTGGCATGAAATTTGTCATCATGGGAAGTGTGGAGAAATGGTCAAAGTCACCACTCTCAGCATAGAGTACATAAATTTTATCATTCAAGGTTGCCTATGTAAATGGATATGGGATCCGGGTAATATTTTGGAACATCTGATACTGAAGTTTGAGATGGATGCAAAGTTATCCCTGGATTCAATTTCTTCAGCTTGTGATAATATTAGAGTGGTGAAGTGGAAACATGTAGTTTTTCTGAGATTGATTTAGGATCTTGGTATTTGTAAAACAGTTCAGGTATTGCTTGAAAACAAGCAATCTTTGAGAAGGGCGGACTGTCATGTCTTTTTTTTTGAAATATTAAAAAAGAATAAATTAGTAAGAATTCTCTAAGTGTTCCCAGTGGTATTTTTAAATCACAACTTAAAAGAGGGAGCATGTAAAGGGTGTTATTAATTAAATGGGGCAAAAAAGGGTACATTAATTAAAATCCAAGTGGAAAATAGAAAATAGAAGTAATTTATTACTTTATTTTCTAAAGAGAAAATTAGAATAAAAAGTAACTCTAAATTGATTTTAGGGTTTTGTGTGGAAAAGTAATTATAAGGATGAAAAAGAAGAAAGATACATCTATTATTATCAATCAAGTTTTAGAATTTATTGGAGAGCTTGAAGCTACCATACTTTTTCATAGAGGACGAAAATTTTCAGATTTAAACGTACGAAGACGAAACTTTTCATACCCATTTGGTAATTTCATCCATGGATTACAATGGTGCTATTAGATTAAAAAAATATCAGTTTTAGAGGCCCATTCAATTAGGGCATCACATTAAAGGTGGCATAAAACAAAAGAAAAAAAGAAGTTAATAGATCTGAGTAGGTTTTGTAATATCTATGTGGAAAAATTCAGTTTCATACTTTTTATATTATTTGATTCCATCAAGCTTTGCATAGGAATTTACTTAGACAACGTATGAGCATTCAAATTATTTTATTTGAATGAAACTTCAAGATTGAATTGTATGCAATAAATTAATCATCTATTCCGGGGTTCATCTTCTATTTGAAAATCTAGTATTTGCTTGAAAGGGATATATATTATTGTGCTTCACCTATTATATTGGGACATGCACGAGCAGGGATTACAATGAAAATATTTCTTCAAGAGGGTTTTGATTATATTAGGACATGCACGAGCAGGAATTGCAATGAAAAGATTTCTTCATGAGGGTTTTGATTTTTATTACCCGAGTTGAAATTATTTCTTCTAAGAAAAATTAATTTCTTGTAAAGAAAATATGAATTATTTTATAAGTGTTTATTGGAAATCCAAAATTATTAATATTAATCAAAAAATGGATATTTCAGTAGTATCAGAGTTGTGATCTTGCCAACCTGTGAATCATGAGGACAATGCAAGAATCCATGTTAGAGATGTTGCAAGCCATGTAAAAATATTAAAATGATTTAAAAGTATGGATAGAAATAAAGAATACGGAAAAGTCAAAATATGAGTCTCAAAAATCTACAGAGGAGCAAAAAGAATCCAACATGCAAGCCAAAGGTAAGGAGAAAAAATCTACAGAGGAGCAAACGGAATTCAACATGCAAGCCAAAGGTAAGGAGATCTTATTTGAAAAGGACCCAGAGAATGGAAAAGAATCTATCCACATTGCAGTCAAGCGTAGAGGATGTAATGAGGACCCAGAAAAGGTGTGATGAATGGCTAAGAAGAGCTAAGGAAGCTAAGTTGATAGCCACTCAAACAAAACAACACTTACAAAAAATTAAGGGAAATAATTCTTCAATTGTAATGGTGGAACATGAAGGAAAATCAAATTTTCAAGAACTTGAAAATGATTTTTTGATTAATGTCAAATTTCCAAGTCTTCCATATGGTAAAGTTGATGTAAATTTCCCTAGGACATTGAAAGATGATAAACTTTTGGATTATTCTTATGACAACTCAGGATATGAAAGGAAAGTTTCAAATCAAGAAGTTTATGAATCGAAGTTCCAAAAAAACCTGTTAAGAGGCATGCACATGAGAAAAGGGCCTCATAGAATAGTAGTGTTAGTTTTCAGCTTGCTGGAATTTTCAGATCAACAACTAATGATAAGCAGTTTGACAATATCCAGGTTCGTTGCTCAAGGTATGACAACAATAGTAGTGGCAAAAAATTGATATTTTGGCATGAATTTTGTCATCATGGGAAGTGTGGAGAAATGGTAAAAGTCACCAATCTCAGCAAAGAGTACATAAATTTTATCATTCAAGGTTGCCTATGTAAATGGATATGGGATCCAGGTAATATTTTGGAATATCTAATACTGAAGTTTGAGATGGATGCAAAGTTATCCCCGGATTCAATTTCTTCAACTTTTGATAATATTAGAGTGGTGCAACGGAAACATGGTGTAGTTTTCTTGATATTGATTTGGGATTTTGGTATTTGTAGGACAGTTCAGGTATTGCTTGAGGGTAAGCAATCTTTGGGAAGGGTGGACTGTCATGTCTCTTTTTTCAAAATATTAAAAAATAATAAATTAGTAATAATTCTTTAAGTGTTTCAAAGGGTACTTTTAAGTCTCAACTTAAAAGGGGGACATGTAAAGGGTGTTATTAATTGAATTGGGCAAAAAATGGTACATTAATTAAAAGCTAAGTGGAAAATAAAAAAATAAAAGTAATTATTAATTACTTTATGGAGCAAAGAGAAAATTAGAATAAAAAATAATTTTAAATTGCTTTTAGGGTTTTGTGTGAAAAAGTAATTATAAAGATGAAAAAGAAGAAATGTATGTTTATTATTATCATTCAACTTTCATAATTTATTGGAGAACTTGAAGCTACCATACTTTTTTACAGAGGATGAAAACACTCAGATTTAAAGGTGCGAGGACGAAACCGTTCATACCCATTTGGTAATTCCATCCAAGGATTACAATGGTGCTACCAGATTCAGGGAATACTAGTTTTAGAGGTCCATTCAGCTAGGGCATTACATTATAGGAGGCATAAAACAAAAGAAAAAAAGAATTTCATAGATCTGAGCAGGTTTTGTAATATCTATGTGAAAAAACTCAGTTTTAGACGTATTATATTATTTGATTCCATCAAGCTTTGCATAGGAATTTACTTGGACAACGTATGAGCATTTGAATTATTTTATATGAATGAAACTTCAAGATTGAATTGTATGCAATAAATTAATCATCTATATTCGGGGTTCATCTTCTGTTTGAAAATTCAGCATTTTTTCGAAAGGGATATGTATTATTGTGCTTCACCTATTATATGGGGACATTCACGAGCAAGAATTACAATGAAAATATTTCTTCATGAGGGTTTTGATTATATTGGGACATGCACGAGTAGGAATTTCAATGAAAAGATTTCTTCATGAGGGTTTTGATTTTTATTACCCGAGTTGAATTTATTTCTTTCAAGGGAAATTTATTTCTTCCAAGGGAAATCTGAATTATTTAATAAGTGTTTACTGGAAATCCAGAATCGTTAATATTTATCGAATAAGGGATATTTCAAGATGTGTCTAAGTGCCAATGTATTCATTTGTGGAAGGGGAAGTTGTCAAAGAGTTTTGGCAGGACAGGCTCCTTGTTTCAATCTGATTCCTTCTCAAGTAGGCTTTAAAAAATGCATTAAGAATGCCTCTGTTTATGCCTGTCCTGGTGAGATCGAGAGCATTTATAGAATTCTCTAACTAAGGAGACCTTGCAATGTTAAGGTCAATGACATCAAATAAGGATGTGACCTTAATATACCAACTGAAGCAGTGACCTTAGATGGCATGCTGAATTGAGGACTAGAAAAGGAAAAGAAAGGAAAAGTCCTTTTAAGGTCTATCATGCTTGGTGCCATCTGCACCTGACTTTGCTCTGACTGCAGGGTAGCTTACAGCAGATGAGACCCCTTTCCAGATTTGAAATTGTGACCTCCCTTTCTAGAGCACAAATTCTTGAACCTGTGACCTCCTTTTAAGGAGTGGTGAAAAGATATCGGACCTAAATATGAAATGAGAAACCTATGCTTATCTGCATTTAACCTCTGAGATAAAGAGATTAGGAGCTAGGGGTCCAAAGTAATGAAACATTCCTCGATTTTTATCCTGCTCCACCACCTTGGGTAAAATGTTTTTTCACTGCTGGTATTGTTGTAATGAGATCTTGAGAGATAGGAGATGTAAAATGATTTTGGTCTTCAACGGTATAATTCAAGCCGAAACAGGAGTCCAAGTCTCATGGTGATGTCTCAAGTCATTACGATATTTCTTTAGGTAACTCTCCACTCCTCGATGATGCCTTCTGAGACTCTTATCATTCCTGTAACCAATGGTCTGTGTGTAATTTGTATGCAAGGCACATGATAGTGACATTGTGTATTATTTCCTCCCTCTTGCATATTCAAATAGTTTTTGTTACTTAATCTGGGAATATTTCTAATTTAATGGTACCTTTACCATTATTTATGTAATAATTGTTGCAGAGTGGAATCCATCTTTCAAACTGCTAATAAGATAGCACTGAGTCCCATATGAGACTTTTGATTTTCTAATTTGTTATAAGCTCACTCTTTATAGTTTTAACCTATTGCATATCCATATATGGTTATTATCTGTTATTTAATAGTTTAATGTTGTCTTATGTTTATGGTTTGCTTCTGATGGTTTATGAAAAATTGTGATACCAAATTTTGTGTAATTTTGTTTTTTGGTGTACACAAATTTTAACTTTAGTCAGTAGCTGCACTGCAGCATCCTAATCACTTAGTAAATTTGATCTCTTATCAGAATAAAATCTAGCCTTAAATGCTATGCAAGAAAAAATTGTGATACCAAATTTTGTTTTTTGGTGTACACAAATTTTAACTTCAGTCAGTGGCTGCACGGTAGCATCCTAATCACTTGGTAAATTTTATCTCTTATCAGAATAAAATCTAGCCTTAAATGCTATGCAATGCATCACTGGGTAATTTAGCATTTTAAAAAAAAAATTGGTTGGGTAATGACAATGTTATAGTGTGTTTGACAAGAATAGTTCAGTTTTGTTTCCATCTTTGTGAGGCATTTATTGATATATTGCCTTTCTTATGTAAACCAGAGCTCTGCAGGTCCCCCATATGCCCTATTGCAAGGAACGCTTGAAGCTCAAGGGTTATCCTTTGAAGAGATTCCCAAGGAGACTTGTCCAAGTATAAAGAGAGGTTCAGTGGCATGGATTGATGGAGGGCCTGATTTTTTTATCAGTCTTGCAAATCATTATGAATGGGACCAAAAATATACAGTTTTTGCTTCAGTTCTTCCAGAAGATATGGCCATTGTGGAAGAAATTGTTGAACTTCCAACCAAATTAGCAATGTGGAGTGGAACTAAAGTAGCTGTGTTAGAAAAGCAAATTAGCTTGAGAATAAAGAGAGCTGCAAATGTTGAGATCTGACATTTTTCTTCAGAAGAATCTTAGCAGCTCTTATATGGGAGCCTGTAAAATATATTTGGCCTGTTGCTTCCAAGTCACGGAATCCTCTTGATCCTCAGAGAACAGTTACCATGCCCACAGCCCTAGCTTTGGATGGAAATAAACGTGAATGTTTACTCCAGTTGAGCAGATTTGTGCAAAATCTTATGAGGGAGTCAATAGTAATAAAATAAAGCTCATCTCTTCTATTAATTCATTGGTTTTATTTCATTATTGTTAAATTTGAGATATGTTAATTTAGAAAAATCCAAATCGTGGTGATGACGATGAAAACTCATAGATGGATGGTTTTCGTATTGACAATACACAACATCCTTTGATGTATTACAGAATACACACTGCAGTTTCAGATTATCACTTGTACCTTGTTGGCCCATAGATATATCATATGACTATGAGCTCCCTTTTGTATTCAGCACCATCTCAGTGGCGGTACTGACTAAGTTGTACACTCAATTGTAATCAATCTCTTAAATTAGAAAATTCATGTTAGTAAGAAAATAAACAAGTTTGGTCCATTATAGATCCAAAACGAGTTTTTTATTTTTTAGTAATTAAGAATTTCCCTTTTGAAGGGGTAACTTTTGGCTTAATTGCCAAAAAATGAGCACATTTTATTATGACAAAGATAATTTGAATTATCAGAACATTGCAATACAAAGTGACAATTATTTGGCCTTGCAAGAAATTAAAGAATAATCCGATTCATTGCATGTCTTTTTCAATGGGAGAGGGTTATTTTGCTTTAACCTTTTTTTTTCGCTAGAGAGACTTTACGGGCTCTGGTTCCATCCAATGTCCTAGGCCATCACACCTTACCTCAACAGGTCTTGTAGGGGGGAGCCAGCTAGTGATCAAAATCATGATTTTAACCCCATGAACTCTCCTTACCAGTCAGCTGGCCTGATGAATTGTTTCAACCTGGTTTTTAGCTCAATAATGCTTGTTTTTTAATTTTTTTTAATAAAGTCATATAAAATGTCCATTATACATCAAAGAAATAAAACACCATTTACTGAATTATGAGAATGCTTGTCCTGTACGGACAAGCAGAAGCTGCAGTGCTACAAGCATTTGGTCAGTCCTTGTCCTCGTTCTTGAAGAGCAGCTGCATTGGGCGTTTTCTCCCTTCCTTTATGGCCTAAGTCTGGCTTTTTTTTGGTTGACGGAATATGTTGAGGATTGGTCCTGCTTGACTTCCTTGGTTTATCATGTGAAGCACAGACTACTCTTCGTTTCATTCTCTGATTGGTTTCCCAAGACCTCGTCAGGAGCTTCTCGAGTCTATTTTGTTGAAGTCTATGCTCCTTGTCTGAAAGTTCCGTATATTCCTTGCCCAAATGCTCCAAATGCTCTTTCCTTGTCAGAAGAATGCTCCTCATCATTTTCCCTTCCTAGTGTTTCATTCTGATTTGTCTTCCTATTGTTTCTCCTGTCTGATGTTGTGCTTCCTTGTTTACCTCCTGAAACTACTCTTGATTCTGCGGGAATTTGCGAGCCAAATGCTAATAGTTATGGCAGATCTGGCTTCTGAATGGGATACTTTTGTAATCCATATTTTGTTTTTATGGATGTTCAAAGAATCAACCTAATAGGAGGAACATGCTGGCCGATGTCAACATCCAAAGAAATCTTGGCAACCCCCAATTGGCCTTCTTACTGCTGTGAGAAGATCCAAGATCTTAGTCTCGACAATCTTGCCCAAATCGGGGCCTGGGGAAGGGATGCATCAAAATAATTAAATCCAAACACGTTTAATTTTATAAATAGGCCAATCCTATCCAATACGCTAGAGCCCATTGCAAAAAATTTATTGGTGGTTGCCATCATCCTGAAACATGATTGAAAATATGCCTCTGGCTGCATAGCATTCACATTGTCTTGCTTAGATGGCTAATTGGTTTGGATGCATTCCTCAGTGGACTCAGATGCTAGTCTGCTTCTAGATATATCCACACCAATGTAGTGCCATGCAGCTTATGGATCCAGATTGACAGCCCTTCCATATAAATAAAAATTTGCAGGGGCTTCCCTTTTCAGCGGAAGACAGGGCATGCCTTGGTATTCGCTTCTTTTTCAGCAGCTACTGAACATCTTTTGTGGTGGACAAGTATTTGCCTCTACTCGCTAAGTTGTCACCTATTTTCAGGTGTCCCACAAACAGAGAAACTTAACAAAGAATTTTTTTTCACAGTTTCCCATGATCAGTTATCCAACCAAGACTACAGACAAAGGTTAGCAAAGGTCACTACTAGACACTCAAATATGAGTGTCATGATATTGCTCAAGAAATTTTATCTCTAATGGAAATACTAGTTTTTATAAATTCTGCTGTTTCGTGTATTGATTTTTGGAAGATCTCTATTTTAATTACAGCTGCACATAAAAGCTTATTCAGAAAATCGTCATTTTTGTGTAAAGAAATTTATAGCGGCTTAAGATGGGGTGGCATGAAATTGCATTTATTCTGGTGATTGGAAATTAGATCTAAACTTTTGCAACCATCAGTTTCAATTTGAATTGTAGAAGTCAATAGAAAGCAGTGGAATATGCTATTAACATCTCAACTCCTCCCTTTGAATTATGTATGCATCCATACTTCGGATGTTTGGATGTGAGTCTTGATATGCAAGTTACATTTGGAAATATTATTGCTTGCAGCAATAATATATTTAGCACTGAAATCAGCTATGACATAGCCATACAGATCAAGTGGGAAAGTGGCGAAGTGACCAGCTACAAGGGCTACATGGAACAGGCCCATTTTATATGTAAGGACGTGCCAAAGCTTGCAGGTGTCTTAGCAACACTTGAACCTAGGTCTCATTGATAACACATGAACTTGGGAGTAGGACCCACAAATCACACAACACCTTTAAGCGACATTATTACAGGATAGAAAGATCATACTAACACATCAACCCTCCCTTGTCTCATATCTATTATCAATGTCGAATTATCAAATTCAAGGTTTGCTTGTAATTTATACTCACATCTTGGTTTAGAAGAAGATAAAACTGAATTGAGTTGCATTTGTTTTTGCCTTATTTAGCACAATAATAATTATAAGAGTCATAAACTTTAAACTTACAACATTCGTATCCTGTTGCCATTACACTACTAAATTCTTGTTAAAGATTGTCAGAAAGATAAGACATGACATACCATTTAAATTTATAGTTATCAAAATTATTTTAAATTACAAATATTAGATGTGGAAAATCATACTCAAAAGGAATCAAAATATTCAAGAAAATTATCCACATTATAACTTTTGCTTGGTAGAGGTTGATTGTTAGATGCATCTTTGTAACTTGAGTTTCTCATTTCATACAATGGCATTTGTATCTAGCTGAATGATGATGTACTGCAATAAGGTGTGGTGACACAATTGTTTTTAACAATATCAATCCCAACCACTAAACTCAACGTAATTTGCAGTTCATACGAAGGATCACAACATGGTTGGTGATCCCATCGTATGGCCTATAAAGGCAATGCTTAGATTTTTTAATCTGTTAATGGACCATTGGACCATGTAATAACAATTGTGGGGAACAAATTTTTATGGAAAACTTTGTATTGATTACTTTGATGGTGTCAAAAGTCTTTTCATTGGTGATTCTTGCTTTTGTAAAATTGTCAACTATACCCTTAATATACTATAAACATAAAATGGACCGTAGGCATTAATTAGTTGTTAAATAGCGTGATTCTAATGATTCTAAGGTTCTTGTGTATTTGTCAATTATTTGACGAATGAGGTGTTATTGGTTCATTTTGTGGTGAGTTGTCTTGTATTCTCTTCTTTTCTATCCTCCCTCCCTCTTGATTTCATGGTCATGTTGTGGTTTTCACAACAACATACGCTCATGCGGTCTTTCGTTAAATGTACTCACGATGTTTTTGGGACACAAACACAGAGTGTACATTTTTAGGGTTTTGTGTGGTCTCAATCAGTTAGGGTGCATGTGTCGTCGTGGTATCATCTTTTTTCATTTTTTCTGACTATATGATGTTGGTTTGCTTGTCAATAGGTCCTTATCCGAATTCAAGCTAGTAATAAATAATACACAAACATTTTTGTCGATTTAAGCATTTAGAAATCATTTGAAAAAACATCTATCATGTATTATTCACGAGGATTAAACATTTTAAACAAGTAATCATTAGAACTTTCATTGTTTTATTGAAGTACATATTAGTGTCACTTAAATTGCACTGGTTTGTCTAATCGATGAGTTACTGCAATTATTACAGCGGTGTTTTCAATATTGTATACAATTGAGAGTTGGACAAATAGTAAGGTAGTTCTTTGGTGTAATGCAAGTTCCAAAATCGATTGTTTTCAAATTTCACTGTCCAATTAAAGCAAGAAGTGTATTTTCCTAGTGATCACAATGAAGTTTCAGAAATTTGAGCAAGGTTTTTGGAAACTTGGATTTGACTAACATAGTTGTCTAAATGGTTTTTGCCTAAATGACACTTCACATAAACGTACCTTATTTACATTTTGTTGATGGGTTGGACAAGTCCTCCATTCACCATGAGTTTCTAGGGTTCTCACTGTCTTGCCACAAAAACATGATCTTCATTGTTAGACTTTGATGATTGTCTCAGGGCCTTCCAATTTTCAAGATATAATTTTAAATATTCTTATTTTATCTTTATTATTCTCGTATAAACAAATTAATTAAGTTTGAGTTATTATTTTGCATTTATTTGAATTTTGCTAATAAGTGTATGGTTATTTGCATTGCAGTTCGATTGAAATCCACTTACTAGTTCGTGCAGAAGACATGTTACTATAGTTGTCGCTTTTTCAAATAATCATTTTTTAAACCAATCATAATAAGGTATTTCAATTTTATATTTTCTATACTATAATTTCAAGAAAATAATTATATTTTATTTACCTATAAAAATTATTTATTTTCTATGTAATTGGTTGTTGCTTTTCTCCTATATTCCAACATTCAACAAGTTTAAGGAAGCGTGATGTCATATCATTTAATGTTTATTATTGTTTTCCTTGCAATGCAAATTTTACTTTTCACATATCCAAAGCGATACCATAAATTCATTGTTCTTGGTATAACTTGTAACACATTAATTGAAGTTCACTTTTAAAAAAAAATGTATATTGTTTTGATCAAATTTTTTTTTTAAATTTTTTTATTAATTATCATATACAATTTAAAAAAAATAATTATTAATCATATTCTTTACAATATAATATACAAAATTCCTTAACTTAAATCTTAACGTGTATATATTAATATATGTATATTTACATGATTCATACCTCAATAAAGATAACAATACCATAACAAACTTAAGTTCTGCCACATGAATTGTCATTTTGTAACTTAGTTTATAATACACAAAACAATCAGAATGCGTTCTGCGACGGTGACTGTACAAGTAGTGCAAACATGCAGAGTGGCTACAAACACATGGATAGTCGCAAAAAATCTGGGTGGTCCTACCCAAACAATGATGCAGTCTTCCACCCCTTGCTAATGAGACCTTGAAAACTGCTACAAGCTTCAAACACACCACACGAGCATCGTATGTCCATTTTTTTACTTCTTAGACTTTTTGAAAAGCTCTCAGAAAGAAGTATCTTAAAAACATACTTTCAGTTCATTTTTTTTAAATAGAAAAATGCAGTTTTTTTCTTAGAATGCCTCTATGACATGGCTCTTCAAAAAATGAAATCCAACCAAAATATACAAACAAAGACCAAAATGTCTAAAAAAGAGGTCTCCCTAGAGGTTTTTGGATGCTGCAAATGCAATGAAAATGTTAGATTTGCTTATGGATGTCCCAAAATATAGAAAATTATAGATCTACCTTTGAAATTGATGTGCTTGTCAAATGAGTTCACGGTGTCTGATTCAGGGGAAATAAAATTCAAATATAACTTTTTCTAACACTAAAGTGCAATGGCAATGTTTGATTTGCATCAAAAGACTCAAAAATAAAAACAATATAGAAATATCTTCAATGAAACTCCCCCACATGTAGATCTTCAACATGAACGCAAATCCAATATAAGGCAAAACTATATATGAGATAATAAGAGATGGGGCATGCAAATAACTCTCAATAATATAGAATTCACTTGAAGCAAATGACTCTAAAAATGTATATTTGGTTCAAACAAAAAATATCTATGAGATAATTTTGAAATCCTAAAATGAGGGTTGGCTCAAAAATACAATTTTGGCTCAAATTTTTTTTCCCTAATGGGTACTTTTGAAAACCCAAAATGAGGGCTGGCTAAAAATTGTGCTTAGGCATTGGAAAAGTTGAGTGTGATTGTTGAGCTCGCTGAAAGCTGTAGAAATACACAATGGTTATTTATGAAGGATGGCTTAGGGTGCATGTCAATAACAATATCCGATTCCATGTTAAGAAAGAGGAAGACCCAAATTTTTTGCATGTAAAGATATCATCCGCATACAAGTGCTTAGATGAGAGACTTCACTAATAACATAGATGTATTAACCAAACAAATGGATATACAATAAAGAAGTGTGTAAACAGAAAGTGTTGCACAACAATATCAAGGATCAAGGAGTGAGACTTGGTTCTTATAAATGACAACATCTCTATCAACTTGATTGATTCCCCATAAAAACCATAAAGGTTCCTTATATAGAAAGATCAAGATGCGACTGGGAGATGATTATTGATAGAGTATAAATGTGGAAGCATTCCCTAGTTACACCTAACCCTTCTCATATATGTGAGAATAACTATCACATTAAATGTACATATTAACAATATTGTGTACATAATACATCTTACCTTCATAACAAAACTATCTAAGATGGACTTCACATCAAGTGTGAATATGACACATCAACATTTTAATTATGTGTAGCAGTTATTCTAATAATTTTTTTATGTCTATGCAATTTTGGTTTCATAAATCAAACATAAATAAAAACACCATATAAACACACTAAGGTTTGAATAATTTTCAAAATTTGAAATGTCATAGGGTTTGAGATCTAGCATATCAAGTATAAAATTAGCTAATATTTTAAATTTCAAAGGCATGAAATAAAATTAACACTTAAAAAAAAGAAGAAAATTAAGATACAACACAATATGAGGCAAAATTTAACCCTATGAAATGTAAGAGAATGGAAATTCACTAAAATATATGCAAATAAATGAACTACTAATTTGACCAATCATCACAACAAATGCACCATGCAACAATAATACCTAATTAATAATTGGAACAATAAAAATCTCCATATATAAGGATAAAAATGGAATATCTATGCATACAACATTGTAGAAGATGTCATTGAAATATGAACCTAGAAATATGTAATTAAAGCCAAGATGATTACAAACTAAAAACTTGGAAGTGATCATAGGTTGTCGTTTAGATAATACACTTCATTCTGAATGAATGTGTGGACTGAACTTTCAATCTAGATAAGATATCATAACCTAAAATGTGACTTATAGGTTTTTCCCCCTACTTTCACTCTCTGTTTCTCTACCCTCAAATCTTGCATTATGAATTTTGTCTATGTCTAATATCTAATTCTTTCTACCATAGAGTAAGGAAAACAAAGTGGTTTTAGGAGCATATTTTCAATGGGATACTTATGATTTATCAAGAACCTAGGTGAAAGATAAAGATTTAAAAAATAATAAAATTCATAAAGGAAATAACTTTAGTATGTGTAACAAAATTTCTCTATAGTAGAATGTTATATAAATAATAATTGATAATGCTTTTGTATGAATGATCTATAACACTTATATACTCATGTTAGGTTGTGGAGCTAAAAGCTTCACTAGGATGCGAATAGGAGAAGTCACGAAGCTTGCGAAGGTTGCGGAGAGTTGCAGAATCAGTTGCAGGACAATCGACGTCGGTCTTATCAATCGACGTCAGTCAGATAGCAGCGAAGAACCAACCGGCGTCGATTACCAGTCGACCGACATCGATCATGGAGGAGCCGACATCGGCAGCCTGTACGTGAACATGCAGTTTGCATGTTGATTCCGGAGAGTCTATTTTTGGACTGTTAGTTTGCATGTTAGAGGCTAGTCGTAGTCTTGAGTTGCACGTCTAATTATTGTAATTAAAATAGTCTAATTATTGTAAGCATGAGATCTATATATGGACTCATGGGCTGTATTGTAAAATTTGTGCTAGAAAGTAAGAGAGCAATATTATAAGCTCCTTCTGAGAGAAGAGAGCAATGGTGTGTTCCTCCTAGTGCCACAGTACCAAGGTGGGTACTGGTTTAGAGAATCAACAGGGTTCTTCATATTTGTATGATCTTAGTCAGCAGGATAGCATGGCTTCTTTTGGAGATCTACAATGGTGAGTAAGGTCTAGTGATTTGCAGGTAGTAGCAAAGAGCAGGAGATCTACTTGGAGTACGGTTGCGTATTTGGTGTACTGGCAGCGTGTTACTGACTGGTTGGAGAGGTGAACATCAATTCTGTATTGGAGTTGATTGTTGGGACCGAGAGAGAGAGGGAAGAAGGTCTTGAGGTGTGGCGAGCCTTTGAGGTGGAAGAAGTGGCATCTTCTTTATTGTATATTCTTCTGAGTGATTATTAATACAATTGTGTATTGCCTCTCATATTCCTGTGTTGTTTCATATTTCTAGTTACTTATTGATTCTGGTTAAATTTCGTGTTTAGTTGCTAATACAAGAAGTAATCATATGTGCTCTATTGGTGGAGCAAGATCCTGACATGTGGTATCAGAGCATGTTTATTGTTCTAGGTTCTTGACAAGTGGTATCAGAGCCTTGGTTGTAGGTTCAAGAGCTGATACCATCAAGTGGTATCAGAGCTTTTGGTTGGGTTGACTAATAGGTGGTTTCAGATCTGGTAGTGTTTTTTGATTACAGGTCACTCGCAGGGGTTTCAGATTGAGTGAGAGTATAGCAATGGCAAAAGAAAGTAAGCTACGAATGGAGAAACTGAATAGCATAAATGGTCTGATTGATGGAAAGAGAGAGCAGGTAAAAGGAGATTATTGGTCGGTAGAAGATCAGTGTGTAGAAGCAGATGTTACAGGGGTTGTTGCACAGGTTGCTCTGGATAAAGTAGAATCTTTGTTTACAGATTCTTTTGCCTCTTTCCATGCAGCCTGAAATAGAGCATCTTTTCATGGGTACGTCTTTGGAGACTTTGGAGAGATTTATTTAGGGGTTGGAGAGCCTTGTCAGATTATTGACGAAGGGGAAGTGAAGCTGAAATTGCAGACAGATAACACATGAGTGGTGAAGGAAGTCATGCAGGTACCAGTCTTGGAGATGAGTCTAATTTCTTCAAGAAATTTGGGTGATGGGAGATGCACTGTAACTCTCACAGCGGATGCACTTAAATTAGATGGTGGTAAGAAAGTAGGTATCCTTTATCTATCTACTTATATTACTGATTCACCTTTTGTTACAAAGATGTGGCTTTGTAGGCTTGGTCACATACGTAGGAGGGGAATGCATGTTCTTAAGCGGAAGACAGATGTTTTTGACAAGCTAAAAAACTGGAAAGCCTTGGTGTTCATGGAGGAGATGACAGACAGAGATCAGGTGAGGGAACTGAATTATTCTGAGCAGAGCTGTGCTTATTTAAACAAGATTTTGATCCATGGAGAGCTCGCAGGTAAAAAGTTATCACTCACAGGCGAACATAGGTACCGGCATCGGTTAGACAGTAACCGACGTCGGCAGAAGGAAGACCGATGTCGGTCATGAAGGAACCGACGTCGGCAGGGGAACACTGGCGTCGTCCAGGGAAACGACATCGACAGTCAGGGTCAGTGCAGGAAACTGACATCGGTCGGGAGTAGACTGTGAGATGGCCAAGATCGGTCACTGGAATGGATATTGGGCGGACAACAAGCTGTCAACAAGTCTCAAACGCTCATATGGAGGTCAAAAAGGGTAAATGAACTTCATATTCGTTGTTCACCTTCGTTATATTGCTTATTGATGGTCAAGAACCAGGAAGACGTGAAGAGGCAATGTAGGTAGAATCCAGATACAGTGGGAGCTTGGCATAGATGAGGAGCGTGAGTCCTTGGAGAAGAACCAAACAAGTATTTGTTGGTAGAGTTGTCAGCTGGAAGTAAGCACTGAGAGACGGAATGGATTCCCAAGTTAAAGAAGAGAGAGGATGGATACGTGAGATGCAAGGCCAAGGTATATGGTCTTGAGGAAGCTGCAGGATAGTGGTACAGGTTTTGACAGGGGGATGACTAAGCATGGCTTTAGTCAACGTCAGTGTAACTATTGTGTTTATCTTACCAGGTGGATAATGATTGCAACATTATTCTGTTACTGTATTAGGTGATTTGCTAGCAGGTTTGTACATACAGGGTTTTGCTGAGCTAAAGGTAAGGTTAGTTCAGAGGTGTGTCATGAAGAATTTGGAGCAGCGAAATTCTTTGGCATAAGAGACATGGAGATTTTATCTCCAGTGGGAGCTGATGTGAAAACGGTGTTGGCGGGGTTCATGATGCAAGATGCAGAATCAGAAAGCACACCAAGGGCTGGACAGTTCAAGCTGAGCTTAGAATAGGGTTCGAAATCACATGAGGTCTAGAGTAAACCTGTATTTTCTCAAGCAGTGAGAGTTGTCAGAAAGTATGGAGCCAATTCGGGGAAGGAGTACTGGAGGGCAGTTCAGTAGATTCTCAGGTATCTGAGAGGGATCAGCAGCAGGGATTCTTGTTATGCAGAGTCAAGGTCTTCACTACATGGATATGTAGGTTCGGATATGACAGGTTACTTGAATGACAGGTATAGCATCACAGGTTGTGTGGTGGTTGGTCTTCAAAATTGATCTTGAAGAGGAATACAAGCCAGTGAATAATTTAGACGGTGTACATGTACAGGTACAGGTGCAACTGTTTATCTCCAAGTGGGAGATTGTTAGGTTGTGGAGCTAAAAGCTTCACCAGGATGCGAACAGGAGAAGTCACAGAGCTTGGGAAGGTTGCGAAGAGTTGCAAAATCAGTTGCAGGGCAACCGACGTCGGTCTTATCAACCGACGTCGATCAGATAGCAATGAAGACCCAACCGACGTCGGTTTCCAGTCGGCTGACATCGGTCATGGAGGAGCCGACGTCGACAGCCTGTACGTGAACATGCAGTTTGCATGTTGATTCTGGAGAGTCTATTTTTGGACTGTTAGTTTGCATGTTAGAGGCTAGTCGTAGTCTTGAGTTGCACGTCTAATTATTTTAATTAAGATAGTCTAATTATTGTAAGCATGAGATCTATATATGGACTCATGGGCTGTATTGTAAAACTTGTGCTAGAAAGTAAGAGAGCAATATTATAAGCTCCTTCTGAGAGAAGAGAGCAATGGTGTGTTCCTCCTAGTGCCACAGTACCAAGGTGGGTACTGGTTTGGAGAATCAGCAGGGTTCTTCATATTTGTATGATCTTAGTCAGCAAGATAGCATGGCTTCTTTTGGAGATCTACAATGGTGAGTAAGGTCTAGTGATTTGTAGGTAGCAGCAGAGAGCAGGAGATCTACTTGGAGTACGGTTGCATACTTGGTGTACTGGCAACGTGTTACTGACTGGTTGGAGAGGTGAACATCAATTCTGTATTGGAGTTGATTGTTGGGACCGAGAGAGAGAGACGGAAGAAGGTCTTGAGGTGTGGCGAGCCTTTGAGGTGGAAGAAGAAGTGGCATCTTCTTTATTGTATATTCTTCTGAGTGATTATTAATACAATTGTGTATTGCCTCTCATATTCCTGTGTTGTTTCATATTTTTAGTTACTTATTGATTCTGGTTAAATTCCGTGTTTAGTTGCTAATACAAGAAGTAATCATATGTGCTCTATTGGTGGAGCAAGATCCTGACACGTGGTATCAGAGCATGTTTATTGTTCTAGGTTCCTGACAACTCATAGTTGACTTTGAATTCAAATCTCACAATATTGACATGCATGTCAATATTCAATGGTTAACATTAGAAAGAGTAAATGGATCCATTTTAAAATAAAGGAGAGAAAAAGGAGGCATTCTGGACCATACAATTTGAATTAGATAGCTATCAGAACCATACACTCGATTTAGATAGTTGAATCATAATACTAAAAAAATTATATGAAAGTTGTCTTAAAAATTTAAAAATAAGAATTCAGATTTAAAAATTTGTTAAGAATACAAATATTGTTCAATTTAAATCAAATTAACTATATATAAATAAATTTACTAAACTAACACTACACCATAACCACTTTAAGATACTACAACCATAAAACAAACTTCCCTGAGATTTAAGCACATCAATTTTCTATAAATGTAAAACCATATTAAAATACCAAACTCTATATATATATATATATATATATATATATATATATATATATATATATATATATACACACATCACATCAAATCATTTTAATATTATTTCTTTGTTAAATAGGTCTAAATAACCACAAATTGTAGATATATTTAATGTTGCAAATGCATTTGTTTTTCTTTTAAATCTATCTATAATTTTAGTTGAAATGAGAAGATCCAACTGAAAGAAAAAATTAGTAGCAAACCCATGAAAAGATGTTGTGAAAGCAACTTAGTTATTTTTATAATTTTTTCATTTGTATAATAATTTATATATATATATTAAATAACACTTTTTTTTAAACAAATTATCTCTCTACTTATTACAAATTTTAATGACCTAAATTTAACCTAAATGATTATTTTTAAAAAAATACAAAACTATGCATGCAACACTATTGGTAACACTAAATTTATCTTATTTAAATTTGATAAGAGTGTAAACTTCTCAAATAAAGTTAATCGATTAAGATAAAATATTGTACTTAAGGGCTTATTTTAAATATTTTTACACAATGTTTAGAAGGTCTAAAATGACTATCTGTTAACTTTGCAACTATTCATGTGATTATCATGAGTAGCCACCATTCTCCCAACTCATATGGGTTATTATTAATTTTAAGATCACTCATATTTAAAAATAAATTTGATTATATAAAGTTAATTTGTCTCGTTTAAATATTGTTTTATATTTTTTTTATGATTAATTTAATCTAAATAAGATAAAAATATTGAAATTTTATTTTGTGTAAGATAAGATCTTTACCATATTAATATAAATATAAAAGACGGATTAAATTGCATTTATTATATTTAAAAATGATTAAGGAGGGAAAAGAAACATTTATTTGATTTTTTAGTTTTAATTATTCATTATCTATGTCACAATTTGGAAAAAGATTTTATAATAACTCTGTAACTATTCAGATCATGAAACAAACCTTTAAAACTTGTGCAGACGTTATTGGAAAAGCTCATGCACTTGCGGCAACTAGTACTATCCACTGTCTCTTGACACTATCTAATTCGATTATGTTAGTCTATTCTGCCACAAATCATTGCACCTATCTTTATAGGTGATTTATTTATGATTTCTTGTCCTCAATCATGTGTGCAGATCCTGATTTTTCTTCCATTTTAAAAAAAACTCTAGTTTCACTTTCAACACAATATTGACTTGGAAAAATGGGTTAGAAATACGGGCTAGACAACTCCAACCACTCCTCGTTGAGTGCTTGAGTATTGCCTACGTTCTAATACTCTAAAGAGGTCTCAAAATGCACCTAATTCTCCCACCCAAATGTGTGCGTGCTCAATTGTGATCCACTATAATGCAATGTAATGTTTTGGATTTCGACACTTGAAACTTTGACCTTGCATTAGAATTTGAACTTAGCTTTAAAGTTGCACATTTGAGGGGTTGATAGATGTTTATGTTCATGTGGTAATGTCTCAATGGAGTGAAAATGGAATTCTCAAGCTTTCTATGGAGTGAATGACTAAGTAATTTCCAAGTAAGATCTTAGGCGTGTTTTGTATAGACAACTCTTTGGTATTTCCCCCAAAACTAACATATGAAACTTGTTTAGGTTGGCCTAAGGGAGACATTTAAATTTGAAAAGTAACTGTTAGAGGCCTCTGGATATTGCCAACAAATGTGAGCACTTATAGTAATTGCAAGTATTTGATTATTATTGACACTATCTGGAGAGGGAAAATCAGTGATTTGGAATATGACAACAACTTGCTTAGGATTATAGTGCTCTTGCACAAACTAGGGTGAAATTTTGGTTAGCCAAGAAAAAAACATGAGTAGTAGATGAGGGAAAGTGTGTACAAGACTTAAATGTATACGTACATGTCATACATATCAAAATTGATGTTTCTAAGTGTTTAATATCAAATTTAGGTGTCTACAAATTCCCCACTTTTAGTCTAGTATTGAAAATGCTAGATTAAAAGGATAAAAGAAATAAATTTGGTACTTGTATCTAATCACACTTGATGTTGACAGGTATGCCAAAAATATATAGCTTGCTGCATGCAAAACTTGCAATAAAATATGTATAGATCAATGTTATTTTATGATAGAAAATATGAAATAACTTAGATCATCAGGTTATTTAAAATTGAAAAGCTAGGGAATGAATACCCCTAAGTGTATATGAACCAAGATGTAATTTAAACTCATTTGGAGAATGCCAAGAGGTGATTATGCTCCAAGGAGACTCCACTGTTGAAATCATATGTTGAGGAGTTTTAATGCCTCAATCACATTGGAGACGGAGAAGTGCTAGAAGTTGAGTGGCGTAGAATCCTCAACCATACCCATCTAAATACCACAATAAATTTTTAAATGGAAACCTCAAAACATGTTTGTATATCAAGGTGAAACCTTAAAAAAGGTTTGAATGTCAATTGAAACTATGAATCAATTGCCATAAACATTTTTTTGATCCAAAAAGTGCATACATAGTACCATTAATCCTCATCATAAAAATAGAAAAGTGTATGCATGAACAACATTCATGCCCCAAATCTGATCCATCTGTAACTCAAAGTGTTATAGAATTTCATAATCCTTTTGTCAATCTTCTCAATCTAATATTTTTTTTGAATTTGACCTATATAATCTATCCCATAAAATCAATAAATATGTTGGTTTTCCCTCACAATCATGTAGGATGCCCCACATATGCATTGCATATGTCTCAATCTGTCTCAGTTGAATCACACATTCTAACCCAACATGTGAATTATCTATGTCATGGCCTGAATCTCTAAGATAAGCCTACTATATGCCCACTTTTTGAGGTGAGCGATGAATTTTATGAATCACTCATCTCAAAAGAAAGACTTATGCACATCACATGTTCTATAGAAAAATATAATCATGTATACATAAAACATGATAATATATGTCATCATTTAAAAAAATTATCATTCAAACACTA
Source organism: Torreya grandis (assembly GCA_037957365.1). Classification (NCBI taxonomy): domain Eukaryota; kingdom Viridiplantae; phylum Streptophyta; class Pinopsida; order Cupressales; family Taxaceae; genus Torreya; species Torreya grandis. Next base: position 3,666,830 of record JARHVA010000888.1, on the reverse strand, counting down.
TGAAATATGTAATCCAAGGCAATGGACAGACAAGTGTCATTTCAAGTAGATACAATAATTAGGCACACAATGATATGTAACATAATATATGCAAGATATAAATCATGGAATTGCACACAATAGAAGTGTGTGTGATAGAAATCATGACACTAATCTCATAAACATGTAAGCACACACATGCACATAATATCATGATTATGACACACACAAGCACTCAAGACAGGACATGATTTTGACTCGACTTTGACCTAACACAAACATGACATGTCATGACATAGACTAGAGGATCATCAACATAACTAACACATGATGTGAAAAACCAATCAATGCAGTGACATAACACACAGTGTAACACACATAATAATCAAAAAGATCAATCATGTATAAAATAAATTATGTTAGTCCACATAATCAATTAATGTCATCATCTAGCATAGGAAAATACATTATCCATAGGCAATATCACCTTAAACTGTATACACAAGAGTAAGCCATGTATAGTCTACTATGATTAATGGACCAATGTAGAAAGATATAAGCTAATAAGCACACAAAGATGATCCCAATGTAGGGATGTCCCCGATGTGAAAAGGTAGTCCCTAAGTGTAAGGAATGTCTCACATTTGCATGTCCATTTATCAGTTTTAATCTGTATGTCTTGCATCCCATTCATGCATACTGTGAAAAACATGTGCATAGAAAATGGATGTGTAATTTACCATTTATAATATAAATAACATCAATTAATCATGTATAGTTATAAAACATGTCATATATGTAATAATTTTCAAAATTATATATATATATATATATATATATATATATATATATATATATATATATATATATATAAATTTTTTTTCTACTTATGTATAAAACTAACATAAGTGCATGATGTTCATAATGTTTTTCATAGGTTCTCATACAAATCAGGTGAAACGATAAACCCCCATGCCAAGCTTATATGTAGTCGCAAATAACATTAACCAATTTGGTTTGAATTTGCCCCTGCTTTTTTTTTTATATATACATTCGTATTATGATTTTATTTTAGTACTAAATCACTAATTTCAGATACTTGAGTTTAAATCTTCTTGTTATATGCTTTTTTAAGGCGATTCTGATATACTTGTAGATGTTCAAGATCATGGATTTGTGTTCCATCTAATATTTATAACTGATGTAATTGCTTTTCATGATACTCATTTTCTTTAATGATATATTTAAGAGAAATGTGCAAGGATGGTATCTCCAACATTAAAGGTAATACAACTTTCGTATCATAAACAAGATAATAAGGAGTAGCCCCTATGAGCACGTGAATACTCTTTGCGATAAGCCCATAAGGCATAAATAATCAGGTTATTCCAATGTTCATCATGCTTTTCAACTATTTTTATCATGATATTAACAATTGTCTTATGCATTGCCTCTGCTTTCCCATTTATTTGGGGATAATAAGGCGTAGAGAATGTATAATGAATTTCACTTGTGACCCTTTGACGATTATGGGTTTTGTTATCACCAAATTTTTTTACCCTTGTGAAAAACTTAGACTTTTGTGAACTATCTTAAAATGCTCAACCATACCGAATTCACTGTATGTGGCAGGGGCCAACTTGCTTTACTTGCACTTGATATCATTTCATTTTTTTGATTGTTTGTCAACTATTATATTTGATCAAAATCTAATGTGATTATTAGTGAACAAGATAAATATTAAGTAAATTGATGATAATAACACATGATCTCTGTGAATACCGAAAGATAAATGTGTCAAAATTTTGATTGCATTTGAAGTGGAAGATGAACCTGTGAAGTTGTTTGATCACCTTGACATCTTATATCAAGCTTTTTCAACACTGTTAAATGATAAATATGGCCTTACAAGTGATACATATTCTAAGAAAAGAAGTAATTGTAAGTGTCAAACTTAGTTTCCCAACTTATTATTACCTTGTAAAAATCTTACGTCGATAAATTTTGGCTTCAATATGAAGATTTGTATCTCCATTTTTCTTTCACAAAATAATCAAATTTATCTCATTATACTTTCATAATTCACAAATGATTTTAGTTTGATATGCTTCTTAACCATGGTATTTCAAAAAAACATTATTTACATGACCAATTTATAACTTGATGGTTAACCTTGTAAACCCTTATAACTTATAGTTATATTAGGGTTAAAACATTAAAACCCCTAATAAGCTTAATATACTTCAAAACATTATTCTAATGATTCGAAGGCATGGTTTAATATAGAATAAGAATAACTATGACATTGTATAGTCTTGGCGAACATTGTCAAATTTGAGATAATTTTTGAGAGTAAATGCGAGTTGATATATTGATTTGTTTGAGAATCGAAGATATTCTTGTCATTTGAAAATATGACATGTATTTGCATTTGATGAAAATTTTAGTCATAGCTAAGTACAAAATCAAATAGAAATATTCTAAAAGATAGTTGAGGATTTGGCAAGAAACAAATATAAGATTTTAAAAAGCAATACAATTTGGTGTTTACTGTCATTCTCTAGGAAAACACAAAACGTGTTAGTCTTGAATGGAACCCACCTTACCAAGTAAGCCCTACAACACACAATGAGTTTTGGAAATGGGGTGTAGGTGGTCTTTCTTGTTTATTCATTCATTTGCATTCTTCCTTTTCCAAAGCTATGAGTGAAGGTGAATCTTGTTAAATTGTTCTTAGAAAATTTGAGTTAGTTTTGAAGTTTGGTGAAGTAGTTTGGGTCAGTTTTGGAGCAGACAGGTCTCTAAGTGAACATCCCTTTTTGTCATCTAGGTAGGAAACTTGTATTTTGGCAGTCTGAAAAGATTAAGGGATAAGAGATGGTTTTGAGTTTGAAACTCATATGGCTTTGCATGACTATGGTGATAAGTCTTTCAACTCTAATTTGTATGCATTCACTCTCTCAATTGTAAAAGTTGATATTCTTCAATTAATATCATATTTAGATATCTAAACTTTGTTTGTAAGCTCACAAATGCTTTGTAAGAGGCTATATGTGAAGAAATATCAAATGGTTTTGAAGGCATAAGTTGTGGTTCGGTTTGCTTGCAAGAAAGACACTTTCTTTTCTTTTTATTATTTTGAAAGATAAGTAAATAATGAAAGACATAAAGGAAATATGGGTTTGAAAATAATAATAAAATGGTTTTAAGATAACTTGAAAACTTTTTTTTTTATGCTTTATTTTGATTGAAGATCACAATGAAGGTTGTTATGGGTTTGTTTTGCTTGTATCATACATTATTTTTGTTGAGACTCTATCGATAACTTGCATTATCAATTATTGTTACATGAAAGATAGGGATCTGTGACATCATATTTTATCAAAGAGAGTTTTATAGTCCATTAGTTAAATTGTTAAGATTTCTACATAAATTGTGTTAAATTTTTTAACATCAATGTTTTGGCTCACACTTTCATTGTGATGATGGTTCATGAAATGTGAGCCGAAATGTTGATGTTAAAAATTTTGACACAATTTTATCCAAAAATATTAATAATCATATTTTATTTTGAAAAGTTTTTATTTGAGTTTAAAAAAAAGATAATGTTGATATAATAATCTCATAACCTTGGGATATAATATCTAGTTTCATTTAACTCTTACCTTCCGTTTCTTTATAATTTTATTTTATCATTTTGAGAGTTGTTTTTAGAGCATTTTCATGATTTTTGTTTCATTTCTGTGTTGCAATAAAATTATATTGAAATTTATTCTAGTTATATACTCGAAGCAAAAGTGTAAGAATCTACACTTGCATGCATATGGGTTTATTAGTTGTGAAGATATATATTCAAGTGATAGATAGACAGTTGTGTATTATGGATAATACTGGTCATTTAACTAATTGAATTTGACTGAGAAAAAATAATATATTATAATTTTTTTAATCCTTCGATACATTCATATGAAAATTAAATGAATTTCATTGATTGTTTTTTCCGAGATACAAGTTTTCAATAATAATGAAACCCTAATGTCATGAGATCAAGTTTTTTATCTTCACTGAGATCACTTATAGAGATTTAATAGAAGAAATAAAGAATGCATATTTTTCAATAAATAAATATTGTATCAGTTCATTTATTTCTTCTTGTTTCAAGTAGTAAATCGTTGAGGAATGTAGTCTTTTTCTCTCACTCCTAATAGTTATTTTTTGATTTATTTTTTTGAAATCTAAATTGCAAGAAAATTTGAGTAATTTTTGATGTTTTGATTATAGAAATGGATCTATCATGATAGTTGTATGTTTGCATTGTCCAATGAAAAAGGTCAGAATTATGTGGCATCTCTTTGGTTGATTCAGTGGCCTTGGCAAATGTGATATTCTATATTTTAGAATTGTATAAAGTATACTTTCTTCATTTTCGGAAATTTTGTAATTTGATATAGTAAAGGATTGGCCGAGTATGATTTTCACATTAATTTTTTTTTAATGTTTTTTCAGTTGATATTGCTTGAGATAAAATTGCTAGAGATACGTGTGGGTTCTTTTCTTTTATAAGGAAGAATCATGGTTCTCATATATTGAAAGAAAATACAATGGTTTTTGATAAAGTTTGATAGAAGATAAAATAGTGAATGTTTTCTCATTCAATTGATTGTGTTCAAAATGGTTTATCAGATTACACAGTTAGTTAATCATTGATTTCAAGTTAGTTGAGGAAACCGGTTCTAAAGTGATGATTTTGTCTTATAAGTTTTTATTATTTTAAAATTAAGATAATATGTTAGGGTGGAGTTAGGGATCATAGAATTTAGGAATTAATAACGTATGGATTGAGAATAACCAATTTAAATGTACCATTTACGTTGGCCATTTATTAAGGCATGTTTTTTAGGGCCCGAAAGGGTAATAGTGTGTTTGTATGAGGTTTTAGGTGTGACATCTAAATTTATTTTAATTTTGATATCAGATTCTGTATTTTGGAATATTTTAAATACTTGTAGACACTATTTCTGAATTATATATCATCTTAGTCTTGTACACTTGAAAAATATATATCATGGGTGTACTTTTAGCTTCTAGACCTTTACCGCTACCAAGAGACTCACATATATTATCTCTCTGTGCCTAATTGTTTATCTGTTTGTCTAACAAATGTTATTCTAATGACTCAAACCTTATATATTGCTCATAATGTTATAAACCTACTTATCTTCCATCTCTGTAAGTTCTGGACTTGCACCTATTTTTCAACTATCTAAACACTTACGTCTTAGTTAGATGCCTATGTTGACGTAAGTGTTTTATTCCAATGCAAGTGTCTAATGACCTAAAATCATCCAATTTGTAAATGAAACGTATTCCTATGATCAACTTAAGTGATTTAATGCGAGATATTCTCCAAATGATTGGTATAAATACAAGATGAATCCTCATTCATTCCTCACCTAACACATACCTAGAAAAGACCAAGTCAACTTACCAAAAGCACTCTATCAAACACTCAAGTGAGCAAAGCTTCCCTATTTTCTCTTATTTTTTTATCAGTCATAGGGATAACATATCTATAGGTCTAGAGTAATGAAGGAGCACTCCATGAGCAATATTTTTTAAGTTACAAGCTAAATCACTATTGTACTTACTTATCACACATTGCATGATTTAAACATAAGCTAACATGTAGGATAGAACCACATATGTTTGAGGTCCTCTTTAGAGTATTGGCTATGTAAATAGTGCTCATTGATAGGAGGGTCTTTGGAGCATCTTGACACCATGTACCCACTAACCCATTTTTCTCATAGCCACTATGAAGATGAAAAACTAAGATTTTGTTATTTGACAAAGAGTGATAGTTGTTGACCTATATCTGAATGCACCATAGTGAAGGTGACACATAACCTAGAAGCATCCAGGTGGTCCCACCTAGTTTCAGTAGGTATTCCATAGTAGACACTTGTGTCTGATTCAGAGAGTAGCATCGACATAACCATCTCATGTTGATGCAAGTGTCCATGGCTACAGATGTATAATTTATAAAATCAAGTGATTGATCCAAGATCTAGATGTAGTCTACTTTCTACCTATTCTACATCCATATCTATATTAACATCAAAACCAATTAAGTATCTTGTTTTCATTATCATTACAATATTTATGATAACTATACTTTCTATACTTATTACATCAACATAATAAATTTAGTATATATTTTATCTAATTTTTATAATTAATTGGCCCGCTCTAAAGATAGTCTACCATCTTTGTGACCTAGGCTATCTCTACCCATTTAACCCTAGATTCACCACATCTACATTTTAAGGTTAAACATTTGGTTAACCCGATTCGTATGAATGCATTTTTTTTAATTCTTAGGGTTTCTAGTTAGCTAGGGCTTCAAAATACCATACTTTTTCATTTCTTACTTATATTATTTTACATGTAACCTAGATGTAGCACTAAATTATGAGGTGTGCCTATTGAATATATTGAGCTTCCCTTCATACCACCTAAGATATCTAAAACCAATGAGGAACCTAATCCTATAGATCATGATGATACCAATGTTGATAATGAAAAATATACTGATGAGGCTATCATAAAATAAAATAATGATAATGGAAACCATGAGTCTAATGAAAGTGATGAACATGAGCAAATGAAAGCAATTGCATTGTTTTGTGAGCATATTCATCAAAACCTTGAAGATCTTGATGAAATCCTTATAACCATATTAGAAACTAAAAAATCAAAAAGCATACTTGAACAATCAGGTCCCTCTATTTATCCTGTTATTTGAGCTATGGGTCATCCCCATATACCAACAACTCTCCCATTTAGCACATTGCCACTTCATACTTGTACTAGGTGCACAAGATATGTATTTCAAATTTTGTTCTTTGAAACTAATATTGCCACATCTTATATGGGAAACATAAATGCTTCAAATAAAATACCGGTTTCAATGCCTATATCTACCTAGCTTATGAGTACACATCCTTTGGTGACTTCTCAAATATCTAACCTAAAAGACCAAGAGGTGCAAGTTCTTGTCTAAACTATAAAACATTTAAAAACTAAGGTCACAAATATTGCATAAACTATTGATTCACAAGATGTGTTGCATAACCCTCTTGTACTTGAAATATATTTACACTCACCACCTAATTTTTTTGCACCCAAGTTCACATTTTATAATGGCAAGGGTGATATTGAACAACATCTCCGATATTTTTATGTGGCATGTCTTGATTATGCCTCCAATGATAAAATTTTGACTAAATTATTTCCAAAGAGCGCCAAGGATTATAATTTGAGGTGGTTATATAAAAATACCTACTCAATCAACAAAGACATTCAAACCTCTTACATATCATTTTTTGTCACACTTCTCTATTAACATTACAATTTGGACATAAGAAACCAAGAACCAATGAACCAATTAAACAAAGAACCAATGAACCTATTAATGAGTATGTCTTGAGGTACAAGACAATGTTGTCTAAACACACCAATTCTATGACAAATAAATTTTTTTAAGACATCTTCAAGCAAAGTTTATTTTCCCAATTACATGAGTCCATTGTTTTCAAAAAATTTAATTTTTTTGATGACTTATGACATATTATTCATGATCATGAAATAAAAATTATCTTATTGAATAAACTTAAGTATGTATCAAACACAATGACTACATTTACATCTAATACCAAGTTTCATATAAAACCAAGTTATAAGGTTAAACCTCCCGAGCCTAAAAAATAAACAACCACCATAGTTAATGGAGTGTCATAATGACCTAATTGACTTGTGTTATTCAATGCTACACATAGAAAATTTTCACGCTTACCCAAATCTCCCACTTCATTATTCTCATGACTTGTAGAGTGTCATCTTATATATCTCCCTCATCCTATATAGATTGATATAAATAAACCTCTACCCAAAGGGTATGATGCAAATGCTTATTATGAATATCACCAAAGCCTTGGGCATTCTACAAACATATATTTTACCTTTAATCATAAGATCCAAGACTTCATCGATGACCAAAAGATTCCATTTGACAATCCTCCAAAAGAATCAATTTCACAACTTGGTGATCACCAAAAATAAAAAATATTTAACAATCCTTTACAAGATGTAGTCATATAAAATATCCAAATTGGTAGTTTGAGTGTAGCTTGCGACACCCCATCCATAATTCTTTTTTGCATGCTCCTGCAACCCTTCTAGACACCTTTTAGATCATTACTAGTCATCCAAAACTTCCTAAACCCTAATTCCACCTCAACCAGACAATATTACCTGTCCTAATCCTATTCCCCTAGGTCCTAAGCCTGTAGGATCAGAGCACCCCATTTAAATTATAGCACTAGGCACTAAAGGGTCCCATTTTTAGTGCTCCTATCCTCTTGCACTTTTAGCCCCAATGATCATTTTCATCCAGTCCTTGTCTTTAATTATGTCAGCCTAGCACAAATACATCTGACCCATGACCAACTGGTCCATATAAAATCCCACTCAAATCTTATTTACAAAGAGAGGTGACCAAACTTATAAAAAAATTAAGAATACAAATAAAACACTAAGGCAAACTTCCCTATTCTTTGCACACAGTCACCCAATACAGCTGTAAACATACTTAAATATTCATACCAGTCCCTAGCCACCTTAAAAACTATCAATTTAACATTTGCATCTCTATCACACTATTGCACAAGCACACTAAGTGGGAGAAATACAAATGGCTTGATCCCTCTTCAAAGTATTGGTATGTAGCTAGTGTGCCCACACAAGGGGTGTGGATTGCACATTCAGTACATAAGACACACTAACTCCCCTATTTTTCAAGTGACTCAAATATCATTTTTATCAAGTATGATGGATGATTAGGGTTTGAAGACAAAATCAACTCTATAACAAGTTCCATCAATAATCAATGCTTAGTTTTTTATAGGCAGGCTCACATAGGCACAACACAACTACCTAGAAAGTTTCAAGTTTTTGTGATTAGTTTGGATAACAGTGGAAAGAAAAGAAAACAACACTAGACACCAAAGCATCCACTTTTTGGTGCTCCTATCCTTTCATTGAATGAAATCTAGATTTAGGTTTATGACACCTTTCTAGTCCTGCACAACCATTTTCAACCTCTATATCGGTCGTCTTAGTCTATTTTTAAGATAAGTTATATTTCTTTTCATTCATTGCTATTTTTAGAAAGGTGAAAGAGATAAATCAAGACTGTATTTATTGCTATATTTCTATACTAATTTATTAATCTAGAACCTTAACTAAAATATGAATAAAACTCCATTATTCCCAAAACATTTAAATCATTTGGTGAGCTCAACTTACTTTGTTTGCGCATAAAAACCCTAGAGAAAATTCCTTGCTAATTTTAATAATTTTTTTAAATTTTTTTCCTGCATATATAAATCAGAATTTCACATTTAGTTTTTAAAATTCACCATAGTAGTTTTAAAAATCATTTTTTTCAAACCCTAGTTGAATATATTAGGTCCCTAGGCTTTTGAGGTATCACCTTACATGTTAGTGAGCTTCCTCCTTACATCTCTTCCTTTAAGATGAAGTGTAAGACTTAGTGGAAACCCTCTTGAATTCACCTAGATTCCTCCAACCCATCAATATACCATGGATAAACAACCAATTCTATTTCTTAGTATAGATCCTACACATGCAGATTACACTAACTTATATGAGAATAATTTTGATAATGAGCAGTATGAGAATAACAATGATGATGTACATACCAATGCTCATGCTCCACCACATGGGGGTACTAGTCCACTTCTACATATTTTTGATAATGATGTTGTCATCAAAAAATATTTAATTCTACAGAGTTTTAGATAGAGAATTAGGGAATAGCTCTGAGATCATGCCATTATCTTACAATCTATCATGGAAATTAAAAAGGCTAAGCAAGTTGAGTCTTTCATTCCTTAAGAATAACTAGTTGTAAATGACACTACGAGGGCAACTATGTCTCAACAACCCCCTCTAGCAGCCCAACCTTCTTATGTGGCACCACCAGTTATGGTGAGTACATCTTCACCTCTTGATGTGGCCGACCTTGTGCAAGAGATAAAATCTCTTCAATCCACGGTGATACATCTTGAGCAAGGTGACTCTAGACCAACACAGGATTTGGACTCTTTTGATCTACTTCATACACCATTGGCACACCATATTGCTTTTATAGCCTTTCTACTAGGTTTTGTTCAACCCAAACTCACTCTATATGATGGAAAGGGTGATCCAGAGACACTTGAGATATTTTCACATAGCATGCTTGGACTATGTGCCAAATGACTAGTTACTAACCAAGCTATTTCCACAGAGTTTAAAAGATTATGCTCTAAAATGGTTTTATAGTCTACTGAATCAGTTGGTCAAAGCATTCAATCCTTTAGCTAACATGTTCCTAGTTTATTTCAATATTAACATATGTGACAAGGTTTTTTATGCCCAATTTGCACAATAGAAACAAAGGTCAAATGAGAATCTCACAATTTATACTCTTAGATATAAGACTGTCTTGGCTAAAATGACTAGCCCCATGGCTAATCAAGAATTACAAGATCTCTTCAAACATAGTCTTCTACCATCTTTGCATGAGTCAATAATGTTCAATTTTTTTCTTTCACTACATTATTTCATACACTAAAGGAAACATAGTTCAAATTGCTTTCAATGGGAAAATTTAAGTACACAAGCATATCAAAAACAATAAACAAGAGTAACAGTAAAGTCTCATACAAAGTAAATGTTTATGATAGCAAAAGTCAAAATCAACCTACAGTTAATGTGGCTTTAGAGCTCCCTCAATGAGTGGTTTTGTCAGCACCTCCTTAGTGAGCCTTTACCAATCTACTAGTATTGCCTTCCAGAGTCTTACAACAACTATTAAAATGCAATATCATATCTCTCCCTCCTATTTAATAAGTTGATACAATAAAGCCTCTTCCAAAAAGATATGATCATAATGCATTCTGTTATTTTCATAGGGCACCAGGCCACACAATGAATAGATACATTAGTTTGCAACACAATATACAAGACTTGATAGACGGAAACCTTATTAATATTTTCACTCTAGTTGAGCCTCCTTAGGCAAAACAAATACAGAATAAGGATCTAAATTTTTTCTCAAATCATTTCCCACAACATTCTAAACAAGAGATATGGGACACATCAGGTGTTCACCATGCATATCATGTACATCCTCTGCCAGCTACATACCAGGTACCTTTAGTTGAGTCACATCCTTTAAACAACATGATCGGTGTGTATAATTCTAGAGTTACAGCTAGACCTTCGATCTCCTTCTCAAAGCAAGAGATAATTGTGGATGATGAATATTACTATGCACTCTTTATCAGAGCCTACATTGATCACCATCCCATTCATAGTGTTCTCATAGACAATGGATCTAGTGTAAACATGTGCACTATGACATTACTTCAGCATTTGGGATATTTAGAGTAAAATATCACCCCAATAGACATAGTTATCAGTAGATTCAATAGACACATATAGAGTTCATTTGGTGAGATTGTACTTCCTCTATAGGTTGGTCCAGCACATATGACCACACCATTTAATTTTGTTCCCAGTGTAGGAGTCTTCAACATGTTGCTTGGTCGACCATAGATCTACAAACTTCATGCAATACCTTCTACATTTCATAGATGTGTGAAATACATTCACGATAATCAAGTTGTTATAGTTGGTAGAGTTTTGTATGAGTTACCACTCCCCACTTTAGAGTAATCACATACTCTACAATCACCAGTTTTAGCTTCTACACCAATTATAGTTCTTTCTTCAGTTAAAATTTAGACACAATCAAGGCTTCCCTCACCAACACAAAGACTTCATACACTTCCACTGAGGCCTCTCTTAGAGTGACCACTACATCAACGATAGTTTCAAGAGTCTAGATAGTTTCCATCTACAATATTCACACTGAGGGCAATATCATTGATGTATCATGCCTCCACATATAGAGCACATTTTTAGAGAGCTTTTTCTACTACCAGATGGGTCCTTAAGAACCCCATAGTTACATCCACTTCTCAGAGTTATAGGGGGAACCCACAGTCAATTTCCACTACAAATATTTTAGAGCACTTACAACATACACAACTTTCAGAGTCACAGCCTTAGCCCTTCCATTGTGCTTCATGATCATGCACGATCCCTCTCCTTGATATAGGACAACATGATAGGGAGTCTCTTATGAGACTCATCAATTAGTATCATTCCTTCTCAGTCCTTCTTGTACATAATTTCTCAGCTTACTTGTACATAGTTTATTTTTGATTTCTTGTACATAGTTTCCTTATGATTACTTGTACATAACTTATTTTAAAATACCACAAATAATATAACATTTCAAAATACAAAAAAATTCAAAATAACTCAAAACACCAAACTTTTTTCAATTATTCATACTTTACATTTCTACTACCATGCTAGACTTATATTTTGCTATTCTATGTTATTGTTTGTTGATTTATCTACACTACTATGCTTCACTTGATCTTATTTGAGTGTGTGTAGTGACAACTAGATCCTTGATTGCTTCACTCTAACCATTAAGGGGGCATAATACTTTCACATTTGACACATACATCAACATATCTACCCACCAGCTGCATATTCTACATGAATACGCCATCTAAGTTATGTCATTCCTACACCACACACTCTACTTATCATGTTGATGTATATTACTTACTAGCTTACACAAATTATTCTATCGACACTCACTAGTATATATCACTTGTGTATTTCTTAGCATCTACCTAATCTTGTACTACATGTTTTTCATACTTTCACTTCTTGCTTTGATCAGTTCGATGCATTAGTGTTTTCAGCATTTACATGCCTTATTTATTTATTTATTTATTTATTTGAGTAGCTAGATGTAATTGCATTCCTCAGTTACTATTTTGTTACTTGTGTGTGCCTTAAGATATTTGCTAATGTCCTTTGATTGTACTCTTGTATGTGCTTGTGCCCTCATGCCAATATTGATTGTTTACAATTGTATGTGTATGTAGGCATTTGAACATGCCTAGTATGCTTGATTTTCTTAATTTAAGTGACATGTGCCCATGTCTCTTATTTTTTTGGACCCTTGTCCTCTTTTGTATGCTTCTTGCCATGCATGTTTGTTTGCTTGTTTGATTCTCAGTTATTTTCAATGCCATGATCCACATCATGCATTATCTTGCCTTCTTGGATGCCATGATGGACATCATGATCCATCCTGCCTTGAAAACTAACAAATAACCACATTTCTAGTTTTGGTTTAGTATACTACACATGCTATTGCATTGTTACATCTATGTAGGCATACCCCTATTGATCTAATAATCTCCAATACAAAATATGCTATATCTTGAGACATCTTTTGGATTATCATTACTTTATCAAGTATTTTTTAGTATAACACACTTACAAGGATTTTTATTCTTAGGGAAGTCATTACGGGGTCTTCAGTCCTACCCTCAAAAGTGGGGGAAACAAATAAGGGTTTTATCATAGAGATTAGAGCCTTCTACCGATCAAAATTAGTTTTTAGAACACTCAAAACAACAATCAAAATTCAAAACACACAGAACATACTAGAAAAATAGTGACAAATACAAAACAATCATAAAAAATAGTTAAGGATAAGAGCACCATATTTGGACTACAGTGCCAAACACCAAATTTTCCACTTTTTAGTGCTCCTATCCAAACAGTCAAAAACCCAATTTTTTTAGAAATAGATAGAAAAGTAGGGTCAATTACAGTTTTGTCAGGTACAACTAAATTTAGATTTGGTAGTTTTAGTATAGTTTTACTTAGATTATCCAGATATAGGGGGCATCATAATGGCATGATGCCTCTCACTTCCAATTTTAGATTGGATAGTTGGTACAATTCCATATCTGAATTTATGTTATAGACACTAGTGATTGGGGGCAATGTGCATGGCACATTTGACTTCTTTTGTTTCTAATTCATTGTATTACATAGTTACTCTTAGAAATTGTCTGCCTTATTACATCTATAGGTGGTTGGCATCATTGTAGAGTGGCTTTCATATAAGCATAGTACTCAATTTTAGAGTGGCTTTCATACAAGCCTAATTTCCATCTTTTGGAGTGGCCAACATTGAATTAGTTCTCAGTACACATTCAAATATTCACACCACATTTTTATATTATAGAACATTCATGAGATTCATGAGACATCTCATACGACACACATCCATACTAGTATTAGTTCATAGTTCACACTTAGTGGGAAATGATGGGGGTAAAAGACTAGCCAACATTTCTATTCTTGAGCCACATAATTAAAGGGACTAGACACACAATCTAAACATTGATTAACATACACATGATCACATAGCTTCACACTTAGTGAGTGATGATGGAGATAAAAGACTAACATTTGTATTCTTGAGCCACCCTCAAGGAATTTATCACTCAACTCCATTCATGATATTACTCTTAGTACAACACATACCTAACATCACTCAACACCACTTGACATCACAACAAGTTTTATATTGGTTCGCATACCTAGTGAGGTATATTTGTTCCTTTCTCTTCCTCTCTCTTTTAACCAACCTTTATACATTCTTATTTTAGACATAACATGTCTAATAAAAATTGATCTACTCCTTATTTTTTATTGAAGATTTACACTTCACAATGTGCTCTTTTTATGCACACTCAACATCACACATCTTCATGGGCTTCACCCTTGAAAGTAAGTTTAGGTATGTTTTCTAGTTTTTCTTTATCCTAGTATTTCACTTTTTTGCATCACTAAAATAAATGACGGGGGGGAAATGTTGTCATATAAAATATCTAAATTGTTAATTTGAGTGTGGCTTGTGATACCCCATCCATAGGTCCTTTTCGCATGCTCTTACAACCCTTCTAGACACCTTTTTGCTCATTACCAGTCATCCAAAACTTCCTAAACCCTGATTCCACATCAGCCAGACAATATTCCCTATGCCAATCCTATTCCCCCAGGTCCCAAGTTTGTAAGATAGTAGCACCCTATTTGGATTGTAATGTCAGGCATCAAAGTGTCTTATTTTTAGTGTTCTTGTCCTTTTGCACTTTGAACCCCAATGGTCATTTTCATCTTGTAATTATCCTTAATTATGTCAACCCAATGCAAAAAATCTGACCCATTAGCAATTATTCCCTATAAAAGTCCACTCAAAACTTATTTACAAAGAGAGGTGGCCAAACTTACAAAGCAAACAAGAATACAAATAAAACATTAATCCAAACTTCCCTATTCTTTGCACACAGTCACTTAACACAACTACAAATATACTCAAATCTTCAAACCAATCCCTAGCCACCTCAAACACTATAAATTTAGTATTTGTATCCGTATCATACTATTGCACAAAGCACACTAGGTGAGAGAATTACATATGGCTTGATCCCTCTTCAGAGTATTGGTATGTAGGCAGTGTGCCCACATAAGGGGTGTGGATTACACATTCAATACATCTTACACACTAACCCCCCTTTTTAGACTCAAATATCATTTTATTAAGCATGATGGATGATTAGGGTTTAAAGACAAAATCATCTCTACAATGAGTTTCATCAAGAATTAACACTCAATTTTTCATAGGTAAGCTCATAGAGGCACAACATAACTATCCAAAAAGTTTTAGGTCTCTATGATTAGTTTGGACAATAGTGGTAAGAATAGACAATAGCATTAGACATTAAAATGTCCACTTTTTGGTGCTTTTATCTTTTCATCGAATGAAATCTAGATTCAAGTTTATGATACCTTCCCAATCTTGCACAACCATTTTCAACCTCTATTCAATCATCTCAATCTATTTTCAAGATAAGTTAATTTTTTTTCATTCATTTCTATTTCTAGAAAGGTAAAAAAGACAAATCAAGACTGTATTTATTATTATATTAATATATTGATTTATTAATCTAGATCCTTAACTAAAATATGAATAAAACTCCATTATTTCCAAAAAAGTTAAATCACAAGACCATTCAAAGAAATATTCAAAAGTGAAAATAGAATATAATACATGTCTTCCTCCATCACATTATGAACACCCATTGGATGGGATTATTGGTACTTATACGTGTCATACACCTCCTATGGTTCAAAGACCCTCCATTAATTTTGATGATAGTGAGATTAGGGATGATGAATCATATATTCATTTCAGTATACCTTTATTACTACCATATAAAAAATGTTCTGATTGATAATGGTGCAAGTGAAAATGTTTACACCATGACATTACTTGCATATTTGGGCTATACAAATCATGATTTACATCAGTCAGCTAGATCAATTAGAGCATTTGACATGACCTAACAACATGTTCTTGGTGATATTGACTTATATTTAGAGGTGGCTCTCACACATGTGGTTACTGTCTTATCAGTTATACCTTCCATGAGTATCTTTGATATGTTATTGGAATGACCCTAGATACATACACTCTAAGCAAAACCTTCTATAGTGCATGGGTGTGTTAAATACATCCATACCAATCAAGTCATTAATTTTTTTTAATTTTATATGAATAAATTTTGAGAATCATAAATTTATACCTAGGCATTTAATTATCAAACCTCCTAAGGTTAATATTCTGCAAAAAGGTAAGAAACAATTAGTCCCATTACCAGGTGGCAAGTACTTGAGAGAACATTGCATAAAAGATACACAATGGATTTCACATAATCCTCATCTACTACACACCATATTCAGATATCCAAAGAACCTACACATGTTACTATTATTACTGTTCCAAAGAGACAACAAAACTATTCAACAATGGGTTGCATGAACCCATACTCCTATTTTTTGCTTCATGACCACAAAGTCCTATTATACATATGTAAAATATTAGAGATCATATAGTGACACATATTACACCTATACAAACTCCTTGATGATATCACTAATTTATTAAACTAGGTTCACAGTGGGGAGATACCTATGAGAATCCTTTGGATGTGAACATAGGATAGTCTTTTCCTTTCACATATTCCAAAAATACAAAAAAAAAATCAAATTTTAAAAATGTTCAACATCTATATGTTCTATTAGCTACTTGGAATATATGTTTTGGTTCCATGTTGGTAGATGGAATATCTGTATTTTATATATACACATGTTTAAACATATTTTGAGTGTGATACATACATACATGATTTATGCAATTTCAGATGTTGGGGTTTCTATCTACTCATGTCACTAGGATATTGGGGGCATCCACCTATATGATCATGATCCATCCAGGTTATATCATTATATGGTCACTTAAATTATCATGTTTGAGCTCATATATGTAGTTACACATGTCTTTATCCATGCTCATATATTTTTTAGTGTACTTGATATGCTATGTACTTAACATTTTTTGTTAACAGATATATTCAAAGACTAGTGTGATATATTTATGTTGATTGCTTATGCTTTCAGTCATGTACTTCCTTGAGTGTCTTGCCTTGCTATTACCTTGTTTGAGAATTTGAATATGCTCCATTATTTTTGGCCCTTATGTCTTTGTTTATTTATTTAACATTTAAATATGTCATTCTTGCTTTTGTGAACATTTGACTAAGTCATGTCACTTCAGTTGTGTAGAATTCAAACATGCCCCTTGTTTTCAATCTCCTTGAACATTTATCTCTTTATTTGATTTTTGAGTGCTTATGTGTATGTGCTTGATTTCTTGTTGAGCTTGTACTATTACTATCTAGATGTTGCCATGATCTATATCATGTATTTTAGGACTTGATGTGATCATATTCTACACACTTTAATGATATATCTACATAAATATGTTCCCTCTATATGGTATATGGTACATTCTCAATTTACATGGTCATCTTATCCTTTTTAGGTGAGGTAACTACTAGCTGCTACTTTTCCTTGCCTTAAAAGCAAGGGCATACTAATTGGGGCATACTATAGGGGTATGAATTCAACATTACTTCATAGATTTAGATTATAGTGGGGGTATGTTTTGGAAACCTGTTATCGATACTTATTTAGTATTCAACATACCTGATTACAGTGGGGACATGTTTTGGAAACGTATTTGCCACACTTATTTAGTATCCAACATACCCATATTATAATGGGGGCATGTTTTGGAAACATGTTCACACTTCTCAATATTCAAGATGCCTAGGTTAAAGTGGGAGCATGTTTTGAAAACATGTCCTCCACATTGACATTTACACTAATTATTGGACACATTAGAGTGGTGACATGTTTTAGAAACATGTTCTCTAGCTTACATCAATTTTTAGACTCAGATTGTAGTGGGGGCATGTTTTAGAAATAGGTTATCTACACTGACACAAGTTCTCAGACTCAAATTGTAATGGGGAATGTTTTGAAAACATTTTTTCTACACTTACACTAGTTTTTAGACTCAAATTATAATGATGGCACATTTTGGAAACATGTTCTCCACATTTACGTAGTTAGCCAAATTATACATTTGTGTGATTCAGATACATATTTGTGCCATAATTCTATACATTGATACCATTTTTATACATAATTTCAATATGAGACATATTTAAGGTGCATATATTATGTAATATTTGCCTAATATTGTAAAATCAAACTAGTTTAAGATTTGAAACACTTTTAGGGACTATCATCACCCATTAGGTTGGACTTTTATGGATTGTATTGAGCCAATATAATGTAGTAGTTGGTTCACTTTTTGGTATGTTTAGGCAATTAAATAATTAAATCTTGCCAAGTTTATAGGTTGGACTTGATTACATCATCCAATATCACTAGTTTTATAGTGTGAGTTGACTTGATTCACTTACACTATGATTGGGTTACACGATTGAGATAATCTCAACTATCAAGTGGTACTCACATTTTCTCTAAGGTTGGGGGTAGGTGTCCTCTAATATCTCTATCTCTTTATGTATATGCATTTTCTATCTTTTATATTTATCCTAATAGCAATTTCAATGATTCATAATGAAACATCTTTTTAAATCAAATTACCAAAAGGCAAGGCAGTTGTATTGATACACATGTGTACTCCTAAATCTTACTCTCTTTCAGTTTCAATCATTTAAAATATTTCAATTTTAGATTATATGCACTCATGATATATTGTAATATGATCTTGATTACATGTTAGTCACCAACAAAGCACTCAAGTCAGACTAAAGTAAATATAAGATGTGTTATACACACCCAAGTACACATTTATTTTCCTTTAAACTAATAATTTAATTAATAGATTAAAATAGGGGTAAATCTAGATAATATTTATTAATTATATAACATATTAGTCTTGTACACTTAGAAAATACATATCATGTATGTACCTTCATCTTCTATACCTTTCTCGCTGCTAAAAGGCTCACATATACTATCTCTCTGTGTCTAATTGCTTATTTCTTAGTCTGACTATTGTTATTATGATGAATAAAACCTTATATCTTAATCAAAATATTATAAACCTACTTATCTTCCATCTCTATAAGTTATGGACATGATCCTATTTTCTAACTTCTTAGACACTTTTATTCTAGTCAAACGCCTATGTCGACACAAGTTTACTATCCCAACACAAGTGTCAAGTGCCCTAAATTCATCCAATTTTCAAATAAAATGTATTTTTATGTTCAGCCTAAGTGATTTAATACAATATATTCTCTAAAGGGGTTGGTATAAATACAAGATAAACCCTCATTCATTCCTCACCTAGCACAAACCTAGAAAAGACCAAGGTAACTTACCGAAAGTACTATATCAAGTACTCAAGTGAGTGAAGCTTTTCTATTTTCTCTTATTTCCATATCAGTCATAGGGAAAACATATCTACAGTTTTGGACTACTGAAGAATCACTCCATGAGTAATATTTTCCAAGTTACAAGTTAGGTCACTGTTTTACTTGCTTATCACACATTTAATGATTCACACACAATACAAAACATAAGGGATAAATACATAAGTTTGAGACCTCATTAAAAGTATTGGATATGTAGGAAACACTCATTAATAAGAGGTATTTGGAGCATCTCAACACTTTTCCCCCACTAATCCATTTTTATCATAGCCACTATGAAAATGAAGAACTAGGATTTTTCTATTTAACAATGAGCGATAATTACTGACCTAAATATTAATGCACTAGAGTAAAGGCAACATAAAACCTAGAAGTATCTAGGTGGAAACACCTATTTTTAATAGGTATTCTATACCAAATACCTATGTCAAATTCAGACATTAGCATCAACACAACCATTCCAAGTTGATGCAAGTGTCTACCGCTATAGAGGTATAATTTCTAGAATTAAATGACTGATCTAGAATCTAGATCTAGTCTATTTTATACTTATTCTAGATCCAAATATATATTAGCAATATAACTGACTAGGTATCTTGTTTTCATTATCATTATAATATTTATCATAGTTATACTTTTTATCTTTGGCATCTCAACATAATAAATTCAATATATGTTCTATTTGAGTTTTGAAATTAATTGGCCTACTCTAAAGATAGTCTACCATATTTATGCCTTAGGCTCTCTACCCATTTAACCCTATATTACTCACATATATATTTTAGGGTTAAACAATATTGTTCTCCACAATTATTTTGTGTCTCATGGAATTAATACTTGGTGAGCTTCCCATAAGGGAAATCAGAGGCCTCATCCTTATGAACATTCTTAAAAATGTGCTTCACCACATGATTATACTTGCCAATTGAAGCCTATGACCAATAAAATTATTTCCCATATTGATCATGTGCTTGAAAATAATGCTTTACTAAATCTTGAAGTAAAAAAAAACATGCCCTTGACCTAACAAATGTTGCCTCCTCAAATTGTAAACATGCTAGTAGCCTCATTTAAGTGGATGATGAATCACGTGGTGTAACACACATTGAGATGACTTTAACATATTTTGGATACATATAATTTTATATTGAGCAAGTAGTTCCTTTAGTTTATCTAGTATGAGAAGAAATAGACTGATATTTCTTTCTATTTCAATTGTTTTTACTTTTAGATACTTTCAGTTTTAACTTTGGATATATTTAGTTTGATTGAGACTTGATAATTACAGTGAATTAGATAGTTACTGATGAACCCCAAAAATGTCCTATTCTTGTCCTCATCTATCACACTCATCCTTCTTGTTTTCCATGCTTTTCCATCAAGTTTTCTTTTGCAAATAGCCACAATCTTGTAAATAGCATTATGTTTCCATACTCTTTGAATAGTTAGAATCATGTTTTGGAATTACATATATGATAGTTATCTATTAATTTAGGATGATTTTTCTATAATGTGTTTTAAGGATGTTTTAGATAAATAGGTATATAGCACAGAACATCCTGCAACAACATAATCTCATCACACGAACTATCTTACAGCCACTACATGACCAAAGCCATGGATGAAAATATTTTGATTCCTCTTTCAATTGACTCGCATAAACAACTATAACCTCCATGGAGCCTAATAAGTAAGTGGTTGAAGAATGAAACAACTTTGTTTGTCCTACAACAATGTTGCATAATTCACATGAAAGATGACTTTAACAAAAGGAGCCAATTTTGGTTATCCTAAGTTGAATGTTTTTTAGATTAATATATATATTGTTTTGTATAAAACAATCTCCTCCATGGTATATATGTGTAACAACAAATTTGAGAGATAGTAGATATTGATTAGAGATTATTAGAAGTATATTTTGTCAAGCAATTATTATTACAATTTCCTACAATAATTTATTGTTGCATTTTTTTATTAATATGAACGAACATTTTTGAATTCAATTAAGTGTTGTGAAAGGAAGGATTGAAGCTGGAGTGAGAAGGAGGAAGGGCCCCCTTTCAAAGTCTGCAACAACAATACAACCCATTTAAATAACTAAGCATGTTATGTGTTTTTTTTATGCATTATGTATTTTATTTTTGAATTGTGTGATTTACATTCTTGCTTAGATTTATTAAGGAATCTTCGAACGTATAAGCATTTATTTCACAGTATTATGTTCATTATAGAATTTCATTTACTACATGACTTCAACATTTTAGATTATAATTATAAGAAGGTTAAATTAGAAGATTGAGTGTGCACATGTAGTGACATTATCCTATCATGTCTACATCCTCAGGTTGACATTTAAATGAAGTATAAGGTATAGGTCTATGGTAACTCTTCTTGTTCATTATGATGAAGAGAAGTATATCTGATTGTGAATCAACTACTAGTCATTTTTGGTGCCATTGCCAGGAAGGGTGTCACATACTTATAATCTTTAATCTTGATAGCAATTATTTTTGGATGTTTATTATTTTTATTTCCAAAGTTTGTCATTATTTAGATTAAATATTTCTTGCTTTTATAATTTAAATTTCCCTTTTTACAAGTAAGACAGTGGAAATTTTTAAAAAACCACATATTACTAACCCTATGTAGACAAGGTGGGTAAAAAGTTTTAAAAAATGGTTGACGTATGCAAAGCAAAAGGGAATATACAGGAAGATTTTTGCCTAAATCATCAATCATTACTACAAGATCAGAAATTCATCTCTAAGCAACTAATTAAAATGAGGGAATTCTTGAAGATCACTTGCAGTTGTCAATATAAGAGGTAGAGAAGGAATAATTTTTGCTAGATTAGTATCACAAGATGGAGACCTTGAAGAGGTTCATACCCCTGAAAGAGACCCACGTGCACCACATTTGAGAATTTATACCTTATCACTTCATACTCAAGAATCTGAAGTTCACTTCCCTCTATCACTCAAATTTATTTCTAAGGAGGTATTCAAGGCTATTCTTACTCCTAGCAGAAACACTGGGCCAATAAAATATTCTGATTTAGAGAGACTCTCTGCTAAGACACTAGCTGAATTTTATAAAACCTCCACACCATATTCATTGTATAAGAAGCCATACATTCCTTAAAAAAAGATAAAGTCTCCATCTTCTACACCCCAAGAAATAAAAGAATTGATAAGAATTTTGAGCAGTGGGTAGCAACAACTAGAGGTCTACCAACACAAAGAGTATTCATGGGAGATCACCAGGAAGAAAACACTACCAATGAGTCTAATACTTTTAAATTTCCTATCCTTACTTCTGAAGGAAATGTACCCATGAAGAATATTTCTCACTCTATCCTCCCTACTTTTATGGGAAAAACATTTGAGGATCTAGACACATTTATTTTTGATTTTGACGTCTTATGTTGTGGTTATGATTATAATAAAGACAATCAAAAACTCAAATTATTTCCAAAAACACTCAAAGATGTAGCAGATGGTTCATGAGACTTGGAAATGATGCCATTTCTACTTGGGAAGAAATAAAGGAGAAGCTTCTAATTAAATACCAAGACTATTGTAGGGGTAGGAACTACAAGAGAGATGACATATTTTGAATGACATAAGCTAATGATGAGTCATTGGAAGAATACATGAAAAGATTTTTTTTCAGCTTGCAAAAATCTAAGCAAACTACAATGGACAAGGAATCAATCAAGCTAATATTCTTGAAAGGGATTTGAGATGATTATTTGGAGGCACTAGATCTAATGTCTGGTGGTGATGTTCTTACATTGCCTTTGATGAACTAATAGTTCTATATAAAAACTACTCCAGATCAACCATGAACAAAAGTAGGGGTAGAACCCTTCCTGCAACAGGACTATCTAAAGGTGAATTTAGCAACCTATTCCAAGACATGAAGCAGGACATTATCATCCACCTAGCTACTCATCTTGATATATTACATACATGAAGGAAGTAAGATGAAACTAAGAAAGCCTTAGTCACCTATTTCCCTAAATGTAGAAAGAAAAAGGTGGATTGTACATGCCAATCTATGAAGGCTCAAGTAGTCATCATAACTAAGGATAATCCTAAAATGGTAGAGCTACATGACATAGGAAAAGATGAGAATCAAGTGTTTTTTGTGGCTCAATGGAAACCATGGGTACAAAGATCAGGTATGCCATCAAACTCTATGTTTGTAAATTCTCAATTCTCAAATAATCTTCAATATGGTTCTTGGATGAATATATCCAATCAAAATTGGTCCAAAATAAATTGGTAGCTACCCTAGAATCAATTATGGATGCAACATAATGGATAACAACCTCAACCTAGGAAATTTTGAAACCAACAATGGTTTTTTCCCTCTAATCCATGGAAACAACAATGGAAAGGTAATTAAGGCTTTACCCAACAAATGTAATAACCACAAAAATCGACCTTAATGCCAAACACTCAACAACCTATCTAAACCACTCAATTACCTATCCATCCCATCCCTAATCCTATCAATAATTTGGTTCAACCAACACAATCCACTTAAATAATGGAATATATAATGTACACCTTAGATATTAATCAAGTTCAACTTCACTTAGGTCGTATTTTGTCACAACCCACCTCATCCATAATCATAGAACACTTTGAACCTACCCCATTTCATACTAATCCACAACCACCCAAAACCAATCTTGAGCCAAATCCATCTAAAAATCTAAAAAAATCTAACAATCCTCCTTTTCTAAAGAGATTGAACATATCATGTCCTGAACTAGAGTCTAAATTTGATATCTTAAGATAACTCAAGAATGTGAGCATAAAAATCTCCCTCTTTCAAGCAATAAAGGATGTTCCTATCTACAATAAATTTTTTAGAGAGCTGTGTTTGAAAAAATTAAGAAGAAAGAAGAAGGATCCTAAAACAATCTAGGTCATTGGCCAACTAGCTGATATTATGTTGAGAAATATAGTTCTCCCAAAATATTTTGATCTAAAAATTCCTATAGTTAATGTTAGCATCCATGACCAACCCATCTCCAATACTTTAATTGACTTGGGTTCAACCATCAATGTGATGACCATGGAGACCATTCAATAACTAAAACTTATCACTCTCTGTACAATACCCACCATCCTCTAGATGGCTGACAGATCAACTGTTAAGCCTAAGGGGATTGTTGAGGACCTTATTATCACTATGGGATATTAGAAATATCCAATATATTTTATTATCATGAAGCCAAAAATTAACTTGGGGGGTTATCCTCTCATCCTTGGCCACCTATGGTTGGCCACCACTGATGCTCTTATTGGATATAGGTCAAGAAAAATGCTAATTTCCAATGGAAATGACATCAAGAAACTGGTTCTTTATCTACCATCTCAACCTTACCAAAATGATGGCCCAACCCCTTGGATTGATGAATTTGAGGAAGTTGTCTTCTTGTAGACTCTTTGTACAATTGATTGGAGTCTAGCTCTATAGGCACAAGAAGAAGACACTATCCTTATTGGTATCCTACAAAACACCTACCAACAAGATCTTGTAGTCACAAACCTATTAAAATGTGTGTCATGCCCTCTTTAGAATACCTTTCTTGAGAATGATCTTACTAAAACTACAAGAGAAATTTAGACATTTCATAAATTGCTTCCCCATCAATGCAACTATCCTCTTTTAAATGCCAACATTGAAACCATGCTTTCTTTAACAAAGCAAGTAGACATTCTGCCAAACAAACCTCTCAACATTAGCACCTACTTAACACCCTAACAAGAAAGTTAGTTATTTACAATGTTGAGAAAACACACAACAATATTTGCCTAGGATTACCATGACATGAAAAGATTACTCCCAGATTTATGCATGCATCATATTTACATCAAAGAAGAATGCAAACCTATTCACCAACCCCAATGATAAATGAAGCCTGTAGTTAAAGATATTATCAAAATTAAATTGCAAAAAATCTTGGATGCATGATTTGTTTATCCTATTTTGAATATCTAGTGGGTCTCTCCCTTCGTCATTATCCTTAAAAAGGGGGAAAATGGTGTATTTGCATTGACTACTAAGAATTGAATGCTGCTACTAGGAAGGATCACTTTCTCCTTCTATTTATTGATCAAGTGTTGGATACATTATTAGAGAAAAAGTAATTTTCCCTCTTAGATGGCTATAATGGTTATAATCAGATACAAATTGCTCTAAAAGAACAAGATAAAACCAATTTTACTTGCCCTTGGGAAACCTATGTCTATGTTTTCTTACCATTTGGCCTTTGCAATGCCCCAACTACTTTTCAAAGAGTTGTTTTGAGCATTTTTATTTGATTTATCCCATGAATGTGTTAAAATATACATGCATGATTTCATTGTTTATGGTTAGACATTCTAAAAAATGCTGACCAAACTGGATAAAATTCTTCAACATTGCTAGGACCACCAATTATCTCTGAGCAATGATAAATGTTACATGCTTATGAATGTATGAATTATGTTAGGGCATCACATATCTCCTTCTAAAATTCAAGTTAACCCAACAAAGATAAGTATCATTAAGGATCTACCCACACCAAAGAAGCAAAAAAATGTTAGAAGCTTTTTAGGACATGCTAGTTATTATAGATGATTTATCAAAGATTTTAATAAAATTTACACCCCATTGTTTGGATTGATTATTAAGGATGCTAAATTTACATGGACTAATGATTATCAAACTACCTTTCAGTAACTCAAAGACCTTCTCATAATAACTCATGTTTTGAGAGGGCCTAATTAGAAGAAGCCTTTTCACATCCACATAGATGCATTTGACACCACTTTAGGAGCTATCCTTGACCAAAAAAAAGAATCTCTAAGTTATATAATCTATTTTATCAGTAAGAATATTCAAAGGGTTGAACTCAACTACACTATAAAAGAAAAGGATTTTCTTTTTGTCGTCTATGCCATCAATTTTTTTTGACACTACATTACAGGTTACCAAGTATTCATCCACGCAGATCATGCAACTATTAGGTATTTAATAAACAAACCTAATATAATAGGTAGGATAATTTGATGGTTGATTTTACTATAGGATTTTGATATTATAATTATGGATAGACCAGGTAAGAATAATGTAGTAGAAGATTTTCTATCTCAATTTCAAAATGATGAGCATAGTCCTATTGTTGATGACTCTTTTCTTGATGAACATTTATTTGCATTAAAAATTCAATCTCCTTAGTTCATAGATATTGCTCATTATCTTGCTATAGGATCACTATCACAACATTTATCACCTAGGGAAAAATAATATCTGATCTGAAAGAGTAGACATTATTATTGGATTACAAGAGATCTTTTTATTATTGGACCAGAGTTAGTTATGAGAAGATGTATCTGAGAAGATGAAGCTTATGACATTCTCAGAGTCTGCCATGATGAATCTTGTGGGGGTCATTAAGCTGCCAAACATATTGCTATGAAAATACTTACTGTCAAATATTATTGGTCTTCTTTGCATAAGGAAGCCATGATGTATACCTACAAATGTGGTCAATGTCAGCATATGGGAAGACCCACTCGCTCTGATGAAATTTCATTATAGCCATAACTAGTTTTGGAACCTTTTAACAAATGAGGACTAGATTTTGTAGGTCCCATTGATCCTAAATCTAACAATAAAGAATATATATTGGTCTACACTAATTATGTCACAAAATGGGTAGAGGTCAAAGCCTTAACCCATGCCCAAGATGAGAAAGTAGTTGAGTTATTGTATGAAAAAATCTTCACCTAATATGGAGTACTAAGAGAAATAGTCATAGACCAAGGCCCATAGTTTACATTAGACCTCACAACTATCTTGGTTAAAGAATATGAAATCAGACATAAAAAATATATCCCTTACCATCCTTAGTCAAATGGTTAGATGGAAGTAAAAATTAGAGAATTAGAAAATATCCTCACTAAGATTGTTAGTCTGCATAGAAAAGATTGGTCAAATCATCTTCTAAAATCAATTTGGGCTTACAAAATCACCTAGAAAACTAGAACTGGTCTCACTCTATATGAACTAGTTTATGGTAAGAAGCTTATTCTGCCCATTGAATTTGAGCATAAAATATTAAGGACAACACTTGATTTGGGCTTGGATCTTTCCCAATCTCAACAAGATAGGATCATGCAATTGAATACACTTGATGAACTAAGAAAGGAAACACTTCATCACACTAAAATAGTTCAAAGACAATGTGTGGGTTGGGATGATAGGAATATCAAGACTAAGAATTTTCAAAATGGTGACTGGGCACTCCTTTTTGACTCTAAATACAAATATCATAAAGGAAAGCTACAATCCTGATGGATTGGGCCTTATGAGATTAAACAAGTTTTTGACAATGGAGCTATAAAGCTCATGACCATTGAATCTGTTCAGTTCAGACTGCTTATTAACGATCATAGGATCAAGATGCATAAGAAACCATTTTCTAAGTAAACTCTCACTTGCCAACTTATTGAAGAACAACATCCATCTTTTCTTTGTGAAGCAAATCAACATGTTCCTATAGTTGAAGGGTATTTCTTTCAACCCTTCTCTAATATTTTATAAAAAGAGTAAAAGCTTCCTACAGCCAAGAAC
This sequence comes from Torreya grandis, assembly GCA_037957365.1. Classification (NCBI taxonomy): domain Eukaryota; kingdom Viridiplantae; phylum Streptophyta; class Pinopsida; order Cupressales; family Taxaceae; genus Torreya; species Torreya grandis. The sequence goes on along the minus strand of JARHVA010000888.1, from coordinate 3,638,325 downwards.
AAGTCATTCACAATGGCTTGGTTCATGATGAATAAATCCTACCTCCTATATTTCTATAATTCTAATTGAGTTGGGACCATAAAATCTTTTTAAAAAAAACTAAAAAAATCAGCAATGAAAACCTTTGGGCATTGTTGATGGATGTTGTCTCAAAAAACTAGGTCACTGGCTGATCGATATTCATTAAAAGAGAGAGAGAGAGAGAAAAGGCACCACCCTAATAAAAATTTTTGTTTTCATTTGTTTTTGCTTGTAGATTCATTCCCTTGGATTAGAAATACATTTTCCTCTTTGTTATAGGATGAAAAACTTGTTGTTGAAGGGTATAAATTGCTACTGTAAGATATAATTTATTATTACAAGAAACATTTATTGCTATAGGATGTATTCTTATCACTCCATCCTACATGCCATTATCATAAATAATTTTACTCCCAATCAAATGACAAGACACATCAAGCCGCCACTTTAAATCATCATTTGCATGTTAATGAAATATTTTCCTAAAAGTAACAAGGTAATTATTTTATATTTATTTCATATCATAAATTTTAATTATTACTAAGATGATGATACCTAATGCTATTAACACTCTACGATATCTTCTCCTTATCATTCCAACTCACCATATCATTCTCTTTCACTAATTGATGTGACTTTTGATGCATTGCTTCCACCACTCTTGCCATGAGCTATTTGTGCATGTCAACTTCATCCCTTGAGGATAAGTGACAATTTAAGTTTGGGGGGAGAATTTTCATAATTAAAATGGATTATTTTAGTCCCATAGCAAAAGTCACAAACATTTTCCTAAAGCCACAAAACCCTTACTACAAGAAAATAGACTTGCAACTCAAATTTCATTTCACAATATGGGAGGGGACTTTCTTAAACATAAATCACTTAATATCACTCCTCTAACCAATCACCTAGACATCTTGGACCTATTCAAAAATTTAGGATGGACATAATATTTTGAGAGGATATAGGCTTTGGATCAAGGAATTATAGACACATTTACTGGTTCATTGCATACCAACTTAGCAACAATAAGAGGTATGGAAATAAAGTTGATAGAAACTATCATTAGTAGAGTAATGGGGTTTCCTCGAATAGGGGTGGCATGGAAAGAAAAATTTGATGCCAAAGCAGAGAGACAAAAATTTATCAAAAAAAATGAAAGCTTGGAAACTTCAAATCAAGGCAAAACATAACTATCTTTACCAGGAAGATGGACCAAAGCTGTTGAGTTCATCTATAGATATTTCACTTATGAAAGAAGGTATTCCATACTGGAGGGAATTCACATCAAATTCATGAATCATTTACGGCATGGTATAGAGATAAATGTCCCTAACTTCTTACTCCACATGATCACAAAAATGGTGGAGCTATTTCAAAAAGGTAATTCCAAAGCTCTTTCCCATCATTGTCTAATCTAGTTGATTGTTCAAGGCTGTTTGCAAAGGACTAGATCTAACCTAAATTCAAAATAAAGAGGAAGAAATTCATTCTCCAACCTAATTCAGAGGATTTTGAGGAGGAACTTCCACCTTCTCCCAAAAATGCCAAGGTAACCTCCACTCCTCGTATATCTCACAGATTGAGAAGAAAAATGAGAACTAAACCTTCTTATATTATTAAAATTAATGAAGAATCTAGAGAAAAACATACTACTAGCAGTGATGAATCTCTAGAGGCTGAAACAAATAAGGGAGAATGTTTTCTATAATACAATTAAGAGGCATAATTAGTATATCATAGTCTTGAAGAGTTTTAAGTGGAACCAATGCAAAAATAAGTAGAATAAATAGAGCAACCTACCATACAAGTGGAATTTTCCACTCTAGAGCAACCCCTAAAAAAATTGAGCGACTAATAAAGAAGCTACAGGATCAGTCTAAAGGAGGACTTGATGCACCTACTGTAATGACTTTTTAGTTTCAGCCTTCTGCTGAAGACCATCATGTAAGCATTATTTCACAACCTTCTATAGAGGTAAATCAACAGGAAGAACTTGCAATTTCCCAAGATGTCAAGTATCATTCCTCATTTGTAATATCTTATAAACTAATGAATTAGATGGATAGTCAGTCTAAAAGTCTGAAGACATTAACAAAGTAAAAAAATAAATTAAAATAAGCGAATAGGTTGAAGGAAGAAAGAATCTATAAATTGTAGTAAAAGATTGAATACATGGCTTGTCTTACCCAAGAGCTCATTGACTGTAGGCCTCCTGCAAGAGTATATTCAATCTATCTTGAAGAGTAATGGAATAAGTTTAAGTTTATGACAAATTACGATGATTTGGTTTGTGAAGTAATTGATCCCCTTTATTTCAAATCTATAAATAAAGCTCATAGGAAGAACAAGCACAATTTTGCTAGTTCTATCTTCACAACTATGTTGTCCCTTATGATAGAGAATGGAACCTTAATCTATATATTGGAGATGTCCTTCTAAATGTATTTTCATCATATTTTTTGAATGAAAAAAAAAAGAGAAAGAGAAGAAGATGAATATAAGAAAAAGGAAAATGAAAGCCAATGGCTTATCACAAGGGAATCAATGGCACCTAATGTTGTATTGACAGAATGGGATATTATCAAGTTGAAAAAGGAAGCCAGAGCTTGGTTTGCTAATAATTGTGATGAAGCCCAAATTTTTTATTTAAGATTGAGAACTTTTTTTGGTCCTACAACCAAAGAATCCTGTATTAAATGATGGAATGAGCTCACTCCTACACTAAGAAAGAGAGATATATTCCCCTTTTAACTTAAAAGCAACATTTAATAGGATCACAAAATATATTTTACTTGTAAGAGAAATGGGATCTCAATTGTTGTGCCTCACATTCTAGGCCCCTCTATTTTGGTATCTTGTTTCAAATTGGTAAGATAAATCCCCATTAGATGAAGCCAGGGAGGTCAAAATCTAGCAACTATTTGAAGATAGGCATTAATTTTATGCTCACCTTGCCAGTGATGCCATAGATCCCATGGATTTCAGAGTTCTCTATGAAATGGAAATGAAAAATTTTGTTGCTCATGGTCAAGAAAGATATTAATTTGGGGGGTGTGATGAGCCCCAAAAATGTCATGTTCTTGTCCTCATCTATACCACTCATCCTTCTTATTTTCCATGCTTTTCCATCAAGTTTCCTTCTGTTACTAGCCATAATCTTGCAAATAACATTATGTTTCCATAATATTTGAATAGTTAGAATTATGTATTGGAATTAAATATATGATTGTTATCTATTGCTTTAGGACATTTTTTCTATAATATGTTTTAGAGAAATAGGTATATAGCACATAACATCCTGCAATAATGGAATCTCATCATATGGATTATCCTACAGCCACTGCATGACCAAAGCCACAGATGAAAAGATTTTGATTCCTCTTTCAACTGACTCACATAAAAAATTATAACTTCTATGGAGCCCAATAAGGAAGTGGTTGAAAAATGAAACAAATTTGTTTGTCCTACAACAATATTAAAAAATTCACATGAAAGATGACTTTAGCCAAAGGAGCTAATTTCAATTATCCTAAGTTGAATGTTTTTTAGATTAGAATATATATTGTTTTGTATAAAACAATCTCCTCTGTGGTATATATGTGTAACAACAGAGTTGAGAGATAGTATATATTGATTAGAGATTATCATAAGTAAATTTTGTCAAGCAACTATTATTGTAATTTTCTAGACCAATTCATTGTTGTATTTTTGATTAATATGAACAAACATTTATAAATTAAATTAAGTGTTATGAGAGGAAAGATTGAAGTTGGATTCAGGAGGAAGGGACCCTTTGGAACTCTTCAACAATAATCCAATCCATTTAAATAGCTAAGCGTGTTATTTGATTTCTTTATGCATTATGTGTTTTATTTCTGAATTTGGTGATTTACATTCTTGCTTAGATTTGTTAAGGAAGCTTCCAATATATAAGCATTATTTCAGAGTATTATGTTCATGTTTAATTCTAGCATTTTATTTATTGCATGACTTCAACCTCTTAGATTACAATTAGCAGAAGGTTAAATTAAAAGATTGAGTGTGCACATATAGCGATGTCATCCTATCAAGTCTACATCCTCGGGTTGACATTTAAATGAAGTAGAAGGTACAGGTCTATAATAACTCTCCTTGTTCATTATGATCAAGAGAAGTATATCTGATTGTGAATCAACCACTAGTAATTTACATTTATTTTTGTATTTGGAATGACTACTTCATTTTTATTAGTAGATTTGATAATACACAGTAAAATTTGATGATATTCACTCTAGTTTTCATTTTGATTATGCTAAAATGCTTTCAGAATATACTTTTATTTCTACTCTTTTATTCAAGATTTGGATCAGATTATGTAGACCAATGATGTTAACATAATTTTATTTTAATTTACACAAAGAATGTTAGTATGTTCACTTATTGCCACTATTTTATTATTCTCTAAGGATAATATTGCATAATACCAACCATCATGGATAAAATTTAAAGGAAAAAGTTATCTATATAGTGACTTATTATTTATACTTACTCTTATGCATTGATAGGTTTGCATGATGACTTGTGTTAATGATTTATTAAGTTGTTAGTGACTTAGTGGGCCCACCTATAAAAGCATATCATGTGTTGGTATTATTGAACAAGCTCAAGTATTTTTCTTCGAATCACTTTATTTAAAGTGGGTTATTATTTAAATTTATAAAGACATAAATTCAAATTTTAATAAATTTTAACTCACTTTATTTTAAGTCAACTAAAAATGCAGTTTTAACCTAAAGTGTAACTGGAATTTAAATGAAATTTTAAAAGGACTTAAACGACATAATTTGAGAGGAAAAGTCATACAAGTATAAGACCTCTCATTAATATTTCATAATGTATTTTTCTTATATTCAAAAGTCTCTCAGATCGAATATAAAATTGTAAGAGGACCAAATAACACATTCTCTAATGGTAAAGTACCTCACTTGCTACAATCGGGTATATCTAGTTTGATTATTTATTTACAAAATGATTATCTAAAAAGTGGTGAAGATTTTAATTGATTTGATGTTTGAAGAATAATATAACCATATGCCCATATATTTTTTGTGCTTTTCCTGATACTAAAGAATACTTCATAATTTATGTGATAAATTATTGGGTTTGTATATTGTATCAACTTTGTCTCAAAACCATTTTTGTACTCAGTTATAAAATATATTTTTATTTACAAAAAAAATCTATATTTTTTGAATGGATCAAGTCCAATTTATTTGATTTTTGTTTCCCACTTAACTATTTACTCTCTTTTCAATATTTTGTACTTTCATTCATAGATTAAATTATCTCTTGCAGTTTTAGTTTTATATGTTGTAGTTTATTTATTTCATCATTTAATTTTAATATACATGCATATTATAGATTTATTTTGATAAGCTTTGTTTCACCCTTCTCATCTTGTCTTGATAGTTTTTTTTACCTTTGGTTTAAGTAACTTGTTAATTTTTGCTTGTAGGATACTTTTTTGTTTTCGATAGTTTTATAACTTATCTTTTTATTTATTTGTGTTGTAATTTATTCTTCTAATTATTTCATTATTATAATTTATTTCATTTATTTTAGTTTTTTTCAAGTAATAATAGAGATACCAAGATGAATTACTTGATGAAGTTAAGAGTTATAGAAACATATTGAAAATAACAGAGCATTCGATACTCCAAGATATAACCTCTCCCACATATTTCATTTTGTTGGATAAGATTGATTATGTTTTTTGAAGAGCTATAGTATATTGTTATATTAAAGTGAAATTGAAGTATTTGTTTAGAAAAGAGAATGTATTGATGATATTTTTATCAAACCGAGTGCTTGTGATATCTATTTTACATACAAATTATATATCTTGAACCAAAGTTTGATATTGATTGAGCATTCTTTGATATATTGTATTTGTAACACAAAATCAATTTATTTGAAATGATATTTTGATTTCCAAAATTGGTTAAGTTATTAACATACTCATTTATTTAATACTTGACCATTAAAATACTTCTTTGCACAACTTAAAACTAAATCCTTAGTCAAAATGTCCACATGATTAGATTGGTCCGATTCTGATTTGACCTTCACGATAGGTAAAAGGATATATTAATTAACGTAAAAAATTCATTGTCAATAAGTTTATCTTGTCTAAAAAATCAAAACCCCAAAGATAAAATGGACATGATGATATATTAGGTTGTAAATTTGGTGAATGTGCATGGTTCAAATGACCGCGTCATTGACATTATACACAAATTTTCAGGTTCCTGACATTATTGATCCATTGTAGTCCAATAATAACCCATCCATAATAATTTATAAGACATGGATTTTTAATTAAAGTGCCTCCCCCACATTCAATATTGTGTACTTATTGTTAAGCTATTTTAGCCTCCTCACAACTAAGACATCAATGAAATTGTAAATTTGGTGAATGTGCATGGTTCAAATGACCATGTCATTGACATTGTACACAAATTTTCAGGTTCCTGACATTATTGATCCATTGTAGTCCAATAATAACCCATCCATAACAATTTATAAGACATGGATTTTTAATTAAAGTGCCTTCCCCACATTCAATATTGTGTACTTATTGTTAAGCTATTTTGGCCTCCTCACAACTAAGACATCAATGAAATTGTAAATTTGGTGAATGTGCATGGTTCAAATGACCGCGTCATTGACATTGTACACAAATTTTTAGGTTCTTGACATTATTGATCCATTGTAGTCCAATAATAACCCATCTATAACAATTTATAAGACATGGATTTTTAATTAAAGTGCCTCCCCCAAATTCAATATTGTGTACTTATTGTTAAGCTATTTTGGCCTCCTCACAACTAAGACATCAATGAAATTGTCTCTCATATGATCATTTGAAAAGATCCCCTTCGATTATAACATAGTGAATTATGTCTATTTTTAATTTATGTTTGTCATTTCATGAAAAATTGTCTAGGGTAATTGATTTATATGAAAAAATGTAAATGTAACTATATCATTCTAAATTATGTGTACAACATGTAATAACAAACACCACTATGGTGTAAAATCTTTCTATCGTAATTGATCTAGTAGCTATAAAATTTGTATCATCAAAATATGCCTTAATCATTAATGATGTCTATAGGAAAATGGGAAGCTATGTTGGCCATAGAATTAGAATGATGATTCATGACTATTTATATGAGATATTCTATCAATCGTAATCTTATCAAAGTATGTCATAAATAAAACACCATATCTATATATGGGATTGAATTTTCCTCCTTTGTATGATACATGTGTAAATCTTGGTTGACTATAAGCTTAGAATCACCATATAATTGATGATATTTTATGTGTAATGTGTGATTGATTTATAACCCTAAAATCAATACCTTATATTCTGCTATATTATTTACAAAAGAGAATCTTAAGTAATATGCCTATGTCATAGGATTTTTTTGATGAGTTATTAGAACTATTATGGCCTTGAAACCTGAGGTTGTTAAGTATGATGTCAATGTTGGCACTTGATTATTGATGTTATAATTAGTTTAATTTTTTTTTATTAGTTTAGAAGGGTTATTTAATTTAGTTACATCTTAGATTAATTTTTTTTTTAAATTTTAACTTTTTGGGAACTTCTTAAAAAATAATTATAAGTGTCAGTTAGTGTCTATTTCACTGAATGTGTACTTAGCTAAGATCAAATATTTATCCATTCATCACCAAGAGGTGGGAAACACTTTCTAAGGCTTAGTTAATTAAATTTGATCTTAGTTTATTCACTTTCCTACTTTCTAGGGATTTGGAGCACCTAACTTATCAAGTGTACATGTTTTTATTAAATTTAGAGCACCTAGGTTATCTAGTGTATATATTTTGCTTACTTGTTAAGAAATGCATCTTGCATGATGACCAGATCTTATCAATGAGTCAAATTTGTTTCTTGAGTCAGATTTTAGTTATCTTAGAATCTATTTTGACTTAACTTACTTTTTAAGTGAGGTTTTAATTTAGCATTCACTTTATACTTTTATTGTTATAACTTCTCATGTAAGTTTCTTCTAATTAGATAATTTTAGTTGTTATTGTTAATAAAAGATTGTGCACAAGTATGATGCAATAGTTCTTCTTGGAAACATATTTTACATTTATTTAGCTCTAATATTATTTCTAGGTAATAAGAAAGGAAAACTAATAAGCTTATGTATTATAATTTGAATTTTTTCAGTAGATATTTTGTCATCAATCACACTTATGATAATATTATATTAATAACTAGTAATTATAGGACAAATTGGTTGATATATACTTCAATTTTAGAGTAAATCAAAACTAATTTGCACTCCTCCATACATCAAAACCTTCATTTGGTATTAGATCCTTGTTCAAGAAAGGTTCAATAGGGTTTTAATCCATTATCATGAGAATCATAGCTTATGTGAATTATGATTTTATGAATATTCTTATTTAAAAAAGTGACAACTTTGAATATTAGAGAGATTAGTTTAAAATAATACTTGTTTGGAAGGGAGTTTGAGATAATGTTATCTATGGGTACACACCACCTGGAGATTAGAATATTTTGACTCAATATCATAAAATAACCAAAAAGGATGAAGAAAAGGCATATGCACAAGCTTTCTTCTATATTTAGAGTGTCATAGACCCAAACATCTATCCAAGAATTACAGGATGCAAAAATGTTCATGAGACATGTATACCTTTAAAACTTCATATCAAGGATCCATTAGGGTAAGATAAGTAAAACTCGAAACTATTAAAATGAATTTTAAAATTTTAATAATGTCAGATAATGAAAGAGTTGGAGAATATTGCATAAGGATAAATGATTTAGTGCATAAAATGAGAGTTTATAAAAAAATGTACAGGATAGTGTTATACTAAGAAATTTTTTAATATCTTTATCTCAAATATTATTTCACATTGTGATATTTTTTTAGGAGTGTAAGGACATGAAAACTATAAGTGTTGATGAGTTATTGAGTTCTCTCTTATCCATGAGGATAAGATGAGACTATATGCAGGAGATCAAGAATAGACACTTGAAACCAAGATAAAATTTTCAAAGAGCAAAGAGAAAAATAAAATTTAAAATCAAGGGAGTTCAAAAACTCACATTCAAAGGGAAAATCTAAAGTTAAATTCATAGGTAAAATCAAGAAATACATTACATGTTATTACTATAAAAAACTAGGACATTTTTATAAAAGATTACATGGCACTGGCATTTAAGAATCAAACAGGTAAAAAGAAGGCATTCCAAGATAAATAAAGTGAGGAGAAAGAGCACTCATATTATTGTCTCACATGTAATGTGGGAATAAAGGATGTAAATAATTTTACATCTCTTAATTTAGGTTGCATAAATCACATGAAAAGTCAAAAAGATGGTTTCAACAAGCTAAATGATTCCTTGAAAATCAACATGAAATAAATGGTTTTTATTTTTCTATAAATATGGATCCTAAGAGCATGGATCATAATTTCATCAGATATAATGATGAAAACAAAACATACAAGTTTTATAATCCTACTAGTAAATCCACAATTGTTTCTAGGGATTGTAATTTAATTTTTTTTTTTAGATGTATACTAATTATGATCATGTATCTACATAGGTCATAATTTAATGAGGAAACCTATTGAATGTGATTTTGAGAGATTAAAAAGTGCTACACATGTTTCTAATTCAACATGAAACAATACTAGCTCTCCACAAGAGACTAATCATCCATCTTCATCAATCCAAATAAGGATAAATGTTTGTTGAATCCACATCTATCCAATAAAATTTTAGATTAGAATTATGAGAAGAGGATCACAAGGCTTAAAAATTAAGAAGATAATTTATTTGATTATACTTATGATGAAAAAACTATATTTTCATTATTATCTAGTGTTTAGTGATGTTTCTCTACGTTTTTGCTAATTACATTCAGAAGAAGAAGAAACTAAAGGTAATGGTTAGGGGTTTGTACGTTACCCAGATTAAGTTGCGTACCATATCCAAGCGTTGTAGGAGATTCTCTTTGGCTGTGGAGGAAACACCTGTAGAGAGAAAGAAACTCAAACAAAGAAAATGTTAGATAAAGATATGGTGGACTGCCAAGCGATATGCTCAGTCCCGAAAACGTAAAGCTCCGTCAGGGATGACAGTCCACTATTTATGAAAAGAGTGTCATATAAAAAGAAATGGTGAAAGAGTAAGAAAGAGAAATAGAGATAATGCGTACCTATTTTTTGCAGTCAGTCTATCACAGTCACCGACGTTGGTAGTCCTATCGGTGTCGGTTGTAAAATATGCTGACATAGGTTATGTTATTGATGTCGGTAGGGGCAATGGACCTTGAACGGGTTTCAGGGTTATGTCTGTGGTCGATAGAGGGGTTTGGGAGTTTAAAGATCTGTGTAGGGTTGCAGGGAGACGAATAAGGTTCGCAGAAGGGCAAAGGTAGAGGATAGGTTGTCAAAAAGGGTAAGGGTAAGAGGAAGGCTTTTCAGCCTCTCTGGGAAGAAGTCAGGTCGGGTCTGGTTGATAGTATTTAGAAATAGTAAATAGAAACTAATTACTAATGTATTCTAAATTACTGAAATGAAAGGCAGAAGAATACTTAGCTCTGCTTGGTGGAGAACCAGAGGTGTTAGAACGCTTATTCCTGTTGTGGCTAATGTTGAGGTCCTCGTACAATGTTCCAATCCAATCTAGAGTGACTTGCGTAGAGTTTCTATAGCCAAGGGAGCGTTAGTCAAATTTTGATGATTGGTCTCAGAGTGTGTGCGTTTGATGTCCAAGAGTCAGGGGCAAGAGAGTGAGAGAGATTTTCAGAGTGGATTTGAGAGCGCTAACTCAACGTTAGAACTCAGTTTATGTAACTGACGTCGATGATCCCACTGGCGTCGATCGACAGTTGATCGACGTCGATGGCCAGAGAATGGGTAAAAGGGTTATTTTTAGCTATTTGCATGTTCTCCATCTGCCAAGTGCATTTGCTATTGGAGAACAGTCAAAGGATGGGTTTATTAGGCACGAGAGTTAGTTAGGAGGTTGGAATGGAGTGAGAATAGGTCTTGGATGACTCATAGGGTGAGAAATGGTCTAAGGGTGAGGTGTCCAAGGTGAGGTGTCTAGGGTGATGTCATTAATTTTAAAATAAGTAATTTATTTTAAATTAATAAAGTGTGTAAGTGATTATAAGGGGACCAAGGAGGAGTAGACACGATTTTGGTGTCTACATTTTCCCCTTTTTATCTTATTGGTTGTTCTGACGAACTGCAAGACAAAAATAGGAGTAAGTTACCCCAAGTATGGGATAAGATGTAGGTTGCCCCAGGTATGGGATGAGGTATTCCCCCTCAAAGCGGGAATCGAGAGAAGGTAAACTGATATCGAGTGCCGATTTGATAGGTAGTGGATGGGTAAGGTGAGGTTTGAGTGTGAACGCTGCAATAGTTGAGATTGCACGTATACCACTTCACATGATAGGTAGGTCAAATTGTCATAGGTCAAGGTTGAGGAGTGCTAAAATTGAAGTAACTGATCCCTAGATTTTAGTCATAACTGATTGGGTTAAACGATCAAAGCTGTAGCTCCAATGGTCATCGTGTTCCAAGTATCTTGGGTTTAGGAAGTGCTCCTGAAAAACATGAAAATGTCACAAATATTGAGGATCAACTTGGGCATGATCCAACAATAAGTGTGAGGGTCATAATGTGGGTTGCGTACAATTTGCTAACTATTCGTGAGGTAGTATATATGCAATCAAAACAACCAAGGCAAAGTTGTCTCGAAAGTGGTTATGGTCTGAGGAGATAGTCATGATCTCTAAGGTCTTTGGTTGAGTCGCGCTGAGATATTAGTGATCTCAAGTATGTTTGTTTTTTGTGCTCAGGGAGATGTATGTAATCTCCAATGTGCCCCATGAGAATTCTAGGTGGCTTCTATAGTGTTAGGGCTAGTTGTTTGGTGATGATTTTGGACTAGGTTAAGTCATGGTTAAAGGTTATATGGTTTATCCATCAGGTAGATGAACAAACAATGGCCGACATCATTAGGGAGATGAATGGGTGAATGGCTGAGCTAACCTCAGAAGGCCTCATGTCAACTGAGTGCTGCCTACATAGCCCCTATTTTAAGGGCCTCATGCCAATGTAGTTCTCCCCAAAAGGGAAGAAGAGGGTCAGTTATGGATTGGTTTTGACTAGGTGAAGTCATGGTTAAAGGTTATATGGTTGGTTCATCAGGTAGATGAACGAACGAATGTGGTCGAGCTAACCTCAGAAGACCCTATGTCAATTGAGTGCTGCCTACATAGCCCCTATTTTAAGGGCCTCAGGCCAATGTAGTTCTCCCCAAAAGGGAAGAAGAGAGTAGGTTATGGTTGGTTTGGTTATGTTATAAATGATGAATGTATGATGATGTTACAGTGTTTTCCATATTATGTGATGGTGTATTTTTTAACATTGGTTATGTGGTTTTTCATCCCTAGCAATTTTCCATATTGGTGATGGTGTATGCTAAAAATGATATGAGTATATTTATGCTTCAACAAGTAATGGTTTATGCTTGACATAAATTGTGTTATGATATTATAACCTTTTCCATATTTTGTGATATTGTATTCTATAACATTGATTATGTGGTTTTTCATCCCTAGCAATTTTCCATATTGGTGATGGTGTATGCTAAAAATGAAATGAGTATATTTATGCTTCAACAAGTAATGATTTATGCTTGACATAAATTGTATTATGATGTTATAGCCTTTTCCATATTGTGTGATGGTGTATTTATAACATTGGTTATGTGGTTTTTCATCCTTAGCAATTTTCCATATTCGTGATGGTGTATGCTAAAAATGAAATGAGAATGATGATGTTACAGCCTTTTCCATATTATGTGATGGTGTATTCTGTAACATTGGTTATGTGGTTTTTCATCCCTAGCAATCTTCCATATTGGTGATGGATGTATGCTAAAAATGAAATGAGTTTATTTATGCTTCAACAAGTAATGGTTTATGCTTGACATAAATTGTGTTTGGTCGATAGTTTCCATGTGTATTGTTTTCCATAGAAACTAGTGTGAATGGGCTATGATAATTCATATAACACAAATTTATATTTGTATTAAATAAATCATGAGGTCGTGTTAGTGGTTAGAAAATGTTTTGGTTTGGTTTGGGTTGGTTATAAAATGATTTGGTTGTATGTGACGAAGATGTATAAGAAGTGAAAGGCGTGTTACTCTTTCATTGACAAGGACTATAATGATAGCATAGATAAGGTTTATGTAAACAAGAGCCCCATTCATGCAGTACGTCGGTGACCATTGGTTTGTGTTAGAGAAGTACTCGAATCACTAGATGTTAAGTGAGCTCAAAATCCCTTGGGTATATTGGGGTAATAGGTTTGATTATGTGATATATGAAGGTAGCGTAACCATTTTTAGTAGGGATAGCTTTGCCCCTTTTATAGGTGACCCTGAGAACGACTATAGGCAAGTCCATGACTTAATAGTTTGTCAGTCTTTTTTTTTTTGGTAGACTGATCAATGCGGGAAGTCTAATTGAGGATGTTGTGTTGTTTTTGTGGTCATGTTGAAGCTGATCGGTGTGGGAAGCTTCTGAGAGGGTGCTATGTATGTATCAAAATTTGAGCATAGCCATCTTTCGAGAGAGTGGTCTATATTCTGCTTTGTATGTTGTGATGTCTTTAAATAGCTATCCTTCAAGGGAGCAATCTATTTATTATAGTGATGATGTAGCTGTCCTTCGAGAGAGCAGTCTACATTTATAGTTTATGACCTGGAAATATGCATCCCAGTTATATGTGTTTTTTTTAATTTTTTGACTGGACTTTTAATCATGGACTAGACTATAGAGGTTTAGGGGTTTCCCTTTTATTAGGACAAAGCATTCATGCTTTACAAAAGGGTTGACTAATGTTTGTAGGGAAAAAGGGTTGAAAAGAATATGAATGAGAATGATGGGGGTTGTCCAAGGGATGAGCTCAAGTTAAACATCAAGTGAATGACTACTTGATTAATAATAAAATGGTCGTAGCTGTAAGGCATTAAGGGGCTCAGGTTCTAGCCGGCCTTCGAGAGAAGATAGATGATAGGTCCCTGATCCACACTTGTGTGTTATGATATAAGGTTGGAGTGAATTAGGAGCAAACTTGCCCCATTTTCTTCTTTCCATATTGGTCACATGTTGGTTTTCTTTAAGGATGAGATCTCTGATTTTGAAATCTCACTCTTTCAGATTTTTGTTGTAGGCATGTGTAGGTCGATGTTGGATGTGAAGTAGGTTAGTATGTTGTTGGAATTTGATACAATGCTAAACATAGTCATTGCAGTCTTTGTTAAGAGTGGGCCAATAATAGCCCAGGTGGAGGATGCGCTTTGCAACCGAGTTACTGCTAAAATGTCCCCCACAAATCCCATCATGGACTTGTTTGATGACATGAGATGTCTCAGTGGTGGTTAGGCATTGGAGAAGGAGGCCGTCGAGACCTCATTTGTAAAGAAGACCCCCTAGCATGGTGTATCAAGCAATTCTCTTGATAAAAGTCTGCCGTCCATTGCTAGAGAGATTAGGAGGCATGATAGAATATGTTAAGTAGTCAACTAGTCATTTATACCAAATGTCATGTGGACTAGAGAGATTAGGAGGAATTTCCCCCAGAGATGATGGTTGAAATGTGCCCAAGATAGAAATCTTGGGTTTTGGTGGTTGAGAAGGCTTGACGAATGGATATGTTGAAGGAATAGAGATGTGCTCTTTTCCTTTATCCTTTAAGGTTTGGGGTGTGGTGGCCACATTAATTGTGTTGATTTTGAATAAAGGGGGACAAGGTGGTAAAGGAACCATTGTCTTGTGTTGGGACCCCGATTCAAGTGAAGAGATTTGGGAGGTATGGGATGGTGTTGAATGTTTGTCAAAAGGGTGGTCAATAAGAAGGGTGTCTTTTTCCAAGTGTTGACGAATGACAACCTTAAGGGCACATCAATGCTTGGTATCATGCCCAGGTGTGCGATGATACCAACAGATTTTAATGTCATCGAACCAAGATGGTTTTGATCTAAGAGGTTGGTATGGTTTAATGGGTGGGAGAGTGACGCTAGAAGACTGCAATAATTGGCATAACATCGAAGCATAGGAACCCACTAATGGCTTTGTATTCATTGTTGTAGTAGGGGTTGACAACTTCTGTTTAGGAGTTGTAAGAGGAGTTTTTTGTACCATCTCTTTTGTTGGTAGTGTGGCCACACGTGTAGATGGTACTTTGTTGATGAGATGTGTCGAATGTGTTGGAGGAAATATATGTTTGACGGGTAGAGGAAGTAATGGAGGCAATTTGCCTCTGTGAGGTGTTGGAATAGGGAGCACCCTATCAAGGTAGAAGGTAATGGTGAAGGTGGAGGAGTTTTTTGTACCACCTTTTTGGTTGGGGGAGGACTAGACCTAAGTGGTTTAGCATCCTTCTTTGGTATGGTGGATGCCTGTGAGAGTTTGGGTTTAGATATAGAAGGTTGAGCTTCTGATGTTTTGGAAGTGGAAGCCTCATCCTTGTCAAAAACTTTAGGGTGAATCGTCACAAAAGGGTTGGCTGTATGAGATGAGGTGGGATGTGTAAGATAAGGAGCCTTAAGTCGCTCCCATAGCGCCTCATGTTTTAAGTTCTTTGAATGGAAAATCCTAAGTTTTTAGCTAATCGATAAAAGGGTTTAGATGCATCATGTGAGTCTTTACAATCGATCCTTTAGAGGATTTGGGTGATTGTGAGAGTGGAAACATGTTAGACGCAGTGATCTCAGGCCAAAGGTGAGAGAAAACTATCATCAAATTTCCCTCGACCAAAGTAGGTGAGGGGGTGAGCTCTTTTCTCAGTGGAGAAGGGATTGGAGAATGTGGTTCTTCGAGGGGATAAAGTGCAGGGATGATCATGGCTTCCTCATGTGGTCGAGGAGTGGGAAAAGTATGATCCTCCATTGATAATAGGAAGGATGGGGAGAAGATAGCCGGCGTTGGTACTGTCAAAGCATCTTCTAATATGGGAGAGGTCAAGGTAGGCTCTCCTACGTGTGAAAGGGGGCTGGATGGAGGACTATCCTCCATCGGTGGAGGACAAATAGGAGAAGAAGGCTCTTCTACCCGTGGTGGAGAAATAGGTTGACTAACCTCTTCAAATTGTAGGATAGGTTGGTTAAAAACAAAAGGAGAAACCATGTCGATCATGCGTATATTGCGCTCTTGAAGGTCATCTGCCATGGTCTAAACATTATTCTGATTGGGGGGATAGTTAGGGAATGGTTGCCTAAAGATATCTATGTTTTGGTTAGCCGGTGCATTTGGGTTATCTAAAACAAGATCCCCCTTGTCTAACATGTCCTGAATAATGTTTTTGAAGGTTTTGCAATCGTCTGTGTCATGACCCTTGACACGATGATAGTTACAAAAGTCATTTTCCCTATACCATGCAGGGTAGATTTTGAGGGGTCAAATTGGGGTGGTCAAATTTGAGGGAGGTTGAGGACTCCCTTCTTGACTAGTTTATCCAACACGGAAGCGTATGAATCTCCTATTGGAGTGTATTGACGCTGTATATACCATTGTTGGAATTTTTTGTGATGTATTCTGATGTGGAGGGCTCAGCTTGGTTGGTTTTGGTAGAGGATGATGACCTAAGTACCACAATATTTGCCAATCCTTTGGACTTGGAGTGAGAAGAAGAAGGTCTGGAAGAAGAAGGGTCATTGGATTGTGCATTGGTATTTTTACTATGCAAAATTGACCTTGTCTTCTTTGACTGTGCAGAGTTCAAGCTTTCGGGCCATAGTGAAAGCTTCATCAAATGTGCGGAAAGTTTGAACCCACAAAGTGGATGAGATGTGCTTGGTACATGATCTTGAAAAGAGCTCAATGAGCTCAGGTTGAGGTAATGAAAAAGTGAGTTGGTTAATCAAACCTCTCCAATGGGCAACGAAGTCAGCTATTGACTCATCATCGAATTGTCTAATAGAATATAGGTCTGTGATGGAGACCTTATTCGTAATGTTGATTGAGAAGTGGTCAAGGAATAATTGGGTGAGTTGAGTGAAAGAAAAGAGAGAATGACTGGTAATAGAGCTATACCAATCAAGGGTGGCACTAAAAAGTGACATGGGAAATGTGCAAAGTAGTAACGCATCATCGTGTGCTATAAGGTAGCAAGCATGTCTAAACGCTCGTAGATGTTGCTGTGGGTCCTCTTTACTCTAAAAGTGAGTAAATTTTGGGAGTTCCCAATGGTTAGGATATGGTTTAATAGGCACCGAAGGGTGAATGGGTTCGTTGCATATTTGTTCGTATGAAAGAACATTGCTTGAACCTGAAATGGATGTCTCAAGGTTGGACATCTTATCCATCAACATCTTAATTAGATCGGCTGATGGATTGGCAGGAGGGGCACCCCCTAGGTTTTAGGGTATTTAGAAGGTGTTGGGAGGGGCGTACGATGTACTCAGTTGCATTTGTGTAGGTGCAACATATTGGTAGTTCATCATAAGGGTTGAGGTTGAGGCCAAGGGGGCTTGTGCCACAAAGTTGGAGGGCACAAATTGACTAGATGCCTCCAAGGGTGGTTGAATGGTGGCGACACTTGTTAAAGGGTAGGTGGTCACTCTTGTATTTATAGGGGCAAGAGTGAGTGGCCTAGAGACAATCAAGTTCTGGAAAGGTGTCAAACTTGGTTGAATTGTTTGTGGTTGAAGGGGTATGAAAACCCCAATGGAGGTAGGGCCAAAAATAGAAGGAGAGGCCAAATATTGAGCATTGGCCATGGTTGGGTTACTAGTCAAGGCAATGGCTTGAGTGATTATGGGTTGAGTAGTGGATGCTGTTGATATCATTGCCGCTTCAACCAAGGAAGTTGGCATCCCATAAATAGGGTTACCTGAAGGGTCTCGCATTTGGATTCTTATGAGATAGTGTTGGAGAGCCTTGACGTTGAGGTCAAATAATCTCTCAAAGTCTTGATCCCCTTCGAGAACAATTAGAGGTTGATTGGGGGTTGGTTGGATAGGAGTACACTCAGTGTCTGAAGTATACTCCATTTGGTGACTAGTTGTGAAAGGCGAAGGTGGGAGTGGTTGTTGCCTTATGTGGTCAACAAGAGATTTGGCTTGACTACGTGTCAAAACCATCTAAGGAAAAAGGGATTTAGGTTTCAAAAATTGTGTTTTAGTTTCAAAAAACTAGAATTTGTGTTAAACAACAAGAAAGTCGAGTTTTAAGCTTGCTATTTGAGAAGAAAATTTGTTGACAGTGACCGACATCGATGGAAAAACCGATGTCAGTTAAGAATGTTGCCGACGTCGGTGGAAAAACCAATGTTGGTGTCTGTGTATTTCCAAAAACTCAAAAAACTGAAAGTTTTTAGAAAAAAAAAGAAAAAATTTTGAGTTGTTTCAAAATGATGCAACCTCACCAGCTCAAAAAATCAGATAAAAACAACAAAATAGATGATGGCAAGCAACCTCTAAACATTAAATTCCTAAGAATAAATTTTAGAGTCGTGGTGGCTTATGCCTTAGAAGAATATGTTTGGGAATTGGGCTTTTAGAACGGGTCCTAAAGAGGAAGTCTATAGCTGGTTTCGGGTTATGTTTTGGTGCTCACAAATCTGTGTTAGGTTCAGTACATGGCCTGGTGCTGGGGCTTGCTCCCTTCACTTCACGAACCCAGAGCCGAGATGGGCTGCTTAGCCAATATATAATTTGCCTATAGTTTATCCTCTGCCAGAGAACATAGTAGGTCCTCCTCTTGGTGGTGAAATCCAAGTAGGATCGCCAGGTAGGGTAAGGTATCCGCTAGGTGATGAAATCCTAGTCGGGCCTTGTCTCAGGTATGTTATATGTTTGATTGTGATAGTGGTCTGGTTGTGTAACATATGTGCACTACGATTTATTCATAATGCATTTAATTACTAGATGAGCTAAATATGCATTCAAGCAAGAATGAAATGCAATAGTTTTTAACCCAAATTGAAATGTTTTGTTTAGATGCAAACAAGTAGAGAAAAGGTTAAGAGTATGAATTTTCACTACTCTAAGATGCAGGCAAGCAATGACAAGAAGAAAAAGAAAGATGTCTTTTTAACTTGTGCTAATGATCTCCTTACGAAAATAAAGAGATAGAAGAAGGGATGCAAGAAGAGAATCTAATGCATCTATATGAAAGTTTGCTTTTCAGAAGAATGAACCCAAGGAAAACTCCAGGGTCCCACCGAGCGTGCCAGAATGTTTCTCTACATTTTTGCTAATTACATTCAGAAGAAGAAGAAACTAAAGGTAATGGTCAGGGGTTTGTACGTTACTCAGATTAAGTTACGCACCGTATCCAAGCATTGTAGGAGCTCCTCTTTGGCTGTGGAGGAAACACCTGTAGAGAGAAAGAAACTCAAACAAAGAAAATGTTAGACAAAGATATGGTGGATTGCCAAGCGATATGCTCGGTCCTAGAAGCGTAAAGCTCCGTCAGGGATGACAGTCCACTATTTATGAAAAGAGTGTCATATAAAAAGAAATGGTGAAAGACTAAGAAAGAGAAATAGAGATAACGTGTACCTATTTTTTATAGTCAGTCTATCACAGTCACCAACGTCGGTAGTCTTACCGGTGTTGATTGTTAAATATGTCGATGTCGATTATGTTACCGATGTCGGTAGGGGCAATGGACCTTGGATGGGTTTCAGTGTTATGTCTGTGGTCGACAGAGGGGTCTGGGAGTTTAAGGTCTATGCAGGGTTGCAGGGAGATGAATAAGGTCCACAAAAGGGCAAAGGTAGAGGATAGTTGTCAAAAAGGGTAAGGGTAAGAGGAAGGCTTTTCAGCCTCTCCGAGAAGAAGTTAGGTCGGGTCTGGTTGATAGTATTTAGAAATAGTAAATAGAAACTAATTACTAATGTATTCTAAATTACTAAAATGAAAGGCAGAAGAATACTTAGCTCTGCTTGGTGGAGAACTAGAGGTGTTAGAATGCTTATTCCTATTATGGCTAATGTCGAGGTCCTCGTACAATGTTCCAGTCTAATCTGGAGTGACTTGCATAGAGTTTCTGTAGCCAAGGGAGTGTTAGTCAAATTTTGATGATTGGTCTCAGAGTGTGTGCGTTCAATGTCCAAGAGTCAGGGGTGAGAGAGCGAGAGAGAGTCCTAGAGCAGATTCGAGAGTGCTAACTCAATGTTAGAACTTGGTTTATGTAACCGATATCAGTGATCTCGCAGGTGTCAACCGAAAGTTGACCGACGTCGGTGGCCAGAGAATGGGTAAAAGGGTTATTTTTAGCCCTTTTCCCATTCTCCATCTGCCAAGTGCATTTTCCATTAGAGAACGGTCAAAGGACGGGTTTATTAGGCACGAGAGTTAGTTAGGAGGTTGGAATGGAGTGAAAATAGGTCTTGGATGACTCATAGGGTGAGAAATGGTCTAAGGGCGAGGTGTCCAAGGTGAGGTGTCTAGGGTGATGTCATTAATTTAAAATAAGTAATTTATTTTAAATTAATAAAGTGTGTAAGTGATTATAAGGGGACCAAGGAGGAGTAGACACGATTTTGGTGTCTACAAGTGAACCTACAAGTTAGGAAGAAACTAGTCAAAAGAAAGAGTGGGTTGATGTTATTGTTGTCACTTGAACCTGCACCCTTTGAGGAGATGAAAAGTCTCTCCTCTTTCAAGTGGCACAATGAAACCACTTTAGGGTTGTGGGTAACCCAAATTTGAGGTGGATCTCTAGATTAGGGTTAGTTCCCTTGATGTACCACTCTAGATCAAACCTATTACTAAATTTTTGGGGGTGAAAAGGGAGAAGGATAACTGAAAATAAATATAATCTAGAGGAGGTGATACACAAAATATATGGTCTAATCACACCACTTATGATGCACTTGAAACCAAAGATAATCCCACACATACACTTCATCCAATTCAACAATC
Source organism: Torreya grandis (assembly GCA_037957365.1). Taxonomy (NCBI): domain Eukaryota; kingdom Viridiplantae; phylum Streptophyta; class Pinopsida; order Cupressales; family Taxaceae; genus Torreya; species Torreya grandis. Next base: position 3,617,288 of record JARHVA010000888.1, on the reverse strand, counting down.
CTCTTCTACATCAATGTTTCAAGCATGGGGTCTTAAAGAGAGCTTAGGCTAGGACTTAAACAATAGGTCTTATAAAAAAACTAATTATTGAGATACTCACTATACCTATAATCCACATTAGACACTTATTTTTCACCGGTAAAAGAGAGATTTAAATTCACATAAGGCACTAGGAAGAGTAACATGTGAAGATAAGCAAAATACACTTGCACAAGACCAACAACCAAAACATGCACTTAGTGAAATTTTGAATAAGTTAAAATAAAATTCTTAATTAGTTCAAGGCAAAAATTTGGTAGGGCTTAACCATACCCAAGTGGAGAGATCCATACAATAGCCAAAAAGGTCAATATTTATAGTAATTGTGAGAGGAGAGAGAGAAAATGAAGCTCAAGAGTCACTAAGACATTTGTCAAGCAAGGAGAATGAGTTAAAACATCAATGGAAACTAGCATGAGATAGGTCCTAAAAGGAAATTAAGGAAAAATGTCTCTTAAACTTGTCTAACTCCTCCATATATGGTGTAGATGCTCTTGTGTTTACATAAGAAACTATTTTCATGATTTGCCCTCATTATATTGCCTCATCATTGAGTAGGGTTAGGTCTAAAGATTCAACTAAGAGGGAGGGGTTAACCAACAAGTTGTCAGATGCATTAGATTGGTCCTCAATCATTCATATTCCTCTGACCATGAGTAATCATTCATGACAGTCACAAATAACTCCCTCCCATGCACCCCTCACACTTGACATTCAAAATCCTTCCAATTTTGCAATTTAATCCATGCATAAGAAGGAATAACACATGTCAAGAGTGTCCAAGTCATCAGGTTCATCAATCAAGCCTCAAAAGGCTTCCCAATTAGAGCTTTCACCATTTTCAATAAGTGTTCACTATTTGCCCACTAGATTGGCTGAGATGAAAGAGATGGTAAACACACTTAGGAAATTAGAAGCCTCAATAAATGATCATGGGGACCTATAACAAGTCCCATACTATCTCCCAAAAGTGATTTCATCTTTTGAAACTCTTCCACACCTACAAAACACATAAATATATCAAATAAATCTCTATTGTACCTCTTTTGTATAGGTAGGGTACACCATAGTCACATGGAGATGATCCTTCGAGAGTCCTCTATAATCTCCAATTAGTTTTATGGCCTTTCCACTGCATTTGGATACTCCATTTTCAATATCTCCTCCATCAAGTCTGAGAGAGGGTTTCGGAGTGGTTTCAGGTCTTAACCTTTATTCATTAAAGTTTGACATCCAAACCCTTTCTAAATATTTTTGAGAATATTCTAGGAACCCTCTCTAGTTTCGATGCAAAGTGTCATGAGAGATACAAGCATCTTAATTTTCCATTCGTGTCCTTTTCCATGCATTATATGAGGTCTGAGGGCATTTTAAGCCAATAAATGGCTTCTTGGTGGACTTCCCTACATAATAAAGGTTTCAAAATACTTGGGATGATCCCAAAAATATGTTTCCTTATGATATAATGCCTATCTTGTGTGAAAATGTAAAAGACCCCCCACTTTGGCGTTAGGCCTAATGTCGCCTAGTAGGTATGTCTTACAACTTGGTGATTCAAACCTCTTTATTGGAATTCCATACCTATAATATAGATCAAAAACCTTATATTTACCTAAATTAATATTATCCAAAGCATTTTAATGCTTTACTAAGGCTAAAACTGAAAGTGGTCTCTCATTTGAGGCTAGGCTTGAACCTTACCTAGCTACCCTACTTGCAACTTGTTGCTTGGATCACCCTATTTGATTTTAGGACTTATAGCTTGGTTTAACATGTTTCTATATTTGTGTCCCAACTATACCAATATTATTTCAAAGCTTCTTAAACTTTTGGTCTATGTTCTTGCCTATTTCTCAAGATTTGCAAGGTTTGTGTATCTGAAAAGTGCCCTGCCTCTAAGATAAAACATAGGCATATAGACCTATTTGTTTAGCTAAGACAAGTGTTGGAGGGGATATTAAAACTCACAAGGGTGATATATATCAATTTTTATCCCTTTTATCCATGTTTTAGACCTCTAACTTTCTCCATTTCTTAGGCAAACGTTTTCATCCTTAATTGTGATTGTATGACCCCCACAATCACACTTATAGGTGTACGTTGCATGATTTGAGTCCTAAAACTAGTTTTCAAAGACTTAATTTGAAATATTAAATGATGATACATACATCATAAAATTTTCCTATTATTCTTATGCCTTTTTATGGACCCTTCATGTTCTTGAATCATAAGCCTATTTTCAATATGAATGTGTTTCCTGTTTGAAAGGTCTTACCTATAGGTGTCTTTGTTTAGTTTGACTTGATGAAATGATTGAAAACCTTTATTTAAGAATTTATAGTCATTTAAATATGATTTAAATCCATTATTGGATGATGGTAGACCATCACAACTAGAAATATCACCCTCATTTGTCACTACCTGCTTACTAATTGGAACAATAAGCTTACCCCAGATTATAGGTGGAGGTGGTCTCATGAAATTATGTGTAGGGTGTGTAAGCATCTTTTAAAAATATCTTGAGGTCACAATATTTTCATTGGACTTGGTTCATACCTTTACATACACTTCAAACACCATCAAGACACTAAGACTTAAATTTCTTGCCTAGTTGTAGGTAAGCATTTTACACTATATACGGATAGGGTTTGAGCTTGGGGAGGTGTCAAAACATATACCTTCTCTTATGATGATATATTGAGATTTAAAAATTCCTTTATCCACCATAGAAACTATTCAAACATGAAGCATGGTTTTAAATTGAAACATTTGGGTGAAAAAATATCTTTTCAGATCACATTTCTATAGATGTTATTGATTGTACTCAGTATGCTAGTAGGTAACTTTGAACATTCAAATGACTGTCTTCCTCTTAAAATATTGATCTCAAATCTTAGAAATGGTCTTGAAAATTATAGTAGCTACAAGGCCAAACAATTAAGAAGCATTAAAATCTCTTTGAGACTATGGCATATTTCATTTTCAAAACCTAGAGGGCCTCTATTTTGCCCTTTTAGGGACAAGGGCCTAAATCTCAATCCTTTACCTTTAGATCATGGTTTGCCTCTTTCAATGCTCATGATATTGGAACTAGGTATACCATGATGGAATTAAATTCATTAAGACTTTGAGGGTGGCTTTCTTAAGACTTGATTCCTTCACACAAGGGTCTCCAAACTTTTTGGTACCACTTGTAGGTGGTGATTCTCAACATACAGGAAGAGGGATGTGTTACTTGGGCAATATGTTGCTTTGCTCATCAATGAATTCTAGGTTCATTTATATGCCTCAAAATGTTGATCCTCATACCTCAAAGGTTTGAAAAAAATATCAACACACTTTCTCAATGTGAATTCACCTCCCAAACACCTGGAACTACATTATTTGATGGCAGACTAAGCTTAGGTAATGATCATGGGGTAGAGGAAATGTATGTTTTGACCTCATGAAAAATATTCTAAATGAGCATCTATCACCATATGGATCTTGCAACTAGTTCTTAGACTCTTTTTCAACATGATATTCTTTTGTACTGATGCTTGTAATGCACTTTCATGGCCACATAGGTGAGACAAGTCTAGAAGAGATTAATTGAGTTATTGAGACTTCTAAAATCCAAAAAAATAATGAACAAACTATGGAAAGGTGTTAGACAACCTTGAGAAACACCTAAAAAAATCAAATCCATGAGACCAAAGTAAAATATTTTGAAACAGGCTCAAAAAAGAGACCCCTGATAGATGACTAAGCATAAAAAGCTACTTGGCTTCTTAACAATGATTCATAAAAGAGGAGCCATGAAACTCAGACTTGTTTCCATGAATTTTAAGTAGAATTAGACCTCTTTCAACCCCCAAGATAACTCCTACCAAATCCACATGTATGGATTGTACTATGCATCTAAAATTGACACTTCTTAGCTTTTGAAGGCAAGAAAGAAGAAAAGGAAGCAAAAACTAATTTATCTAGTGAAATCTCTGCACACTAGGCACGGTAAATGTCTTATGGAGATGAAGAGACATATTCTCATATTTTTAGCTGAAGGTGGACTTTCCAAGTCTATATAAGGGCCTATTTTCAAGGAAAAAATTACCTCTTTTTGCGTAAAACACTTGTTGAACTGACTCTTACTACCTCCTAACATATCCTAACCTCTCCCACATTGAAATCTTCCTTGGTGACAATTTTTTTTCCTTGATAAGCTGTACAAGTCATTGAATGAGCTAAAAATGTGACCAAAATGATCTTTATGCACATGAAACATGGTGAAGGATAAATTTATGACCTAGGAACACTTTAAAAGATATAAATGACCAAATTAGGACATTTTAGAGATAACTTGAACCTTTGACCATGTTTGACTAATGTTGACTTTGGTTGATTAGACTAGTACAAGGAAGCTAGGTTTAGACTAAGGCTAGAGGAGGGATAGGTAAGGTATTTAGATACACATGAGATCCTATTAGATATATTAGAACTTGTGAAATTTTTTAATATGTATGGGTTGACCCAATTTGACTAAAATTCAAATTTTGTCAATAGTTACAAAAATTAAGATGGATTCAATTGAGAGGAACAACACATGGCATCTTATTTAGTCTCCATTGAATAAATATGTCATTGGAACCAAGTGGATCTTAAGACCAAAGTTAAAAGTGATGGTACAATTAACAAGCTAAAATCTAAACTAGTTACAAAAGGATTTGCACAAACATACTGGGTTGACTATGAATAAATCTATGCACCCATGACACAAGAAGATACTATACGATTAATGTTTGCTATATCTAATCATAAAGGATGGAAAATTAATCAAATGAATGTCAAAAGTGCATTCCTAAATGGAGTGATTGAAGAATTATATCTAAGGAAGACATAAGGTTTTGATGTAAAAGGTAAATAATTTTGGGTATATAAGTTGAATAAAGATATTTATGGGCTGAACAAGCTCTATGAGCTTGGTACTCAAGAATTAATAGCTGGTTATTGGATCAATAATTTTTAAGAAGTCAAAATAAACTGAATATTTACATACAAACATTGGATTATATTATGTTATATGTTTGTCTCTAAGTATATGACTTGATTTTTATAGGTAGATCTATTGAGATCTTGAATAGCTTTAAGGAAGCTATGAACTAAAAATTTGAGATGAATGATATTGAATTAATGAAGTAATTTATTTTCATATAAGTTCATAAAAAAAGAGAGGAAACATTCATTTTTCAATCTAAATATGCAAGACATGTTAAAGAAGTATAATCTTCAAGATTCTAAACCTATGGACACTCCAATTATAAGTAAAGAAAATATAATAAGAGAGGATGGGAGTCCTTCAGAGGATGAAAATACTTTTAGAATCATGGTGGTGTATTTTATTTATCTCACTATGATAAGACCCAAAATTAGTTATGGGGTTTTACTAGTTTATAGATTTATGGGCAAACCGTTACTCAAAATTTGCAAACAGTGAAGATAATATTTAGATATGTAAGATGTACTTATAATAATGGAATTAAATTTAGACTATAAAGTTTATTATGTTTAATTTAATACATAGATTCATATTGGGGAGGATATTTTGATGACAAAAAATTCAACTTTAGGCTATTGCTTCATGCTAGGAAGATTTGGTTTCATGGTTTCAAAGAAACAAGCTATAGTTTCATTATCCTCTACTGAAGCTGAATATACAACCCTTACATTAGATTTAATTTAAGGAATATAGTTGAGAATACTCTTAATTAATTTTATATAGGATCAACTTGAGCTAATACATTTTTTATGATAACAAAGGGGTAATACAATTATCTAATAATCTAATTTTCCATGGTAGAACTAAGTATATTGAATTCAAACATCATTTATTTAGAGACTTGGTCAATGATAAACATTTTCTCATTGAGTATGTGAGAATTTAAGATCATTTTTTTGATATTTTTAGAAGGTATTGTTTAAGAAGATTTATGGAATACTTACGAAGATGATAAGCATTTCTACTCTTTGCATCAAAGGGGGAATGCTGATTATGATGCCAATGTCAAAACTTAATTATTAATATTAGAATTAGTTTATTTTATGTTTTATTATTTTATGTGGATTAATTAATTCAACTATGTTCTATATTAATTATTTTATCAAATTTGACCATTTTTTGGGAACTTCTTAAAATATAACTAGAAGTGTCAGTAAGAGTTCAGTTGACTGAATATGTACTTAATTGATTTTTTTTTCATTCATACCCAAAAGGTAGAGTGCAATTTATAAGGCTTATTTAAATTAATTTAATATTATTTTAATCACTTTCATACTTTCTATGGATTTGGGATGCTAGCTTGTCTAGTGTGCATGTTTTGCTTACTTGTTAATAAAGACATCTTGCATAATGACTAAATCTTATCAATGAGTCAAACTTGTTTTCTTGAGTCCAAATTCAGATATATTAGAGTTTATTTTTACTTAACTTAGTTGTTAATTAAATTTTTAATTTATCATTAAATTTATGTTTTTCTTGTTATAACTTGTCATGCAAGTTTTTGGTAATTGACTAATTTTAACTTTTCTTATTACTAAAATATTGTGCACAAGTCTGACACAATAGTTCTTCTTAGAAATTTATTTTTGCATGTGTTTATATCTGATTTTATTTTTAGGTATTCAAAAATAAAAATTGACAAGCTTATATATTCTAATTTGAAGTTATTCAATGCATTGTTTTTCATCAGTCATATTTATGACAATACTAGATTCACATCTAGTAATTCTAGTATATATTAGTTGATGTATAGCTTCAATTTTAGAGTAAATCAAAGCTGATTTTAACTTGATTCATACATAAAAAACTTGAGAGGAACATTAATTCTATTAAATGACATAGTCAAAGTATCACCATAAATATGATACATAGTAAAATCATCTTGAAAAGTATCATTGATTGGGGTTGTGTCAAGTAGTGATGGTTTAGCTAATTCATATGTGATTACTTGTTATTTTATGAATTTTCAAGATATAAAAATTAAGTCAAATCCCAAAATTAACATTACCCACTTAATTACATGTCCTTAAAAATATATTTTCATCTTGAGATACTTGACTAGGTCCACTTTTGCAATGACACATGTCTCGATTTTAAGCCTCTATTGTCAAAGGTTTTGTGTTGTGAAAACAATGGCTATGCACAATTTATCCATTGTATTACATTTTTTTCATAATATAAAAGTGTAGGGCTAATGTAATAAATTTCACATTATTTATGATCATCAATGTATTGTGCCAACAAATCTTCTAATGCATGTTCCGTAGAAGAAATACACAACAATAAAGGCTTATCCGATATCAAAGGCATCATGATTGGTGGATTAAGGAGATATTATTTGATTTCATAAAAATATTTTTTCAATTCTCATAACATTATAATTTCATATATTTATTTAGTAATCTTGTAAATTATTACATCTTATTAGCTAATTTATCCATTTATCATTTCATTTTTTGAATTGTCCCTTGAAAAGTAGCATTTTTTAAATCCCTTCGGTCCAGCATTTCCATAATAGCCTTCCCTTTATTTAGATAAAATACCTCATGAGGATAAGATATATCCTAAAATTTTCTCCAACTATACCCCAAATACACATTTATTGTTGTTTAAGTACACATTATATTTATGTAACTATTCAAATATTTTCATAAATATGTAACATGATATTGTCAATATTTAGATTTTAAAAGTGAGTCACCAACATATTATTCTACAGTTTTATTTATAAGGTCATAAAATATGTGTGTCATATCCATTTAATAAGTATCCCCCTCATTCTTCAATCAAAAGGGCATGCCCACATAACATAATATTCCCCATGGTGTTGTAAATATAGTTTTGAGTTGATCCTTGAAATTAATCTTTATTTGATTGTATCTCGTAAAACCATCCATAAATGATAACATTTAATAACTGACCATGGAGTATACAATCATATTTATGTCAAGTAAAACTAAATAATCCTTAGGACAAACTTGTTTAAATCTTGAAAGTCCATATACATTTTAATTTATTTGTCAGGCTTGGTGACAGACACAATATTAAGAATCTAGTCAGAGTAGTCAGTTGATTTAATAAAACCTGCATCAATTAGTTTTTGAATTCCATCTTTAACAAAAATTACTACTTTTTTATGCATCTTCATAATTTTATTTTTGATTGGCTTCACATCAAGGTCGAGAATTATGTTGAGTAATGCAATCAAATAATATATGTGTCGCATGTCTAAAGAAGACTAAGTGAATAACTCAAGTAAATCATGTAATACCTCTTTAAAGGCTTTGCCTTTGTCGCTCTTGAGTATTGTTATGATAAGGATTGGTCATGGGTATTTATCAGTGCTATAATTGAATTTGATTATTTCTTCATTTAAAAATGTTGCTTATGATCTTCCACATATGGTGTAGTATGAATTGTATCATGGTCATCTAATTGGACATCATTGCATGGGTGTGTAGTCTATCCAAAATATGTGTGGGCACTTCTTATATAAGAAAACATTTTATTCTGATAGAAGGAAAAGAGATCCTCATATTCTCCCAAACATTCCAATATATACTCATCATTAGAAAACTCATTCAATGCCTAATTTTCTGGTGAAACTATATAATCAGTGAGATCGGGATCTACCTAATCTATTGTTGCTATATGATGACATTTTTGTTTAAGATTAGGTGTTGATCTAATGAAGTGTTTATTAATATTAAATTTATTTATATCACTTATTATTAATATCTAAATTATTCTTATATCTTATGCCTTTTATGCCTTTTATGATCAGATGAGGATACCATGTTAATAATGCCTTGTGCTTGCTTTCCCAATCCTTGTTCATTGTATCCTAACTTTTTCATATGTTTTAATCCAAAACCATATTGAATTAAGTTTGTTTCTTATGTTACATGGGTAATTGTAGACACTCAATTTTATCACTTCAGTGTCAAATTAAAAAATGGAATGGCTTCTCATAATTTCATCCAATCTAGTCTAAAATCATTTGTTTATCTAATATACCTATTCAAATTCAACTTGGGGAATCTCTAGGTGATCCAATTCATTATATTAGATCTATTTAATCATCATTATCTGGTCAATTTCTCTATTTGATTATCATTCTCTAGTCAATTTCATTATTCAATTATCAAGATTATCTGGTCAATTTATCTATTTAATTATCATTCTCTGATTAATTTCTCTGTTTAATTATCATTTCTCTATTTAATTATTCTATTCTGGTCAATTCATCAATTTTCCTTCTCTGATTAATTAAATTAAATATTCCCCTTCTCTAAATCATTCTTCTAATTAAAATCTCTAAATTATATTAATTAAATTGATCTTTGATTAATTTAATTAAACATTCTTCTAATTAAACTCTCCACATTTGTATTAATTAAATTAATCCTTGATTAACTTAATTAATTATTCTTCTAAATTATATTTCTGTTACAAATAGAATTATAATTTCCTTTCATTTAATTAAGTTAATTAAGAATTGTATACCCTTCATCTTGGAAACAAGATGAAGGGCTTATATTAATTCTCATTGATATTTTTAAAAGATCATCCTCTACCCTTCACCATGATTAAGAAGAAAGGCTCACATCAGTGATCCATGTGTTGATCCATGTGCACTCTTTTGCAACCATTTATCTTGATTTCAAGATTAAGGTTCCTCACTGATCTAGATTCATTATAGATATACCCCTTTACATCACAACTATCATGATCAATTTATATAACAAAGTGTTGCCAAATCATCAAGTCTCTTTATGCATCATCTTTCCAAATTCTTAATCAAGCTCAATAAGGTCCATAGTTGAAAATGGAGATGTCCTCACATAATTGGCATTGAAAAAGATCACTTAAATCTACATCTAATTCACATACCATACAAATAAGTCTTTAATGGAGGTTTTCATGTTTTTAGTTTAAATCTAATGCATTATTGACTAACCTTTTATATTGCTCACGAGGTCTTAGGCTCTATAACTTATTTTTATTTGTTTTGTGTTCTTGATACACTAAAACTAATAATGATGACAATATAGCTAAGTGAGATTTTTAAATTTATTTATCTCACTTATCATTAAAATTGAAATTGGTCTTATATCCTAGGCTTTTTATGCCTTTATGATCAGATGAGGACACTATGTTAATAATGCCTTGTGCTTGATTTCCCAATCCTTGTCAAGTGTATCTTAATTGTTTTAATCCAAAACCATATTAAATTATGTTTGTTTATTATGCTACATGGGTAACATTAGTAGATATCAATGTTTTTGTATTATTATTCAAAATATGAAAATATTAATGTAATAAACAATATGAAAACATTAATGTAATCAGTTATCTCATGCTGTGATGTAGAATAAATTATCGAGGGTTGTATATGAGGATTGTAATTTTATGTAGGTTGTGTCACTGTGAAGTGTTTGAAGTGTTCATGGTCCATAAGACAAGAATATATATATATATATATATATATATATATATATATATATATATATATCCTTCATGAATAAACTTGATACATGCATGCAAGATAGAAGGAACCACATTCATATCATGGATCTAAGTGTTTAAAGTGTTCATGGTCCATAAGACAAGAATATATATATATATATATATATATATATATATATATATATATATATCCTTCATGAATAAACTTGATACATGCATGCAAGATAGAAGGAACCACATTCATATCATGGATCTAAGATCTACCCAATATAAGATAATAGTTAAGATCATTGGGCATAACCTAGAATATTATTATTATTATTATTATTATTATTATTATTGGTCCTATGATGATATTCAATATAATTTGTCCTAGCACTTTTTGAGATATGTTATCAAAGCCAAAAAGAATCATATTAGAGTATGTAAGGTATTTGGCTCCTATACCAAGTATATGAATAAAAGATATGTTGTAAATATTGAATCATGATCCATTATCCACCAAAACCTTCTTAACTCTATTATTTAAGATTCATACTTGAATACATAATAAAATATGTTGATTAATAATGTGTTTAGGGGGTAAGTCTTCTTTCTCTAAAGAACTATTATCCTCACTCCACCACAATGTATTGACAATATATGTAAAATAAGTAAGTTATGCATCATTTGGTAAAGTTGTATCATGTTGTGTCACATGAAGAATATATTTTATAAATAATTGATTTTTGAAGCAACTATAACATATAAATTATAGATAGAGTATTTTTAAGTTGGTCAATGATATCATACTCTCTAGTTGTAGTATATGGTACCTTAGTATAAGAAAAAAATTAGGAGGGACATGTTGAATACCTCTACTTTTCTCTAGGATGATGCACCATACCTCTTTATGTTGTGATGGCATAGACCTCAAAATTCAATATAATCTTAGGGAGAATAATGGGGGAGGGATCTTAGCAATCACTACATTCATGCCTAGGTGGAGGAATGGAAGGAGTTATACATGCCCTTTCCCGTTGAGTAGTAACCAAAAATATCTCATATTCAATATTCATAAAAAAAGTGTTATTGAGGAGAGCTAAAAATTTATCAAAATTTATTTCATCCTTAGTTTTATTTCATATGTACATATAACCCATTTCATTTCATGCATTATGTGTGTGTGTGTGTGTGTGTGTGTGTGTGTGTATAAGGAAAGAAACGTGTAATCATGACAAATATAGCTTAAATCATAAAACATACACTATCAACATCCATTATAACAATTATTAATAGGATTTTACTTAAATTAATAAAGGGAAATAAAAAAATTAATTTGAAATTGTATTAAAAAATAAATTTGAAATCTTAAAAAGGAAATATAAAATCCTAAGGGAGAAAGACCTATCATTTGTTGTGTTAAAGAAAAAGATTGGGTTCACCAAAATGGTTGATTTATTTTATGATTAATGCAATATAAACAATATAAAACTATTAAAAATTCAAATTGTATAAGATAGTGAATTTACCATACAAATCTAAATATAAATGAGAAATTGATTTGCCTTAATATATATAGAAATAACAAAGCAAATATGGAAGAGAGGTATTTAGCTAATTTTATGACTTAAACTGTACAACATTTGTGTCATAGTTTGTAGAAATGTTTTTTAGTAGCTCTATAAATATTCAAATCATGAAATAAACCCTCAACACCTATGCAAACACTTTAGATGAAACTCAGACACATGCGACAAATAGTCTTCTCCACTATTTACTATCATTGTCCAAGTTGACCATGCCATTCTATATTTTCACAGATAATTATGTATACCTTTGTAGATGAGTATGCTTTTTTGTCCTCAGTCCTAAACACAAATCTTGATTTTTATTCATTTATTCTTAAAACCCTAGATTCACTTTCTACACAATATTGACTTGGAAATGGGTTGGATAGCCCCAACCCTTCCTTAGTGAGTGCTTAAGTGTTGCCTATGATCCAATACTCTAAAGGGGGATTAAACTAAATGTATTTATCCCACACATGTGTGTGTGTGCTCAATCATGATCCCCTAGAATTCAATGTAATGCTTTGGCTTTTGTCATTTGAAAACATGCAACATTAACCTTATTTTAGTGTTCAAACATGGATTTAGGACTAATCCTTTGAAGGGTTTTTAAATGTGTATACTTTTGTGGTAATGTCACAATGGTGTTCATATGGATTTATCAATATTTTTATTAAGTAGAGAGTGAATGACCAAATTTGGTTTATATTTATACATGACTCTTTGATATTTTCCCACACAAATGACATAGGAAACATGTTTAGGACAACCCAAGGGAGACATTTGAATGTTAAAAGTAACTAGTAGAGGCCCTAGACACTACCAATAGAGTTTCCCTTTGTGGACAATGCTAATTTTTTTGTTACTATTGTTGAAACTATCAATAGAGGGAAAATTAGTGATTTGGAATATGGTGATAGTTTTCCTAGGATTTTAGAGTGTTCTTGCACATACTAAAGTGAAATTTGGGTTAGCCAAGACACTAAACGAGTAATAGATAGGAGGAATTGTGAACAAGAATCAAATGTGTATGCATAAGTCATGTCATTATGTGTCAAAGATATGTACAAATTTATGTTTCCAAGTGTCTAATGCCAAATTTAAGTGTTTACATATATTATGAATTAAAAATAGAAATAAAGAATATATTCTCTTGAAAACTATATATAATTTTAATGGAAATGGATGTGAATTATATCTATTTTATAATTGTTATTGATTTATATATCAAAAATAATAGTAAGAAGTTTTATGAAAGATGAGTTATATAGAAATAATTGAATATATTTTAAATTATGTAGTTGAAATTATATTATTAAATTAACAAAATAAATAATAACATTCTCAAAATATTAAGGATAGACCTTTTAATTATTGAGAGTACCTCTTTTCTTTAATATTTAAATAAGCTTTTTATGTAATTTTTTTATTTTTAAAATAAACTTAAAGGTAATAAATTTGTAAAATTAAGTCTACCTTAAACATTTTTTTATTAAAAACTTATCAAAATATCAAATAGTCAAAAAATAAGGAGTTAAAGTGCAAGATGATTTATAATTAAATGGTGGTCAACTATAGTTTATGGTCTAAAATCAACGTTAGTTAAAAAACATAGTTATTCATCAAGAGTCTTAAAACAACATGAAAAGGTGGGAAACATCAATTAAAAGTAGTACTTGAGGGAGGAGGTGGCAGATCATCCTTGGGATGAAAAGAGCCCAATTAGAAGAAGCTTCAACAATAGATTCAATGCAACCCACCCATTTTGACTAGTATCTTATGGAGCCAAAGGCACAATACTCCCCCAAAGTGATGAAGGAATAAGCAACCCAATATGATCACCATCACATGTTGAGGAAGCTCAATGAGATGACATACTAAAAGTTTTTACATGTGGATGAGGACTACAAGCTCTCCATTGAGGAGGAGGGGAGGAGAAATAACTACGCAAGTGGCTTTGCCATCATTTGGGCACCAACATTGAAGAACCATATAGAAACATATCTAAAGGGACCCTACTCATGGTTCACATGACACTCCTCCAATGATTAAGAAGCTCTTGAAAATATTGGAATTACAAGGCCATTTTCTTGTCCCATGATTAGATATGAAAAAAGGTAGAGGTGAGAACATACACTTTATCATTAATTGAAAATACTAAAAAGTATCCTCATTATGAAAATATCAACATTATTAGATTCCAAAGTTGGAAGTGAATAAAAGCTCTGGAAAAATTCTAAATAGAGGAAATTTATGAAGGCCATTGAGTACAGTCTCCAAACAACACTATCCTCCAATTTATGTGCTTTGGGTGGAAAGGAAAGAGAAATCCATAAATCCATTTCCATACCTCGCTAGCATGAGGAAAGTATAAAATAAACTCTTATAGGTCCTAGATTTATAACAAAGAGGGAATTTGAGATGAGAAATTCTAATCTGAATGAGTTTCTCTTGTAGAAATAGGCCTTGATAGAATAAACATCATAAGAAATGGGTGAGTTTGGGCTCTATCTTGGAACCTCAGATCAAGTGAAGATGGGTAAACCATGTACTATTTGAAGAGTTAAGACTCCATAAATTGTTTAACTTGGCAATATTTGAAGAGAAGGGAATTGTAATTTGATATAAAAAACCTGTAAATAATGTTTAAAATGAATGTCATAATTTCAATGACAATATTTCCACCATGAAACTAGCAAGTGAAGCCATAGTCTATGATTAATAACATCATGCATACATCCTATCTATGCAAGATAGAGGGATTATTAGAATATATTAACTTATAATTTATTTGTATAATTGGACATGGAGTCCAATCTTGAGAGGAGATAATATTTTTCTTAATGCAAATACTTTATTTAATAATCAAAGTGATTTAATAACAAGAGTTTTAACAAGCAACATGTTATTGTTGGAAGAAATTGGGGACCACTAGATGTTGTAATCATTGAAGGAAATGACATACCTAAATCCATTTCCAACCCATTTGAGAAAAAAGTTAACCATTTCAAAGGCTTTCGAAATATATTTTACTCAATCTTGACAAGGGCAGGGGTATTGAGCAAAGTATGTAGCCCTATATTATTCCAAATGATTTAACCATAAGGCAAGCCTAAGGCAATGCAATTTTGAAGAATTTTTTAAAAAGCAACAGGGTCCTCAATGGCATTAACAACCGACTTGGGACATAAAGCAAGGATCTATTGATATATGTAATTAATTCCCATATTGTATTTTTCCTAGTGAATGTAAACAACTCCCAAGTAATTTATGGAAACCTTGTGTTTTCTTGGCCTTGGCCCATAGAATATATCTGAGAAACCTAGAAATATATTTTTAGTAATCCTTAGAATGCACCCAATAGGAAGAATAGTAGACATGAGTAACAATTAAGATTTTAGTATACATTTAAATCTTTTCAGCCAATGATAAAGGCTTGGTAATCCAACAATTAATTTTATTTTCAACTATTTCTAAAAAATAATGCTACATCTCAATGGGAGAGATATCAAAGGTAAAATGAATACCCAATAATATGAGAGTCTCCCCTTTGTTGATCCATCTATAATGGAATCTATTCAACCAATGTAACATTGTTATAATATTATGTCAATAACATTATGGGTTGGCCCAAGTGTTGCAAGCTTGAGCTAGAGGCTTTACAAAAAATGTCAAGGCAAGTCAATTCTTTCTTAAATGAATCTTCATTCTCCATTAGTTTAAGGAAGGAATAATTTTTAAAATGGATAGTAATTATCTAACTCTTCCTGTGAAGAATCACAATTCCTACCATTGTTAATTTAAGTGAGGAAAACAATATTAAGAGTTAATAGGTATCCATGTTTGGTAGAGAAAAATTGGCAAAGATCTCAAACTTGTGGCCAATAATGGTTAAATAATATGAGGCATGAGAGAAGATATTTTATATGGCCAAGAAAAATACAATTTTTTGATTGTGTTTGATTTCATGTATGATTGTGGTACATATATTTACTCATACAATGTTGTTTTATGATCATGTTGTCGATGCTTACACTAAACCAGTTATCTGACACGTGACTAGTTTAAATGATATTCGGTAAATATCATTGTCTTGATTTGATGTCTTTATTAGAAATAGTCAAGGCATTGGTATAAATTTATGATTAGATAATGACAATGCTAGCATTATTTTAACACTTATGTGTGTGATGAAATATTATAATGTTCAATAGGGTTCTCTTGTGGTCGAAAGTTGGTTATTGATTTCTCTATAGTCACATTGTTATTCAAAAATATAATATAGTTAGCATTTTTGAGTTAATGCCAATAGTTGCATTGATATCCTAGAAAATTAACCATTAGCTAAAGGATTTAAATGTAAATGACATTAGTCTTATGCTATAAATAAAATTATTGATTTGGTTTGATTTATCTTGTAAAGAGATAATTACCTATTAAATTAAATTAAGGAAATTTAATTATCAAGATAATGTTAACTTAAAGTGATAAGTCCTTTACATGGAATGCGTTGAGTATAAAGGTCTAAAATTATCTTTTTAAAATATAAGTGAACTTAAAATAGTAATTAACTCAGTCTTAAACTCAAAGATTTAAACATGCAAGAAATATGAAAATAAATGAAACTCAAGAGAAGTGGAGAGTAATAGATTTTAAACTAAAATAGTAAAGCAACGATTTATGGATGAAAAGAAAAGGGAATCTAAAAGAAGAGAAAATTATAATAAGGAGAGAGTATGAAAATAAAAAGGGGAGGGGGAGAATTTAAAAAAAAAAAGGTGTAGCACAGGTAGAAAGGGAAAAAGTGGAAGAGGAGTCACATAAGAGGTGTTTGGTGGGAGAAGCAACTAAGACAAATATAGAGAGAGCAACTATGCTCTATCAGGTAGGCTGTCTAATTGAATTTATCTATTTATCTGTATATGATAGAGTATGCATAATTTAATGATTTGGCATGTGTGTGTGTTTGCCATGGAATTAATTGGTAAACCAAATACTTAAAATATTTGTAGAATATAACGAGCAACCAAATTCATATCAAATAAATAATTATCACATTTTGAGTACCCATATATATGTGGTAATATTTAGCTTTGAATAACTATATGTATAAATCATATAATATATAATCTAGGATCACACACACACACACACACACACACACACACACACACACACACACACACACACACACACACACGCCCCCCGCCGCCCCTACCCCCCTCACACACACACAATTATATGATTTGGTATATTATAAATAATATTATATCACTCATGTAATAAATCACAATAATGATTTGTTATATATTAGATAATAATATAATTGGAGTAATCATATAATTTTTACACCATTCATATTATCTAAAGTAGGTATATTATATATTTATCAAATCATGGTATAGTATATCATTGTCTATATATTTCCTTTTATTAATCATTGTATATTTATACAATTGTATAACATATTTCGTCAAATGTGATTCCATGATCCTCTTCATCCACATATCATTTTGGTGTAGTGACTTATTAAGTGGGGCGATTTTATAATAGTCTAATAAATTTATTTAGAAGGATGATTTGTGTGTGTGTGTGTGTGTGTGTGTGTGTGTATATATATATATATATATATATATATATATATATATATATATATATATATATATATATATATATATATATATATATATAGTGATTTATGTATCCACGCAGGGTAATGACTTGTAATATTTAGTAATTGGGTATGCAACGCTTCAAATTTTCATGTAGTGACTTATCAACACTGTAATGATTCATATTAGTTGATAGTTTGTGTAGAACAATGACTTAATATAGTCATGCAATGATTTTTGATGTTATACATGAGACAACTATCTACATGTAAGTATAATATATATATATATATATATATATATATATATATATATATATATATATACTAATCCACTATGAGGATATATAGTAGATCTATTTTCAAATGGTGATCTAATAACTATAGAAGTGATCATGCTAATAAATCTACCTGTATTAGTGTTATTAACAAATCACTACAATATAGGGATAGGGAAAGAAAAAAGGGGGGAAGGGAGCGCGGGGGAAGGGAGCGCGGACGCTGATGTGGCCCTGAAACCCTTCCCTCTGTGGCTGCCCCCTTGCTCGGTGGAGTCTAGGTCTTGACCTGTGGATGGCGAGATCTTGGACGTTCGGGCGTGGTGCAGAATGATCCTTATTTTATTGCGCGGTTCCGTGTCTTTACCTTGGCTTTCCATCTTGCGGCTGTCGCGCTGACCACTACCCTGAACTGAGCGGATCATGATTTGTTTTTGGAGATTTTGAGCTTGCCATGGCGGCATTTCCTCTGGGAGTAGGGGGAGATCTTTGCAGTTTCATGGGTGGAGGGGTTGGGCGGTGGTGGTGACAGTTCCAGGTGGAATCTCTCTGTTGGTGGTGCTGTCCTTTCTGGGTAGTGTTTTTTATGCAGTGCTTCATGGTGAGATCTTTCATTTTGTGTGTTTTTTACTTTGCTTCGGTCTGGTGCTTTGTGGATGGAACCCGGGTTGGATCTCTAGCCTGAGTTGGATGGCCATCCAGATCTGGTAAGCAAAGTATTTGTGTTTGTATGGGGGAAACTCTGTTTCCTCGGTGGTTGGTGATTGAGCCATGGTGCCCTATAATGGGATTATTGGAAAAACCTTATGCTGTGGAGGAGCCTTGCTCATTAATAGATGGGCAAGGTGGTTCTGCCTCTGCCGTTTTGGCGAGGGTTTCAGGTTGTTTGCCTGGTTTTGTTTAGGTTTTAGGTCTTTGTAAAACCTAGGGAGATTCAACTAGTTTATCTTGTTGGTTTCAGGTCCCTGTAAAACTTATTTTAGTTACTGTCTTTCAGTGTTTTGCCTCTTTTGGCAGTTTGTAATGTTTATCTTTCTTGATCTGTACAGGGTTTCAGGGCCCCTTCAAAACCTGTTTTTACCTTAATCTAAAACAAATCACTACAATATCTAACAAGTCATTACATTTTATTGAACTTTATTTAGTTATTAATAATATATTTTATAACCTATCAATTTGGGGTGATCTATAAAATAACATAATTCAACAATACATAATATTCAGTGAATAGAACATAATACAGAATAAAGTTGTTTACTAAGACGATAAATTATTTATTTAATCACTTAGTTTAATTAATTGCTGAGTTTAATTAATCACTAAGATTATTTAATGACTGAGATTATAAAATCTCTGAATTTATTTAAATCATTGATTTTAGAAATCTTTCTTGATATATCAACAAGATCAATCAAATAGATAATCAATATATTAAAGGTGCCATATGTCATCATTAGCATTACAATTAGTACTATCCTTTCATGGTATTACTATGATTATTATGTATTGTATCATTGTATCAAAATATAATAGATATCATTGTATTAAAATATTAAAATTTATCCATTATAGAATTATCGTCATTTTAATTAAATTTTAAACAACCACATAAGTAATGGATACCAATAGGGATTATAGTCGGATATAATGTGATTTAGTCATTCTATATATGTTAAAAATTACTGCGTATGTGTTTTTATGGTATTAGTAGTTGTGCCTAATATGAATAAAATGGTAAAATCACCATGTTCATGTATTTAATAACCGCTAGCTAATATATATTATTGATTGTTGGCTATTAATAATTTGACATCTTATAAATAGGGTTAATAATTTGTATATCATTTATCAATATGAATAAATGGGTAAGCACCATGTATATGACTATCACTGATTTAAAATATTGGTAATATGATTATCAATAAACTAGGAATATGAATATTAATATGATTTTCAATATATATATATATATATATATATATATACTGAAAATCATATTAATATTCATATTCCTAGTTTATTGATAGTCATATTACCAATATTTTAAATCAGTGATAGTCATATATATATGGACTTAGGTATTCATATACTTACATAAATTTTATAGGTGCATTGGGTTATATGCCTATATATATAGTTATTGGATTGTTAAACAATTTATAGGATTATGTGGGACATGAAATTATAGCTTTATGAAAATAGTCACTTAGAAGAGTAATAAATTATTTAATTATGTTCATACGAGGTATAACTTGGTTGTGTCTTATGCAAATATGTTGATAGTGTCAAATCTATAACATCATATAATGATGAAATGCATATACTATGTAGAATATAAACACATAAAAAGAATTTTGTGAATACCTTTATGGTGGTTGTTTTCATCTATGTTGAGAACTAACAATAAATTAACGAGAATAAAATATTGATGTCTAGAAAGGTCTGAATGATTGTAATACTCAGGTTATATCTTAAAGATTATAGAAGTACTGATAGTGGAAATCTTGTAAAACTTTGATTTATGTTATGAATGACTATATATATATATATATATATATATATATATGTATATATATATATATATATATATATATATATATATATATATATATATGTATGTATGTATGTATGTATAGTATTGAAAACTTGTGTGCAATATATATTATGGGAGTATTAATATGTTCAAGTATTTATACATTTATAGCATAAAATAGTGCATCATGATGTGTGCATAGAGATTATGTTTCTTTTAATTACTAATTTGCAGTATAATCTATGGTACACCCAGGTGTATAATCCCATACTTTATTTATTAATATTTATAAGTGTAATATTGTTTGTTCATGTTTGATTAGGGTGATCATGCACAATGATCTATGATATTATGGAATGTCATAGAGTTATACAATATAAAAGTATGTTATACCCAGATGATACATACTATAATTGTCATGTCTAGACCCACACCTACATAAATATTTATGTGTTGATTATTAATTTAAATAATTTGTTTTGTGATAGTTACTAAGACATTATGTATGCATTCATACAACTTTTAAGAATATAATGAATGTTAGGTTAGAATACATGTGTTTCATAGAAACTGTTATTTTTTTTGTTATATCTAATTACTTAAATAAAATCTTATGTTTTCATGTATTTAAGACTACTTTAATATGATTGATTGTGAGAAATTAGTAGATATGTTTAGAACACTAGAATATGATAATATGGGTTATCATAGAGTGCAATATGTTTGAAAATTAATTGTGATAGTTTGAGTCTATAGTTAAATGTGTATTTTATCTGAATGGTATAAACTATAATTATTATTTCTAGTATGGGATAGATAATAATGTTAGTATCATTCATATATTTAAGAGAATAAATATATGCTTTGATTACTCCTATGTTTAACATGTTATGTGATATGATTTATAGTAGGAGGTAAATTGAATAAATTTTGAAGTTAAATTATGTTTAGTGAGACATTATCATTTCATGAGTATAATTTATATTTTTGTGCGATATCTTGCAATAGAACATATTTTTTATGATACATTGCATGTTTAGTTTTGGAAATCATATATCACATGGGTACTTATTTTTATGGATTTCCACACCATCACTATCTAATCATCGATGAAGGGAGGGTCATTTCCTAATGGGATTAGTACGGGGGATTGTTCGTCCATGTTTGGTGTGAAAAAGTGCTTAGATGATGCTCTCCCTCTCCACAACAATATTACTTTAGATACAACTCTTGAGATTACCACATATACTGGAGAGACTGAGGAGCTCATACTCTAGGGAGCCTTGTATCTTATTTTTTTAAATTTATATTAAATTGTATTTGTTTTGAAAACATTATCATGAAGAATTGTAATTGTCTATTTAATGTGGATTGTCAGTAGTGGTTGTGTATTGTGCCAACATTGGATATATTTTTATAATTACTTTCTATGATTGTTTTATGATGCATTTTCTTGTATTGATTGTGATCAGCGATTGTTAGATGCCACGTGCTTATTTACTATTATCACTCTTGGAGTATTTTGTATGATCATTTCTTAGATTCTTATGGTGTAATCTATTTATAGTATATGTGTTTTGATTAAAAAATCATATTTTTTTAGTTAGCACCCAACATGATTGTTATAAGTGGTATTAGAGCTATGGATCAAACTCTAAGACCTAATGAGTCCATTAGTATTTTTGTATCTTTCTATTTATTAGAAAATAGAATTGTGAATATGTTTGTAGTGCATTGAGTATGTACCCTAAGAACATTTGTACCCCCATAGATTTGTTAAAGGGTTGGTTTATCAAGTGTCTTGTTGGTGATGGTTATATAATATGTTTGGGTAGGTAAGTGTATAACATAGTTAATGAGAGGTGAACAAGAGTTTCTTACCATATTCTTGATCATTTAGATCAAACACTTCGAATATAATTACATATTTCTTGGTAATCAAGTTACCTTTACCATTTATTTTTGTGTTGTGAGTATTTAAAAACATGGGATGCTTCCCACTTAAATATATATGCATTAGTTTTATGTAATATATACACAAATCCTAGGAGTAGGAAATCTTTTAAGACAATTTTTAGTTTGGTATCACCTAGTGCGATGGGATTTTTATTGTAGTTAAGTGTAGATATATTGGTTGAGAATTACTTTGTGTTAGGAGTTTGTTTATATGGATGAGTATTTTCCTTTTGGTTGTGGAAGTAGGTTATGATAATAATATTACAAATTTGCTAAGTATGTAGTAATTTTGGAAACTTGAGTTGTGATTTTATCTTTTACCATGTGAGAGTTTTGTTGTTGAGATGTTAGTTATCTACTTTTCACTTGTGAATTTTTAGATTCAGAACTTTAACTAACTTGTGAACTTTGACCACAAGGAATGGTGAACCTTGAATTTGTATTAATTATAGATTAATAATTATAACTTGATTATAATTGGTATGTTATTATATACCTTGATTAGATTGATAATATTATCATTTGCTTAGAACATGTTTTAAAAAGATATTATGTACTTTCATCAGGAGTGAGTAGGGTATAGGATGTGCAAAACATCTTAGTAGTCTAAAATGGTTGAGATAAATTTTTAACAGGTTGGGTATTAATTGAGCAAGTAAGTAGACATTGTCTCGCTTGTTACCTTACAGGGTTATACGGATGATGTGATCCCTGACGTTTGCATGTTATGATAATTTTAACATTATTTTCTCTTAACTATGAATATAAAACTATAGGTTAAGATGTGAAATATGATACTAGTTATGTTTGTCTAATGATAACTTAATATAATTATGGAATAATTATATGATTTTTCTTGTATGTATGTTGATACATCTAGAATTATTTAGTATATAGTATTGTTTTTATGATTTGTTAGTGTAGAATTATGATTCATTGAACCTTGTGTACTTTGTGGAGATCATTAGGTCATAGACCTGAGGGATGAGTTGTGAATTATAAACATGAGTACTAAACAATAGGAGTGGATCCTACTTAGTCTCACATTGACTTAGTGGTTATTAAGTTTGTGTCAGGGGATCTAGCTCTACCAATTAGAGCACATATGATTACTTCTCGTATTAGCAATTAAACACGAAATTATACCAGAATGATAAAGTAGCTAGAAACTTGAGACATCAAAGAATTTGAGAGACAATACACACTCTTTGTATTCAATACTACTAGAAGAAAATACAATAAGGAAGATGCCACTTCTTCCTCCACCTCAAAGGCTTGCCACACCTCAAGACCTTCTTCCCTCTCTCTCTTGCTCAACACAACAACTCTAAAGCCTGAGTTATTATCCCTCCTTGAATGCTTCAGCTGATCTCCTTGACCTTGCTAGCTTCAATGCTTTTACTTGCCTTCTTGATTATTATTACAATACATGCCTTATGGGTCTTTAAATAGGATCCCATGCTTACAAAAATAGAACTCTAGTTACAATAATTAGACACGCAGCTCGTGACTATAATTAGTCGTTTGACATATAAACACTCACTTCACTTAACTGACTGTTCGTCAACAACAGTTCTAAAAATACACAGGCGACCGACGCCGGTCCCTGCTTGTC
Source organism: Torreya grandis (assembly GCA_037957365.1). Lineage (NCBI taxonomy): Eukaryota > Viridiplantae > Streptophyta > Pinopsida > Cupressales > Taxaceae > Torreya > Torreya grandis. The sequence continues at coordinate 3,593,202 of JARHVA010000888.1, read as the reverse complement.
TGGTGCTGTCGACGTCGGCCGACTATCTACCGTCGCCGGTCTCCTTCTCCACTGCATCTGACCGACGTCGGTCATACTGCCGACGTCGATGGCTCTGGTTCTTCAGCATCCTTTTCTTGTGTCTGCAAACAGTTGAAGCTTTTAGCTCCACATCTTAACAATCTCCCACTTGGAGATAAACAGCTGCAACTTGTACCTGTACCTGTACACCATCTATTTTGTTCTTTAGGCTCTGTATCCCTCTTCAACGTCACTCTTGAAGACCAACCACCACGCAAACCTATGATGCAATACCTGTATCTTATGCCACAAGAATTTTGCTGCTCTAAATTCTCCATGACATACTTCTGAACCAACTCTACCCTTAGCTCAAAAAACTCCCTGTATATGAAACCCTGTAACAAGTAACACAATACAGTAACAGGATAATGTAGCTAATATTATCCAACCTGGTAAAGATAAAATACAATGGTCAGACCTCCATTGTTCTGTAGCCTAATCAAGACCATATACCATAGCCTTTTGTCTCATGTGTCCATCCACTCTCTTCTCTAAAACGGGAATCCATCCCTCTGTCCAGTGCTTCCTTCCAGCTGACAACTCTATCAACAAATACCTGTTTGGTTCTCCAAGGACTCACACTCCTCATCCATGCCAAGCGTTAGGATTGTGGAGCTAAAAGATTCACTGATGCAGACATGGAGGAGGTTGCAGAATGAGTTGCTGAGTGTCAGAAGTGTTTGGCGTTGGTCTGGCCAACCGGCGTCGGCAGGGTAAGACAGGAAGGCAACCGACGTCGGTCATATATCGGCCGGCGTCGGCGACCCCAGGCGGACAGGGACCGACGTCGGTCGCCTGTGTAGTTCGACTGCGAGTTAATTACGGGCAGTGAGCTAACGAACGAAGAGTTTGCATGATGAGTGCTAATTTTAGACTCATAGCTGCGGATCTAATTATTGTAATTAGATGTCTAATCATTGTTTGGATGAGATCTATATAATAGACTCATGGTTGTATTGGAAAAGTGTGCTAGGGAGTAAGAGAGCATAATTATAAGCTCCTTCTGTGTGTGAGGTAGAGCTATGGTGCGTTGCTCCTAGTGCCACAGTACCAAGTGTGTTGGTGCTGGATTGGAGAGCCAGCTGGGTTCTTCAAGAGTGTAGGATCTTGGTCACAGTTGCATGGCCTATATAAGAGATCTACATGGTAAGTAAGATCGTTGATCTGCAGGTGTATGTGTGTGTAAGGTCGAGGTTCACAGGTGATTGGAACCATTGCTTGATTTGCAGGTGTGCAAGGTCATACAGACAGCAACACTACAGGGAGCAGTATCAGGCAGGATCTACTTGGAGTACATGTGTGTACTCGGATAGAGCAAGAGGAAGGCAAGGGAGTTCCTTCCATAAGTATGGTCTGTTGAATTGCAGGTTGTTGCAGATTCATGGGAGATCTACTTGAAGTACCTTGAGTACTTGTGGAGCACGTGGAGTGCTTGTGGAGTGCGTGGAGCACTTGTGGTGTGCGTGGAGCACGGGAGGTGAACACCAACTCTGTATTTGAGTTGGGTGTTGGGACCTGTGAGAGGGAGAGCTTTGGGGAGAAGAATTACTGTTCACTTGAGGCATGGGAAACCTCTGTAAGGTGGTGGAGAAGAAGTGGCATCTTCTTTATTGTATTCTTTTCTGTATAAAGTGTTAATACAATTTGGTATTGTCTCTCATATGCTGTGTTATTCTGAATTCTAGTTACTTGGTAAATCTGGTTAATTTCCGCAACAAAGTTGCTTGGTATTGGTAATCAAATTGTGTGCTTCCGGTGTACACCCTCCCAACAAGTGGTATCAGAGCCTTGGTTGTAGGTTCTTGAGCTTGATACCAACAAGTGGTATCTGAGCTGAGGTTGGAGGAAGCAGGTTTTGTGTTTGGTTACAGGTCACTCTCAGGTGTTTCTGATCGAGTGGGAGTAGAGCAACAGCAGATCAAAGTAAGCTAAGAATGGAGGAGTTGAAAAGCACAGATGGTCACTCACGGTCCTATGGAAAGAAAGAGCAGGTAAAAGATTATTGTTGGTTGGTAACAGATCAGCATGAAGAAACTGAAGATACAGATGTAGCAGGTATTGTTGCATAGGATGTGTTTGCAGGTTTCTTGGATAAAGTGGAATCTTGGATAAAAGATTCGGTTGCCTCTTTCCATGCAGTTCCAGGTAGAGGAGCTGGTGAGCCTTGACAAAGAATTGGCAAAGGGGAAGTGAAGCTGAAATTGCAGGCGGCCAACACACAGGTGTTGATGAAGGTCATGCAGGTCCCAGGTTTGGAAATATGGCTAATTTCTTCAGAAAGATTGGGTGATGAGAGATGCACAAGAACTCTCACAGCGGATGCACTTGAATTAGCTGGTGGTAAGAAAACAGGTATCCTTTATCTACTTGTTTATATTACTGATTCTTCTTTTATTGCGGAGACGTGGCTTCGTAGGCTTGGTCACATGAGCAGGAAGGAGATGCATGTTCTTAAGCGGAAGACAGATATATTTGACAGGCTTAAGAACTGGAAAGCCTTGGTGTTTATGGAGGAGATGGCGGACAGAACCCAGTGGATGTGGCTGGATACTTCTGAGCAGGGCAGTTTGGACATGGATATTGATTCAAAGGAGCTCGCGGGTAAAAAGTCATCACTCACAGGCGAACACAGGTACCGATGTCAGTCAGGAGGAACCGGCGTCGAACAGACAGGTGCCGATGTCGGTCATGTGCAGACCGAAGCCGGCGATGTCGGGCAGGGTAAGACCGATGTCGGTCATGGGACCGACGTCGGCAGTATGTAAGACCGATGTCGGTTAGGAGGACCGATGTCGGCAGAAGGGACACCAGCGCAGGCAGGTTGGTAGTCAGGTACAGATGCATGGAACCGACGTCGGTCGGATGCAGACTGTGGAGTGGCCAAGGTCGGTCACTGTAACGAATTTTGGGTGGACAGCAAGCTGTCAAGGAGTCTCAAACACCCATACGGAGGACTGAAGGCATAAGTAGGCCCTCAAATTCGTTGTTCCTCTTCTTCATACTTGTTGCTGATTGTATAGCAGGAAGGTTCCAGGAAACAGGTGTGAGCTTGGCATGGATGAGGATGTGATTCCTTGGAGGAGAACCAGACAGGTGTGTTTTGGTAGAGATGCCAGCGGGTATGAAAGCACAGATACGAATGGATACCTTAGTAGAAGAATAGAGAGAACGGATACGTGAGACGGAAGATCAGGTATATGGTCTTGTGGAGCTGCAGGACAGTGGTAGAGGTTTTGACAGGTGGAGGACGGAGCATGGCTTCAGTCAGTGTCAGGTAACTACTGTGATTTGACTTACCAGAGGGATGGTGATTGCAACACCATTCTGTTGCTGTATGTGGATAGTATGCTAGCTAGCAGGGGTGTACATACAGGGTTTTACTGAGCTAAGGGTAAGATTAGTTCAGTGGCATGTCATGAGGAGTTTGGAGCAGCAGAATTCTTTGACATGGGAGGCATGGAGATCATAGGGTGATTTTGTCTCGAGTGGGAGCTGATGTGAATCAGGTGTTGGCGAGGTTCGGGATGCAGAGCTGGAGCACACTAAGGGCTGGACAGGTACAGTGTCCGAAATCACATGAGGTCTGGTATAGACCTGAGTATTCCCATGCAGTGGGAGCTGTCAGAGAGTTAGGAGCCAATTCGGGGAAGTGGGTTCTTAGGTTTTCTGAGAGGGACCGGCAGCAGGTGTTGCTATGCAGGGTCAGGACTTCACTACAGGTGTTGTAGGTTCGGATGTGGCAGGTTACTCGGATGACAGGTGGTACACCACGGGATGTGTGGTGGGTTGTCTTCAGGTGGGAGCTTGAAGAGGGATACAAACCAGGAAACAGATTAGACGGAGTACAGGTACAGGTACAGTGCAACTATTTATCTCCAAGTGGGAGATTGTTAGGATTGTGGAGCTAAAAGCTTCACTGATGCAGACATGGAGGAGGTTGCAGAATGAGTTGCTGAGTGTCAGAAGTGTTTGGCGTTGGTCTGGCCAACCGGCGTCGGCAGGGTAAGACAGGAAGGCAACCGACGTCGGTCATATATCGGCCGGCGTCGGCGACCCCAGGCGGACAGGGACCGACATCGGTCGCCTGTGTAGTTCGACTGCGAGTTAATTACGGGCAGTGAGCTAACGAACGAAGAGTTTGCATGATGAGTGCTAATTTTAGACTCATAGCTGCGGATCTAATTATTGTAATTAGATGTCTAATCATTGTTTGGATGAGATCTATATAATAGACTCATGGTTGTATTGGAAAAGTGTGCTAGGGAGTAAGAGAGCATAATTATAAGCTCCTTCTGTGTGTGAGGTAGAGCTATGGTGCGTTCCTCCTAGTGCCACAGTACCAGGTGTGTTGGTGCTGTATTGGAGAGCCAGCTGGGTTCTTCAAGAGTGTAGGATCTTGGTCACAGTTGCATGGCCTATATAGGAGATCTACATGGTAAGTAAGATCGTTGATCTGCAGGTGTATGTGTGTGCAAGGTCGAGGTTCACAGGTGATTGGAACCATTGCTTGATTTGCAGGTGTGCAAGGTCATACAGACAGCAACACTACAGGGAGCAGTATCAGGCAGGATCTACTTGGAGTACAGGTGTGTACTCGGATAGAGCAAGAGGAAGGCAAGGGAGTTCCTTCCATAAGTATGGTCTGTTGAATTGCAGGTTGTTGCAGATTCATGGGAGATCTACTTGAAGTACCTTGAGTACTTGTGGAGCACGTGGAGTGCTTGTGGAGTGCGTGGAGCACTTGTGGTGTGCGTGGAGCACGGGAGGTGAACACCAACTCTGTATTTGAGTTGGGTGTTGGGACCTGTGAGAGGGAGAGCTTTGGGGAGAAGAATTACTGTTCACTTGAGGCGTGGGAAACCTCTGTAAGGTGGTGGAGAAGAAGTGGCATCTTCTTTATTGTATTCTTTTCTGTATAAAGTGTTAATACAATTTGGTATTGTCTCTCATATGCTGTGTTATTCTAAATTCTAGTTACTTGGTAAATCTGGTTAATTTCCGCATATTAAGTTGCTTGGTATTGGTAATCAAATTGTGTGCTTCCGGTGTACACCCTCCCAACACCAAGCTCCCACTATTTTTGGATTCTACCTGCATTACTTCTTCCATCTTCCTAGTTCACGACTATCAATAAGCAATATAAAGAAGGTGAACAACGAATATGAGGTTCACATACCTTTCTTAACCTCCACATGGGTGTTTGAGACTTATTGATTCACCCAACATCCGTTCCAGTGACCAATATCGGCCATCTCCCAGTCTGCTCCTGACCGATGTCGGTTCCCTGCACTGACCCTAACTGCCAGCGTCATTTTCCTGGTTGACGCCGGTGTCTCTCCTACCGACGTCGGTCCTTATGACCGACGTCAGACTTCTCCTACCCGACCTATCGACCCTGCTGGTCTGCACATGACTGATGTCGGTATCTAGATGACTGACGTCGGTTCCAGATGACCGACATCGGTGTCTGTGTGTTCCTTTAAGTGATGAAATTTTCATCTGCAAACTCTTCTTGGATCATACCTCTGTCCATGCTGCCCTGCTCAGATTTATTCAGCCCCTGTGACTGATCTCTATCCTTCATCTCCTCCATAAACACCAAGGCTTCTTTGTTCCTGTCAAAAGCATTAAATTTCCTCTTTTTGCAATGAACTGTATCTATGCTTTCCAAATTTGAACACATACCTTTTGAATCAAGAACTTCCATTCCCTTCCTATTCATGTGACCAAGCTTATTAGGCCACATCTTCGAATCTACACCAGAAGTAGAATCAGTAATACAAGTAGACAGATAAAGAGTATCTACTTTCTTACCTCTTGCTAGAACAAGTGCACCCTTGGTAACCTTCCAAGAATCCGCTGTGAGGGTTATTGTGCATCCCTCATCTCCCAACCTTCCTACAGAAATTAGACTCTGCTTCAGAATTGGAACATGCATGACCTCTTTCAACACCCATGTGTTGTCAATCTGCAATCTCAGCTGCACTTTCCCTTTGCCAACTATCTGATAAGGCGTACCATCCCCTAAATAGAGAACTCCAAAGTCTCCCTGTTCATACTCATAGAACAAATCTCTGTTTAGGGATGCATGAAAAGATGAACCAGAATCTAAAATCCATGATCCTACCTGACTATCCGAAGAAAGTATGAGAGCATCTTGCATCACAATATTTGCATCCTTTGCTTCTTCCATACCTGCATGTTGATTCTCTTTATCTCTCAACCAACACTCCTTCATATGTCATTTCTTTCCACAAAACCAGCAGGTAATACCTTTGGACTCGGATCTCCTTTCCGACCTTGATTTTCCTTGCTCAACCTTCTCCCTTTGCCATCCCCTGCTTTCTACACTTAGAGCATTCCCTGATGATTCACCTATGCTTCTCCTGCGTATTTCCTCATTCAAGATCACACTCACAACATCATCAACTTTTAAGATTTTAGAAGCAGATGCAGAATTACTTACTGCCATAACCAAACCGTCCCAACTTTTAGGCAAAGAACATAAAATCAAGGGAGCCTTTACCTCATCATCAAAAACAATATTGACTGAAGCTAGTTGGTTTACCAAACCATGGAAATCACTGAGATGAGTATGTACCGATCCACCTTCCTGCATTTGCAAAGTAAATAGCTGCTTCATAAGATATACCTTATTAGAAGCCGAGGGCTTTTTGTATAAATTCGCCAAGGACTTTATCAACTCTTCCGTTGTCTTGCACTGTGATAAGCTGGAAATCACAGATGATGCAAGGCTCAACCTTATGGAACCGAGAGTCTTTCGATCAAGAACGTTCCATTCTTCATCCTTCATATCTATGGGCTTGCATGCAACCCCACCCAATGGTAAGTACAAATCCTTCTGATACAGATAGTCCTCAATCTGCATCCTCCAATGTTGATAATTCTTGCTGTTAAACTTCTCCATTCGTAGCCTACTTTCTTCTGCCATTGCTGAACTCCCACTCAATCAGAAAACCCTGTGAATGACCTGTAATAAAAAACAATACCCTGCTTCCTGCAAACCGTAGCTCTGATACCACTTGTCAGGGGATCTAGCTCTACCAATTAGAGCACATATGATTACTTCTCGTATTAACAATTAAACACGGAATTATACCAGAATGATAAAGTAGCTAGAAACTTGAGACATCAAAAAATTTGAGAGACAATACACACTCTTTGTATTAAATACTACTAGAAGAAAATACAATAAGGAAGATGCCACTTCTTCCTCCACCTCAAAGGCTTGCCACACCTCAAGACCTTCTTCCCTCTCTCTCTTGCTCAACACAACAACTCTAAAGCCTGAGTTATTATCCCTCCTTGAATGCTTCAGCTGATCTCCTTGACCTTGCTAGCTTTAATGCTTTTACTTGCCTTCTTGATTATTATTACAATACATGCCTTATGGGTCTTTAAATAGGATCCCATGCTTACAAAAATAGAACTCTAGTTACAATAATTAGACACGCAGCTCGTGACTATAATTAGTCGTTTGACATGCAAACACTCGCTTCACTTAACTGACTGTTCGTCAACAGTAGTTTTGGAAATACACAGGTGACCGACGCCGGTCCGTGCTTGTTTGGTGCTGCCGACGTCGGCCGACTATCTGCCATCACCGGTCTCCTTCTCCACTGCATCTGATCGACGTCGGTCATACTGCCGACGCCGGTGGCTCTGGTTCTTCAGTATCCTTTTTTTGTGTCTGCAAACAGTTCAAGTTTTTAGCTCCACATCTTAACAGTTTGGATCTGATAGATGGACTTGTTGAATCTAAAATTTGATAGATGAACTTGTCAAATTCAGTTGTATGGCCATACATATGTATACAATGAAGTATTTATTACATAATTTTATATACATTAAAAATATCTTATTTTAAATTCTTATGCATCATCATACTTGTAAGGAGTTCCATGGAGTAGTGGTAATATTGACATGTTATACTTAATAGGAGCTATGGGAAGTAGTGATACTATTAAATTATATACATCATCCTTACCAGATTCCCTAAATATTTTTTTTGTAATGAGAAAAACACTCTCTAGATTAGAGAGATGTGCAGAGGGGTTGGAAGGTTTTGTGTAACTTTTCATGGCCATTTTTTGTCTCTTATGATGATCTCATGTGATTTTGAGAAAGTCAATGAAATTTTCACCAAAGTTTTGGATCTTGAGATGATCATGATAGAATTAATTAGAGTATTTGACACTTGCAAACATCATTTCATAATAGATAATTATCACAGTACAAGGTCTCGTGAGACCAATACTTTGAAGATAGTGCTACTCGAGAGGACTATGATGAGTTCTAAAGGCTATTTTCATTTTTGTTGACACGATTTAATACGAGATACTATATTTTTATTTTGTTAAATTTTGTTTGTTATTTAAAATTTGTGTTTGAATAAGTGTCATTGGGACAATGACCAATTTTAGGGGGAAGGATGTTACATCACAATTTCACCTTAAGTTTTATAACTTTTGAATCCATAAATTATTATGGTTATTATTGGATTGTTATTACTTTGATTAAGCTTTATAACATATATTGGTTATGAGACAATGATACACTAATTAATTACATAATGAATTAATTATGTGACAACTATACTTTCTTATTTTGTATATTATAGATGTATATTTATTATTTATGCATCATTAATTTGATATATATGATGACCCAAACTAACTACATACTTGTCACAAGGTAAATTCAAGATTAATTCTTCATTAGAGCTCTCTTGTGGTTGAAATCTAGTTATTGATTTCTCCATAGTCACATTGCTATTCAAAAATATAAGGTAGTTAACCTTTTTGAGTTAATCCCAATAGTTGCATTGATATCCTAAGAAATTAACCATTAGCTAAATGATTTAAATGTAAGTGGCATTAGTCTTATGCTATAAATGGAATTATTAATTTAGTTTGATTTATCTTGTAAAAAGATAATTACTTATTAAATTAAATTAAGAAAATTTAATTATCAAGTTAATGTTAACTTAAAGTGATAAGTCCTTTGCATGTAATACGTTGAGTATAAATATCTAAAATTATCCTTTTGAGATACAAGTGAACTTAAAATAGTAATTAACTCAGTCTTAAACTCAAAGATTTAAACATACAAGAAATATGAAAATAAATGAAACTTAAGATAAGTGGAGAGTAATAGATTTTAAACATAAATAGTAAAGCAACGATTTATGCATGAAAAGAAAAGGAAATCTAAAAGAAGATAAAATTATAATAATGAGAGAGTAAGGCAAGAAAAAGGGGAGGAGGAGAATTTTTTAAAAAAAGGCATAACACAGGTAGAAAGGAAAAAGGAGGGAGAAAATGAGTCATAGAAGAGGCATTTGGTGGGAGGAGTAGTTAAAAAAAATACAGAGTTAGCAACTATGGACTGCTAAGTAGGTTGTGTTATTGAATTTATCTATTTCTCTGTGCATGATAGAGTATGCGTAATTAAATGATCTGGTATGTGTGTGTGTTTGTTGTGAAATTAATTGATAAACCAAATAAATAAATCTATAGATTATAATTAGCAACCAAAGTCATTTCAAATAAATAATTTTCATGGTTTGATTTCCCATATATCTGTGGTAATATTCAGCTTTGAATAACTATATGTAAAAATCATATAATATACAATCTAGGTCCATATATATATTTATAAAATTACATGATTTGGTATATTATAGATAATATTATGTCACTCACGTAAAAAATCATGGTAATGATTTGGTATATATCAGATAAAAATATAATTGCTCATAAATGGAGTAATCATATAATTTTTACATCGCTCATATTATCTAATGTAGGTATATTGTATATTTATCAAATCATGGTATATTATATCGTTCTCCATATATTTCCATTTATTAATCTTTGTATATTTATACAATTGTATAACATATTTTATGAAATGTTATCCCATGATCCTTTTCATCCACATATCATTCTTCTGTAGTGACTTATTAAGTGAGGTGATTTTATAATAGTCTGGTAAATTTATTTAGAAGGGCGATCTGTATTATTTTATATATATAGTGATTTGTGTATCCATTTAGAGAAATGACTAACAATATGTAGTAATTGGGTATGCAGTGCTTCAAATTTTCATGCAATGACTTATCAACATTACAATGATTCATATTAGTTAATAGTTTGTGTACAACGACTTAATATAGTCATGCAACGATTTCTAATGTTATATATATATATATATATATATATAGCAATCCATTCTGAGAATATACAATAGATATGTTTTCAAATGGTGATTTGATAAATATAGAAGTGATCATGCTAATAAATGGACCTGTATTAGTGTTATTAACAAATCACTACAATATCTAACAAGTCATTATGTTTTATTGACTTGTATTTAGTTATTAATAATATATTGTATAACTTGGCGATTTGGGATGATCTGTAAAAGAACATAATTCAAAAATACATAATATGCAGCCAATAGAACATAATACATAATAAATTTATTTATTAAGACGTTGAACTATTTATTTAGTCACTGATTTTAAGTAATCGTTGATTTTATTTAATGACTAAGATTATCAAATCGCTGAGTTTATTTAAATCGTTGACTTTAGAAGTCTTTCTTGATATATCAACAAGATCAATCAAATAGATATTGATATATTAATGACACTATATGTCATCATTAGTGTTATAATTAGTATTATCCTTCCATGGTATTACTATTATTATTATTATGTATTGTATCGTTGTATTAAAATATAATGGATATCATTGCATTAAAATATTAGAATTTATCCACTATAGAGTTATCACTGTTTTACCAAATTTTTCAACAATGATATAAGCAATGGATACCAATAGGGATTATAGTTGGATATAATGTGATTTAGTCATTCTATATATGTTAAAAATTGTTGAGTATTTGTTATGGGTTATTAATGTATTAGTAGGTGTGCCTAATATGAATAAACTAGTAAAAACACCATAATCATGTATTTAATAACCACTAGCTAATATAGATTATTGATTGTTTGCTATTAGTAACTTGACATTTTATAAACAAGGTTATTAATTTGTATATTGTTTGGGTTATTAATGTATTAGTAGGTGTGCCTAATATGAATAAACTAGTAAAAACACCATATTCATGTATTTAATAACCACTAGCTAATATAGATTATTGATTATTGACTATTAATAACTTGACATTTAATAAACAAGGTTATTAATTTGTATATTGTTTATCAATATGAATAAACGAGTAAGCACTATGTATATGACTATCAATGACTTAGAATATTAGTAATATGACTATCAATAAATTGGGAACATGAATATTAATATGATTTTTAATATATAGAAAATATATCTATACGTGGACTTACGTATTCATATATTTACATAACTTTTATAGGTGCATTGGGTCATCTGCCTATATCTATATTTATTGTATTATTAAATAATTTATAGGATTTTGTGGGATAAAAAATTATAACCTTATGAAAATAGTCACCTAAAAGTGTAATAAATTATTGAATCATGTTCATACAAGGTATAACTTGGTTGTGTGTTATGTAAAGATGGCGAGAGGGTCAAATCTGTAGCATCATATAAAGATGAAATGCATAGACTATGTAGAATATAAACACATAAAAAGAATTTTTCAAATGCCTTTTATGGTGGTTATTTTCTTTTACATTGAGAACTAACAACAAATTAATAAGAATGAAATATTGATGTCTAGAGAGGTCTGAATGACTATAGTGCTCAGGGTATATCTTAAAGATTCATAGAAGTACTGATGGTGAAAAAATTATAAAACCTTGACTTGTGTCATATATATATATATGCAAATAGTATTGAAAACTTGTGTGCAATATAGATTGTAGAAATATTAATATGTGTAAATGTTTAGACATTTAAAGCATAAAAAAGTGCATCGTGTTGTTTGCCTGGAGTTTATATTTCTTCTAATTACCAATTTGTAGTATAATAGTGTAAGATTGTTTGTTCATGTTTGAGTAGGGTGCTCATGTACAATAATCTATGATATTATGGGATGTCATAGAGTTATACAATATAACAGTATGTTATACCTAGATGGTACATACTATAATTATTATGTCTAGACCCACACCTATGTAAATGTTTGTGTTGATTATTACTTTGAATAGTTTGTTTTATGACAATTAGTAGAATATTATGTATGTGTGCATACAACCTTTGAGAGTGTAATGAATGTTAGTTTAAAATATATGTGTTTCATGGAAACTATGACTTACTTTATTATATCTAGTTGCTTGAATAGAAGTTTATGTTTCTGTGTATTAAAGACTACTTTAATATGATTGATTATGGAAAATTAGTAGATATGTTTAGAGCAATAGACTATGATAATATGGGTTATCATAGGGTGTAATATATTTAAAACCTAATTGCGGTAGTTTGAGTCTACAATTAAATGTGTATTTTAATTGGATGGTATAAAATATAGTCATTATTTATAGTATGGGATAGATAATAATGTAAGTATCATTCATACATTTGATGAAATAAATATATGTTTTGATTACTCCTATGTTTAACATGTTATGTGATATGATTGCCAGTAGAAGGTAAATTGAATAAATGTTGGGGTTAAATTATGTTTAGTGAGACATTATCATTTTATGAGTATAATTTACATGTTTGTAAGATATCTTGCAATAGAATGGGTTTTCTATGATACACTACATGTTTAGTTTTGGAAATCATATAGAACACTAGTACTTGCTTATTTTTTTGGATTTTTTCATCGTCAATATATACTCATCTATGAAGGGAGGTCCATTCCCAGATGGGATTAGTGTGGGAGATCATTGGCCCATGATTTTCAAAAAAAAGTTCTCGAATGATGCTCTCCCTCCCGACAACAATACTACTTTGGATGCAATTCTTGAGATTATTATGAATACTGGAGAGACTGGGGAGCTCATGCTCTAAGGAGCCTTATATCTTATTTTTTTATAGTTTGTATTATATTGTATTTATTTTTAAAACATTATCATGAAGAATTGTAATTGCCTATTTATTGTGGATTGTTAGTAGTGTTTGTGTATTATACCAGTAATGGTTGTATTTTTGTAATTACTTTCTATGATGCATTTTCTTATATTGATTGTGATCAGTGACTGTTAGTGCCACATGTTTATTTATAGTTATCACTCTTAGAGTATTTTATATGATCATTGTTTAGATTCTTGTGGACTAATCTATTTATAGTATTTGTGTTTACAAAAAAAATCATGTTTTTCTAGTTAGCACTTAATGGGGTTGTTACAGTATCAAAAGCAACAAGCCACTGACAAGAGGATCATGCAAATAATTTTTAAGATGACTCTAAGAGACCAAAAACATTCCATGAGAAAATATTCATGACCATATATAATTTCCTTTGACCTTATTTATACCCATCCTTGTTTTCAAAATCTACAAATTTGTTACTTAAAAGAGGGCACTAGTTTTGTAAAATATAATCTTCTAATGAAATCATGTAGTGTTTGGCCCTATTTTATCCCTTTCGTGAGTCAACGCTACTATGAAGAAAGCACTTTGTAGGTGAAGGACTAGCTAAGGATGTCCTAACACTCAAAATAACAAATTGCATAAAAATAACTAGAGAAGCTTTATTAGGAGTTATATGGTTAGGAAGATGGGGACTAGAATATGATTTTAAACATATTATTGTGGCTTATCATTGGAGACAGTTTGAAAAGATCTAATGTTTTTATTATTCATATTATTTTATTTTTATTGAAGGTAGTCATTCCCTCATTCTTTTTAGTCATTTTTATATTTTCAATTATCAACTTGGAGTCTAGGCAAACCATGAGAGCATAATGACAAATCTTGTGGTCGAGGGATTGAAAATGAAAGAAAATGTTGGGTAGATTGGTGTATGTCATTTTTTGTGTAATATGCTCAAAATTTACTTGAATTATATAGATTATTTCAAGTATTTTATGTGGTCAACCTTGAAAAAAAATATCTTGTCCGATCGATCCAAGTAAAATCATTCCATCTCATGACATATCATACACCCTATGCATTTAACTATTTGAAATAGGAAGGTCCACAAAGGGAATAACAACCTAGATAACTCAACCCACATGGGAATTTAAGGCATGCCCACTCATTTAATTTAAAATCCCATGTCCATGATGAAAAAATCTTAAGGGTGTCATGCATGAACTAGTAGCTAGATTTGGCATGAAAATCCTACACATGTGATGGCTCTTTGAAGGAGAACAAGGAAAACCCTTTGGTGAGGTTGAAAATCCCTCACAACGTTACACCATGAGACTCCCAATGATTTTTAACATAGGTTTGGAGAGTGTTCTTAGAATGAATATGAAAAACATAATAATTAATAAGGATATGATATTCATACCAGTTAAAAACAAATTAAATAACATCATAATCTAAGTGTACATATAAAGGTTGAGGGTGATTAACAAAATCATTACATTGTCATAGACTCTCAGTATAAACTTTTGAGTTCATTTTGGTGTTGTTTATGCAAGTATTATTATGCACGTTGAGTTAAGTTGATTCCAATAGTTATCTTTTCTACTAAGGCTAGTTAATGTGTAGTTAGATTGTACACATGTCTAATGATGCATTTAATGCTTACCTACCCATATGTGCCACCATCATTATGTGCCAACTTTAGTGTGGCTAATAGGAAATAAATGCAAGTCTTTGAATTTGATATAAATAATCTTTTCCTCTTTTGTATTTTACAATGGTTGAGATACATTATTGTATGTTGACACATCGATTTCTATATAGACATACAAATGTTGCATTTTTGAAAAATCTTATTAGTTGTCATTTTAGTTCTCCTCTTCTCACCTCTATCCTACATGAGCTATGATTTGGTTCTTCTTCAATCCTAGTTAGACCAAACCTTAACATGATACTAAAGCCATTTAAGGCTAGCTCCATAGCTTAGGATAATGTTTCAGGCATTTTTGAGAAAAAAAATTTCACCATTGCATTTAGAAGACCCCAAAACCTAGGGATTGACTATAAACACCCTATAGGTTTCTAATAGACAATCCATTTTTTTGGTGTCGTTAACTCACACTTAGGGACGATCCATAGCATATGAATTTTGGGTTTTTTGCATACTTTTCTGAGTTTTTAGTGATTTTTTTATTTTTTTTCTATCCATACAGTCAATATAATCAATATCTATTGATTTTAAATGTGCATTGTACCTACTATACATGCCAATTTTACCTACTATACATGTTGAATGTATTATTGGATGTACCTATAAATTGTTCTTGTTGAATTTACATGCATCACATCAATATTTATACTAACACATCACCCTACTAAATTTACCTTATGATCAATTTCTTAGGTGCCCATATGACTAGAAACCAAGTTGGTTAAGCACCCCAAGTGTTCCCATTGCCAATTTGGACCCACTTTCATTCCAAGAGGCATATTTCATGATCTATGAGGCATTGGAAGCCCCTCCCATTTTTTGATTGGTGTTTCTAACATATATGTAATGATGCATAATTTGAACATGTGAGTGTTGTTGGCAATTTATTTATTATAGTGGAACCTTATGGGAGACCTCCTTCAAGCACCTTCCTAGGCTTATATCTTGAGTTCCATTTAGAATTTTGGCATGCTATCTGTTTTGAACTTAGATTTTTTTTGAGTTAAACATTGTGCTATGGTCATTTATCCATTTTTACTTTATATGATCAATGCATGAAACTTTTATTTCACTTAGAGGGTGCAATTTTCATCTTGGTGGGACCTTTTTTAGGTCATATTTATTACACTTGAAAAATGTAATGGCACGTTTCTTGTGCTCTTTGGCACATTATTATAGATATCATTTTGTTGAAGACCAGAGGGTGGGTCCCAATCTGATAGGTGGTTAGACCCTCCATAGTAATTTTTTTTAGTTTTTTATCTCTTTCCTTTATTTTATGAGCCATTGGGTTTGAAAATGCACTTCCTTTTCTCTCTCACATTATGAAGCATACCTAACATGCCCTTATTGCTAGGACTTTATTGAAAAAATTATTGTCTCTTTTTACATGGCACATTTCTAAAAAGAATATTATATTTTTGAACATGTTGTTCGAGTAGTGAATTTTGGTTTACTCTTACAAACAATTCTTTTGTTCTTTGTATTTTTTGACACTTTGAGTCAATGATCATTCTTTGAGACTTATGGTATCCCAAACATCAACCAATTTCTACGTGTTTGAAGTAGTGGATTTTGGACCACTCATGATTTTTTTTTAATTCATTATATTTTTAGAGACTTTGACATGATGATCATTCTTTATTGGTTCTAACATCCCCAACGTCCATCAATTTTTGTGTTCAAAGTAGTGAATTTTGGGCCACTCTTGCAAGATGTTTTTTATATTGTTGTTAGTTTATTTACCATATTGAGTAGTCAATGGTTAGTTTATATTATCACTTCTACTTATTCCATTTATTTTGAGATAATTATGGCCCCTTTCGAAACACTTTGATGCATTTACTATGAGATATTCTTTTATGTAAATAAACACCTTTGTGTGTATGTGTGCTTTATTTATTTTAACACAATAATGAATTTGGTTTCCTCACATACACATGGGTATCTTATTAGCTACTTTGTTTTATGAAACACATATGCAAATTATAGTATGTTTAACCTTTTGATCGAATTATTTGGTGTAATCTTATATATTTTTGACACTTTCCTTGATAGTATGATCATCTCATGCTGTAAGTGATATTAAATATGCCCAATGTCATCAAGAATATGAATTACCCATGGGTATAAATTTATCATGGTTTTAAAAATACTAAAATGTTTTAGTATTTTGAGTAATGGATTTGTACCACTTATGCAGATTTCATGATTATTTCACTAGGTGTTCACTTTTATTTTGCACAACATCGTCTGAGTGTGGATCGACCCACCGTGTAAACTTATGAATCTCACCACTATTTTGGAACATCCCTTGCTTTAATACTCACCATCATCTCGTGAGAAACATCCAATGTTATCACCATCTTCCACCTAGTTCAACATTGAGGGGGATGGGTGTGCAATGCTTCCTTAGGTCATTTCTACCCAATTTAATAAGATCAATGTTTCATCTAAGTGATCCTCTTATAAAGTACCAGCTCCTATTTTGACTTGGTAGTTATAGTTTCTCAACACCCATGTATTCCAACAATATGGATTAGTGTCCATATGGACACTTGACATCACTATATTTGTTTTTCTATTTGTATATAGGTACCTCATTAGGCCTTATTGTTAGGTTTTTTATCAAAAAAATTGTATAAAAAGAGTTTTAATCTTAATTATGACAAACCATTGCGCAAAAGTAGAATGTATAAAATAAGCATAAATTAAACATTTTAAATTTAGAACTTGTTAATTATATAAATATTATAAAAATGGAAAGTACTAAAGAGGAATAACTTAGCTATAAATAAAACATGTAAGACTATGATTATGATTTTAAAATTAACTATGTGGCTTTGAGAGGTCACTATAAATTAAGAACCTAGATTCACATACACTAGGGACAAGGTCACACTATTTAAATGAGGTCAACCTACACTAGTGTTTGTAGGGATCACCGACATCTAGTAGGGTTTTATATCTTAAAATGGGTTTATACACCTTTACCAATAGGTCATATGTGCATGATTGTTTTTATGTGATTCATTGTGAAAATCGTTATATGCCTTCTTATTTATTTAGAATCCAAACTCAATAGATAATGAGGAATAAATAAAATAAATTGGAAAAAAAGATTAGTGGCTAAAGTTGTGCTCGACCTCAACACCTCTTATGTTGAGTGTTGACCATTTTTACTATAGGCCAAAATGGGTCAACACCCTATAGCTAGAATCTTGTATAGGGGATTTTTAAAATGGAATAGGGAATGTTTTAGTTCATTTGATGTCAGTTCATATGCCATTCTAGATTTGGTCATAGTCTAGCTTGATCCTTGTGTCATTTGGTGTCTTAGGGGTCATTTTAGAGTCATATATGCAAGTGTCAAGTTTTTATGGTGTCCAAATAGTCAGGATCATGGATTGAGTTCACACAAGCCCCAAGAATTTCATTCAAGATTTCAAATATCAATTAGTATCTCAAGCATAAACCTAAGTGAATCAAGCCATCATCTATAAATGAATGGACTAGTTCACTTGTGGATTTTATAAATATGCTCAGAAAGCCTCACATGACCATTAGACCACCCATGGTTAGTGTTCTTAGTACCAAGATCATTATCGACAAGTTTCATATCTCGATGAGTCTTCTATCTTGATATCTAAGCCTTCAAATTTTAACTTTTCAAGTCTAAGATACCATGTCATCTTACATGTCACATGGAAACACACTGGACAACATGTTCATGTATTTTATAAATGCACCTCAAGATGATTTGTGAGCCAAAGGATTATAGCACCATAGATCTCTTCATCCCTAGATCATATCTTGAAAGTTCCATGTTGTGTCAGATTTCTAGCTCAAGTTATAGAGTTTCAAGTTAGACTTGCAGAGTAGGACATTTATTCAAGTGTCAAATTCAAGCCTCAACAAATAACCATTTAGGTTCAAATGATCAGTGATAGGAAAATGGATGTCATGAAAAAAATGTAGGTTAACTCACTTAAACGTTTTATAAACACACTTAAAAATCTCTTAGAACCAACGGATCAAGTGGGCATAATCCTTTTAGTTTCAAGATCATCTCCTACAAATTTGGTACCTCCGTGACCTTTTTGCTTCCTGATCCAAGCCTTCAAAGTTGGTAAAAAAATGGGAGATGTCCACATAGACATTAGCTTTAAGCTATGGAAAAAAACCATTAGGGTCTTAAATTTGATGATTGTGTAGATGTCAATGATGGTCATGTGAACATAAAATGACAGTCGTATGGACATCAAATTTAGACCATGGTAAATAGAAATTTATTTTCAAATGCAAATAGATTAAATATTTGGTGTTCATTCATACCAAGGGAGATCTATGATGCAAGTAAATGTTAATGAGTTAATGATCTGAGTCATAGTCGATAGCCAATCAACTAAAGTTGAGCATAAGACTTTTAATGGACGCTGACAAAGCCATTTTTGACTAAGGCAAAAAAGTCTTACAGGGTCATCCTATCATTAATGGAGCTTGTATAAAAACCATTAAAGGGACATTGATGTAGAGTATATACCAAGAAAACATCCTTAACCTTCCATATTTTTACCCCAACATTGCATCATCATGATTATTTCATCCTTTCTTCCCTCTTCACTTTTCAACAAAACAAGTACATATGTTTGTCCATGTTGCCTTATAGTATATGTGTTTGTTGTCCCATAATGTATGGCATGATTATAAAAATACCATGGTATACCTAGTAATAAATGGCACACATATATAAGAAAAATAGCAAATAAAACTTGGTCTTTATACCTTCTTATCTGAAACTTAACCTAACTTTATTCACTTACCAATATTCATTGTCCTTTCTTAACCCATGTAATTATGTATGACTCTAGATGTGGCATACTTTTCAACCTTAAATTCTACACCATATCTAATGAAACTATATTTTTAGTACTACCACCATCAATAACCAAATTACATACTTCACCATGGGCCTTACATCTACTTTTGAATAAACTTCTCCTTTGGATTGGTTATTTGCCATGTTTCTGCTGCAATCAAATACTCATCATGAGGAATGACTAATTTATATCATGTTTTCTATCCTCATTCATCTCTCTCATTCTCTATTTTCTCACACTACTACTCACATTCCTTGGACACTCTTCTTCCCTATGTCCTTTTCTTTGACAATTCTAACATTGCCCATGAAATCTCTATCTTGATCCTTGTCTCATTAGACCTTCATCTCTCTTCAATATATCATCTATAAATGTTCTAAATTGCCTTATATGGTGAAACCCCATGCCATTTTGAACTACTACTACATGTTCATGTGGTCTTTATTATACCACCTTTTTATTCTCTCTCTCATTCATCTTTGCTTGCAAAGATTCACCTTGTTGCTTATCATCTATTTCTTCCCTTTGTTATCTCTCCCTAAGAACATTATCTATACCCTCCATTCTCATCGCCAATGGAACAATCAATTGAGTTACTTGGTCTACCATCTTCTTGACCAAATCATCTTCATTCTTATTAGCTCTTTCTATGGATCACTATTTTTGATTGCCTGTCTTGTAATGTGCTTCAAAATAAATTCTTAATCATTTAAATAATCCAAAAAATCTTTCCCTAAGCTCTGATACCAAAATTATGTAGATAATATACCAAGAAAACATCCTTAACCTTATTTCTCACTCACTTCCTCTAATAATGGACTATGGTTCAAATTTTCACATAATGGTTCATAGTTCACCTATTAATTTTGAGGTTTTATAAGTCCTCATCTTGGTTTTTTATCTCTTATTTATCCCCTCTCAATCCATGCACTAACTCACAAACCCCTTTTTTATCATTCTTTGCAATTCTGCTAACTATCACACTTCTTGTAATGTTGTATGAGATCAAGTCTTCATGCAAGTCTCAAAATATCATTGGATTGTTAGCTAGATTATAAAGTTGAT
Organism: Torreya grandis; assembly: GCA_037957365.1. Lineage (NCBI taxonomy): Eukaryota > Viridiplantae > Streptophyta > Pinopsida > Cupressales > Taxaceae > Torreya > Torreya grandis. The sequence continues at coordinate 3,572,473 of JARHVA010000888.1, read as the reverse complement.
TTTTTTAGGCTCTATAGGGTCACACTACCCTCTCATTCCCACTTTTTAACTCACCAACTCTTTTCAATCATCAACTTCTTCCTTTTGACAACTTTTGCTCATTTGTAATCTCCTTATAGCCCTATATAACTCAAAATCCTTTATTACAAAAAAAGTAAAGTCCTTTAGGGTAAACCAAACTTCATTTATTACTTACCCTATCTAAACATGTCTTGGTACCAAATTTTATGGCTTAACTCTCCCACTAATCTCACTTACCTGTTTAGACCAATTTCATTAGCCCTTTTCTAGGCCTAATACACACTCAAAATCCAAAATCCAAACTTACAAGTACATGCACCTACTAGAAATATAATATTTAGTTTAATAATATCAAAATACCTCATATTATAAGTTTTTGGAATATTTGGATGATTAGAATTGTTTAAATCCTCTAAACCCTAGTTTAGGGTTTCTAATGCTCTGTCCCAACCCGAGACCAGTCAAAATTCACTTTTTTGAGTTTTTATAAGTTTCAAGGCTCATAAATTATTTATATAGGTTTTTATTGACCTATATTAAGTCCTTAAATCCTTAATTGACATGAATCAAATCACTGTCTTCAAACTCCAACCCCAACACACTTGACTATGTTATGTAATCCCTATCTACAGGTCTGGGTTTCTATAGGATAGTCTAATACAACACTATGTTCAATAAAAGTTTCCTTAACTCTATAAACATAATAAAATAACCTTATATCACACACCAAGACTCCTAATAATCAAAATTTTGACCAATTTCTTGTTTAGAACAACACTTAGGTTAATCTTGCAAGGCAAACTTATAGAAATAGGGTATGTCTTCAATATATTAGTGAGTAGAGAGGATTATTAGTTATTTTTGGATATTACCACCTCATATGGGATAAAATACACATTATCCAATGTTATAAAACCATTTCCAATTCCTTTTACTTGATAATATTTCCAAACTCTTTTTGCATGTAGTTTAATTCATTCAAGACTGGGTCTACACCTGTATTCTCTATCAGGATTCCCTATTTGTGATACCTTGGAGAAAACACAAATTAAATAAATGCTATAGTAATCATAAAACTTGTTTTAAAACAACTTATATAGTCATTCATGAATCAACAAAACATACATAGTTGTAAACATCAGTATTGGTTTACCCAAGAGGGGTTTATATAAACAATCTGTAAACAAAGTTTTCTTTTCTTAAACCTTCAAAAAATATTCTCAGAACAATCATCCAAAAAATTTAAAACATTCTTGGAGTCAATATACTAGTTTCACTCTTTATTTCACAAATCACATACTATTTTCAATAACAATAATGACTTTCAACACATACGTCTACAATTTCATTCCAACAGGGGTTCTCAACCTTCCCCTTCTATTTGCATACAAACTTGTCCAAAATACCTTCATTTTTCCATTTTAATTTGAATGGAATCACCATAAATTTACATAAATGACTTATATAATTCTAAAAATATGATTCATAACTAAATCTTGGCTATTTTCCCTACGTGGAGGTCTCTTGTCAACTTTGCATTTTCTTATTTTTCTCATAACATAAAATGTCTTTTTCATGTCAATAGAACCAAAATATTTTAAGATAATTTTACTATGCTAAAATTCTTAGACACATTGGACACATCTTGTCACCTTCATACATGCAAAAAATTCCCTAGATAAGACTTTGTTAAACTCAAATTTTTAAATGGTACTTTTGGTGGGAAATGCCAAGATTCAAATTTTATGCACCTTACAACCATATAAACTACACAAATGGACTTCCTAATACCTATCTCACTTATGAGATGAATATAAGACAAAAATTAAACCTTTTTTTGGTCCTCAAAAGATGCCCTTACATTAGACACATTGATGTAGTTAGGTTAAAAGACACTAAGGGACCATCATTAAAGTTAAATATGGACCTCTGATTCAAAGATTTGAGGGTTGTAGTGTTGTTTTATGACTATGTTCACCATTTATTAGAATAAATACCTATGAATATGGTGAAATCTCAGTTCTTAAAAATAAATAATGGGTCTATTTGGAACTATTATGGTCAAGAAAGGGGCTATATCGTCTATAGGTCTGTATCGATATAATGACTATAGGAAAACCAATAGTCTAAGATTCATTTTCCATCTATAGTGAACCTATGAACATGGGGATTAGTTTAAGCATGATCCAATTTGAAAAAGAGATAGCATTTCAAATAATTCCATAAATTCATACATGTAGACCTGAATGGTTTCATTTCCAGGACCAACTACATGAAAATGACCCTTCTCTTCACTTTTACATGCCTCAATGAACTAGTGAAGAGCAGTTAACACCAAGACAAAAATATAACAGACTGATTCAATGGTTATAACTACATTGATGCTAGAATCCATCTTGAAACAACTTTATCCCACCATTACAACCATCAGGGAACATTATTGAGGTAATAATGTAACTATGCAACGGAGAAAAGTAACCTAGATCAATCAGGAAGATTGAATGAGCATAAATGCATAGGTAATTGTAACTACAATTAAAATTGAGTTAAGCTCATTTGATTCCCCTTTGAGTGCTAATTTCCCCCTTTTCTTACTCTCTTTCTTCTATAGATATATCCCTTGAGCTATTTTTAAACATCCCTCAGGCTGGTATGACTAGACTTTATAAAAAATTGTATTATGCACCTCTTAGAGTAATAAATAGAGCATTTTGAAATTATTTACTAATATGTACTTTGTGTTTTGTATTTGTTTGATATGAAAAAGTGGTTGTCATCTTCCCTTTACAGGTCCAAGTTCAACCTAAGTGCTAATAAACTTTTCTTGCAGGTCATCTAACATGTCTTAAGGTTGATGTCTCAAGTATAGATTGGATAGTTGACTATAAGTACTTCTAATCAAGCCTTACCCTCATTTCCCTCCAGCCTAAGTCCATCAAATTAACCTCTAGGTGAATTATTATTACTTGGAAACCATTTTAGACACTGCATTAGTTCTATTCATAGTCTATTAGTGTGCTAATGAGTTTATTCTTGAGAGTGGATATTTGAACATTCGATGCATCACCTCCTTTAAAGTTGGTTCAATGCATGTAATCTCTAAATATTTTCCCCATAAGCGATCAATTGGCATAGATAAGAGAATTTTAAGATACATTCAGCGAGCTATCTCTTAAATCTAGAGGCTCATTTCCAATATAGGTACACCCACATACCTGAAAATGTCCCCATGTTGCCCAAATTTGGAAGAAACTTGAACAATTCTTCTAGGATGCAATATTTGGTGATAATAGTTCTAGCTTGCCCAGTGGGACCGGGTTTAAGAGAGTGGAAAGATTGTTGGTGCATCTTTCCTCTATCAACTTTTGAAATCAAACAACCTATCACTAATGGTGATACCAAATGATATCTTTTGGTTATAAGCAGTCCAATTATCTTTAGTTGAAGTTTTGATCAATTTTCACATCTCATTTGATACATGAGGTTGGTATGAATAGCTATGGTAAGTGTTCATACCATGAACCTTCTTATCAACCTTGCTATGAACCACAATATACTCCCCAATAGTCTTATCAAAATGGATATCAACCCTATGAGCCATAACAACCCTATAATCCTCCATCCTCCCCCCCATGTAGACACCATTTTATTGGACAACCCTATGAGGAAGGTTACCAAGACACCTATCAATAAATGCCTCCCTATTAGTCCCAATATGAGCCCCTATAAACCATACCATGATGCCTATGAACCTCAAGAGTCCTCCTATGAGGCTTACCATGAGGAATCAGATGTTGACATGAATTGTATAGAAAGGTATTACAAAGCAAGATATATATTCTTGCAGACTAGAATACAACAAAATGAAGTTGGTCTTGATCCTCATCATTACTCTCCTCCTCATTCATTTTTTCCATATTATATCAAATCCTTGTTGGAATCCATACCATAGATACTAGTTAATGAAGATGAAATGATAACATGGGATGATGGATATGATCTACTCCCTGATCATCTCATGGAATGGTTGAGAGGTGATACCCAAAATTATATGCAAAAGTTGGAGACATTTGAAGCACTAGAAGGAACTCAATGGGAGTTTCAAAGAACAAATGGACTTGGAAAAGAAGTGCTTTCAATGCTCAATAGATAGGTTAAGTATGTGGGAGGATAAAGAGGTCTAAAATGAGCATGTTGCTATTGAAGAAACTCAAGGAGACTATTGGCAAGATGTAACTCCTGCTTATGTAGATGTTTGTCCTTATAATAAACCCAATAATTCACTTCCTTACGAGCTTACTAGTGTTTTTATCTTTCCTAAATACACTCATAAGCCTTCTCCTTCACCTCACACTCCATCTCCAATTCATCATACCCCCATCACATATAATCCTTCACCTCATATTCTATCCCTTTCACATGATCCTATCCATCAACCTTCCACCTCACCCCTTCTTAAGGAAGAACTCATCTTGAGAGAAATAAGTGAAGAGGAGAAAATCCAAGCCATGGTTGACCAAGAGGAAGTCATGAGTGACTATGAGAAATAAATCACCATAGGGACTCCCCTTGGTGAACAAAATTGAAATCCTACCTTCTTGAATAAAGAGATACATATTCAAGACTCTTTTACAGTTGTACATGAGGAATGTGGCCCAGACTTGAAGAAAGAGGTATTTAAAGAAGACTCCATGTCTAATCATGGAGTTGTGGATGACCATATCAATAATGAAGTGGAGTGTACTATCAAGGAGGAAGGTCAAGTCACTTCTCAATAATTTTTAGTCTTAAGAGAGTCTCACAAGACCAAGCTAGATGAAATAACTCTTGAAGATGACATTCATGAAGAAGATGATTTATGGTAGAAGTTTAATGCCACATGAAAGGAATTTGATAAGTTGGGTAAAGTTATTCCTTCTCCAAAATATTTCATATCTAAAAAAAATTTGTTGATGAGTCTAATAAACATGATCATGTTGACAAGTATTCCATCAATCATAAAGATGAAGGTCATCTTGATGGTCAAGAACCTATTGTCATGAAGCTATTTGATGATGCTAGTGTACAAGAAGTTGTAGACATGGATAATGAAGTAAAATAAAATCTTGTTGTACTTAGAGGGAAGTCAAGGGATCCATCCAAGGTAAAACCACATTCAAATATATGGGAACATGGTGAAGGAAAGCTTGATGCTCCCAAACATCAAGTACATTCTGTTAAGGAAGAGAGAAAGGTTGAGAGGACTGTCATATATTCAAACTTGCACATTAAGATTCAAGTACATGAGAAGGTATGTCTTGTTAAACCACAATTTGAGGTCATATATGAGGGATCATATGAGAAAGTTGAGGCTGTTTAGATGCAAGAAGAGTTTATAAAGCCTCATATGACCATCAAACCATGCATGATCAATTTAATTATTTCCAATATCATTCTCTATAAGTTTCATTTATTGATGAGTCTTTTATCTGAAGATCTAAGCCTTCAAAGTTTAACTTGTTGAGTCTAAGGGGCTAGGTCATCCTGTACATCACATGGAAACACATTAGATAGTGTGTTTGTGCATTTTATAAATGAACATTAGGAAGCCTCATGAGCTAAAAGATTGTAGTGCCATGGAGATCTTCATTCCTAGATCATATCCAAAAAGTTCTATGTCTGCATGAGCTTTCTAGCTCAAGTTATGGAGTTTCAAAGTTAGACCTGCAAAGTAAGATGTTCACTCAAGCATCAAATTCAAGCCTTGGTAAATATCCATTTAGGTTAAAATGATTAGTGACATGAATGTATAAATCATGAAAAATGCACAAGTCAAATCACTTTAACATTTTGTAAACACACTTAGAAAGCTCCCAGAACTAGCGGATCAAGTGGGCATAATCCTTTTAGTATCAAGAACATTTCCTAAAAATTTGGTGCCTCTGTGACCTTTTCACTTCCTAATCCAAGCCTTCAAATTTGGTCAAAAAATGGGAGATGTTCACATAGATGTTGAATTTAAGCTATGAAAAAAAACCTTCATGGTCTTAAATTTGATGGTTATGCAGATGTTAATGATGGTCGCGTGAATGTCAAATGATGGTTGTACAAACATCAAATTTAGATCATGGTAAAAATATATTTATTTGAAAATGAAAGTAAATCCAAAAATTGGCATTCATGCATACCAAGGGAGATCAGTGGTGCAAGATGAGTCAAAAGGTTAAGGAGCTCGAGAGGCCACCACATGGTGTAAGTACGTAAAGTAGGTAGACTGAAAATAGATCTTGTGTGCAAATACAGGACTACCAAGTGGCAATAGCTTGGATAGAGTTGATAAGTCAAGGATAAATCCAAAGGCTTGAATTAACTTATACCATGAATATTAAATAGTGTGAGAAAAGGTTAGTGAGTCAATGATTTGAATCATAGTCGACATCTAATTAAACAAAAGTGAGCCCAGGACTTGCGATGGAAGTCAATAAAGCCATTTTTGACCAAGGAAAACAAGTATTGTAGGGTCATCCCATCATCATTAGAGCTTGGATAAATGCCATTAAAGGGACACATTGATGCATTCAGGTTAAAATACATAAAGGGATCACCATTAAAGCTAAATATGGACCTTGGTTTAAAGATTTAAGGGTTGTAGTGTTGTTTTATGATTGTGTTCATCATTTTTTAGAAGGACTTGTGCATATGGTGAAATCTCAATTCCCACAAAGACATAATGGGTTTATTTGGACCTAATAGGATAAAAAAAGGGAGCTATATAGTCTATGGGTTTGCATCGACATAATGACTATAGGAAAACCAATAGTCTGAGATTGGTTTTTTGTCTATAGTGAACCTATGAACATGGGGATGAGTTAGAGCATGATCTAGTTTGAACAAGAGCTAGCATTTGAAAATATTCCATAAAATCATATAAGTAGACCCCAATGGTTTCATCTCCAAGATGAACTGCATGAAAAGGACCCTTCTCTCCACTTTTGCATGCCTCAACAAACCAGTGAAGAGTAATTAGCACCAGGAAAAAACTCTAACAAATTGATATGATGGTTGTAACTGAATTGATGCCAGAACCCAGCTTGAAACAAGTTGATCCCATTATTTTAATCATCAAAGAACATCAATAAGGGAATAATGTAACTATGTAATGGATTGAAGTGATCTAGATCAATCAGGAAGCTTGAATGAGCATAAATGCAGAGGTAGTTATAAATGTATTTTAAATGGATTTGAGATCATTTGATTCCCCTTTGGGTACCAATTTTCCCCTTCTCTTACTCCCTTTCTTCTATAGATATGGATTTTGAACTATTATTAAGCATCCCTCAGGGTAGTAAGACTAGACTCTACCATAAATTGTATTATGCACCTCTTAGAGTAATGAATAGAGAATTTTATAGTTGTTTACTAATTTATACTTAGTGTTTTATATTTGTTTGATATTCAAAAATGGTTATCATCTTCCATTAAAAGGTCCAAGTTCAACCTAAGTGCTAATAAACTTTTCTTGCAGGTCATCTAACATGTCTTAAGGTTGATGTCTTAGGTATAGAGTGGATAGTTAACTATAAGTTCTTCCAATCAAGCCTTACCCTCATTTACCTCTAGCCTAAGTCCATAAAATTGACTTCTAGGTGAAGCATTATTACTTCAAAACCATTTTAGACATTGCAATAGTTCTATTCATAGTAAATTAGTGTGCTAATGAGTTTAACCTTGAGAGTGGATATTTGAATATTCGGTGCATCACCTCCTTTAAAGTTAGTTCAATGTATGTAATATCTAAATATTTTCCCCATAAGTGATCATTTGGAATAGATAAGATCATTTCAAGATACATTCAAGGATATAGCCCTTAAATCTAGAGGTTCATTTCCAATATAAGTACACCCACATACCTGGAAATGTCCCCATTTTGCCCAAATATGGAAGATGATTTAAAAAATTCTTCTAGGGTGAAAGATTTGGTGACAACATTGAGCATTGCCTACATACTAATATCTAAAGTGGGTCAAAATTCATGTTATTCTCCTATGTTATGATGGTGTGTGTGAAATACTAGTATAATGCTAGATGTTGGTGCAATCCTAGTGTAATTATACACTTCAACAATGACTTGTGACCTTTGAAGTGTATTTTGACTTAGTTAATGGCTACTAGGGTTATGTGGACTTAGAATTGGAAAGAATATATGCTTTCTTCTAAGTGTGAAGTTAGATGTTCTAGTGTTTTTTCATGATATGAGCCTCTAGTGAGCAAATGGTTGGAAAATGTAGCTTATAGTGATATTTTGTGAAATTCATCAGATGGGGCTTAAAAAATGTGCAATATGACCCATTAGGTGAATTTTAATTTGAGAAATTAGCCATTTTTTGGTAGAAGGATGTGACCAATAAATTCATACACTACTAGTAAGCAAGATAATCCCAAAGGAGCAACCTTATCTGAGAAGCAAATAAAATAAAGATGGAAGTGTGGATTATTCCAAGAATGAGCTTAGGCTATTTATAATGGTAAATAAGAATTTTATGTCTAATATTTTTTCAATGGCATGGGTCATTCTCATAGAAGTAGAGGAATAATATCTTAGAGCCATGGATTTGAGCATGTGCTAAGTGTGTAAGAGGATTGGTCACAAGTGCACTATGTTAGAAATAAATTTTAATTTATGTGTATACACCCGCCTCCCCGTCCCATTATATTATAATAATACAAAAAATTGAAATTACTAGAGTAAAATGAAAGAGTTATACCTAAACCAACCTATGAAGAACAATCTTGAATATAGACCACTTGTTGAATTATGCTTCATGCAAACTTAAATTGAAACATGTATAAATAAGTATTTACTTAAGATGGAAATATGAAAGTAAATATAAGAAACTTATAGATACAAAAAGTAACAAATACACTTATTTGGGTATGTAAACCATTGTGTTTTCTGGTGAAAGACTGGTGGAGAGGGTAGGGGTAGGACCCTTAGAGATTTTCTATGTTGAAACTCTTAGATTAGACTGTGCATGTCTCGATTGTCATTGGAAGGAGAGTGTGATTAAGAACTCAAGGTGTGATTAACTCCATCATTACATACCCAAGGTAGTAAAGTAGTTTGGTAACCATGTATGCATTCTAATAGATCATTATGGTGCAAAATTGGTGCAAAAAGGTGAATCAACCCCTAAAAATGGAACATGATTCATTTCTCATGTAAAACTAGTGCATAATAGTATGATCTAAGTTTGGTGTATACATTTTAGATAATGACACAAGTTTTCATTCCTTTTGTGTAAAATTGGTGCATAATTGAGTGAGATAAGTGACCATGTGCCACGCACAACCCTAATATGATATCTGAGTATATAGATTTTGGAACTTAGTAATATCAAGTGATTTTCTAATAAAAAACTATGTGAAAACTTGGAACACATTCCACATACGATGCCCCAAATTCTAAACAAAATTTCAAACAAACTAAACATAAATCTAGAAAATTGTTTTTGAGCAATGTTAAAATTGATCTATAGACTAAGTGTAATTCTGAGAAACCTGAAAATTTCTATTTTTAACTGTTGGGATGATAATGATTGTTCTGAACAAAGCCATGCTATACCCTTGTATAAATGGATTGTTGTTATTTGAAACTTATTTATGGGTATAAAATGAGTGTGAAGTACAATAAACTAGTCAAATTCTATTTTTCCTTGTCTTTGCCTTAGGATTTTGTAGCTTAGTTTCTAAGACAAGTCACTGTGTATGTCCCCTCTTTTAGGGTGAGTTTTGAAGCCTATGTAATAACTTAGTTCAAAATAAGAAATTTATGTGACTGATGTTATTTAAAAAATTGAAATATAGAATAATAATGATAATATTGGAGAGCACGGTATCATAATATATAAACTAAGTAATATAGTAACATAAGATGCATGTAGAACCAAACATACATAATGTCATGTAGAGATAGATGCTAAAAATGAGAAACATAGTGAATAACGATCATATATTGAGTAATTAAAACTGATATATATATAAATTGGAGGAAGATGCATGATATCCATCATGGCATTTAAAAACTAGGAAGATGCATAATATTGATCATGCCATCATAAGCCAAGTAAATTGAGCAAACAAGAGTCATGGCCATGATGTGCACACACAAATAGTACATGTAAAATCACACAAGATGCATAAGAAGAAGTTAAAGGGGCCACATAAAAGGGACATGTTCTAAATTATTACATACATAAAAGCATACAATAAGGCATAGAAACGCAAACAAGGACATGTTTAAATGTCCACAATCTAAAGTACATAATATACACAAAACATGAAGAATAAAATCAAAACATGATAAACATGCATGCATATGTGAAATATATCTCCATAAGAAATTGGTAACATAAATATATTCAACAACTTAAGCATCTAGTAAGATAGCCATGTAAAAATAAGTGAGTAATAATGATAGATTTTGCATGATGTATTGAGCTAAAGTACGAGAAATAGGGATAGTAATAGAATAATAAAACTTGTGTAAAATGATGCCTCCAGTGAATTTACTGAGATGTAAAAAAGTTGTAGAAGGCATGTGAATAGTTTGAATTTGAAAAGGTAGAGCTTGTGTTCACTAGGACAAGTTTGATGGAATTAGATAAGAGCACAGTATGTTATTGTCTGGAATAGAGTAGTTTTATCTATGCAAGTTTTTTGGGTTTGAGATAGTATCACCACCTACATCTAAATTTAGAAGTGAAAACATGTATGTTATACAACTCAATCAAGTATACTTATGAAGCATATTTGATATAAAAAATATATAAATAAACATAGAATATGCTAAGCATAAATTAACTGATGTAAATGAACTACACATATCATGCATAGGTATTGATTTTTTATTTTTCTAAGAATATTTTATTATTTTTATATTTTTTTAATGTATGAAAACTTAAAAGGAACATACTAACCAATGACTTTTCTAAGATCCTCAAAATCAATAGGTCCTATATCTAGCATATGGAGGATGACCTCTCTCGAATGGAAAATGTCATGCTAATATTAATGACCTCTTTAAAAATTGATTTGATTATGTATCATAAGTGCCATTATCATAATGATTATCTTTACCATGATGTGTATATTTTTTTATTAGTGTGAACTCTATGGCTCTTCAAAACATGTTATAGAGTGTATAACTCTAAGGTTGTGCTCTTTTTGAAATACCCTTAGTGCTTTGTATTATCAATTTGAGATGTGTTGGTGTAGAGAGTGGCTCTTTATAATATGTGACAAAACCCTAATTGAGTGGATTTTCAAGGATAGGTTTCCATGGAAAGTTACCCACTTATTTTTGAACTTTATGAGTAGGTTGAACCTTTTGAGGTTATTCAACTATAATTTACTGTACGTAGGAATAATGAGCTTTGGTTGGAGGGGACATTCATATGGAACACCACAAACTATGATGACCTCATTTTAATAAATATAATTCAAACATCTGTGTACTATTAGAGGGAATTGTGCAAATATACTGAATCCAAGGGTGCCCTAATAATATATCGAAGACTCCCACATTGGGTACTATTATAAACTTAGTGGCCACATGTGATGGACAACCTAGAGTGGTAATGTAATCTTACCAATATAACTCTAGATATGTCCATTGAATCCCTTGATGACTATTTTTATGGGAAGTAGATCCTTATCTATGTCTCCAAGGTGATAAATAAGTGTGATAGTACACATATTTACAATTAAACCATTTTCAACCATAACTTTCTATATAGGTTGGCGATCGGTGTGAGCTCAAATGAATAAAGAATGTAAGTCAGAATCATCATCAAATATCTCATGCTCTAAACATGTGATGAGTGGTATAGATGGTAGTAAACTATGATATGTACTAATGATGCTATTCAAAAGATGTTGTGCTTATATATGAGGACGATAAGAAGATGGTGAGATGTGAGCATTATATATGTCATGCAATCTTGATGTATCTATTATTTATGGAGCTATGTGCTTAGGAAAAGGATCACTGAATATCTTCATTCTCTGAATTTCACTTGGTTGTGATTTTTAACTATTAGTAGATGTACCCTCATTGATTATGATCTCATATATTATATCCTATTACTTATGTCAAATTGATTCATCTATTTGTAGTATGCCCTAGTACTCTATGAAAATTACAAAAGGCATTCTGATCAAATCATTTTGGAAAATGATTACTCACATCAACCTATTTAATGGGAAGGAAAAATATGAGACTGCATTCCAATAAATTTTATAATACCTTATATGGAGCTTCTACAAAATTGGTAAATTATCTTCATGTAGGAATTGATAATAAAATGTGTAGAGCAGGATTTGAAACTACATTCACTATCACCTTTTTGTCACTCGTATTATTAGTTAGTCTCACATTGTGGTGGCTTACATGAATTCTTGGCAGGAGAAGTAGAAAATGAATTGGTTGCATACTTTAACTTATTAATTTCCAATAATTTAACCTCTCTTTATTTTACTATGTGACATCAATCTATGAATGAAGGAAATTTCTTGAACATAATGGATTCATGTAGTGGTGAAAACAATCTTTGTTTGAATATGTCTTGAAATTATTTATCTACCATATAATTGGTCATCTTATATAGGATGGTATTATACTTTAATGAATATTTTGTGATAGGATTGTTGGATTCCTTTTTGAGCTAAGAAATCTAAGCATATGAAATCTTTTCACTTATATTGATTGAGAAATGTGCAACTAAAAAATATTTCAAGAGATTGAAAGAATGAACTCAATGATGTGGTAAATCACAAAACCATTTGAGTGTGTATTATTTTTATTTTTTTGGAAATAAATTAGTCAACAACCTATCATTGGATGCATATCATGAACATGATACATGGAATGATCTCAAATATTACTTGAGGTCATATTTTCCATCATACAATGTAAGCTTAAGTGCCGAAAAACTAGTTGGTAAAGTATACACTAAAACATGCTGAGCCAACAGATTATGAAATAAAGTCTATGAATCAAGTGTGTGATTAGGTTTCAAATCAAATTTTTTCATTGTAATCCCTTAATCTACATAGCTTTAATGTTATGAATATTGGATTGTACATTAGGGAGAGATTGTGTGCTAACCAAAGGTGGTGTCTCAAATGATTGAGTAGGAATTGGCATATTAATCCACTAAAACCCTTAGGTTACCCCCATAGTAGATTGTGGCATAAGAATTGAATCAAATAATGTAGATAAAGGTAAGGACCCATAGAGATATAATTTTAAGAGGATTGGTCTTCATTTTTTTCTCAATTCCCTTTTTAACAAATTTTATAGACACGTCTTGCATATATTTATTCTTTGAAAGAAACCCTTGTAATTTTATTTTATCTATGTAATCAAATCTATTAATTGACTCCACCATTTTGTTTTTTTATCAACTAAAATATAAAAATGTTCAACTTATGTACAATGGAGTCCAACACTTCATCTAAGATATGTGGAAATAACTTGCTTATATTGAAGAAAATATGAAATAAAAACTTGGAAGATTACTGCTATCAAAGAATTTACCAAATCTAAAAATCCTGTTACAACAATTAGAATTAATGAAAATAAGGAAAAAACCCGTGGTAAAATATATGATTAGGGTTTCTAATATTCTATCAATAGATGAGTTCACTAATATATTTTATCAAAATTTGGGATCAAGAGATTTTTAATCTTAACTATGATAAACTGCTAGGTAAAATTAGAATGCATAAATTAAACTTAAATTAAGCATTTATGATTTGTAACTTATTAAAAATAGAAATATGATAAAAATGGAAAGTATCAAGAGGAACAACTTAACTGAAAATAGAACATGCAAAATTGTGACTGAGATTGTGAAACTAACTATGTGGCTTTTGTAGGTCACCATGAATCGGGAACAAGGATTTGCATCCACCTAGGATAATGACATGTTATTTAGACAAAGCCAACCTACACTAGTGTCTTTAGGGAGCAATAAAATATAGTAGGGTTTTAACTCTTTGTGTAAAATTGGGTTTGTGTTCCTTCATGTATAGGTTATGTGTGTGATCAAATCTATGTTATTTGCTACCAAAGCCACTAAATGTCTTCTTATTAAATTAGAACCCTAAGTCAATAGATAACTAGGAATAAATAAAATAAAGGGCAAAAAGGGTGGTGCAAGCAAAAGGAGGGGAGACTAGCTAAGGCCCTCCTCTAAATCCCATATTGCAAGGGTTTGATAACTCAGATGGACACAAAATTATTTCACCAAATAATATACAAAGATCAATTTCATTCATTTAACACATTGGAAATATAAATATGATGACTTTCCATAATATGGATTATTTGCATATAATAGCACAGAAGAAATAAACACATTACACCTACAAGACTTTCTCAGATCTATACCTTCAACTTGACAACATAACACTCCTTAAAAACCAAGAAAGATGAAAAAAACATAGTTCTAGTTTGACATCTCATTCACCAATAGAGAGCCCACCCAGATGAGAGCCATCCTACACATATAGGTGTAAATTAATTAATATTACAACTTCCCCAATGTCCTTTCTCCTTCCCAGGTGTTACATAATGAAATGGTCTCAAGAAAATCCCAAACTCCCAATTTTGCATGTACAATAGTCCAAAGTAGAATTTTTCAGGGAAATAAAAGCCTTTTGCAACATTTTATGCATGTTTTAGACCCTGTCATGATTTTACAAAGAGTTTTCATGATTTATAACAAGATCAAGCCTAATCAGGTATTCATTGGAGATAAAACAATTTAAAATGGTTCAAAACCCAGTTGGGATTCACTTTCTTGCATAACATTGTGTTAATGAATCAACTCGCCAAGCTCATAACCCCATCGGGATTTCCTTAACCAATTACCACTGTAAGTAATTGTTTAAAAGATCACCAATGTAGTCAAGATTTTACTTACTAAATAACATTGTTAGAATAAAGTGTCAAGTTCAAGACTTAGTATGGAATTCAATTCTTCTTAGCATTTTTGAAGACATTATCCCACTCCTATACCTATTTAGATCTTCTATTGGCCATAAATTTTGGCTAAATATTATCCATTTTGGTGTAGGACCGACACAACGTAAAAGGACCATAGCACATAAGGACCATGGCATGGAACTTGATAGATGCAGAAGGACCATGGTGTAGAACCTACATGATGTAAGAGGACAATGAAATGGAAGGACCAACATGAGAGAACCCAGTCAAAGAATAATTAGTCATTAGGAACCTAAGGACTTAGGACTCAAAACTAAAGCAGATGACTAAGGAAATACATGAGATGTGGCTGCAGTTAAAGGAATAATTCATATGGGACACCTAGACCTTATTCATAGGAAGTTTTGCACTAGCCCATAAGCAGAGGAATGCATGACAACAAAGATCTAGAATAGAGTGTGGATATAGGAGTGCAAAGGCCTGAGTCTTTAGGAGGAGATAGTTTATTGAATGCCACAACTCTCAATCTATTGGGAGTTTGTTGGATAATTACTTGAGTCATTAATGATTATAAACACTTGGTCAGGGTTAAACAACTATAAATACCCCTATTATAAAGGATTCCAAAGATGATGGACAAATGTATTACTAATTTTGATGTTTACGCTTAATATATAAAGTTGTGGGTTTTATCAAACTTCATGTGTTCATGATGAATGACTTCATGTGAGTTACTTAGCATGAATTTTAGCGCATCTCTTCTTTTATAAGAAGTAACTCTGAAACTGAAATGTTGTTAATCTATGTAATATGGTAGTAGAACTTAAAACTCCAAGGATCGTAATAGTCTATCTTTGCATTTATGGAATATATAATTGAATACATGTTTGACATAAAGAATATAACTAAGTATTACTGTGAAATAAAAAACTATGGGAATTGGTCTTAAGCTATGCACTTTGGATGAACGCATAATACCTCAATCTTATGTAAAAGGGCCAGCGTGCTAGATCATTTGGCTAGACTTCAATGTCAATGTTGTATTTACAATAGAAAACCCCAATATCTTGGTTCCATTGCTAAGACTCATAGTGATTTTTTCTCAGTCATGGAAAATGTTTGAGATATAGAACAATGGATTACTAGAGTTAAAGATAATTTTGTAGTTCCCTATCTTGAACCAAGAATTTATGCATGCTGGTAGGTAGAGAAAAATATCTATAATATGCTATACAAAACTTTCTTTACTAAAATCCTAGTTCACTTGTGTACTTGGATCTCTACATATGCTCAAAGATGGTCCCAAAACCTTGGGAGAAGGTAGCCTCGGACCCTAGAGTGAGGAAGAGATTTAGCACGACTTGGAACCCCATGGATGTGAGCTAATAACATTTGGTGGAGAAGAGTTTTGAATAGCTACATTTTGGAGTACACTGTAACCACCTATTCATGTCCTAAAGAAGCCAATTTCTAATTCCTTTGATAACCACATGGCCATTATATTAAACACTTTGCCTTAGAAATTAAGAAGTTATTTGTTGATTTGGGACTTGAGACTATGCCAATGGAGATCTAAATCCTTCTATGTATGAGCCACACATTTGGGAAGGGAGTAGAAAAGAATTGGTAAAAAATTGTGGGTTCAAATTGATATCTAGTCAGTGGGCATTGTGGAAGTAGAAGTATGATAAAGCTTGATAGAGGATTATAGTAATCAATGGTGCAAGAAGGGACCAAGAAAATTCAAGAAGTATTGTTAGGATCTGTAGGGAAGCAAAGACACACAAAGAAGACCCCATCACTTTTGAGTCATGCCTTATGCCTTTCATATCATATGAAGGATAAACTAGTTGGATGGTGATAACGAAAGAATCAAGTCTAAACCAAACAGACGCTCTAACTACAATGTGCACTCATGTTATCAAATCGAACAAAATAAACATACAAAATTGGGACACAAATAATGCAAAATTGGAGACTGAGCTAGTAAGGGATAATGAAAATTAGCCAATTGACATAATATAGACTTAACACTCTCTTTCCCCCTTCAAAGGAATTACATGGTGTAATTAAGGATGCCTAGAGGGCTAGGCCCAGAAAGTGGATAGAGTATAGGCCCATGTCTAGTTAATCACCTGGATATCATGACCTATATCATTAGCACTATTGTTGGAGATGCTGAAGGTGGACTGGGTGGTGGTACATGAGGAAGTGGACTTCCTCCTCAAGGGATAAGACCTAGATGTTCCTAAAAACCACCATTCCAAGCGCCTTGATGAATAATGGTATATTATAAAATGGAGCTTCACTTATCAGAATATCAAGGTGTGGAAAATGTAGTTGATCATGTCCACAAATGTGAACTTATTTAAAAGACACGAGGCATCACCTCTTCTAAGCGCAAGGCCACATAGCTCACAACTACAATTTTGGATCATGCACATAAATGGTATAAGAAGTTTGATCCTCAACAAGCTTTCATCTACTATGATTAACTTAAAACAACATTTCTTTAGGATTTTGACATTCTAGAATTTGAACAATAAAGCATAGTTACGCTAAAGGACATCAAACAAGAACTTATTGAAAGTGTGCAAGAATATGATACTAGGTTTAAGACACTCTTATCAAAGCTATATTTCAAAATTAATGTTGCACAACATACACAATGGTTCATGGGAGGTTTGTTACTATATTTTTGACAAACATTATCTCTAAAGACTTTCATTAACTTGAATGAAGCTTTGGAAGTTTCCCTTCATGTTAAAGCAATTGGAAGTGTTGATATATGGATCAGTCTATTTATAAAAGCTTAGATAACATCCATGGAATCACAACTTGAGAAGTTATCAACCAATAGTACACATGATACATGTAGTGGTGTTTGGTGCACTGACTATGAATCTAAAGGGCATACATGAAGTAACTGCCCATACAAGATCATCCATGCGATAATTAAATAGACTTGTGAAATCTATCATGAGGAACATGATGTACACTCTTTCCCTCTTTTACAGTGACCTACACACACTAAGGTGTCTGAGTATTGTAAGATATGTGATGCTTACACTCATGACACTAGTGATTGTTGATTGATCAGTGAAATACATGAAGCATGAGTGCATGACACACATCAAACCTCTATAGCAAAAAATCAAGATAATGGTGGCTATCAGGGTCAAGGAAGAGGGTGAGGATGAGGTGGTCATTCACTATCCATGATATGTTACAAATGTGGATCCTTCGACCACTACCAAAGAGATTCCCTGGACTACCATATATGTATTTTTTGTAAAAAGGATCACTGGCTGGAAGATTGTCCTGACTTGTATGCAGCTATTGATAAATAATGAAATGAAAAGGATATCAACATGGTATGATTTGAGAAACCACATTGGTTCATATGTTTAGGTACCCCAACTATTCAATAAGTGAATATTGCCATGCACAATGGATAGTCTCAATCTCTCTCAGATTCTATTGAAAAAGTTCAGCATGAAGAACCACGAGCAAGAAAGCATCGTGATTCCCAGTAGCAAAAGGATGTATTCCAAGATACGATGGCATTGGTATTAAAAATTTAGGGAAATATTCAATTCCTTAAAGACAAAGAAGCAACACAACATGCTATTGTGCAAAGCAAAACTGAACCATAAAATATGGCACATGATGACTTCTAAGAGTTGTGCAAGTGTATGTTGGATGAGTACATTGTCCCATAGTTGAGTGCTTGGATTAAGCATAAATCAGAAAAAAAAAATGATGCTCAAACCCATGTCACTTGGTAGACTAAGGACCATTGCTTGAATTATGTTTGAAGGCAAGACATTCTTATTTCCTTTTACCTTGGAAGATAGAGAAAAACTAGTCAATGTTGCCATCAATGGATGGGTAATCCGGGACATATTAGTTAACACTGGTGTAAAAGTGAATAATATCATCAAAGATGTATGGTGAAAAATGGACAGTCTAGTGTTGCAGCCATCACCTCACATGTTGTTCATGGCTAGCAAGACTCATGTTTTACAAATAGGTGTCCTCAAGAATACCATAGTTGAAATACTTGGAGTACCCTTCAAGGTAGATTTTGAGGTTTTTGAATTATCTAAGGTAGATGATTTCACCACTCTATTGGGATGGACCTGGTGCTATGAGAATAATGTAGAATTTAACTTTAAGAAGTGGTATACTAGTTTTGAAAACTCTGACCAACGTGTTGTTATTCCCTTGGATCAAACATAGGGGCCCCATTGTATAGAACCCATCAATGTAGAAGATGACATTAATCACATTTATAATTTCATGGATAGAGATGATGAGTGAAGGGATCTAACTCTAGATGGTGTTATCAGATGGTCGGATACCTAGTCCCTCTCTAACACTACAATAAATGCTTGTAATTATTGGGCACATAGAAACTTTGACCTCACTAAAAGAGTGTATACTGAAATTGGAAGTTAGGGGACCATTCCATGTCAGTTTCATAAATGTCACAAGTTTGTGTGCCTTATGACTAGTCAAGACATGAGGGGACTAATCATAGAAGCACCGCTTAGAAGATTCGATGAGGCTCCACAGTTCCATGGACAAATGGAGGTACCTGACTTCATATAATACCTTAAACAATTATATGACTCTAAAATTGATCATATGGGATCATTAGTTCATCTCTTAGATGGAACTATTGTAAGATGGTAAAGAATCCATCATGAGTGAATCCTTCTCTAGGACCAAGTATGTTCTACCTTACATCATTAGTTCCACCATGACAACAAAGTTAAGGGATCAATCAGTTACAGTGGAATATAAACACTGAAACCTCACTTGAATCTTGTGAGACAATGTGGAGAAATGAAGTGACATACTTCCCAGAGTACTTATGGGTGCATGAATTTTATGGGACTCTACACACATGGAACAAGCATGGTATGTTCATGAAGAATGACACATGGGAACCTGATTTTGGCATCTCTTAAAGGAAAACATGAAATCAGCCCTATCCTATTTTTCTCCAAGAATGGATTTATGCCTCACCCCTTAAGCCATATGTGAAGTAATTATTAGTGACCCAAGCCCCATTGAATATCATATAATGACTATCCATCATGACCCTAAATAATCCCTACATCTCTTCAATGAACCATCAACATAATTGGTTTTTACATCAGCACTAGTCCTTGATCAAGACTGTCATTAATAAATTCATCTAGGGAAACAAAAACTTATCTTTCAAATGGAAAAAGGTGAATTATCTAACCCACTTGATCCACTATCCAATTATTTATATGTTCTTACAGAAGTTGGCACAATATCTATTTAGAATACAACTACCGCTATAAATAACCCCTACCATGTGCCTAGTCAGACTATTCAGTGTAATCTCAGCACAGAGCAAGAACCAAAGATGGATATGGTACAAAATTACTGGATTGAAATGAATATTTCAAAAATATTTGAGTTGTTAAAGGAATATTAGGATGTATTTCCAATGAATTACAGTGAAATAGAGTCCACCCATCTTTAGGAAAGATGCATATCAAGTTGATTGACAATGCTTGACCAATTAAAAAGTGTCCATATAAAATAAATCCCAATCTAAGAGAACGTGTCAAAGAGGAGATCAATATTATGCTATGTGATGGAGTAATCACCCATATCAATGAATCTGAATGGGCTAGTCCAATGGTGATTAGTATCAAAAAAGATGGACGTATCCATATTTGCATGGACTATCGAGTGATTAATGCATCTTGTGTCATTGACCCCTTGCTAATGCCTTTTACAAAGGAAATCCTTGAAGGTGTTACTAGATGTGAGATATATACCTTCACTAATGGATTCTTGAGATACCATTAAGTAAAGATAGATAAAGAGGACCAACCAAAGATAACATTTGCCACTAAATGGGGATCCTTCACGTATATTGTCATGCCCTTCAGGTTAAAGAAAACCCCAATGGTATTTTCACAAATAGCAGTTGAAGCCTTTAAGGACTTCATCCATAAGTTTCTTCAATTTTATTTGGATGATTGGAAAATTTATGTTTTGCTCAAGGACTATTGTTTTAACCTGAGGCTTATGATTGAGCACTGTCGGGTCTTTAAAATATCTTTAAACTTAAAAAATGCCTATTTGCTACACCATTTGGTGTGTTATTAGGACATATTATATGTAAATAAGGAATTATGGTAGACCCAATGAAGGTGTTTGTTATTCTTTGCCTCCTAGTGCCCAAGACTCAACATGAGGTCTGCACCTTTCTGGGCCATACAAGTTACTACAGAAAGTTCATCCATGGATGTGAAAATATTGTCATGCCCCTGGAGGAGCTTCTAAATCATAATGAACATTTCATATAGATGACTTGTTGCAAATAAGATTTTAAAACATTGAAAGATAAACTAGTCACTACTCCTACCTCTAGTTTCTTGATTGGAAAAAACCATTCCACATCCATGTTGATACATCTGGAAAGGCTATTGGTGCAATACTTGCACAATTAAGTGAAGGACAATTGGATCATCCAATCTAATTCACTAACAAAAATCTAACTCCATTTGAAAATAACTATACCACTATGGAGTGTGAAGTATTACCGATGGTCTATGCTCTGCAAAATTTATAATAGTACTTATTGACTAATCCTTTTATTTTTTACATAGATCATGAGGATTTGAAGTACCTTATCAATAAACCTATACTACATGAACGGATCTATATATAGATAGTGTTGATCTAAGAGTTCCAATTCTCCATCATGGTGAACCTTGGGAAATCCAATTGTAGACTTAACCACTTGTCCCACATTGAGTCTAGAGAACCCCTATGCATAATTAAAGATGAGTTCCTCGATGCTCAACTATTTCATGTCACTCGTATGCCTGAGGAGCTCAAGGATATTATTGTTTTTATAACCTCTGATTCAATTCTTGAATGTTTCACTCCTAAGGCCAAGAAGCAACTCATGGTCCACACCATACCATTTCAACTCATAGGATGAGATCTTTACAAATTTATCCGTGATGAGATTCTTTAACACTGTGTTATGCAACATGAGCATCCTAAAGTACTTCAATAATTTCATGAAGGAATTATTAGGGGACACTATGCTAGAGAGGCTACCATGTGTAAGGTTCTATTGGTTAAATTATGATGGCCTACTCTCTTTAAAGATGCTAAAGCATATGTTATGCAATGTGATATATGTTAGCATGTAAGAAAACCTAACCAAAGAAATGCCATGCCTCTACAACCAATACTTTCTCAAGAACTATTTGAGAAGTGGGCCATTGATTTTGTTGGCCCCATCACTATAATTGGATGATGAATAGGTTCTCAGTACATTATCACCACAACTAACTATCTCATGTGCTAGGCTGAAATTATGCCAATAAAATATTATACTAATATCACTATTGCACGATTCATTTAGGAGAATATTATAACTTGTTTTGGATGCCCATTGAGTTTTGAAAGTGATCATGGTACCCACTTCCTCAACTAAATAATTCATGTTTTAATGAATGAGTTTATGATTGTACACCATAAAAAGATGTTGTACCATCCTTAAGACAATGGCACTGTCGAGGCCTTAAACAAGATCCTAGGCACCACTTTGATGAAGATTTTAAATATTGGCTGAAATGATTGGGATGATAGGGTTTTTTCATCACTATGAGCTTACTGAATAACGTATAATCACCTAAACAAAATCACACCCTTCAATTTGGTGTATGGCAAAGAAGCAGTCTTACCAGTTGAGTTTTTGGTACCATCTCTATGAATAAATGCATAGGATAATTAGATGAAGATTCATTCTTAAAAGCATGCCTTGACACTTTGATACAACTAGATGAAGCCCAGTTCCTCACTCATTGGAGCTAGGATGTGGAAAATCACAAATATAAAGCATGGCATGATCGTCATATAAAGAATAAAACATTTTATATAGGAATGAAGGTCTTATCATACAACTCCAAGTTTGCACACCATCTTAAAAAAAATTGGATTCATTGGGATGGTCCTTTTATCATTCATAGCATTCAACTTACTGGAGCATGTTAGTTTCAAAGGATGGACAACCACTTCCTTCTAGGCACTATAATGGAAGCTAGCTCTAGTCATATTTCACTTTTGAATGATTTAAAATTTTGTATCATAATAAGGGTTATGACATTAGTTTATGATTTCTTGTTTTCAATAAATTCATTGCCTCTGTTGCATATATTATCTTGTTTATATATTTGTTTTAAATTTTTTGTTTCATGGAGGACCACGACTCAGTTTTAGTGTGGGGTAAGAGGTCTAAAGTCTTGTTTAAGATAAAAAAGCATGAAACTTACCTAGACATGTGTGTTACATAGGCACACAAAGGACCTTGGTGTGAAAGGTAGTTAGGGCTCACAAGTGTGTAAAGGCACTAGAGTTTTTTAAGGCACAAAAGGGTGGAGTGTTTGCACCTTAATTTGAAAACTCAAAAGGGACAACTATCTTCTACCCAATGAAAAATGTAGGACACAACTATCCTCCACTTCAGGAAGGCACAAGATAGGACATGCCATTAATGTGGAAAGAATGGTTATGGTAAGAGAGGTGCCAACAACGTGATGTGACAATATCATTAAATTCATTAATTTCCAAAAGTAAGGATCGAAGTGAGGCATTCGTTAAGGATCTACATTAATGATATGAAGTGATGGGCAAAGGAAAGATATTAATAACGATGAACCCCCTTGAGATTATAAATAGGCAAGTTAAACTCTTTTTATGTTTTACCTTTATGAGCATTTGAGATTAACAGAGTCAAGAATAAGTGAATACTAGAGTTGAGAAAAACAAATCTAGAACTGAGCAAATCGACTTCATTCCAATAATAACCTACAAAGGGCATTAAAAATTTATGGATAGGTATTGCATGTTTGGTCATGTGGAAAAAAATAAAAAATAAAATAAAATCTTGGAGGCTCGGCTCCAATTTGAAGAATCCCAGAGGCAATAGATGGCTGATGCTACACTCTTAATAAGGGACTGCGCCCAGTGTACTAAGGCATTCAAAGATGTGGAGACGATGGAAGAAGTTATCAATACTCATCATCAACAATTGAATGCAAGTTTTTCTACCCTCTAAGGATAGGTTGTCAAGGAAGTCTCATCACTTGAAGACATGTATAAGGATGCTACCATGTCCTTAGATGAACTAGTTAAGAAGGCAAACAAGATCTATAGCCAACCCGAGGAGATGAAGAAATCAAAAATTGTTGTAGGATAAATAACTGCCAAGGTGCTTGAGGCATTATTACATTAGTACACTGCTAAGAAAGAGATCGAGCAGATGGGACCTGAGTTTTTGATAGAAGTCACTATGATGACTTAGTTTGGGATGGACTAAGAGCTTAGTGTGGGGTGATGTTGGCCCCAAATTTCAGCTAAGTATTATCCATTTTGGTGTAGGACCGACACAATGTGAAAGGACCATGGTGTGAAAGGACCATGGCACAAAACTTGATAGGCACAGAAGCATCATGGAACATAATCTACAAGGTGCAAGAAGACAACTATGTAGAAGGACCAATGCGAGAGGACCTAGTCAAATAAGAATTAGTCATGAGGAATTCAAGGACTTAAGACTTGAAACTAAAGAAAACAACTAGGAGAGTGCATGAAAAGAAGGTATAGTGAAAGGAATGATTCATATGGGATACCCAGACCTTTTTCATAGGAATTTTTACACTAGCCCATAAGGAGAAGAATACATAGCAACAAGGATCTAGCATAGAGCGTAGATGTAGGGGGCAAAAAGGCTTGGGTCCTTAGGAGGAGACAGTTTTTTGAATGCCATGACTCTCAATCTATTGGGAGTTCATAGGATAATTAATTGAGTCGTTAATGATTGTAAACACTTGGTCAGGGTTAAACAAGTATAAATACCCCTGTTTTAAAGGACTGTAAGGATGATGGATGGATGTATTGTTAATTTTGATACTTAAGCTTAATATATAAAGTTATGGGCTTTATCAAACTTCATGTGTTCATGATGAATGATATCATGTGAGTTACTTAGCATGAATGATGGTGCATTTCTTCTTTTATAAGAAGTAACTTTAAAATTTCAATGTTGCTAATTTGTGTAATTATGGTAGTAGAACTTAGAACTCTAAGGATCATAATAGTCTATCTTTGCATTTATGAAATGTATAATTAAATATATGTTTGACATAAAGAATATAACTAAGTATTACTATACAAAAAAAACCTATGGGAATTGGTCTTAATCTACATGCTTCGAGTGAGCATGCAAGACCTCAGTCTTATGTGAAAGGGCCAGTGCACTAGCTCATTGGGCTAGGCTTCAATGTCGATGTTATATTTATAATAGAAAACCCCAACATATTCCTTCCCACCAAAAAATTCTTAGTTGAAGCAAATGAACTTGCTAACCTAATCAACACATAAACTTTGCATAACATATGTTTGGAGCAATAAATTATGACCAAGGATAGAAATTTTGATAACCATTACCAAGAAACACTCGAATGATGAGAGACCCAATCAGAAAATAAACTCTTAAAAGTAAAGGTTCAAGCCACATAGTTTTTACATATACCAAATTGGGAGGAAAAGCCCAATTACTAAATCAACTTTGACCAAACTCAAGACAAGACCTAATCATCCATATGGATTAGAATAACATGATAAACATGCACTTAGAAAATAAATACCCTATAAGAATCTTAACTCTGCATACAACTATTGAATGTGCTCAATGTTCACCATAGTTATAATTAACTTTGGAGTTTTTGTTAACATTGAATAACGTGAAAGGATTATGCCAAGTTTTTATTTTTGGATAATGCAAGATTGCTTAGAACCTTGGATGCTCCTACATCAAACAACCAAGGTTCAATAATGCGATTTCTTACTCAAATGAATGGGATAAGTGGAAAAACTACTCTTTTGGTAATAAGGTATAGTGATCATCACGTCCCCTTCTAATTACCAAGTAAATTAGATGTTTGTTATTTATTTTTCTTCACCATTTATAGATCCTATTGTTGGTTTCAATCCTATTATGTTCTCATTTTTTCTCTTTCTCTCATTCCTTATGGTATTATAATCACCACAATCTCTCTCTTTACGAGATGAGACCCACCTTATACCATCTTCTTCCACCAAAGTCTTAACCATGTCTCCATCAACTCATATGTGGGATAAAACCCACTCTCATCTGACCATGATCACCAAGATGCTCTTTCATGCATCTTACTCTCCCATGTGGGGTTGAACCCACAATAGATTGACCACCTCCTCTTAAAGCCCACTTGGCTTTTTATGTGAACATTGTCCAACCAATTGTTGGATCACTCACAACATCACATATCCCTATTTTCAGCTGCTCACTCATGGATGCCATCTTATCTATCACTCCAAATCTGAACATAATTGAGTCAACATACACTAGGGAATCTAAATGATAACCCATAAAATCAAAAATCATCTCAAATACAATTATGAACTTTTCATCTTTCACTATTTGAATTGATATAAAATGCAATCTCTCCATCTCAACTACAAATTCAACATCTCCTTCACATACTTGGGCTATTATATACATTAACAATAACTATTTCCACTTAGTGAGCTCAAGAGACCAACTCTCTATACCTACAACATCACATACTTGAGCTGATCTCAAATTCAGTTGCTCCAATTCATCCATCTCCACACTAAAATCTTGATCCATGTAAAGATTTGGCTTCTCAAAGCCTTCACCTTCATTCTACCAACTCTCTACGACAATATTCATCTATTTTTGGGAAAACTCTTCTTCTACACATTGCTACAAATGAGCCTCCACCTACATATCTCCTTGAGAACCAACTTGTTCCCTTGCACTATAAAACTCTCTTGTCTCTATATCAGCTTGAAGAAATTCTTCCTTAGCTGAAACATCAACACCAACCAGCTCCTCAATCAATGATGCCCTATTAATCTCTTGGTCAACTTCTTCACTCCACTTCTCATACAAATGGACATGCTGAACTACACCACACTTAGTCTTTTTCTTAGCTACTTTCTCTATGGTTGGACCTGAATATTGAGCAAACACATTAGGGAAAACAAGAGTTCCCACCATCACATCAACCACTTCATTATGCTCCAAAGGCATGTTGTCCAGTTACTCTTCAATGCTAGCATGTTTCTCA
The DNA here is from genome assembly GCA_037957365.1 of Torreya grandis. NCBI lineage: Eukaryota > Viridiplantae > Streptophyta > Pinopsida > Cupressales > Taxaceae > Torreya > Torreya grandis. The sequence continues at coordinate 3,545,260 of JARHVA010000888.1, read as the reverse complement.
TGAATTTTAGTTTCACAGTGGACTACCAACAACCCATTCTCAACAACTCTCGTGGTTGTTTTATGATCCTTATCATCTCTATTTTCATCTTTCTCTCATGGTGATCCTTCACAATCATCTCCTTATGTACACTATCTTGGACAACATCTACATCTAATCTTCCACCATGGAAAATTGTAATTCTTCTTGGTTGTTCTCTTCGTCCACCTACAACTCTACATGGTTGCAACTTTCCTTCAACTCAATTTTTTCATTCATGGAAAAAATCATGCCTTGGTTGTTCTCAACCCTACTACCATCCAAGAAATAATTGATAGTCTCATTGCCATCATGAACCAATGAAAAATAAGAATTTTCCCACTCATTGGACTTCACAACCACTTGCCCATCATCACATAATGGGTCTCCATATTTTAGTGAATAATGTATGCCTCTATATACTCCTCCATGAGGATGTCTTCAACTATGGGGTACTCATAGCTCTCATAAACCTTGATGTTCTGAAAATAAGACTTAGGGCCTATATATAGAAGCCTCTCCTTGTTGCCTTCCAAGAATACCTAGTCTTATGTGCACCTATGAACATCCATGCTACTTCTCAAAGTATTCTTTGGATGCTAACATGATAGCTTCTCATATGTATTACCTTTCTTTGCAATATGCTTCTCACCAATGCTCTCAAGCCTCTTCACATGAAGCATCCTCAACCATCCCAGCTACAATTTTAGGTGCATGAGACATCCCAACATCTTGGCAACTATATGTTCCCAATCATGTACCTTCTTCTTAAATTTCCCTTGTATCCTTACTTAGATATCCTTCCAATACATGGTTACAACTCCACTCAACCACTTACACGTAACTTTCACCCTCATAGGTCAATTACCTTTTTTCTCCACCACAACCTTAGTTGGTCTCTTTCATCAACTGGCCTCTTTTCTTCTACTTGTTTAGCCTCTATCTGTGCTTGTAGGGATGACAACCCCACCATCACATGCAACTGCACTGTCATCACTTTGTACAGACATATCTAGTCTAACTTGAAACACTTTCAACATCTCTATCAACTCTCACACCTCACATGCTCTTCTCTTATGTGCCATCTCTTACCATGTATCAACATGATCCTCTTTCATAACCTGTAACAAAATCCAAATTGAGTCTCTCATAACTCCCTCACACTTTTGTAGGACTTCACACACCTGCAACCACCTAAGAAATATTTTCAACAACTTCTAATCTCTATGTAGACTTCTCTCTCATAACCTAAAACACACATTGAAAGGTTTTATGACACAAAAAACCACAAGGACACTACCTTACTCTGATACCACTTAGTTCAAACACAAGGAGGGGTGTTAAGGCTCGAATCTAATCCTATGTTAGAAGGGTTCAACAACCCAGATGAACACATAAGCATTTCATCAAACAATTAACAAATTATCTACAAAGATTGATTTCATTCACTTAACACAATGGAAATATATAATTTTGATTACTTGCCATAATCTAGCTTATTTGTATACAATAACGAGGAGGAAACAATCACACTACACCTATAAGACTTTCTCAGACCTCTACGTTTAACTCGACATCATAACACTCCTTTACAACCAAGAAAGATGAAAATGACATAGTTCTGGTTTGATATTTCATTCACTAGAAAAGAACCCACCTAGCTGAGAGCCATCCTAATCATATCAGTAGAAATGGACTAATCTTACAACTTTTCCAATGCCCTTTTTACTTCTCAGGCATTACAAAATTAAATAATCTCAAAAAAAGATTGAAATCCCATTTTTGCAAGTACAACAGTCCAAATTAGACTTTTTCATGGAAATAAAAGGTTATTAAAATGTTTTAGGCATGTTTGAGACCATATTAGGCTTTTAAAAAGAGTTTGCATGATTTATAATAGGATCAAACCTAATTGGGTATTCATTGCAACTAAAATAGTTTAAAACGGTCCAAAACCCAATCAAGATTCACTTTTTGGCATAGCGCTATCTTAATGAATCAACTCACCAGGTTTACAACCCCATCAAGTTTTACTTAATCCCTCTCTTAGACTTGTTCAGATCTTCTTTCCTATAAATAATTGCTTTATCGAAGATAACAAACTCATCGACCTAATCGACACACAAACTCTGCATAACATATGCTGGGAACAACAAGACATGATCGAGGATAGAACTTCTGATAACCATTACCTTGAAACACTTGAATGATGAGAGATCTAATCAGATAAAAAAACTTTAAAAAACAAAGGTTCGAGCCCCACAACTTTCCCATAGACCAAATCGGGAGGCAAACCCTGATTACTGAAACAACTTTGACCAAACTCAAGATAAGACCCAATCGAGCATATGGCTTTAAATAACATGATAAACATCTGATTAGGAAACAAAGACCCTATCATAATCTCAACTCTACATACAACCATTGAATTTGCTTCAAAATCCCCATAGTTCTAATTGGATTTAGAGTTTTTGTTAATAATAAGTAATATGAAAGGATAATGCCAAATTTCTATTTTTGGATGATGTAAGATTGCTTGGGAACTTAGATGCTCCTGCATCAAAGGGGTTGGTGGCTGAAGTTGAGCTTGACTTCAACGCCCCTTGTGTTGAATGTTGCCTACACACCAATAGTCTTAAGAGGGATCAAATTCTATGTGGTTCTCCCATACTACGATGGTGTGTGTGAAATACTGGTGTAAATCTAAACATTGGTGCAATCCTAGTATAATTATATGCTTCAACAATGACTTATAACCTTTGAGGTGTATTTAGTTAGGGCTTCCAGGATTATGTGGACTAAGAATTGGGAAGAATATATGTTTTCATCTCAATGCATAGTTAGATGTTCAAATGTTTTTTCATCATAGGAGCTTTTAGTAATGAAAAAGTTTAGAAAATATAATTTTATAATTATCTTTTTTGGAAATTCCTAAGATGGGGCTTGCAAAATGTGAAGGATGACTCATTAGTGAATTTAAATTTGAGCAATTAGTTGTTGTTTAGTGGGAGGATGTGATCGATGGATTTAGATACTATCAGTGAACGAGATAGTCAATAATGAGCAGTCTTGTTTGAAAAGAAAAGATAACTAAGTTGAAAGTGTGGATCAATGCAAAGATGAGCTTAGATTTTTGGAATGAGAAATATAAATGTTTTGTATTTGATTTGCTCCAGGGTAAGGGTCATTTATATAAAAGTAGATGAATAACGGCATAGAGCCATGAATTTAAGTATACGTTAAGTGTGTAAAAAGATTGGTCACAAGTGCATTATTTTAACCACAAATATTAATTTATGTGTCTACACTGCAACCTATTTTCTAGGATTCTAAGACTCTTGATTTTTGCCTTAAACCTACCTAAGTTACACTTAAGGGATGGCGGGCAGGGGTCTTGGTGCAAATATTTATTGTGCACCTTTAGTTAAATTAATTCAAGGAGTTAGTTTTTCTATAAAAGCTAGTTAGTGTGTGGTTAGAGTGTGCACATGTGCAAGGATGCATTTAATGCTTACCTACCCACATGTGCCACCATCATTAGCAATAGTAAAAGAGATGCAAGTCCTTGATTTTTTTATAAATGTTTTTCTCTTCTTGTATATTTTACAATGGCTGAAATATATTGTTGTATTGTTGACACATTGAGTTTTATACAAACACATCAACACCGCATATTTGACCAATCTTCTTGGTTGTTGTTTTAGTTATCCTCTTCTTGCCTCTAGCATGTGTGAGTTATGCTTTAATTCTTCTTTGATCTTGGTTAGCCCAGATCTTAATAGGTGTCACATTCCTTATTAATAGTAATAATAATTATATCTAGTTTTTTAAGAGCTATTTATAAGGTTTAAGTCGAGTGAGCTTAATACCAAAATTAATCCAAATAAGACCTTCAAAATCTTGTAGATGTTATATGATAAAATGGTTTTGAAAAAATAAAATGACTTAACAAAAACATAAAAATCTTGAACACAATGAAAACTTCTATAATTTTCTAGATTTATAATTATAACATCTAAAACTTTTTTTAATGAAACCAATAATTATAAAATCAAATGAAATAATAACACCTGTGAATAATTTTTTTAATGAGAACAATATTTATTATAAATTTAAAAAACCTTAACCAAAAATTAAAATGTAAAACAACAAATGTAGAGATTCATGTGCATTGGTCAAAAAAATAATCACTATAATAATAACTTCAATATACAAAAATAATCAATATAATAAAAAATCCAAAAACTAAAATACACTATGTAAATATAATTGTTTTGTTTAACCTAATACATCATATGTTGTATGTGGATATAAATGAATTAAAAACACTTTCAAACTTATTTTGCTTCTTTAGAAGCAACTTTGCATTGGGTCCCATGAATTTGATCCAACATTTGGATCCATATGCTTGCTTCTCCACACCTTCCTATCTTTAGACTTCAAAGGTATTTTTGATTTACTCCTCCAAAAAAGTCTACCAACACAACCTCTACGTCATATTCACTTTGGCATTAGCATGAATCTTTGAATTGATGATAAGATGGGATGATTCTACATATAGTGTTATTTTTATTTTTTTAATATTATTAGGTCAATTCACTTTTTTCTTAAGGACAAACTTTTTGAATTTAAGTTTTATTAATAAATATATATTTTTTAAAAATATCAATCAATTTTTTTAATAAAATATTTATAAAAATATTAAATATTTAAAATATATTTTTATTAGTAATAAATTTGATTTTTGTCTTTACAATTTATTTATTATATATATTTTTTAAAATTTTAAATATAAAATTATTTAATTATATTTAAATATTAAAGAAAATCTCAATTCCTTTTAATTTTTTTTATGGATATATAACAAAGATTAAATTATAATAAATTACATTTCAAAATTTAGTAAATAAATAAATAAATGCAAAATTAAATATAAGAAAGATAAATTTATTTTATTTTTAAAATAAAATAGTGGGTTAAAGGATGAAAAAATAATGAACGTTAAAAGTAAATTTCTTTTCCTTTTTTAGCACGTATTCCTTTGATGTTATTTTGCACGTTTAGTAAACACCATATGATTAAATGGATTCTCATGCCATTTCATGTGGGCCAAAGATTACAAAAATTATTGATCACAAATTGCCATGAAAGTGAAATAGTTCCAACTCAAAAAAAAAAGTTGTAGTTTAATTAGTAAATGATAGTAATGATGGTAAAGTGTATTGATATTATCATAATTCAAGTTAATATATTTTTTTAAATGAATTATCATGTCAATTATAAATTATAATGAAACTTAATAAATTATAATTTATGTAAAAATAATTAATTTAAATAAATTATATTTAATTTTTTTGGAATATTTTTTTTTTTAATTTGATTTTTAAGATTAATAATTACGATATCTTTTGTGTGAAAGATTTGTGACGATGGATCATTATTTGTAATAAGAAATATTAAATAATAATAAATTTAATTTAATTTTTTTGAAAGAATTATTTTTTTGCTTTTTATTCGATATTTAAGATTACCAATTGTGATCTATCATCATGTGAAAGATTTGTATGATGGATCAGTGTTTGTAATAGGAAACATCAAAATAAAAATACGGACAAAATTATTCCAAAAGCGTTAAATTTATTTTTTATAGAATATAAAAGTATAAAATCCTCATTGATAAAATATTGTATTTTACTATTGGAATGTTTCAATGTATCTTATTATAAATAATAAAAAATGAAGATTACTTAATAATGTTGCCGATAGGAATGCACCGTTGAGACTCTATGTCGACGAAAAAATATTGTTCAACAAATAACTTTCAAAACTCCCTTGTTGCTTGGGTAGAGCCGAGTAAACGCACTACAAAGAACAACCCACAACACACCATTGTTCGTTGCATAGAACCAAACAAGACAGAGAAAGAGCAAACCCTATGCTGGTCATATCCTAAAATAACCAAACTAATAGGGAGGTAAACAAAGGACAAAGAAGCGGCAAGAGGGCCGAAGCTAACAACATGCAGAACCAATAGAGATACATCTAAGGAACGACCGCCAACTGGATTACAAACTGTGAAACAAGGGAGCAAGGAAGAAGTCACCACCAACAATGCCATATACAATGTGCATCATCAATCATGAACACTATGATCACTACGATCACCATAAACACCATACCACATAACCACACACAAATGCACAAAACACCGTTGTCATTATCAACAAACACATCGACAAACACACACACACACACAACAAAAACTGTACAAAAATATACGTCAAAAATACCAATGCAACCATCCACACCTCCCCTAACCATATGCACCCTATGAGCCACGCTCGAGCAAAACAAACCCTAGAATTAAAATTTCAGGTGATGGAGGGGGGAGGGGGGATGATATTGAGAAGTGCCTCCCTCAGATTCCATTGCATACGTCCATTTTACATTTTTTCTAAAACATTAAATTTTCATTTGATAAAAAATGAAAACGTCTCCGTATGAGCCTTTTTAAAGCTTTCTTGCATATCATAATCTTTTATCTACTAACAATAATTTTTGTGCGCTGAAACACCTTGTTTTGTTTAGTGACAAGATCTAGTGGAAGAAAAAAGCGATTGTTTTGTTTTGGACATCACTTACCAACGAAAACGACTGGAGAATGTGTGCGTAAAAATCGGAAGTTATGGTGCATCGCACGTGTCATTTTCTGTCATTACAACTTACACAGGCCAAAAATAGCCATCGATCGATCGATGACATGTCAAGATGCGCACCAACGTGGAGGACCTCTGGCCATTTATCTTTCTTATTTTCCACATTTTGGACGTACATTCATTCTACACTAATCTACTTTTTCCTTCTGTCTTTGTGTTTGCTTTCGCCATTGTTGTTGCTGATGGTGGTGTGCAATTCAGGCCAAGAAAGCTTGTAAGCTTTATATTGAGTATATCCTCGACCAAGCAAAAACATCATACAGATATATACACGAATATATGTTCTGTGTGTATATGTTGTTGAAGAGTGTGCAGGTTCAGCAATGGAGAGATATGAGTTGGTTAAGGATATTGGGTCTGGTAATTTTGGAGTTGCGAAGCTTATTCGGGATAAGAAGACCGGTGAGCTCGTTGCAGTCAAGTGTATTGAGCGAGGCCAAAAGGCAGGGCTAGTGATTGATCATAAACAAGAAAAGTTTTATCATGTACTGATCTTTATTCAGGATTTGGATAGATTGAAAATTGTTAGGTAATTGTGTTTGCAGATTGATGAAAATGTGGCGAGGGAGATTATTAATCACAGATCACTGCGCCATCCCAACATTGTTCGTTTTAGGGAGGTGGGTAATTCATTAAGCAATTCTTGTATACGCAATTGGGCCATTTCTGAAAGTTTGTTTTTGTGTCTTTATGGCTGGATTTTAATGCAATGGGTTTTCAGGTACTGCTAACTCCGACCCATTTGGCCATACTCATGGAATATGCTGCTGGCGGGGAGCTTTTCGAACGGATTTGCAACGCCGGTCGATTCAGCGAAGATGAGGTTCGTATGTGTACATAGTATATATTTATATAAGTGGTGTTTGGGCAGTGTTTCAGGTGTGTATATATACATAGTATATATTTATATAAGTGGTGTTTGGGCAGTGTTTCAAATAGTTACTGTGAATTAATGGTTCATAAGGCATAATATTAATTAAACGTTTTGTAAATAGGGTAGTAAGTTGAATACTGTTGGTATGTATGACTGTATTGGATGTCTCTGTGTTTTATGTCTGTGAGCATCACCTATATTTAATGAGCTCTTGTGAATTATTACTCATAAAATATGAATTAGCTATAAAGTACAAGATTTAGTTACTGTCAATTCACATAATTGTATATATTCTTTCCATAATTAAGAGTTTTTAGGGCTAGGGATTGATTGGGGGCGTTTTGGTAAACCTAGGGTCTTTTGGTTGGCAGCTACTTGTTCTGATCCATTGATTGGATGTTGGCAAATCTTAGCTTAGCTATTAGGTATTGGTTCAACCTTTTGTGATTAAATAAATTATTGCTTGCAGGCAAGGTTTTTCTTCCAACAGCTGATATCTGGAGTCAGCTATTGCCATGCGATGGTATTCTTCTTCTTAAGAGACTAAGCTTCAGGACAAATTGCTTACAAAATAAATTGGAGTACTATTCTTCTTCTTCTTCTTCTTCAGAGTGTCTTTTGTGCCATGGTAATGTGTGATTAGGGTTTAATTGTGTTTTTGGTGTATACACAGCAAGTATGCCACAGGGATCTTAAACTGGAGAACACATTACTAGACGGAAGTTCTCCTCCCAGGCTGAAGATCTGTGATTTTGGCTATTCTAAGGTATAATTCAGAATAGAGTATTAAAAAGTGTGTCAGTGTCTTTTGGGTTCAATTATGTGGAGATTTTACCAGCAATCTTATGTGCTGTGTATTTTTGTCCAGTCTTCTTTACTTCATTCCCAACCAAAATCAACAGTGGGAACTCCTGCCTACATTGCTCCAGAGGTCCTGTCTAAAAAGGAGTACGATGGCAAGGTACAATGATATTTATATCTCTCCCTCGTTGAAGAAGACTTTATACTTGTCTGACCCAAATTGTGTGGATGTTATACCATCAGTACAATATTGGAAGAATAATGATGCAGAGAGATTAGGGTGTAAATGTATATATAGATTGCAGATGTATGGTCATGTGGAGTGACTCTGTATGTGATGCTGGTTGGAGCTTATCCATTCGAAGATCCAGAGGACCCCAGGAACTTTAGAAAAACTATAGGGGTAAGCTGCTTATTCTTTCTGCCATTTTCATGACAATAAGAATTCGATTTGACTGAAAAAAAGCAATAGATTGTGTTAATGATGGAAGGAGAGTTTTAATGGTATTTGTGCAGAGAATATTGGGCGTGCACTACTCAATACCAAATTATGTATACGTAACTGCAGAATGTCGGCACCTGTTGTCTAGAATTTTTGTGGCTAATCCTGCCAAGGTAAATGCCATGCCTCTGCTCTTATAGCTCAATAAAATTTTAGTTGCATGTTCAAGTTTAATGGGTAAAATATTATATGAACCTTACAAATCCCAATTACAACTTGAGCAGATTCAAGAAAGAATATCATGTAAAGAACCAAATCACACAGTAAGAGAGAGACTAATGAAAAAAAGCTTCGAAATTATCATGGGTTCATTTGTTTTGGTTTTTTATCCGTTTTTTCTTTAATTTAATTTATTTTTTGGATTATTTTAATAAGGGTTTTTTAACTCTATATTTGCTGTTTATTATAATATTTTGGTTATTTAATTTTTTTTCGCACCAATGGATATCTCTCTGTTTTTGACATGAACTAGAAGATCTATATCTAAATGGAAAAAAAGCTTCAAAATTATTATGGGTTCATTTGTTTTAGTTTTTCACCCATTTTTTCTTTAAAATAATTTATTTTTTGCTATCTTTTAATAAAGGTATTTTAATTTTATATTTACTATGTATTATTATATTTTCGTCATTTGATTTTTTGGGTTCAATGGATCTCTCTATCTTTGACATGAAGTAGAAAAAAATCGATTATTCTACACCTAAATCCAAATGTTTATCTTTTAATTAAAAGATTTTTATTTTTATTTTTTTGAAACCCAACATTTATACAGCTAATATATAAGATAGAGTTAATATATAAAATGTTAAATCCTTAACAAAAAGGATTAACAATTCAAACAACTAAGCACACTCTATAAGAATCCCCACTGTCAAGCCATCAGTTTTTGGTCTTTCTCACTTCTAACTTCAATTTTTGTAGCTCTAGTTTAGATGAGTTGACAAGGCTTGATTTATTAGAGAGAGAAAGTTTTCACAATCCATAATATTAAAATGAGAAATATATTTGAAAAGTTATGATGATGATTAAAAATTTCTGCAGAAAGCCCATTTCTCTTCTAAAGCTTGATCTGTCAGAGTTTGGTCTAAGCATAATCCTTCAAATGTGAAAGATATCTGAAAAAAAAGTGTAAAGTTCCTTTGTTCTAAAAGTGCTCAAGTTAAATCTCATACATACTTCGTAAATTGACAAGCTAATGAAAAAAAGGCATTTCCATTGGCTGGTCAAATTTTCTATTCCAAAGTATGTGAGGTATAAGTCATTCGTTCAAAAAATATCACGAGCTCCACTACTTTACCTTATTTGGATTTTTCAGGATCCAGACATTGTCAATATAAAATATAAGTCATCCATTCTAAAAAAAAGTATCATGAGCTCCACTTCCTTACCTTCTTTGGATTCTTACTTCCTTACTTTCTTTGGATTCTTCAGTATCCAGACATTGTCAGTATAATACACTCTTTCACATTTCCACCTGCATTGTTTCTACATTCTCTCCTTGCATTGCTCTAAGGACTTGTGGGTGCTTTTGCTATGTGTGGGGGCCAATTTTTTATTTAAAATCTTTAATTACAATTTAAGAATTACTTAAAAAAATTAAAAGGGAAGACAGAGGACCAAAGCTTTAATTTCTTTAATTTTATAACTGAACATTTATAGAAACAATTATTACATAATATCCTATATGGAAACACAATCTAACAAAGCCCTGAAAATATACTCTAAAATTGAACTTTCATATGAACAACGATCAAAACAATTAGATTCAAATATGATATCCATGCCTTCCCCTAAGGACATTAAAAATCTATTTTGTGTCATCAGTAATGTGGTAAGAGTTCTAATAAATGCGTATTTTTTTATTACAGAGGATAACCATTCCTGAGATCTGGAACCACCCATGGTGCTTGAAGTTGTTGCCGAGAGAATTGTTGGAGGGAGCAGAGGCAGGGTACCCATATGATGATCCATTGCACCCACTTCAAAGCGAGGGAGAAATCATGAAGATTTTGGAAGAAGCCAGAAGTCCGGCAGTGGAAGCCAAGAAAAGTGAGGATCAGGCTCTTGTTGGGGGCCTTCCAGATCCAGAAGATATGGATCTGGATGGAGATGGTGAAGATGATGTTGAGAGCAGTGGGGATTTCGTTTGTGCACTCTAAACATTTCAAAATATTACTTACATATTCATGCACCACCCAATACACAGATATTAAAAAAACTTGGAAGGATCAAGACATTTATCCTTCAATTAAAAAAATCATTTTTCTTTGGGATGTATATCTGCTCTGCTGTGGGCTGTAAAATGGCATCTCCCAGCTTACCTGCCTGTTACAATTATTATCCATTTATTATTAATAAGTTCGGTAACTTGATAAGGCTTAGCCGGGCACCTACATTTGCTATTCTTTTAAAACAGAACTTAATGCTGCATACGTTCAGCAGTGTAACTTTGCAAATCTTTTTCTTTCAACTTATCAATAGAGTGTTATATGTGGGGCAAACTTAGGTTTGAGCTCTCTAAGGTTATATAGTGTTATATGTGGGGCAAATTTATTCATGGTTGAGAGGATATTTAGGAATGTTGGGTTTAATTTTCAAACATATTTTCATTAATTAGAAATAGACTTATCTCTGATTGTACTGTATTGATATTATGCACAAATATTGTACTATTAGTAGTACATTATATGTCAATCACAAATATCTTGATTTAATTGAATACTTCAACATGTCAAATAGAGTATGTCTTTTCACTAACAATCAAAAGTCACCATCCTTTCAACTTAATACTTCAATAATATACAAATTTTCAAAACAACTTATCATATTCACAGCATTTTATGTACAAATATACATCCACTTTGTCATTATGTTAGGCTTTTGCCAAATATTATGTATAGAAAAACTGTTTGAATTGTAACAAAGTTCTATCTTGTTTGAATTAAAACTAACTCACATTAGCACTAGATGTTATAATACAATTGAAATATGGTAAAGAGAAAACCCCACAAACTCAACATTGGAATATGGCTCTAGAAAGGCTCCCATAAATTTATAGATCAAATATTTTTTCCGTAGGAGTCAATCTGATCTCCATAGAGAAGTTGAGTTTTGGAGGAGTGTCCACATATCGATAACATCCATTCTCCATCTTGGAAGGGAAGGAAGGTCTTCTAAACAAATTTATGGCCATGATAATGAATGAAGTTAAGTGTGTTCTCTTTTGTATCCCTGATTGGGTTCATTAGAAATATCATATCTGATATTTGGACCTACACCTTGAGTGCTTTAAGAGGATGCCATGCCTCCTCATAGAGAACATGTCCAAGATCCACTCAGACTAGAGGTGTGTGGGGACACTAACAAATTTGTTATGGAAAAAAGATAGTTGAGGGTTGGTATGGGAGGATGCATGGACATCAGAGGGCAAGTGGAAATAAAACTTGCACCTTAGGGTATTAGTAAAGCTCACAAAACTTCTAGTGCATGCGGTGCCTTATAAGGTTATTAATTCCTTTTGTATGTTAATGAATGCATTGCACGTATATCCTAAGAAGACAAAAAAAAAAATGGCAAAGAGAGTATCTTACACATATTTTCTATGTTGCATTAGCTTTATTGTGATCTAAAATTGGTTCTCGCTACACCTCACACACTTGGAAGAAATTAAAACAAAAAAAACTGCTATAGAATGTTTTCAATTGTATTTACAACTATTAGAGAATTGATACGTGGATACTCCGATAAAAAGGAAGAGAAGGAAACATAAATCACATCTATCTTTCCTGTGTTTGAATTATGCATGGATATCTCTTATACTTGAGGCCATAAATCATATTTAGCTTCTCTATGTTTGAAATAGGCATGGATATATCAGGGGAATTGCAAGAGATAAAATTGATATCTTACATTTTGATAATAATGGAAAAAGAGAGTAAAGTCTAAAGGAAAAAAATAGAACTTTGTGATAATTCAAATAGCTATTCTATGCACAACATTTGGTAAAAGTCTAACATTTTTCTAAGGTTGGAATTGTTTGATAGAGGTCTAAAATAAACATACTATATTAGGAGGGGTTGATGAAGGACATCCTTAAGGGCATCAAGAAGATTAAATGGAAAACTAGAGATCTCCCAACCTACTGGAAAGTCAATCCTTTTGTTGTTGATATCAAGAAAAATATTATCGAGTATAATGCTTTTAAAGACCACGATTGGATGCCCACCTTTATATTCAGGGAACTAAGGGAGAGATACCGACAAGTGAGCAAGGTCTAATAAGTGAGGGTATTTGGGGATGTGGTGCCCAAATCTTGAACACGTTTTATACTAAAAGAGGATGAAATTTTCATTAATTACAAAGATATTTATACCCAATTGTAGTGCATTGACATCCTACCCTATTTCATATGAAATCATAAAATTGTACATAAGATTTGTATTATTATTAACACACACTATTTCAACCACAAATATTTCAATTTAAGATTTACATGAATTAATGCTAATATTGGGTTCAATCATATAGGTTTTTCGTCGTAAAGATTTGCACTATAGTTTTTTAGAACACGATTAATCCTTGGATTCTATACATATTTTATTTATATGTATGCATTACATTCATACAAATATCCCATTGTCATTGAGAATGTATTATGGGCATGAATGAGACCTTCCCTACATTCCATCCTGTGAAACTTGTTGGTGAGGGTGGTAAATACCTATTTCAATTCACTACAAGCAAAGTTATGCCAATGTGAATCATACAAACATGTTTATTTCAATTTAATAAAAATATTCAACAATTTATTTGGAAAAACATAAGATAATACTATTTTCATAATAAACAGTTTATAAGCATAAGATGTGACTAGACAAACTAAGGTGCTAACAAGGCTTCTTTCTCATAGTAGCTCATGCAAAACAAGGCTGCTCGTGCTTAACCAAATAAAAGACTTAACTACAAACCAAAAATAAATAACCCTAAACCAAGACCAAAAATTTGTGAAAAGTAAGAAATGAAAAAAAAATCATAACACTTTGGCTCATGGCCATAGTAAGGTTTAAAAAACCTCACCTGTAAATCTATTGTTAGTGGTGATGGAAAAATGAGCAATGAAGAATCCATACGAATGTGAAGGCTTAACAAATTTAATTCAAGGATTAATCATGTTTAAAAACACTAGTGCAAATCTAGTTGTTAAACAACCACTTGTCCCAATGGGCACGGATATGATGCTTTATACTATCTTCCATGTTGAGAGCAAACATCCCTAAAATATGTTAAGACTATCCACTAAGTCTTAAAAAGTCATTAGACTATCCAAGCCATCCATGTAATTGCAAGAAAGCATATTAAAAATGAAAGGAAACTTTGGTAATATTAAGGCCATGATCAAGAATACACACACACACACACACGCACACATATGAATGAAGATATAACTCTTCTTACATATATAAGAGTTATATCTTCTCATATATAATGTAAGAAGAGTTTATATATATATATATATTACTGTTTGAATTATAACAAATTTCTATTTTTATTTTTTCTAGAGTTTACTCTCTTTTTCCATTGTTATCAAAAAGTAAGATATCAAGTATAACCCTTATAAATCTCTTGTAAGATATCAATTTCAGCTCTTATAGTGCCCCATGCCATATATTTGTTATCTTACAGGAGATTTATAAGGTTTATACTTGATATCTTACATTTTAATAACAATGGAAAAAGAGAGTAAACTCTAGAAAAAATAAAATAGAAATTTGTATATATATATATATATATATATATAGAACTCTTCTTACATTATATATGAGAAGATATAACTCTTATATATGTAAGAAGAGTTATATACACACACATACATTAGCTTATTCTACTTCAACAACAATACAAATGTATTCCATCTGCTCTTCCCCTTTAACAACACCACAAATATAAATTGGTGTGTTGAATGACAAACTAGTTACATGTGATTGAGCGTAGGGATGGACTCCTTCAATGCCCACAACATGTTCAATGTAGGATGGTGAAGTGTTATTATTTTGGTACCTCAAACAAGGTGCATGCATAACGTGAAATGAACACAAGTTTAAATGTCCCATATTTGAATCCTACTAATAATTTTATGATTCACATTGGCATAATCTTATTTATGAATTGAAACATGATTAACGAAATAAAATAATTCATAAAAATAAATTAAAAACATATTTCTATGAATTACATTCATGCAAATGATTTTTATTATAATATTATTCATGCTTAACCAAATAAAATAATTAAATGGAAACCAAAAATAATTATCTCTAAACCAAGACTGAAGATTTATGAAAAGTAAGAAATAAAAAAAATCATAAGACACTTTAGCTCATGGCCTTAGTTAGGTTAAAAAAACCTCACTTGTAAATTCATTATTAGCAGCGATGGAATGATGAGCAATGAAGAACCTATACGAATGTAAAGGCTTAAAAATACAATTCAAGGATTAATCATGTTTAAAAACACCAATGCGACTCTCAAAGTAAAACAACCACCTGGTTGTCCATCTACTTCATAAACATTCAAACCTTCAACAACCATATACATGTTAAACCACATAATTATAGTTATAACTTGCAAACTCATATTAATGCAAAATTTGTTGAAAGATGTGTTGGGTGAATATTTTGTCACCAGCTAACTGACAGGAAAATAGGTAGATCAACCTCAGCATAAGGATAATTAATTGACAAAATGTGTAAGTTTACTACAACATAATGAGATAAATCTCTCCTCTCATTAAGAGGAGGTTCCCTACAAGTCAGGGGAGGTTTCCTGTAAACTACTATATACTAATATAAGCTAAAAATACACTCAGGGGTGGGATAACACCATCCATCTCTCTTTTTTTAAAGATGATGTTTACAGAGTCAAGGATAATTCCTGGGTAATTGTTGAAGGCATTTCTCTTCTTTCAGAAATGATGTTTAGAAAACTAGAGGAAGAATTCCTGGGTAGTAATGGTAATCACAAGAAACCCACAAAAGCACAAAGTCTTTCATTGCTTCTCCTACTGAATTAAGACGTAATAACACAGTAGAATAAAGTGAAGCATAAAGTCTCCACCTCAACTACAACAGGATAAAAGGTTACGAAGGATAATGGGAGCTCAAAGTCTCTCTAATATCTTTTTCACTGAAACATAAAACACAGACTAAAGACAATTGTGGCAGCACAAAGTCTCCCACAGTCAGCTTTAGGACACCTTCCAGATTATTTCCACTAGTTCTACTTATTTGATTAAATGGACAAGACTATATTTAAGAAATAGACATAAGAACAATTTCCTAGATAACACAAGCTATTTCAACACAAAGTCTAAAAGGTCACTTGCTTTCTCATTCAAATGACAAAATATGATTAACAGTCTGAGCTCAAAGTCTCAGGAATGCCTTTCAATTTGGGCAGAGTTTCGCTTCTAATAACAGAGAGATCTCCCTTTCTACAAACTGAGAGATTACAATATATAACAACCCAAGAAAAACTTGGGTGCTTATTCTCATGAAATGGCCCATGCTGCATTGAATGCATTGAAGGCATTGATAATTTTGTGAAGGGGCCATGCTGGAGCTGATTATCAGCTTCAACTCTGGCATTCTAATCAACTCAAATGTCTCCTCCCAAGCATGGGCAGCTTGGTCTTCTTTATGATGCTTACACGGCTGTCCATTCGCTTTTACTTTGATGAAAAAAATAAGCCGTGCCTTTGAATGCTTGTGCTCTCTGATGTCCACCTGGTGGACTATTCCACCTACTGGAATAACTCTCCTGTAGATATTTCTAGATTTCTTGTAACATTTTGTCTCTTCCTAGTGTTCTGAGCTCTCAAGCTCTCTTCTCGCTTTCTGTTGGCTCCTTCGGCTCCTTCTTTGGCTAGTCATTGAGTTCATTCTCGGGCCTGCATCTTTGAAAATAATTATTTATTTTGTTACCCTAAATTTGACGTCTACGGGGATGTCATCAGTTGCTGGTCACTTGGACCACTTTGAACCTTGAACCTTTCAACCTTTTGATGTTCATTGGTTCAATGGTTCACAGTTCATTAGGCGGTTTAGCGGTTCGACGGTTCAATATTTTATGTTTGACAAAGAGTTGCATTCACTTCGTATTTTTAAGGAGTTCAACATATCGTTGAACCAATTGTTTGAACCTTTCTTCTGGAATCTTCCGCTCAAACTTTGAACTTTGAACTCGTTGAACTTGTTGAAGCGTTGGACTCTTTTGAACCTTCTTCTAGAACTTTACTTGAATCTTTGAACCACTTTGAACCTTTCAGAGTTCAATGGTTCAATGATTCATTCCATATTATCAAACTCCATCACTGAAGCTTTGAACCCATTGAAATCTTGGAAGCGGAGTTCAATGGTTCAACGGTTCAATGGTTCGACAGTCTATTCCAACTCTTCAAAGCCCACCATTGAAGTTTTAAACTCTTTGAACTTTGAACCCTTTGAACTCTTGGAAGTGGAGTCCAATTGTTCAATGGTTCATTCCTTACAATTTTTTCATGAAATGTCTTAAGTGATTTTTGAACTTCTCCTTGCGAAAGTCTGTCTGTTGAACCTGTGATTTCCTTAGTTGAAAAAGGCTTGTGCGAGTGAAAAACTTGTTGCTCAGAACATTTTTTTAGAAAAGAAGAGACCATTTTTGGCTCGCAAGACCAAAATGGTCGGCATGTTGTCCACAAAAATAAGTGATAGATTTTGGGAACAATAGCTGGCTCCTGTTGGGGAACTTCCATCGATTGTAAGAACGATCAAAGGGAGTAGAATCCAGAAACTAAGTGCCTTCATCTATGCCATTGGGATACAGAGTCATGCCATCCAAAAAGGAGAAAGACACCAAAAATGAAATGAACATCATAAAACAAATAAAATACTATACAAATATACAATTGATCTTATCTGATACTTCAAGAGTTGAAGTGCTTCAAATGCTGCCCATTGTGAGGCAGTGGAAATGGCGTGTCATCTTGATACTTTAGCAAGAAACTATTCTCACCATTTACTCGATGAATGGAAAATGGACATCTCCATAGAGAATCCAATTTTCCATGCATCCCTTTTGGTTCTCTCCTCTTGTCCCATAACAAGACTTGATCTCCAATCTGAAAATCATGAATCCTTGCTTTCTAGTCGAAGAGCTTTTTTACCAGACTTTGATGTGCAGCAATACGATCCACTACCATAGTTTGTTGCTCTTCTAGTTTAGCCAAGCACATGATCCTCTTGTCAATAGAATTTTCAAATGTTTGATCTTCGACTGCCTTCACCAACTTTAGTGATGGTAACTCCAGGGTGATTGGTATCTCCGTATTCAAACCATACAAAAGTTGAAATGGTGACATACCTATTGCCCTCTTGGGTGTAATCCTGTCTACCCATAGAGCATCAAACAATGCTTTATGCCAGGTTCTCTGATTGTCATCTACCATCTTCCTGATAATGGTCACTAGGTTTTTGTTGCTTGATTATGCTTGACCATTTTCTTACAGATAATAGTCAGAGGAGTGGGAGAGGATAATCCCATAATTTTAGAAAAACTTAGTAACTTCTTGAGATGTAAAATAGGCAGCATTATCTGTTATAATCTTAGTTGGGACTCCAAACCAAGAAATGATATTTTCCTTGAGAAAATTACATACCACTTCTGAAGTAGCATGCTTGGCTGGAATGGCTTCCACCCACTTGGTAAAGTAGTCTGTGGCTGTGAGAACATAGTCATGTCCAGCACTGGAGGATGGGTTTACAGTGCCAATGAAATCAATACCCCATTGTTGAAAAGGCTCTTCAATTACCACTAGTTTGAGAGGTAAAGCAGCCAATTTGGATTTTCCAATGAACTGTTGACATAGCTCACATCTACGCACCTAGGTGTACGTATCTTGAAATAGAGTAGGCCAATAGTACTTGGCTCATAGAATTTTATGAGCAGTCATAGGCGCAAACAAATGTTCTCCATAGGCCAAATTGTGGAAAGACTAACAGTTTAAACTACTGCACTTTGTCCACGCAACGAAGGAATACCCCATCAAGGCTCCTCTTGTACAAACCATTTTCTCATAGGACATAGTTAGCAGCCTTCAATTTAATAGTTCTCTTTTCTTTACGAGATAGGTGGGTAGGACACTCACCATAGATAAGGAAATGAGCGATATTAGAATACTACTCATCCGTAGTAGTGACAAAGAGAACTGTAGGCATGTCTTCAGCTTTTATTTCTTCATGCCTTATTTCTTCTGGAATGTTATCAACAATTAATTAGCAGAGACCTCTTCCCTGCACAAGCTTCATAGGTTTGATAACAAGATCAAACTCTTAAATTTTGGCTATCTAATTTCCCAATCTGGTACCAAACTCCTGTTGAGTCAAAATAGACTTTACTGTTGTATCAAGCACCAGAGAAATAGTGTGTGAGTTCAGGATATAGAATCAAAAATGTTTTACTGCCTTGACCACTGCATAAGCATGCTTCTCTATGTTTTAATATTTTAGTTCATGAGTTTTGAGAGGACAACTCATAAATGAGATAGGAGATTCCACACCATCTTTGTTCTACTGAACCAGAATGGCTAAAAGTGTGTGTTCGAAAGCATAACTATACACTATGAAGTCTTTGGTGTAATCTAGGCAAACTAGGATTGGGACATGGGTGATAGCTTCCTTGATATCTTGAAATGCTAACTTGCCTTCTTCAGTCTAGTGGAAAGTAGCCTTTCCCTTCATCATATCAATGATGTGGCGAGTCTTTTTTGCAAACTCAGGAATGAACCTTCGTAGAAAATTCACCTTTTCAAAAAAAGAATGAACTACAGTCTTACTAGCAGGTATAGTAAGCTCTTGGATGGATTTGACTCTTTATAAGTCGATCTTGATGCCTTCTCAAGATACAATATGATCGAAAAGTTTCCCTTCTGTAACCCTAAAAACTAATTTTTTAGGATTAAGGGAAATGCCATTCTGTCAACATCGTTCTAGCACTTGTTGTAGATGATGCACATGATCAAGACGATGTTTGGAAAAGATAGTTAGGTCATCGAGATATACCATAATGAACTTCCCCATTTCATCTCTAAATGCAAGATCCATGGCTCTCTAAAAGGTGGCACTAGCGTTGATCAAACCAAAAGGCATTCTGCTATATGCAAAGGTGCCCCAAGGTGTAGTGAAAGTGGTCTTATGTTAGTCTACTTCACCGACTTCCACTTGATTATACCCCAAAAAACTATCTAACATTGATAACATCTTCGAACCAGTCACTGTCTGCAGTACTTGATCCATGATGGGCAGGGGGTAGTTGTCCTTTAGAGAGGATTGATTTAGATTTCTAAAATCAACACAAAGGTGAATTTACCCATTCTTTTTACTCACAGGGACTATGTTCACAATCCAGGTGGAATGATGGATTAGAAAAATTATCCTTGCATTTAATATTTTTTGGATCTCTGAAAGAATAGTACCTGATATCCTGGGGCTGTACTGCCTTTGCTTCTGCCTGTGAGGTAATGACCCGTCCTTGAGAGGAATTTCATGCCAAATTTCTTCAAGCCTGAGAGATTTCAGACCATCATAGGAGTACGCCAAAACATCAATGTAATGGCAAAGTAGAGTAGTGAATTTGAGCTTTTCATCAAGAGTGAAACAATTCCCAATGTTGACCATTTTGAGATTATCTTCTGTACTCAAATTTATCTAATCAAAATCCTTGGAGGAACTTGAATCCATTTGCTACTGCTTGACAAATTATCATGCTTATCAGATAGTTTCTCAAAGGAAACCAATCCCTTTGGGATTTTAATCCTTTTGAGTTGAAGGAATTCTTCACTAGTATTAAAACTTGTTTCAGGCACTGATTCCTATAGCAGAGACTTACTGCCTTCAAAATAAAGCTCCTCAAATTTATTCATCTATTCCAAAAAGGTGATGATTTAATTGTCACCATTAAACACTTGCCAATGGTTGGTGTTATCAGGCACACTTGGTCGAAAGACCAGTTTGATAGTGTACCTATTCCCTTTGAAATCAGGGTGAGGAACCATGAGGGTCATAGAAATAGCTAATGAATCTACTCAATCATTGAATTCTCTGGGCACGATAGAGATACTAAAAGCATAAAAAACTTCAATACAGTCCCATATAAGATTGTTATAATGTCACAATCTTTTATTGTTAGTTTGATACAGGTTTCTCACCTAACAAACCACCAATTCAGCATCTCCTTAGGGGTGAAGAAGCTTAATGCCTTTATCTTGAGCTATCTTCAACCCGATAATAAAGATTCATACTCGGTAGTGTTGTTGGTGTTGCTGAACTATAACTTATATGAATAGGGAAAAATATCTCCTTGAGGAGATATCAAAACAATTCTAGCTCCAGAACTAGTAGAATAATTGCTGCCATCAAATTTTAGAATCTAGACATCATTCGAATATGATCTTTTTTTAAATTTTTCTTTGTTAGGGAGGGAGGATTCTTTTGCACCTGCCCTTCACTCTACCAATTCTTCCTATCTACTATCTGGACCTTTTGAATTTTCACCTATAGGATTTTCATCTGATGAAACAAAAACATCCTCTGTAGAGAGGAAGTAATTACCCATTCTTGAAGATTCAAATAGGATTTGAGCTTCAAGGTCTGATGTTTGAGTGACAATGTACTTTGCCTCCTTCTCAGGAAGCAACCTTTGCATAATGCCCTTCACAGGTATCCTCGCCTCAAATAGGTCCATGCTTAATTCACTGCCAACATCCTTGCAAAATTTTTATCTAAGTAGAATGCCATAGGAAGCTAGAATGTTGGCCACTAGGATTGTCATTTTAATCCTCTTTTTTGGAAAGGTTGTAAATGCAAATTGGGCATCTTTGATCTGACCCAATAGAGGCACTTGTTTGTTTTCCATGGAGAAAGATCTCCCAAAAGTTTTAGTCAGAGTGAAGCTGAGAGAATCTGCCACCTTGGCAGACATGACATTGTCAGAGGCTCCTGAGTCAATTATGCAGTTACTCAATTTATGTCCATTTATTAGCAGAGAAACATAGAAAGGTTCTATTTTCCTAGGGGAAATAGGAGTAATGACAAGATGGTTTCCTGTGGGTGTGTTCTTTGGGGGATCATGAGTTACCTGGAAACTTATTATCTTGTAGGGACAATTTTGTTCTTTACACACTCGACCAACCTATCCAACTGCTTAGGGTTGGCTTGTAAATATTCAAACTCAGTCATTTGGATTTTGGTCTACCTAGTATGGCCAATTATATCAAATGACTGAAAATAACTAGGGACAGAGGAAGGAAGTCCATCATTCTAGGTTTTAGTGGGCGTGGTATTGGTCTGAGAAATTGAAGTAGAAGGTACAGGGATATTTGAGGTACTTACTTTTTTAGTGATCACTGGGTCCTTTGATTGAAAAGGTAGAGTAGTCCCCCTTTTAGCAATTGAAATTGTTGGTCAAGATTCTTTCCCTATTTCCCCTTATCAACTTGTTGAGTTGACTGGTTTTGGGACTTGGTAAGAATAGCATATGATCCCTCACACACTTCTCCCTTACTTCGAGCTTCATCCTAGTAATTCAGAAAACTAATGTTGGAGTCGCCAGCTAATTATTCTTCTCCTTATATGAAGAGATTAGTGTCATCTTCTTGGTTTAACTCAGGTTAGAGAGAGAAATTAGATTCAGTTTCAAGATAACCAACTGTTGAGTTTGTTGGTGCTGCTTCAATGGCAAGTTTCCTCTGTAGAAAGGAAGACGATTTAGTTGCCCTTGATTTTTGGCAGCGTTGCCTTGATATGACTAGTTATGGAATGTCCTCCTTGGTATATCTTGGTAAGAAGGAGGAGCAGACATCCCTTGTGCCTTTTGTTTTTTTAGACATAATAACTCATTTGCTAGCTTTTGCACCATAGGATCAGTGGTGCCTGTAGAAGAATATTCAGAAGATAAAGAAGATTTATTTTTGTTAGGATCTCTTCTTATCTTTCCTACCAAGATAAGATCATCTTCAATCTCAGTAGCCAAATATTGAGCTGTAGTAAGGTCTATGTGGCTAGCCCGCCCCAATAAGAAACTCACTTCAAGAAGTTGAGAGTTATGAAGAAGTATTTAAGATTTTTAGGTGTTGGCTAAGCAATGGTATGAATCCTGTTCCTCAACTTGTCAAACTTAGCAATGAAGTCTCACATAGGTTCATGAGGTTCCTTCTTCATTTACATGAATTGAGCTAACAGGGCATGTGTATCTTTTGTAGGTTTGAATCTAGCTTCAAACTTAGCCTTGAAAGTGTTGCAATCAATGATAATTTGAGCTTGCAGATGATAGAACCAGTATGCAGCAACACCTTGCAATGTTTCTATAAATAGTCTGACTGCTATGTCTTCATATTCTATGCCTATCACATCACATGCTATGCAAAAAGTAGCAATATGTTCATCAAGATGAACTTTCCCATCACCATAACTTGAAAAAATTCTTCCTTGAACTGCTAGGTAGTTCATGTAAGGGTGGAGTTAGATTTAGGGGACCAAAGGTGTTACCCCAAGGGCCTTGAGCTGCCATGATATGACAATGGAAAGGAGGGATAACAAATGTTGGTGGGGTACGTATAGACAAAGCTCTGCTAGCAAAGGAAAGAGAAGCTTTGCCTGGTATTGGTGACCTCACGTTGGTAGGAGGAAAAGTTTTAGCTCACTAAAGGTGAGTTTATGGAGGGGAAAGATTAAAGTTATTTTGTTGCACAAACTCGAATACAGGGTCAATAATACCTTGAGCTTTTTGGCTTCGTGTATATTGTGGATCTATCAGAGTGTAAAATGGAAATAAAAAAAAACTAGTAGTGCTTCAATTTGAATCTTGAGGCTTCAAACTGCACGTTCTTCCCTAGTTGAGTCGCCAAAAGCTATTAGGTAAATATTTTGTCACCAACTAACTAATAGCAAAATAGGTAGATCAACCTCAGCATAAGAAGATTTAATCAATAAAATATGTAGGTTTAATACAACATAATGAGATAAATCTCTCCTCTCATCAAGGGGAGGTTCCCTACAAGTCAGAGGAGGTTCCCTGCAAACTACTATATACTAATATAAGCTGAAAATACACTTAGGGGTGGGATAACACCATCCATCTCTCTTTTTTTAGAGATGATGTTTACAGAGTCAAGGAGAATTCCTGGATAGTTGCTAAAGGCATTTCTCTTTTTTCAGAAATGATGTGCAGAAAACTAGAGGAAGACTTCTTGGGTAGTAATGGTAATCACAAGAAACCCATGAAAGCACAAAGTCTTTCGTTGCTTCTCCTACTGAATCAGGATGTAGTAACACAGTAGAATGAAGTGTAGCACAAAGTCTCCACCTCAACTACAATAGGATAAAAGGTTATGAAGGATAATGAGAGCTCAAAGTCTCTCCAATATCTTTTTCACTGAAACATAAAACACAGACTAAAGACAATTGTGGCAGCACAAAGTCTCCCACAGTCAACTTCAAGATACCTTCTAGATTATTTCCACTAGTTCTACTTATTTGATTAAATGGACAAGACTATATTTAGGAAATAGACATAAGAACAATTTCCTAGATAACACAAGCTATTTCAACACAAAGTCTGAAAGGTCACTTGCTTTCTCATTCAAATGACAAAATATGATTAACAGTCTGAGCTCAAAGTCTTAGGAATGCCTTTCAATTTGGGTAGAGTTTCGCTTCTAATAATAGAGAGATCTCCCTTTCTACAAATTGAGAGATTACAATATATAGCAACCCAAGAAAGAATTGGGCTCTTATTCTCATGAAATGGCCCATGTTGCATTAAATGCATTAAAGGCATTGATAATTCTATGAAGGGGCCATGTTGGAGCCGATTATTAGCTTGGACTCTAGCATTCTAATCAACTCAAATGTCTCCTTCCAAGCATGGGTGGCTTGGTCTTCTTTATGATGCTTACACGGCTATCCATTCACTTTTACTTTGATGAAGAAAAATAGGTCACGCCTTTGAATGCTTGCACTCTCTGATGTCCACCTGGTGGACTATTCCACCTATTGGAATAACTCTCTTGTAGATATTTCTAGATTTTTTGTAACATTTTATCTCTTTCTAGTGTTTTGAGCTCTCGAGCTCTCTTCTAGCTTTCTGTTGGCTCCTTCGGCTCCTTCTTTAGCTAGTCACTAAGTTTATTCCTGGGCTTGCATCTTTAAAAATCAATGATTATTTCATTACCCTAAATTTGACATTCGCGGGGACGTCGTCGGTCGCTGGTCGCATAGACCACTTTGAACCTTGAACCTTTGAACCTTTTGATGTTCATCGGTTCAATGGTTCATAGTTCATCAAGTGGTTTGGCAGTTCAGTGGTTCAATCTTTTATGTTCGGTAAAGAGTCACATTCATTTAGTCTTCTTAAAGAGTTCAACATATCGTTGAACCAATTGTTTGAAGCTTTCTTCTGGAATCTTTCGCTCGACCTTTGAACTTTGAACTTGTCGAAGTGTTAAACTCTTTTGAACCTTCTTCTAGAACTTTGCTTAAATATTTGAACCACTTTGAACCTTTTAGAGTTCAATGGTTCAATGGTTCGGCGATTCATTCCATATTATCTAACTCTGCTGCTGAAGCTTTGAACCCATTTAACTCTTGGAAGCAGAGTTCAATAGTTTAATAGTTTAATGGTTTGACAGTCTATTTCAACTCTTTGAAGCCGGCCGTTGAAGCTTTGAACTCTTTGAACTTTGAACCCTTTGAACTCTTGGAAGCAGAGTTCAATGGTTCATTCCTTAAATTTTTTTCATGAAATGCCTTAAGTGTTTTTTGAACTTATCCTTGCGAAAGCTTGCCTATTGAACCTATGATTTCCTTAGTTGAAAAAGGCTTGTGTGATTGAAAAACTTGACTGCTTAGAACATTTTTTTTAGAAAGGAAGAGACCATTTTTGGCCTGCAAGACCAAAATGGTCGACATGTTGTCCACAAAAACAAGTGACGGATTTTGGGAACAACAAGATGTAATTCATAACAATTTTCCTCTGAATCATAAGTGGAAAAAGATCCATTATAAATTGTACCAAAATATTTGGTTTTTATTGAAATAACATTTATTGGTTGGAGTTATCTATACTGCTTTTGGAGGTGGGATTTTGTGTTGAATTATTTGAAAAATTATTATGACTAGTAAGAAGTGAGATTATCGCATGAGGTATCAATGGAAGGAGGTCATCCACCAAGGAGAAAATATCATGCAACTATAGGAGAAAGCAATTTGAAGTGTTATCTTAACTAAATTTCACTATTGAGCACACAACAACATCATCACTATTTATAAAGATCATTTCATCCACAACATGCTTCTCTATTTATAACACATACATAACAAAGCTTGACTTTATGCACCATTTGCATAACATACTTCACTATGCATGTTACTTGATTTCAAGCACCACATCCATGATAAAACAAAAGATTGTCAAAATATATGCATGATAATTACTTATGCCCAAGCTCAACATAAAGCAAACATAAAAGCTACAAATCCACTCACCAAACAGATGCACTATAAATGCTTTACCTTATGAACATAATTTGATAAATCTTAAGCATAGAATGGGCTTTCAAAAAAATCACGTCAACATGGAATCTCATGCCAAATGTAATAATATCACAAATATATTGTCATAACAACCATTTTCATAATGTTGATTATGTCCATACCTTGTTATTTGAAACACATCCTAAAATATTGAAACAAAGCTAATGTTCACTTGCTCTTGATTAAAAACCACTTACATCGTCATTGTGGAATATAAACAACTTAACAAGAAGCTAACTTGGTGAGTAGACATGTTTAAAGATGATAGAGTAGGCATATGTGAAACACATCTAGAACCAATGAGAATATCTCTAAGGATACCAAAAATATCCATTTCAAGTAGTTCCCTCATAAATATAATAGAGCCCCTTACACAAGTTGAAAGAACACCAATGACAACTTGCACCACAACAAAATAGTCACTTCAACACTTCTAATTGAAAATATGTCTTAGGTTCAAGATTATTTCATCAAAACATTCATAAAATATACCATGTAAGTTGGTGAACTAAGTTATGCCTGGCCACTACCCAGTATAGTAGTAAAAATCAAACTTGTAACTTGTGACCTATAAAACCCAAAAATTATAGAAGGTAGAAATAAAATGGCCATACCTATACTGAGAGGACTTTGATCAAAACCAAGCTATTCTTTACTACAAACTTAGTTGCATTTAGTTGGATATCATCCATAATGGGCCTATATCTTCCTGTCATTAATTTATCCAAATCTCCAACCCCAAACCAGATAATTGCACCACCAAATGGTTATACCAACAAAAAAGCATCTCCATTTCATAGTAGTAACCAAGTCTGAAAGGTACTTAGGAGTTTGGTTTTCCCATTTAAGGTCACATGATTTAGAGTCATTTCATATGATCAACACTTTAAACCAAACATGAATTGATAGAACCCAAAGACCGATTTCAAGTGAAAGAAGTTAGGAATTTATATAACATTAGAGTGTGTAATGGAACACAAGACAAAGAGATTCTCATCTACCATCATTTTTTTCCTCTTCTTGATGATGTTGCTTATATCGTCATCCAAAAACCCATATGTCCTCTTATAGGACCAATAACTCACAATTGCTCCTCATCTTCCTTGGCCATCATTAGATAAATAAGAAGAAGATTAAGAAATAACATCATAGACAAATCTAAAAAACCTGAGTTTGGGATTTGATGCCATTCTACATAACAAACACCCATATTAATCACAACATTTAAACTTAATACATTTCTTTTTCATCTGATCTATAAAATATGGTTATTGTACACCGTTATCCATACTTTACCTCAGTTGATTGAAATGAACAAAACACTCTAAGTAGAAAAAGAGCAAGTTGTTGAAAGCATTTAGACTGTTGAAACCATGTGCATTATGTAATGAATTATTCCCATGCCATACATGCACTCCATCAATGTTTGTCATGTTTCATTTCTATTGTTTGAATACTTCTCTCCTCCTAGATGATATAAAAGCACATGTATCGACTCATGGAAAGACAAACTAGATAGGCATGATTCAGTGCATGGATGGGCTCCATCAATGTCCATAACAAGTTTTTCAATGCAGGTTGGTGACGTGTTATTATTTTTTCACCTTGAATGGGGTGCATGCATAACATGGACTGAGTGTTATTAAATAAAGATTAAATGTCCCACTTTTGACACCCACTAATACTTTTTGGGGGAATTAATTAGATCACATATTGATATGACTTTCAAAATGGCTCTATAGCGACCCATTGCATGGTGATTATTGCATTGGCACCATACAAACACATCACACCCTGAAGATCTAGATATAATAAGTAGACATGTTAAGCTATCCATTGATGTCAATTTTAAGTGTTGACATGGCTTGATTTAGGTGCCATGTAGGTGTGAATTTAGGGTGCATGACTACTGGTATCTCTCCTTTATGTGGGGAAAATTGATTTTTGAGATCTCTTAGGTTATGGTTTCATGGAAGGAGGCTTGCTACAAAAATTTAGCCAGTACTAGTGAGAATATTTTAGACATTTTTCAATTTAATGATCTTAGAAAAATTTAATACTTTTCTGCGGTAAATATTTAGTTGAAAAGTTATAAGAATTATATATAAATTAATGATATATAATTTTCCTACAATTTAGAATCTCAAAAACTACATCATACAAGGTCCCATGTGGATAAAAAGCCCCTATAGTGGTGGGGGGAGTTTTTATCCCCCCTCTCTAATAGTAACTAAAAGTTTGCTACCTAAAAATGTGGAGCTCCAATTTTATAGGGAAGATTCATTTTATTAAGTGTATTATTTTAATCCCATGGGACCAAACTTCATTAAAAATAGGATCCCAATCCCCTATCACAGGACCACATCTTTAACATAAGATTACTCAAGATACAACAAGTAGAAATTAATCACTCTCTAAACGACACTGATTTGGATTAACTCAGGATCTATTTAAGCTCCCTTGTTGAAAGCTCTAGTCTCTCCTTGTAAAAATGGTGTTAAAGTTTTTATTGTATGTTACATGTTCATTCGCTAAATATGTTGACTCCGAATTATATTTGTTTACCTGTGACATAAATCATCGACATGTTTAGTCAATTAAAGGATGAGTGTACCGATATTTTAAATAGATAACTTATTAGGAGGCTAGAGGGCAATAGAGAGAGGAAATTAATAATTTAATATATTAATACCTTATTATTATTGTCCATAAATCACATGACTATGGTTGATTGAGGTAGGGATGCTTAGTATGATGAGACCTATGTTCTATTTTAATTTTGTAAACATATTATAACAAGGGACACGTAGTGGCTAGTTCTTGCCATATTTGTTAAAGCAATTATGTGGAAATCACTAAGATGGTATGAGATTTGTTAGTTGAAATTATTTCAATAATGGGGATGATGTATAATATAATATAACATTAATTGAATTTATGTAGTAATTGGAACATATAAATGCGAATGTTTTAAGTAAAGTGTAATAAGATAGAAAAAAATAATTAAAATAAATATTATGTAGTAATTAAATAGAAATTTTAATGAAAATAGCATATAGATAATGTAAAAAAATATTATGTAGTAATTAAATAGATTTTTTAATGAAAGTAACATATAGATAGTGTAAAGTAAAGTATATATATTGTTGATATCATTTTATAATGATTTTACTATTGTATCAACTTTATTCAAAGGAGAATTATATTAGGTGATACAATATATAATTAAAAAACAAGTATGAAAAATGTGGTGGATGGCTAAGACATTTAAAATGACCTTGAAAGATGAACAAAAGTATAGGAATTAGTTTGTGGTAAAAAATTGTATTTTTTTAGGAATATTTAAAAAATAAAAGAATGGATTTGAGATGGAAAAGTAATGTATCAATGTACCTTCATTATAGTTTGTTATGTTAACATGTATAATGTATTTGTTTTGGTCGAGAGTAAATCTTATTTCAATAGAGAATCCTCAAATAGGTAGATGGGGCAACTTTGTCCTTTATGTAGTCTTCATGCAACATTTATGTTAATGCAGGGAGTAATGTTTTCAATAATAACCTTGAAAGAAGGAATTGTAGATCACTATTTTTAACAGTTTTTCGATTGCAAATGAGGCATTGGTTATAGGCATAGGAACTTTATTCTTGATAAGAGGGGCAATGTAGTTGCTCTATCTAGTAGTTTAATGATTTCAATTGGCATGCTACATTGCTTTCAAAAGAGTTTAAATGACATGGATTATACATTTTCAATAGGCAGTGTTCTTTGTACCCATGAAAATGCAAATGCAAATGTAAAATATTAGTGTAGATAAATTTTTAAAATAAACTGGATGTTACAAATCTACCACTGTTGTACTTTATAACCTAATCTAAAGTTTGATTTAGGTTCTAAGTGACCACATCCCCTTAAATAATCCCAACTAATAGCCCCTTTAATATTTCCCAATGTTTAAGGTTGCTTTTGTGATGATAAAATAATAACATACATGTGGAAAATAAATAGAATTATAAGATCCTAACGGATATGTGGAGATTCTCAAGTTATAAAAGCATTCCCATGACCTCGTGGCCTATAAATAGTTACCACATGTATTTTCATCACAAAGAAGGCTGACCTATTGATAAATTAGAATAGATTATAGAACATAATGAGTTTATAAATTTTATGGAGGTCACTTTAAAACAAAACTTAGTTTGTGACCCAATAGCCTTTAGATTACTATCACATGTTTCACTTGTGATCATCGTTGTATTATAATGACTTGCAAATATTGTGTAATGATTTTAATATTTTTAATATTAATGACATGATATTATATTGATCATATGAGGGTGGACCCATGGAAACAATAAAATGGCTCAATGGATCCACTTGGAAACTTATGATCACCAAAGGAACTATGTAGAATGCAAAGCAATCTCAGGTGGCCACTTGTCAAACCATAAAGCCACAACAAAGATGTCACCCTATGAATGATGTCACCCCATGATAACTATAAGGTGGCCACATGGTTCCGTGTTATCATTGCATGTCATCAAAGGTGGGGACACATGAAGAATATTATATGAAAGGAAAAAAAAATTGTAGACATCGTATTTTGGCCACAATTATATTCTAGCCAAACTTCATATTGATTTCTACCAAATAGTGAAAATTAAGCCTAGAAATTATTGAATGTCCCAAATTCATCTATACATCAGACATTAGTGCTCAGAATTATGTTGAGACATCCCTATTTAGGGTATTATCTTGTATGCAATAGTAACCTCTCATGGATTAATCTCCAATCAACTTGCAACCTAGCAAATTGATAGTTTGGCCTTTGGACCCATTAAGCAGGGAACTTAAACAATTCATAAAGTGAAAAAATGCCAAGTAGAATGAATTAACTAAGCAAATAAAATTAAATGGTTAAGTGATTTTTACATGTGAAATTAGTGAAAATGAATTTTGTAAAAAGGTAATTTCAATAAAAGTGAGGTCATGATGATGTCATAATCCTCAAAGTTAAGGAATTGAAAATATCTCCCTTAAAAACTTAAATTCAAAAATGGAGAGCCATACTTAATAAATGGGATCTCTATCCCAAATATTAATTACCTATCCCCTCCTTAGCCTAAATGGGTTAAACTAAACTTAACTAGGGTTAAACTAAACTTAGCTGTGGTTAATTCTAACCTAAATGCACTTGGGTTAGAGTTACTATAAAAGGATATAAATACAAGGCTTCACTCATTATTCAATAGCTCTTTTGGTGTAATGCTATCATGCATAATACCTTGAAGGAGTCTTTTGTGTAGTTATATAATGCCCATTTGTTGATAAATCCAAGCCAATTCTAAGGCTAAGCCCAATATTGCCAAGGTGAAAAGGAAAGATGATGCAAGGATTACCATTGCCAAAGACTCTTTGAGCACATGATTAAGCACATTCCTCCATGAATAACATATAACTCTTGCTCTCAAGAAAGGTAGATAATGTTTGTTTTATCTTCTATTGATAGTTACTTGTGTTGTTCTCTTGTTCTTTGAGTGTCTAGACTTGAGGTGTTAGCTTTATTAGTGTATTTATGTTTGGTTTTCATCATACTAACATAATACTAAATCCCATTTTAGATTCCTATTGATAACATAATGGAATACCCGATGAGACACATGCACCCCATAGAGCTCTTCTAGTTACTTATTAGGATGTTTTTCTAACTGTTTTGATACCAAGTATTTGATTTAATTATAAAAAACATAAAGAAATTTGAGCTCTCGATCGAGGCACATGGATCAAAAATGATTGTAGTAAATAATGATCAATCGATGAAATCAATGCCAATTAGAAGAATCATAAATGATCTCTTCATTAAAAAATAACCAAACCAAAAATGTAGTAAAAATCAAAATTTTATTTCTTTTCTTGGTGTATAACAATCTATTTACTGCTTGTCTAAACTTTCTTCTTTCAGGGCAATAGGAAGTTTTATTTTGAAACCTTACTTGGCAAACATTTTTCTTTCAAAACATGTTTGTCTTTAGTGCGATTGTAGGAATTGATGATGATCGTAACCTAGTAAATGTCAGTCATATAAATTGGCAATGATCCCTGTAGTTTTCGTCAATGATTTATCTATGTTTTTCTTTTTTAAGAAACTCGATAATTAAATGTTGTGTTTTTATTGGGCTAACTTGTAGGAATATCACTTTGCCTTAAACACAAATTAATCCACTAACTTGTTAGCAGAGAATTGAGCCAAGAAAGAAGAAGTTTGGGTGCTTTTTAATTAATTTTTCATTTTGCAAAGTCAAATTTTAAAAATAAAGGTTAAAACTCATTCACATTTGGTTTAGGTGCTTAAAATTCACCTAATAATTTGTATTTTAGCATTTTCAAATATTTTTACAAGTGAAAACATGGGCAAGGGGCCAAAAATTTCAAACATATTTCATTTTGGTGTTAGTAAAAGGAACCTACGTCTTTAGTTAGAGCCCCTAAGGGATTTTTCAAGTTTTATTTATTCTTTAGACTCGTTTCAAATTACTTTTTCTCTTGTTTTTTTGGCAAAAAGAAACTTTAGCATGTATGCTCTCCCCTATCCTATTTAGAGAACTTAGGTGACCAAAAGTGCTTGGTTTATTATTATTGTTTATAAAGTTGTGTCAAAAAGAATGTTGTGCATGCTCTCCCCAAGATCTAAGCAACTTGGGTGATTCAAAAATGACCTATAAATTCTTTCCATTTTCATTTATTTATTTTTATGAATTTGGCATGTGGGTGGGAGTTTATCACCTCCCCACGAGTTCTTTAGGTGTGTGTTGACCTAGGGCTTCATCTCCCAACATCATACCATCCCCACTCCATGATGGAGTATACAAATTGGGCAAACCATGGGATGGGATAGTGGTGAGTGGTTAGCCTAACCATCACAATGGGTACACAGACCATGTGGTAGCTAGGCATCATAATTCACTACAAAATACATGAATTAATTCATTATGTAAAGGACTACACCACTGCATAATAAGCTAGTAGTTTGGATGCAATTAATGTGATTATGACCGTGTGTTAGCCACACTTAGGACCATCTAGAATGTTCAAAACTTATAGATTTTTAATAAAACCCTAGTTACCATTCATGCCAAATGACAAGTGATACTCACTCTAATTTCATGCCACGTATCAATGCTTGACAGATAGAGGGGGCATAAAACCTCTACCTACACCTATACTTAATTTTTATAGTAACACTCAATTCCTCACAAGCATTGGTATATTAGTGAAAACTTTGGCTGAAGCTACACACACCTATGTCAGTTATAGGGATAAGATGAGCCATTTGTTTTACTTCTATTTTCTTTGGTTTACATGTGTGTTTTAAAACTAGGAACTATTTGTTTGTTTTTTGAAATGAGCCATAACCATCACATGTTTTCATCACACTTTCATCTAAGAGGTGTTATTATGTCCATTTAGTGTCACACTTTTTTATTAGAACTTTTATCCCAAAACATTTATGTGTGTCATTTGATTAAATGGGGCATCGTTACACTTCTTATTTCATCCTACAATTGGGCCTTTGCTTTTTGAATCCAAAGCCATCAAGCCATTTGGTTGAAGGAGCATTGTTGTGTTACTCATGTTATTTCAAAAATATTATCTTGTATCAAACCAAGTTTCAAATTGTTGTCCTTGAATTTAACATGCTCAATTCATGGGATAACCCCTACAAAACTTATCTATTCTGTAGCCCACGCGCTCTAGGAACGTTAAATGAGGCCAATCATTGCCTTCTTATATTTTTATTCCCTCAAAAAGTTAGTCTTTTGAGGGAGTTTTTTTCACCCTATGCAATCTAAAGAATTTTTTCTGGACTACACCAAGTTTGATCCATGCAATCTAGAGAATTTTCTCTATAATGCATCCCAATGTGCAAGAGCAGAGAATGTATCCACCACTGTACGTGTAAGGCTAGAGAAATTATCTACCCCTGTAGGTGGGCCCACCACTTGGGGGTGTAATTAATAGTCATCAATTACCCCATTATAAATAGTAACCTATGTAATTTATTTTTTACATTTTAATTTTACTCTTCTCCTCGCTATTTTTGAATTTGTGTGTACCTACTTAGTCACCATTTTTACACGTGGTCATGTTACACTTCATACACAGATCTTACCTTTGGTTCTCAGGTAGGTTTTTCTTTTTGGTTTTCTTCCTTGCTTGCTAGGTTTTTCTTTCAATTTCTATGCCCTAGGTTTCTTACTTCTCATTGTTTCATTTTATTCCTTTAATTTTTCTTCGATCTTATTTTGTTTGTTTAAAAAATTGATTAAAAACCCCTTTACCTTGTGTCAATTTGTAAACCATAAGATTTGTTCTGCATTTTCACAATACCTTTGCCTCATCCTCAAAACCCATTTTTAGACCCATATAAGATGATTGTTCAAAACCCTTCCCATGGGTGCACCTTAGAGATTTTTCTCTGATGTGTACTCCATCCTACCCATGAGTTCAGGTGTATTTCAGATAAAATTCTCCAAAGTGCACATAGTCAAACCCTTTCAGTGCACTTCAAAGAATTTTCTTTGACATGCACTAGACCATCTCCAAACACAGTGCTAGTTGGAGAATTTTCTCTGACTTACACCCAAAGCATTCATACATCATACAATTTGGAGAAAGTTCTCTAAACTACATATTTTTATTCCTACCCTATATAGTAGTGCACATTTTTTCCACTCTTGCATATCTCTAAAGTAGATAAAAAATACTAACTCTAGAGAATTGAATTTCTCTCTTGGAATCACCTAAACAACGTCAAAAGATTCTCTTGCTAATAAAGCCATGAAGTCAATAAGGTTGGATATATATTTCTGTTATTCCCAGCCTACACCTACATTAGGGTAGGAGGATTCGATGAACAACCTTATATGCTACCTAGGTATCCAAGTGATAAGTTGATTCTAAAGAAGATGTGTCAGAAGATGATAAGTGTACACAAGAAACAATCAGATACCCATAGGCTTGACTTTAAATTTCTAATCAACATTAGTTGGTATATAGTGAATACCACTCCAAAGGCCAAAACAATGGAAATTGAATTACAATGGGCCACTCTTAAGAAATTCAAGA
Source organism: Torreya grandis (assembly GCA_037957365.1). Classification (NCBI taxonomy): domain Eukaryota; kingdom Viridiplantae; phylum Streptophyta; class Pinopsida; order Cupressales; family Taxaceae; genus Torreya; species Torreya grandis. Next base: position 3,509,602 of record JARHVA010000888.1, on the reverse strand, counting down.
TTAGGGAAGATTTTGATTATAGGAGGATGAAATAAAAGCTCAAAGGTAACTAAAATCATGTGCATAGGATAGAGGACATTTGGGTAGAATGCAGAACAAAGGAAGATTTGATAAAGTTGGATTACAACCATCTCATTATAGATCAAATTGTTAATTTGAGATTGACTGACATTCTTGAAGAATTGACAGATGATGAGAATACATTAGATCCATTGTATGAGATTAATCAGGTTGCTTCGACTTGTCTTCCCCCAATTTAATGGCCAGTAAAGGAATTTACTTCCATCAGAGATAGATTCCAACCTATTCTTGTAAATACCAATGCCTGGTTGGAAGGAAACGATATCATATTGAAGCCTTTCAAAACTAGATCCAAGGAAGAATATGATGAAGACACTACTAAAAAGTGGGAATAATTGAGAATGAAGAATAAATAAGATGCTCCCACCTCTACACATAAGCTGAAGTTTGTTTTCAAGAGTGAAGGCAAGGGAAAAGGCAAGGACATTGATACAAGGGAGAAAAATGTTTAAGCAAAGACAAAAGAAAATCCCACTGTAAGTGAAGCATCAATATAACCAGTAGAGACTTCTCAAGTATAAAATTCATAGACAACATCTTCTACTCTTCCTCCTATCACTCCTACTATACCAATTATTTCTATAATATCACTTCAAAATATTCTTTCATCCCCACCTTCACCCATTAGTGCCACACTTTTCCAAGTTCCCTCTTAAGGCACATTGGATCAGGTTTTTGATTCCCTTTCTAATTTACCTAGTCCTTCACAATCTTTGGAATCACCCACCAACTTGTATTTCACTCAACAAGACATGTATAAGTTCATGTATACCTCATCTTTCAATTTGGAAACTCAAGTCCCATGTTAAGCATGAAATATACTGAGAGGGGGGGGGTGAATCATTATATTATATATCTTATTTCTTAATTAAATTCATTTTCTTTAACCACTTAACCACACATTAAAGATATGCAATAAAATTGAAATAATAATATGCACCACACAAGATATATATATATATATATATATATATATATATATATATATATATATATATATATATATATAGAGAGAGAGAGAGAGAGAGAGAGAGAGAGAGAGAGCAGATTTTTATGTGGAAATTCAAAGTGAGAAAAACCATGAAGAACAATCTGAAGTATATGAATGAGCACCAACTCAAATTACAAAGTTTGCAAACACCAACTTGTAGGAGCACCAACCCCTTTGCCGAGCACCAACACAATAACTATTTGTGAGCACCAACCCACATGAGCACCAACCCTTTTTGTGTATAAAACACAACTATCTCTCAATGTTACTTATTCAACAAATGATATAAATATACAATATCTCCATCTTTTCTCTCTTCAAAAATAAATACAAACCATGCACTCTCTTGCTTTTCTCTCTTCAAAAACAAATACAAACCATGCACTCTCTTGCTTATTACAAATGGATTCTCAAGCCTTTATTTATAGATTTCCAAATAAACTTTGGCATTCACCCTTTGTGACCCTTCAATACTCATGGAAAATGGTGCCAAACTTGCATGACCCTTCATATCCTTGCATTTGAAAATTCATAGGGTGACCCTTCATAAGCAAAAGTGTCCTTTCCTCTTTTTGTCTTTATCTTGGTGACTTGTCATATTCCTCAAAGTGTCCCTTCATAGAAAAATGTGCCATACCCTCTTTTATCTTCACATGGTGACTCTTGGAATTCCTCAAGATGACTCTTCATGAGAAAATGCGTCTCATTCCTCTTTCATCTTTTACCCCATGACTCTTTGACTTCTCCATAAGCCCTCTTTTGACTTATATGCAACCAAAAATATATTCATTAATATTAAATAAATATTAACACACATTAGCCAAAATATGAATATTAAAAACACCATTAAATGCAATGGGGCCTTTATCACCAATAATGCTAGACCTTTGACATCAATGACAATATTTTCGACAATCTCCTCCTTTGTCATTGATGACAACCTCAAACTAAAATTGTCACATCCTGAAACTTTTACATACTACCATCTAAAAAATATATAGGAACTCTTCCTTACTATAACAACTTATACCTATTCCCTGTACCTATTTTTGCACCTATACCTATACCTGTACCTATTATTCTCACCCTTTGACATCAATGGCAAAGGGCCTACCTAGAGCTAACACTTAGTTCCCCCTCAACTGATGTTGAATTTCAATGGTAAGAAGTAGAAGAAATTACTTCCAACTTCTTTTGTAGATACTCAAATGTGTCTTTTGGTAGTGCCTTTGTGAAAATATCTACAATCTACCCTATAGCATTGATATACTCCATCGTAACATGTTGATCTATAACCTACTCTCTCAAGAAGTGATATCTAATGGGAATATGTTTTATTCTTGAATGAATCACTAAATAATTTGAAATATTAATAGCACTTGTGTTGTCATAAAAAATAGAAATAGGTTCATCATATTTTATCTTGATATCTTCTAAATTTTGCTTCATCCAAAGCACTAAGTACAATAGAATAACACTACAATATATTTTACTTCAGCTATAGAAAGTGATATTGAATTTTGCTTCTTGCTTAGCCATGATACTAAGCTATTACCAAGGAAGAAATCTCATCCACTTGTACTCTTTCTATCATCCAAACACCCTACCCAATCTAAATCTATATAAGCAACCAAAGTGAAATCTCTACCTGTGGGATACCATAATCCATAATCTAATGTCCCCTTGATATGTCTGAATATTCTCTTCACCAACTGAACATGACTATCTTTTGGAGATGACTAATATATTACAACCATACCTACTGCATGCATGATGTCTAGCCTTGATGCTATGAAATATAAAAGATTACCAATCATAGATCTATACAAAGATTGATCTGCAATAGGTGAATCTTCATCCTTACTCATCTTATTTTCTATACACATTGGTGTGCCAACTAGTGCACAATCCTCAAAACCAAACTTATTCAATATTTTCTTGGCGTATTTACTTTGAGATATGAAAATTATTTTATTTGACTGAAATATTTGCAATCCTAAGAAAAATGACAGTTCTCCAAGCATAGACATCTCAAATTCTTTTTGCATATTATTAGAATTTTTTTGTCATCTTTTCAATGTTTCCTCCAAAAATGATTTCATCAACATATACCACAACAATCAATTGATGCTCACCTTCTGTTTTAATGTAAAGATTACTGTCAGCAAATCCTCTCTTGAAACTTTGATCTTGCAGGTACTTATCAAGTCTTGCATACCAAGCTCTAGGAGCTTGTTTCAATACATACAATGCTTTCTTCAATATACATACATGGATACTAATATTTGAGAGAATAAATCCCTCAGGTTGCTCAATGTAGACCTCTTCTTCTATATTCTCATTCAAGAAGGTAGATTTGACATCCATCTAAAACACTTTGAAATTTTTAAATACTGCATATGCAAGAAATATTATAATAGCCTCTAACCTTACCACTGGTGAAAAATTTTCTTCAAAATCTATTCTCTTAATTTGAGCATATCCTTTACAAACTAATCCTACTTTATTCCTAGTCACTTCTCTATTTTTATTCAACTTATTTCTATAAACCAATTTTGTTCCTATCACATTGTGATCTTTTGGTCTAGTCACTAATTCCCAAGTATCATTCTTTTCTATCTGATTTAATTCTTTATTCATAGCCTTAACCCAATGCTTATCATGTCTAGCTTCTGAAAAAGTTCTAGGTTGAATTTTGGATAACAAAGAGGAATTAACTTGCTCAGATTCACTTATCATCATTCTTTTGGTGTGAATTCCTTAATTTATGTCCCTAATGATGTTACTTTTATTATGATTTATCTGAACATATTTGGATGGAGTTTTGGTATCTTTTTTCTTCTTCTCATCTTCATCTGATTCTTCAAAATCTTTCTCTTCAATGATTTCAGGAATGTCTATTAAATTATTGATTCTTTGTGTTTGATCTTCTTCTATCTTAACAGTTGTACTTTCAACATTTTTCTTGGTTATTTTGTTATAACATTTATAAGATTTAATTTTTTAAGAATAACCAAGAAATATACTTTCATCTACTCTAAATTCAAACTTCCCAAGTTTTTCATCGATTCTCTTTATAAAGCATCTACTATCAAAAAATCTGAAATAATCAACTGTTGTTGGTTTGTCTTTCCATAGCTCATAAGGAGTCTTGTCACTAGTGACTCTAAATAATGCTCTATTATGAATATGCACTATTGTATCAACTGCCTCTCTCTAATATTTATTTGGTATCTTGGATTCATTTAGCATTGTCCTCACCATCTCTTTAACTATTCTGTTTCTCTGCTCAACTACTCCATTTTGCTGTGGAGTTATGGATGCTGAATAATGTATCTTTATTCCATGGTCTTCATAAAACTCAATAAATTGATCTGACATGAATTCTCCTCCTCAATCTGATCTTATACACTTAATCTTTAAATTGGTTTCATTCTCAACTAATGCTTTGAAATGTCTGAAAGCTTCTAATTTTTTTTAAAACTTTAGCCAAGTCATACGTGAAAAATCATCAATAAGCAACATGAAATATTTCTCACCTTCAATAATTTGAATTCTCATAGGTCCACATTGATTAATGTGAACAAGCTCTAACATTTGAGTGGTCGAGTACTCTTTTATTTTGAACCACCTTCTGGTTTGCTTTCCATACTGACAAGGTTCACAAAGCATGTCAGATGACTTTGTAATCTTTGAAAGATTTTTAACTAATTGATTTTACTGATATTAAAAATATTGTATAAATTTATGTGACCCATTCTCTTGTTCTATATCCAAATTTATTCAATCTAACTCAAACAACATCTTTGACCTTTGATGTCTGATAATATATACAAATTATTACCTGTTCTTTGAGCATCTGCAATCAACACATCTGAATTTTTTCTCCTAATTTTAAAACCTTTTGCATAAAAAATTAGTGTGTACCCTTGATCACACATTTGACTTACACTAAAAAAATTATGCTTAAGACCTTCTACATATAAAATATTTTTAGTTTTAGTTCTACCATTATCCAAACTTAGTGTACTTTTTCTAGCAATTCTGATAGTAGTATTATCTTTGAATTTAACTGTGCCACCATTGATCTTCTTCAAGGTTATGAACTTGATTTTATCTCTTGGCATGTGCCTCAAACATCCACTATCAATGAACCATGGCTTTTCTTCATTTCTTGCATGCAAAACTATCTGTACCAACATAGATTTTTCAAGTTGTTTCTTCTATCATGAACTTATATGAACTTTCTTCTTGATTAATGAAGCCTTGAAACTATGGTCCTTCTTGACTGACTCTAACACACTTCTATAGTACCAAGCTATGTGTCTAAAGCTGTTGCACTTGTAACATATTATGGCCTCTTCATTAAATCTTGATAGAGGAGCAAAAGAGTTGTGGCTTCTGCTTGACTTTGCATGACTTTTCTTCTCTTTATTTCTAAAATTGTTAGCCCTTTTTTGACATTCTATTTTCTTATGACCATATCCATTAAAATAAAAATAGTAACCATAGAAATAGGCCCTATTTGTGTATCTATAAATTGATTGCCTTTTATAGCTCTGTTCCCTCTAGCCTTCTTTATTTGAGATGTCCTATGTATTTTTAACTTCTTCCCTTTTTATTTCTTCTTTTGTAAGAGCTTCAGCATAGCTCTTTCCTTTTTCCTTGTCTGTGAAAGGAGTGACCTCCCCTTTCTCTTTTTTAAATCTAATACCTGTCTTATCTGACATTAATCTTTGATTTTCTAATATCTTATTCAACATATTAGTGTTATTCTCAAATTTTGAATCATTGGTTGCTTTATCATTGATTGCTTTATTTGTTTTCTCAAGATCTACTTTTAAAGAAGTAATTTCAATAACATACCTTTCACATTCTTTACTTACTATTTTCAACTATGATGTTAGATCTTCTTTATTCTTTTTGGCTTCTTCAACGTGTGCTTGTAGATCTTCAATTATTTCCTTTGATTCCTTTTCATTTTTCTTGATCTGGTGCTTTAATGTTTGATTCTTCTTTTCAAGAGCTTTTAACTCTTCTAAGGCACAAATGAGTTCTCTTTCTAGATTCACTTTGGCTTCATCCTGTTCTTATTTTTGATCATCTATACTTTTGATTATGGAGGCATATTTATGTATGGCTATAAATATAATATCTTCTTTTGAATCACTGACTCTACTATCATTGGCTGAGCTAGGATCTTTAGAATATAAACTCTTCTTCTTACATCCCTTCTTGAATTTTTCTTTGAAATTCTTCTTGTATGTAGACTTTCCTTCTTCATTGTCACCATTACCCTTATCTGGGCATTTAACTACAAAATGTCTAATATTTACACAATTAAAATATTTGAAAGATAATTTTCCTTGATATTTACTTGCACATTTTTTTGGCTTACGAATGAATAGAGATCCATTGTCATCTTCATCATCGCCAGAATTGTCACTTGATTCTTTAATCTTAGCCTTCTCTTTATTTGATGTCTTGAAATTAGCTTCTCTCTTTGAGGGGTTTTATTGTTTGGTCTGTATCTCATATGTTGTAAGAATACCATGTAGCTCATCCATCTTTAGCTTGGCTAAATTCTTCATCTCTTCAATTGCTGAAACTTTCACATCATATCTCAATTGTAGAGATCTCAAAACTTTTTGAACAATTTATTCTTCTAAATTTTCTCCAAGACCTTGAATCTAATTAACTATTTGATCAATCCATAAAAGATAACTTACTATATTTTCTTCCTCTTCCATCTTCAAAATCTCATGAAAGTCTAAAACTTGACTTGTTGAACCTTTCCATCACTTTTGTAAATATTAGCAAGTTTTACCCAAGTTTCATGAGCATATTTACATTGCATAACTTTGAAATTTTTTGATTCACATAAAATAGCATTTAAATCTTTAGTATTATTTTCACTTGCCTTATTTTCTATTGAAATAGTTACAAGTGTCTGTGGCTCTTCATATTCCTCTACCACTGCTTGCCATATGTCGAATCCAAGGGCCATCAAATAAGTCTTCATCCTTATGCTCCAAAAAACATAATTGATCCCATCAAACAAAGGTGCCTTATTTATATAAAAACCTTCATGTGATCCAGCCATCGTGCTTTCCCAATCTACCTTTAAGTTGTAAAACATTTTCAAAGGAACTTGCTTTGATATCAATTTTTAAGCACAAAATATACTGAGAGGGGGGATTGAATCAGTATATTATATATCTTATTTCTTAATCAAATTCCTTTTCTTTAACCACTTAACCATCATTTCAAGATATGCAATAAAATTGAAACAATAATATGCACCACACAAGAGAGAGAGAGAGAGACCAAATTTTTACGTAGAAACCCAAAGTGAGAAAAACCATGAAGAAAAATCTCAAGTATATGAATGAGCACCAACTCAAATTACAAAGTTTTCAAGCACCAAATTGTAGGAGCACCAACCCCTTTGACGAGCACCAACACAACAACTATTTATGAGCACTAACCCATAAGAGCACCAACCCCTCTTGTGTATAAAACACAACTATCTCTTAATGTTGCTTACTCAACAAATGATAGAACTCTACAATATCTCTTGATTTTCTCTCTTTGAAAACAAATACAAACCATGCACTCTCTTGATTTTCTCTCTTAGAAAACAAATATAAACCATGCACTCTCTTGCTTATTAAAAATGGATTCTCAAGCCTTTATTTATAGCTTTCCAAATGACCTTTGGCATTCACCCTTTGTGACCTTTCAATCTTCATGGAAAATGGTGCCCAAATTGCATGACCCTTCGTATCCTTGCATTTAAAAAGTCATATGGTGACCCTTCATAGGAAAAATCATTTTTTCCTCTTTTGTCTTTATCTTGGTGACTTTTCATATTCTTAAAGGTGTCCCTTCATAGAAAAATGTGTCATATCCTCTTTTGTCTTCACATGGTGACTCTTGAAATTCCTCAAGATGACTCATCATGAAAAGATGCATCCCATTCCTCTTTCATCTTTTACCCCGTGACTCTTTGACTTCTCCATGGGACCTCTTTTGAATTATATGTAACCAAAAATATATTCATTAATATTAAATAAATATTAACACATATTAGCCAAGATATGAATATTAAAAACACCATTTAACGCAATGGGGCCTTTGTCACCAATAATGTTAGACCTATGACATCAATGACAATATTTTCAATATCCCATCCACTCCCATATCAAATATACCAATAAGAACCAAAGTTTTCACTATACAAATTCAAATCCCACCTATCATAACCACCACTTTAATGGTATCTATTCCATTACCAGATACCTCCATCCCACCTTCCATTCCACCCACCTCACAAACTATTGATCTTCCCCTAACATCACAAGCCTTGACATCCTCTGCACAAGGAGATTCATCAAATCTTCCCCCTTGGATAGTGTCCCAAAAATCCAAGAGGAAGAAGCAAGCTGTGTTAGCAGATGTTTTTGATTTTAGTTAATTTATACTAGTAAATCCAAAGACAACAAATAAAGCTAAAATAATATCAAGGGTGATCTTTGATTTTGTTCATAATTATGCAGAGGTTGTAGTGCCTTCAAAAGATAAAAACATTAAAGATATCCAAGCATTTGAATATGCAATTAGACAGATTGATCTTGGTAAGTGTTATACTCAAATTTTGCTTTATTTCCTCAAGAAGAAAGTAAAATTGAAAAGAAGGGTAAGGTTGGTAGAACTTGGATTTGGTTTGTGCTCTATGATCCAGATGATTATGAGAGATCCTCTTTGGATTGGGAGGATGATATACATAAGAAATAGTCTAGAAAATAGTTGGTTAGCTAGGTAAGAAGGTGGATTGCCTAGCAAGGTAGATCCAAGAAGTACATGACATCCTTGGAGGCTATCAATCTACCTTTTAAGATAAGTTAATGATAATAAAAGATGGTTGCATTACATAAATAAAAATACTTAATTTAGATAAAATAAATACTATTCAGAATAAATGCTTAGATTTAACAAGATAACATTAAGGTGAATTTTAAATTATAAAAATATGGTTTAAGTATGGTCAGGGTATTGTTTTTGGTCTATATAGTGACAAAAGTTAAGAAAATAGAGTTTTGGTTGAGGTTGAGAAGTGGTTTTTTATTTTTTATTTTGGGTGTCTAGTTTTACATAAGTATCATCGATGGTCAGGGGGATCATTGATGGTCAAGGTGATCATCAATAATCAGGTGATCATCGATGATCAGGATGATCATTGATGGTTATTGTTGGTTCTAGTTCAGGTCAAGAAGGTTACTTGGTTGAGGTTGTAGAATGGTTCTAGAAGGTGGGTTTGGGTTAGATATTGGTTGTGAGGTAGAGGGTAACGTTTAGAGGTGGTTGGATTAAGGTTTAGTCATTTAGATGACTAAAAAGAGGTTATGGGTGGATGGGTGAAATTTCTAAACTAAATAATTAAAACTTGGAACAAAGAACAATATACTTAGCTCATGGTTTGATAGTTGATGGTTGATGGATTAGATAAGTTATAGAGCTTGCTAAAGATGAATTATGATGAAAATATACCTATCTAAGAAGTTGATAATTGATATTTATTCTCTCTCTTGCTCATGCCTCTTGATGATTTGCTTACCTCTTCTCTCTCTCAAGTTATCCTCATTTTATAGGAAGGAAGGAGAGGTGAAACAATATGTTAACAAGGGGTAAAACTTGATATCTAAATATAACTTAAACATGCATTGGTTTACATATGAATTAGATGAGATAATTATAAAAGAGCAAGTTGGAGTTGAAAGGTCAATTAAGTTGTTCAGGCAGTGAAACCTAACCATCGATGATCAGGGTGATGATCGATGGTCAGGGTGATTATCAATGATCATAGTAGTCATTAATGGTCAAGGTGATCATCAATGGTTGATAAGGCTAAGGTAAAAAGGTTAAGGTTGGGTTATCTAGTAGGTCAAACTGACTTGGGTCAGGTGCGTTAGGATTGTTTAGGGGTCAAAAGGGTCATATTGGTTCCAATGGGGTCTTAAGATGGTGTAAGGGAATTTTGACATTCAAAATTATTGTATGAAGATTTATGATGTCTATATTTTTCTCCTTTTTTAATGTGACTTTGAATCAACAAGCTGTAAAACAAAAATTGATTGCTAGTCAAAGGTCTGGTTGCCCTAAGTATGAGAGGAGGGATTCCCCCTCAAATTGGGATTTGATGAGGTAAAATAAAATAGAGTGTGATTTTGATAAAGTAGATGAAGGTGATGATGAAGGTGGATGTCATGAAGGTGGGTGATAGGTTTGGCACTGAAGTGTAAAAAAACACATAAAGTGCAAAAAAAATGTGATATCCATGATCACACATAGACTAGGTTAGCTGGTAAAGATAAAGGTTAGTGGTAGAAGGATAAGTGACAAGTAGATTGTGTGATCACATTTAGGCATGACATCTTGGTACACTCATAAATGTAAGTCTCTTAAGTGATGTCTATGTTTTGATAGGTATCAAAGGTAGGAAGTGTTCTTGGTAAAAACACAAACTGGTTAAGTGTCACAGGTATCTAAGGTAGGAAGTGCTCCCAAAAAGACATAAGTGGGTCTGGTATGTACTAGGTAGCACATGTTCTAAAAGGTGGTCAACATGACAATTATTATCTATTCAATCAAAGGACTAAGAAAAAAGTCATCACAAAACACATACAAATTAGGCCAAAATGGACCAATGATGAGATGATGAGGTGGTTGGGGTGGGTAGAGAAGGTAGTCTCCATGGGTGGGTGATAGGTTGGTAGAGAAAGGTGATCTCCATTGGTTAGTTTAGGTAATGCTTATAGTTGGTGGAGAAAGGTGATCTCTAATGGTTAGTTGTGTTTAAATTAATTACCCAATTTGGGGTACCATTTAGTTTGGTAAAAAGGTGCCCCATTTCTTGGAGAAAGGGTGCAAAGTGGGTAATTGGGGATGTTAATGACCCAAAAAAGGAAGACATACATCTTGACAAGGTTGTCATGAAAGTAGGAATAGGTTAAATGATTTAATTGGCAAAGACCATAATATCAAGATGGGTGGGATTATGAACATAAATCTTTCATGCTTTTCTTAGTTGTTAGTTTGATGGTTAAAAAGGTACCTTGATCACTAAGTATCCAGTAAGCTCAAAATACCTTGATTTGCTAGAGGGTAAAAAAGGAGATGGGTGAAAGTATGACCTTCTTGTGTGGACAATTTGCCCCTTTTGTAGTTAACCTAGGAACCATGTTAGACAAGTCCATGCTTTATGTTGGGTGTAGATTGATCGATGTGGGAAGTCTATTAATGCTATTGTGAAAGTTGATTGCAAATTTCTTGGGATTGCTTTGCATTTTTTTTGAATAGGGTCTTTTGATATCTTTGTTTGATGGTAGTAGGAAGCTGATTGATGTGAGAAGCTTCCAGGTGATTGTTGGCTTGACAAAGTTGACTTAGCCATCCTTCAAGGGAGTGATCTAAGCTTTAGATTTGCACATGTTAATAGCTGCCCTTCAAGGGAGTAGTCTATATTTTTAAGAAATTTTGATAGGTATGGGAAGTCATCCTTCAAGGGAGTGGTTTGTAATGCTAGAGATGTGACCCAAGTGATATTTGGTATCCCAAATGGATTTATGTTGGTTCAAACATGGATAAGTCTATATAGGCTTGAAGGCTTTCCTTTATGGAGGCAAAACCATATCACAAGAAGGTTGATGATGGGTAAAGGATGTTTAAATGATAATGACCATGGGGATCCATCCTATAAAGCTTAGAAAGTACCATAAAAATCTTGCCATAGGTAGAGCCATGATACCCATGCTTAGGGTTAGACTAAAGTTATGACAGATAATCACATGATCTTATTTTAATTAGTTGCCCTTAAAAATAAGGAAATGAAGGTGGTATGAAAATAAGGGATGAGCTTAAGTTAGACACAAGATGACTTAGGAACTTGTTTTTAACAAAAGAACATACGAGAGCATAAAGCACTATAGGGTTTAGGCTCAGACATGCCCCATATCCATACCTACACATGAATGGTTAGGGCCAATCAAGGATAAATATGTCCCCCAATTAATTTATAACACTTGAAAAGACATGGAAAAGATGTTGGAGTGACTATGGTTAAGTGGGCAGAATGGAATAAAATGATTCCATTTGTCTCTAAAAATTTAGTTAGGTGATGGTTGCTAGACTTTACTTGGATTGCAATGGTGGTTGGGTTTTGGTTTGGTTAAGTAGGTTAAGGTTAGTTTGCTAGGTGTAGGTTGAAGCATAAGTTCTAAGGGTTATTTTGGTCATTGGTTAAATTTGGTAGGCAAAAGGTTAATGTTTAGTTTGGCTATTGGTTAATGTTCAGGTTATTTATTGGTCAAAGATTTTGGAAGAAGAATTCCCCCAGATGCTCTTTCCATGAATGTTGAGGCAAAAAAAGATTCCTAAGTAAAGACATGGGTTTAGTAAAGAGGGTTTAATAATGATGAAGATAAATTCATTTGACTCCCAAGGGTTGTTAGTTGTTAGTTGTTAGTTTAGAGTTCAAGTTGTAGGTAGTGGTTCAGGTGGGATTGCCGTTATGGTGCTATGGCAAGGAAAACATTGTTGGGTTAGATTTGGATAGGTTTGAAGTCTATAGATGATGTCAGGAACAACATCATCTTGAAATAGAGGTGGGGTGGACAAGAGTGTCTAATTTTCCCAATGAGGGAGCTTAGATGAGATGTGGGTAACTTGGACAAAAGGGTAGCTAAGATTTAACAAATCTTGAATGGAGGGTTGATGTTGTTTTGTGTTGATAGATAAATTGATTATGGTAGGATTAAAATTTGGATTGATCATGGTTGATTGATTTGGTTTAGAGGTTGGTTTGATTAGTTGAGGGATGTAGGATGGGTGGTTGATTTAGCTTGTTGGTTGGGTTTACTTATTTGTTTGGTAAGGTAAGGTGACAAAGATTTGACCCTATTCAAAAGGGCATCGAACCAAAGACAATGTCATTAAAGATGATGAAAATTAGCATATTATAGAGGAATTGAATGGGTTTGATTTTAGTTGAGGTTGGCTTGGATTTAGTTATAGGTGAAGTGTTTTGAGCTTGGGTTGACTCCATCAAAAGGGGAAGTGGAAGAGGTGGGTTGGTTTCCTCAATGATGGTTTTAAAGGAAAGTTGAGAAGGCTCATCTTGGTCAAAAAGTGGGTGGTTTAAGGTTGATTTTTCCTTAGTGATGATTTCAAAAGGAAGTTGAAAAGGGTGCACTTGGTTAACAAGTGGATTGGTTAAGGTTTTGATTATGGTTTCCCTAGTTATAGATGCACTAAATACCAAATATAATGAAGGGACATCATTATGTTGAGGTATTTGGTTATGGTCTTGCACAATAATGGGTGTATAAAGAGGTTCAATGATTGATTGATTGAAGACATTCAAGGCTAGGTTGGGGGGAACACAAAGAATATCTATCAAAACCTCCTTTTGATTGATAAAGTTTTGGATGATTATCTTAAAATACCCACATCTATCTACCTCATGTCTATTTGTGCGATGATACGTACAAAACTCATTCTCTATAAACCAAATGGGTTTTGGAAGAGAAGCATTGATGGGTTTGATTCTAGGGAGTCTAATGATAGAATATATTAAATTTTTTTCAAGGATTGAGGCATATGATTCTCCCAACAGGGTATACTACCTAGGAAAATAGTGCACCAATGGCTCTTGAGGTTGCAAGCTAATTGGTTGGTTTGGTAAAGTTGGTTGGTCAAATAAATTGGATTGACTTGACAAGTTTGATTGATTTAATGGGATGGGTATGCTTGATAAGGTTAGTAGGTTATAAAAATTTGGTTGTTGGTTATTATTTTGATTTGGTGAGGTTGGTTGGTTTAATAAGATTGGTGGGTTTGAAAAGTTTGGTTGGTTGGATAAGGTAGGTTTGATTGAGAGGTTGGGCAAGGTTGAGGTATTTGATAGATTTGGCATGGTTGATATGGTGGGTAGGTTTAGTATGGTTAGGTGGATTAAAATTTTTGGTTGGTTTAATATAGTAGGTTGATAGTTATTGGTTGGATTTGATGGGGTTGATAAGGTTGACAAGGTTGAAAAGGTAGGTAAGGTAGGCTGGCTTGATAGGTTTGATAATGTTGGTAAGGGTGATAATAGTGATTGGTTAAAAATGTGTATTTGATAGTTGTTGGTTGGATGATTGTTGGTTTTATTTGATGAGGTTGATAAAGTAGGTTGATAGTGATTGGGTTGATAGTTGTTGGTGGTATGACTAAGGGGATAAACCAAGTCTTGGTTTTGAGATAAAGAAGGTTGTCACAAAGGAGGTATAGGTGATTGATATGATGGTTGAGGTAAGTAATCAAAAGTTTGATATGGTTTAGGTAATTGATATGGTGGTTGGGATAGGTAACCCAAAGATTGGTGAGGTTGAGATAGTTGAGGTGGGTTATGACAAGGGTCTAATAAGGATTCATAGGTTATTGGTTGGTTGAGGTGATGATCAAGTGGTTGTTTAAAGGTTGTTAATTGGTTGTATTTGAGGTTGAATTGATTACAGGCAAGGTTGGGTTGGTTATAAGTGAGGTTAGGTTGATTGTAGGTGAGGTTAGGTTGATTATAGGTGAGGTTGGGTTGGCTATAGGTAAGGTTGGGTTAGTTATAGGTAAGGTTGGGGGTATAAGTGGCTCTTGATGCAAGGTAACATTCTAAGTCAAGAGTTTTGTCTTCTAGGAGTCTAACAAAGTTAGTATCTCCTAGAGAAACTATATGAGGACTCTCTATTGAACAAGGTAGTGGAGATGAGGTGGGTGAAGGTAAGATGGTAGAAGATTACCAAAAAGAGTCAGATTCCTCACAACTCAAACAAAGAGAAAGCAATAAAATGACCAAATAAATCCAACACATGCTAGAGTACATTAAATCCTATTGTTAATTTTAATCTTACTTTTGGCTTATGCCTTAATTTTGGATTGTGTAACTCAACTAGGCTCATAAAGTGGGTATTAACAAAGAAGTCTATGGTTGGTTTCAAGTTGTATTAGGTGCTCAAAATAATCTATATTGGAATCAATACATGGCTTGGTATTGGGGTCTACCCCCTCACTTCACACACCACAACAATATGGGTATCGGGTGCTTATCCAAAATATATTGATTTCTAGAGTTTATACTCAACTAGAGAGTTGCATTGATTCTCCCCTTGGTAATGACCTCCAAGTAGGATTTTTGAGAAAGGGTAAAGTTACTGCTAGGTGATGAAATCCTAGTTGGGTCTTGTCTCAAGTTTCTTTAATGTTTAATTGGTGAAAGTGATTTGGTTTAGTGTGTGCAACAAAGAGTGAAGCTATGATAAGATTAATTTGCTTTAAGTTGGACTATATGAGCTAAACTCGTAATCAATTAATGTATGCACTTAATTTTAGGCCCAAAAGAAACTTTTGATTTTGTTTATGATCATATAATAGAGATAATATGCAAGCAAAAGAAACCCTAGTAAAGATACAAAGGTCCCATCAGGTGTGCCATAAATGTTATACTCAAATTTTACTTTATTTTCTCAAGAAGAAAAAGTAAAACTAAAAAGAAGGGTAAGCTTGGTAGAACCTAGATTTGGTTTGCACTCTATGATCCATATAATTATGAGAGATCCTCTTTGACTTGGGAGGATGACCTTCATAAGAAAGAGACTAGAAAATGGTTGATTAGCTAGGTAGGAAGGTGGATTGCCTAGCAAGCTAGATCCAAGAAGTACATGACTTCTTTGGAAGCTATCTAAATATCATTTGTGCATGTATTGATTCTCACATGAATTAGATGAGTTAATTATAAAAAATAAAGTCAGAGTTGAAGGGGAAATTATGTTGCTCATGTGGTGAAACCTGACCATTGCTAATTAGGGTTATCGTCGATGATCATAGTGATCATCAATGGTCAGGATGATCGTTGATGGTTAGGGTGATCATTGATGGTCAGGGTGATCATCAATGGTTGATAAGGCTAGGGTAGAAAGGTTAAGGTTGGATTAGCCAGGTGGGTTTAGATAGTAGGTCAAACTAACTTGGGTTAGGTGGGTTAGGATTGGTTAGGGGTCAAAAGGGTCAAAATGGTCCTAAGAGGGTCCAGGGGAATTTCAACATTCATAATTATTGTGTATGTATTTATAACTACAATAAGCAAATGCATGAAAGTGCAAAAGAAGATCTATAGACAATAATGGCATCCTTACTAGAAAGATATGATAAGGACAAAGTAATTAAGGATCAACTCAAAGTACAAGTAGAACAACTAAATTTAGTTCTACTGAAGATCACTCAATCTTCTGAGCCTGTGGATCCTATTGGAAGAGAGACCATCAAAAATGTAAATTCAATAGGAAGAAATGATTGGGTATCAAGGTCATGTAGTTAGTGCCTAGATTGAAATATTGTTAACACAAGGAATTAAGTGGTTACATTCTACCATCGAGTTTTTGAATAACTTGAGTTAATTAAAAATGAAAATATAACAAACACTTCAGACACTCACTCAAGACTTGCAGTTAACATAAAAATATATTCATACATAGACTCATCTATGCTAGTTTAAGCTGGAACTCTTGGCTGAGCAAAAGGTCATTTCAAGAAGGAAAATATTTGTATAATATAGGCAGGCCATGAAAAACAAGAAAGAAGTTCTTCAGAATCTAATCAAGGATCTTGAAGAAGCTTAGGATATGTGCACTTACAAGGAACTAGATATGACAAAAAATATTGGAGAACTCCCTTGACAGGTAATAGATGACTCTCAAAAGATCATTCCTATATAGATAGTTACTCAAAAGTTCACTTCCTTGGTTCATACAAAAATTGAAACAGAAGCATTCACGTTGGATTCCATTGACAAGCTAGTTGAGTTCCAAGTCATAATGGATAAATTGCAAAGAATATTGGATAAAAGCAAAGGCATGTTAGTCAACCTAATGAAATTCATCACAAGGGTCCTTACCATCCCCAGAAGTACATTGAGGCTAGACAACAGTGAAGTCCAAGCCACCTTGAAGAGATATAAAGCATATCTAGAGAAGAACAAAAAATAAGAAATTAGTTTATTTTTCATAGTTTTCCATATGTGGTTTTATTTGGTGTAATTTGCACGTAGGAAAAGTACACAGTCCTAGGTAAAATTGGACTCTATCAAAGAATAAGTCAAAGTAGCTATATATTTCCTATTTTTGTTCATATCTCTTCTCTATAAATAAGAGGATGCTCTTTTGTAAATTCATGATCACCAAGGATATATAAGTGAAATGATACTGAAATTGAGAAGTAATTTTTTAAACTTTGTGTTCATATTGTAAATCTTGAATTCCATTAATATAACAAAATCAAGTGATCTTTCAATCTTTATGTTGAAATAAACTTGTGGTGTATTGGAAACGTTCTTATGTCTTTTCTATTGCATTTTCTTGTGCTTTTGGTTGGATTATGGTGTGAAATTTCTATAAAACGAAAGGTGCCAAGAAACTGATTTTTAAGTCTTTTGAGCTACATTATCATTACTGGGTTTGTGTTCATTATTGGAAGTGACTTACTATGGAGACTTTGGGCTGCAAGTTATTTTATTTGGTGATTTTATTTCTGTTGGAAGTAATGTGAAGACTTTGGGTTGCACTTTGTTCCATCCATTCATGTTACATTACTGGTATTATTCTATTTATTCTTTCATCTAACTAATTTGAATATTGGTTATTATTGCTCCATCAAGTAATTTTATGTTTTTATAATACATTATATGGAATGAAAGGAAGTT
Organism: Torreya grandis; assembly: GCA_037957365.1. NCBI lineage: Eukaryota > Viridiplantae > Streptophyta > Pinopsida > Cupressales > Taxaceae > Torreya > Torreya grandis. Next base: position 3,491,744 of record JARHVA010000888.1, on the reverse strand, counting down.
TACAAGTGAACATAAATTCTAAAAAAAATAATTGGATGATATGATAACACCCACTTTGATAAAATTAGTGTGAACAATTACTTGTTTTAGTTAGAAATAAGAAGGAAGCCTCCCCTTTCCTTGAGGATAGATTTTATCTCATCACAAAATGGTTGAAAGAACCATTCTATTACCATTTTGTTGATAACAAAATATTCACCCAATTGTTTTTGGTGACTCCACTAGAGAACAAACACGTAACCAAGAGCTACATTCATTCGATTAAAATAGGACCAACACCTTATTACTTGTTATTGTTTTATTGTTGCTAATATCTTTTCTTTTCTAGATGTATTCCCGATTTGGATAAACAAAATTACACCCATAGTAGAAGGGCAACAGGACACATTGATCCTACATTTGAGTTGTTGTAAGAGTATAACTTCAATCTTTTTCCAACACGTACATGGTCACCTCTTCAACATATAAGAAGTTTTCCTCCCACCAATAGAAGATCTCCTATACCAGGGGAAGCTTCCAACATTCATAGGGTCTTGCCTATTTTGCCTTTGTAGAGAATTTTTATTCCTCCATACAACCCACATAGAATGGTTGTTTAAGGTCCATGGGGAATTGCTTTTGGTCTATTGAACTTGACACCACCATCTCATGAACTTATTCGTGGTTCCTGAAAAAACTTTTCTAAGTTCTATGGTGATGGAAAATAACATCTGGATGAACATATTTCCACATTCTATATTGCATGTAGAGTTTTTGGAGTGGAACATGAAGATGTTTCTGTAAGATTGTTTGTAGAAATACTCCAAGGTGTTTCTATTGATTGGTTTTACCATCTTGCAACATGAACCATCACAATTTGGGAAACACTTAAGGCTAAGTTTGAGCTAAGGTTCAAGCCAACAAAATATTCTCATGCCTTGTTGACTCAACTTACACAAATGAAGAAATAAACACATGATCCCATGCGTGAGTTCATGACAAAGTTTAATAAGTTAAGGAATATGATTCCAGTGGTTACCCAAACTACACCTGAGAACTTGAAATGCTTCTTCATCAATTATTAGTTGTTGAAGGTTAGTTTTATTTTGTTAAGATCATGCCCAACTAATCTTGATGATGCTCAAAGATTTGCCATTGATGTTGAAGATGTTTTGATCTTGGAGGGAAAAGTGAGAAACAATTCAATCAAACCTAGAGGGTAACCCTCTACAACTTCACCTTCTACTAGAACCATGGATTCTATGGTATAAAAATTGGAAAATGAATTGCTAGCACTCAAGAAGCAAATGTTCCAAGGCATGTCCTTTTCTTCATACAAGGATACTCCAAGAAGAACATACCCAAATGCTTCCAATTATTCCAATAATGCTACAAGTAATCAAAATCAGAATAAGCTTCCTTTACCACAAACAAGGCTTGCATTAGAGGCACCACTGGATAATGCAACAATCAACTCATTAGAAACTAAAAATGATGATGTTGTCGAGCTAGAATAAGTTATAGAAGATGATGTTAATCCCTTCATAGGAGAGGAAGAAGGAGAAGCTGGTGACTCCAATATCAGGTTTCTAAACTTTGAAGAAGAAGAAGAAGCTGAACAAGAGGAATACACACATGGTGAGTCTTATGTCATCTTTACCCATTCTCAAAGTCAGGAAAATCAAAAACAAAAGGTTGATAAAACTAAGTCCAAGGATGAACCACATAAAGAGGTTATAATTTCCAAAAGAGTAACTCCTTTGCCAATTTAACCAAAGGACACAGTGATGGATAAATAAGTACACCTCATCATTTTACTTCTTTTCCTTTTACGTCTAGACCCAGTGCCCAAAACCCAAAACTTGAAAATAAAAATACCTCATCTTCCTTGACTACCCCATACCCAACCTTTGATATCATAGACCATGATAAGAAGAGAAAACCTCCAATCTAATCCCAACAAACTCAAGAGATTGTCTAATTTTGTAGAAATTAAGGGAACTAATTCTGATTAGACCTCATCCAAGAGTGCACCAATTGACCCTAAACCAAAGCCAAATAAAAATAACTTGGTTGTAACTCGTACATCCTCCTTCAAAAAAATAGAGCCTTTCTATATTTCCCTATTTTTCAATGGTTACAAGCTCAGTAATTGCATCATTGATTTAGGGACTTTCAATAATGTGATGCTAGTCAAAGTAGCTACTGCCTTGGGGTTAACTTTGACAAAGACTTTTGGTCATTGATTTTCAATGGAAACTAAGTACCCCTCATAGGACAAATCAAGGATGCACAATTTGCATTTGCCACCTTTTAGAGAAAAAGATAAAGATGATGGTTCTTGTGGCTGATGTTCTAGCCTCATATGGAGTTTTGTTGGGACGTAAATTTTGTAAAGATGTTAGTGTTGAAATCAACATGGATTGGTTTAAGGCTAGGATACTTGTCAAAGGTGTTATGCAGAAATTTAATCTAGAGAAGCAAGCAAAGTATACTATGATAAAGACTAAGGATCCAAAAGCTTAGATTTTATTTGAAACATCTAAAATGGGTACTTATTTCTTGACTACAAATGAAGATCTAATGTCATTAGATGATCTTTTAGATGAAGGTCAAGAAATAGATGAACCACCCTCTTCATAATAAGAGATTTTAGATTTTGTGACTATCAAAGTAGAAAGTTTAAATTATGTTTGGACTTTGTAATTTGATGTCAGTTGATCTTCAATTGGATCTAGAGTTGGGATAGTCCTCATATCTCTGAAAAGAAAGATCTCTTTTTATTTCAAGTTGTAATTTGATAACACTAATAATACTACTGAATATGAAGCCTTGTTATTAGGGATGGATGTGGCACAAAATAAAGGAATTAAAAATATCCATGCTCAATGTGATGCCAAGTTAGTCATTTATCAAGTCAGGAATTTATATCAAATAAATAATGAAAGGATAAGGCATTATCACAATTGTATTTGGGATTACATGGAATATTTTGATACTTTTAACATATCAACAGTTCCAAAAGAATATAATGATAGGGCATATTCATTGGTGGTTTTAGCCACTCTCTTGATTCCTCACAAGGATTTCCAAGGAAACAAGTATACCATTGAGTTGGTCTTCCGACCCAGTGTTCTTGACAATGTCAATCATTAGCAAGTTTTCAATAATGATGAGCAAGTCATCACCTTCTTGGAAAAGGTAGAAAATTTTAGTGATTTATACTTTGAAGGGAGTGATTCCACTCTTCAAGAATCGATCTCTGAGGTAAATGAGGAAATTGGTGAAGAGATTTATAGCTAAAGGGAATATGATTCCCAAAGGATTGGTATCTTTAGAGAGGCTTTTTGACAAACATGATCAATTTATCAAATGTCAATAGTTTGAATCAAATTCATCAGCATAAATTGAGCAAGTCAATATAGGAATAGAGGATGACCTCAAAATGATAAATATTGGGAAATGTTGCTCATTAAAATAAAGAGAGAAGTTGGTGACACTTTTATGAAGGTACATTGATGTATTAGCATATTCATATGCTGATTTGAAATCTTTTTGACCTAAGGAAGTGCAACATGATATTTCTCTCAAACCTAGGTCTCATCCTCACAAATAGAAATAATTACAATACAATCCCAAAATCTCAGGTACCATCCTTACCAAAATCCAAAAGATTATGAATGCTAGGATCATATTTCCTATACATCACTCAACATGGATAGATAAAATCATTCCTATGATAAAAAGGAATGGATAAATCTACATCTATGTTGAATTTCATAATCTGAACTAATCATCACTTAAGGATAATTACCCATTATCGATAATGGATCAAGTAATATAAAAAGTAATAGGTTCAGATATGTTGTCTTTGTTAGATGGCTTCTTAAGATACAATCAAGTGGAGGTGCATGATGAAGATCAACATAAAATGACCTTCACTACTCCATGGGGTACCTTTGCATATCAAAGATTGCCTTTTGGGTTGATTAATGTTGGCACTACCTTTTAGACAATTATAGACCTAGCTTTTTAGGATATTATTCATAAGTTCATTATGGTCTACCTTGATGATTTAATTATTTTCCCAAAGAAGCATCAGGATCATTATGATCATTTACAACAAGTACTTCAAAGGTGTCATCAACATAGGATATCCCTTAATCCTAAGAAATTCATTTTTTGGGTAATTGAAGGTAAGCTCTTTGGACACATTGTGTCCAAGGAGGGAATCAAGATCCGAAAAATTTCAAGTTAATTTAAAATCTTAATCTACCATTAAGTAAGAAAGGAGTGCATTCCTTCTTTGGGAAGGTTAATTTCTTGCAAAGATTCATACCTAATTTTGTTGAGAAGACACGTCACATTGCTGATATGATGAAAGAGAAATCAATTTTTCATTAGAATGAAGAAGGGAGAGCTACATTTCATGATATCAAGGAATCAATTGCTCTTGTTTCTATCTTAGTCTACCCTAACTATAATAAGAAATTCATCATGTACAGTTATGCTTCAGATCATACTTTATTCACCATCTTGGTGCAGCTGAATGAAGAGGGGATTGAATCTCCTATAGCTTTCATAAGCTGCCCTCTAAAAGATCAAAAGCTTAAGTACTCACCCATAGAAAATCATGCTTATGCTATGGTGAAATTAGTTAAGCATTTTAGGTATTACATCCTTAATTCACACACCATCACATTGGTACTAGATTATACAATCAAGTCCATTCTGACTGAGCAAGAATTTGGAAGCAAAATAGGTAATTGGATTTCTAAGATCAAATAGTATGATATGAAAATCAAACCTACAAATATTTTTCATCTAAAAGGTTTGTGTCAGCCCATTATGGAAAACAAATTAGAAGAGGTATCCAACAGTAAAAGAGACAAAGAGGAAGAGCTACCCATGGTCTTCTTCGTAAACACAACAAATGAGTGGTATTCTAACATTGCTCATTTCCTCACATATGGAGAATGCCCAAAGGATATTTCATACAAAGAAAAAATGACAATCAAGCTTAAAGCTACACACTTCATTCTTTGAGACAATGGTTTGTACATACGAAACATTTATGGATTTTTTCTACAGTGCATGGACAAAGCACAAGGTAAGTTGTTGGAATCCTTTCATAACTTAGCATGTGAAGGACATTTTTTAGCTCTGATCACAACCCACAATATTTTGCAAGAAAGATACTACTATCCAACACTTTTTCAAGATGCATATGCCTGGGCGCATAAATGTGAGAAGTGCCAACAATTTATGGGGAAACCTAGGTTGGTATCCCTACCCCTCAATCCATAAGTTATTGAAGAACCTTTTTAATAATGGGGTATTGAATTTATTGGAACAGTGAATCCATTATCAGGTGTAGGTCATAGTTACATTCTCACAGCTACTGATTACTTCACCAAGTAAGTGGAGGCCATTCCAACCAAACATGCCACTTTAGAGGTTGTTTGCAACTTCCTCAAAGAAAACATCATCACAAGGTTTGGAGTACCCAACAAGATAGTAATTGACAATGCTACTTATTTCTCATCCCAAAATATAACTAAGTTCTATTTTGAATATGGGATCATTCTATCTCACACCTCAGACTATTTACCTCAAGGAAATGGTCAGGCTGAGTCGAGTAATAAGAACTTGGTTACTATTATTAGGAAGTTCATAAAGGAAAATTATATGTCCTGACACAAGGCAATGTATGATGCATTGTGGGTTGATTGCATCACTCCCAATAAAGTGATTGGTATGCCCCCTTTTCAACTTCTATATGGATTGATTGTAGAAGTACCCATCACATTAGAGTTGCCTTCTCTCAAATTGGTTAAGGTAATTAAGGATGAAATGTTTGAAAGTTCCATAGACAAGCATACTATGTTCATTATTAAATTAGAAGAGAAACATATAAAGGTGTCAGATTGCATTAATAAGCATCAAAGCCAAGTCAAGAAGATTTTTGACAAGAAATACAAGCCACAATATTTTTAAGTCGGGGATCTAGTTCTTTTATGGGACAAAAGGAGAGAATCGAAAGGAATGCACAAAAAAATTGATTCCTTGTGGAGGGGTCCTTTTCTCATCCATCAACTTTGTGGAGAGCATAGCTTCCTTTTGGCATATCAAGATGGAACACCATTACCGCTGCCTTAAAGTGGACGACATCTAAAGCTATTCACTCAGTGAGGTTCCAGATAAGTTTGTACATTCTGTATATATTTGTATATTATTTTTGTTATATATTTTGTCTAGTCTATCACTTGACTCTGTGGCCCAATATGGAAAGGAACTTAGAGTTATAGGATTCTTTTTCTTTCAATAATTTAAAGTAATCCATGAAGGAAATTCCCTAGTCAGAGGCAGCTACTATCCTTGAATTTAGCATGCTCCATTCATGGGATAACCCCTATGAAACTTGTCCGTTCCATAACCCATGAGCTCTAAGCAAAAATTTAGTCTTTTGAGGGAGTTTTTTCACCCTGTGAAGTCTAGAGAATTTTATCTAGACTAAACCAAGTTTGATTTATGAAATCTAGAGAATTTTCTCTAGACTGCATCCCAATGTGCAAGAGTAGAGAATTTCTCTACCACTGGACGGACAGGGTCAGAGAAATTCTCCACCCCTACAAGTGAACCCACCACTTAAGGGGTGTAATTAATAGTCATTAATTACCCCATTTATAAATATTAACTTGCGTAATTTATTTTTTACATTTTAATTTTACTCTTCTCCTCACCATTTTTGAGCTCGTGTGCACCTACTCAACCATCATTTTTGCACGTGGTCATGTTACACTTCATACATGAATCTTACCTTTGGTTCTCAGGTAGGTTTTTATTTTTGGTTTTTTCCTTGCTTTCTAGGTTTTTCTTTCAATTTTTATGCCCTAGGTTTCTTTCTTCCCACTATTTCATTTTATTCCTTTCATTTTTTTTAGATCTCATTTTATTTGTTTAAAAACTCATGCAAAACCCCCTTTACCTTATGTCAATTTGAAAAACCTAAGCTTGATTCCACATTTTAAAAATACCTTTTCATCATCCTCGAAACCATTTTTCAAACCCATGTACAACGGTTATTCAAAACCCTTCTTATGGGTGCACCTCAAAGATTTTTCTTCGATGTGCACTCCTATTGTCACTTTGAAGAGCACCAATGATGGAGTACAAGCACACCTTCTCTTCAATTGACATAATGGGATATTATAAAAGTGTGGGACACTATCAGTGAGAATAACCTCCAAAGAGGTTTGGTTCCCTTGGAGTAATTACCTAAACCAATAATCTATCTTGGGAAAAGGGAAGGAATGCTGAAATAATGCTAAAAATGACTAAAAACATAAAAACAAGGTGATACACCAAAAGTGTTGGACACTTATGACTGCATAATACACACTTAAAGGGTCAAAAAACTTGGAAAATTCATTGCATCTACTCCTTGAATTGACTCATACAAAAGTGTTTCACAAAAAGGTACTAATTCAACACTTGACTAGCTTGGGAGGGCAGTTTTGCAAACTCTCCACTTCCAAGATTGACTAAGGCAATGTTTATACATTTGAGGTGACTTGAAAAAGCTTCAAGATGATTGCATGAAGGTGAAAAACTTAGACATAGACAAATGAAAAAGATATTCATTCGGTCACATTAGATAAGCAAGGCACACACTTCAATATAACCTATAAATAAAGGATTCCATCTCTTATTGAATCATAAAAGTGTTATAATTCAATCTTGACTTAATGTAATTATGACCAAGGCATAAGTCTCCCTCTCCCTCTCTCAAAAAACTAATTACATACAGAAAAGGAAGGGAGGAACTAACTGAATTCACTCTCCTAAAAATAATAAATCACTCAAAATAGAAGGGCTAATTGGAGACAAATCCAATGCTAGCAGATAATTGGTTTTTCATGCATGATTTACCCCTCTTGGAAGATAAATATAATAATAAAAGAATAAAGTCATAATAATTGCATGATTAATCAAGGCTAATTATAAACTTGCATGGTCTTGTATCACTTTAGTTGACTTGATCAACCCCTCTTTTGCATAGATTAAAGTATTTTGGCACTTTGGTATAGGTTTAACATGCAAATGACTTAATAATTATTTAATTTTTCTCAAATGGCATGCATAATCTTAAACCTACATATATTTTTAAAGTGGAAATAACATGATAAGGTTAATAAACCTAAGCTTGACCCCCCCTCCGCTATGCATAATAATTTGGATCTTTGGCTTAAGGGATAACCATCATCGACCCTTCTAGATGGAAAAATTAGGGTTTGAAAAAAATGATTTTTTAAACCCTAAAACACTTCATTTTGGCTTAGTTGATTCATTGGGGAGCTCTATGAAAAGGAAAGAGGGAGAAACCTTGCCAAAAATTTAGTAGGCCGTCATGAGAGAGTGCATTAGTGTTGGTTTCTTTGCTGTTGTTAGATGCCATGAGAGAGGAAGAGGGAGGCCACCCATGGTTGATGTAAATACAAGCAAAAACTTGGGTTTAAATTGAAAGAATCTCTTTCAAACTTGGTAAGTGATGGATTCCTTGTTGACCTAGTTATTTTTTGAAAGAAAAGCACTTTTCTTACAAAAAAATAAATGTGGTCATTTGCCCCCCTAGTTGTATTCCTCCTTTCTTGGCTAAAATTGCATTTGGCTCTTGAAAACATGATAAACATCTCTCTACCAAAGCTATTGGTTTTGCCTTTCTCTTTTTGTGCATGCTTGGAAACTTAGAAATATTTGATAGTCCTCCAAAATTTATAGATTTTTATTACATTTGTAGGTAGTCTCAAAAGTTGACATGTTTTGGAAACTTGAATTCTGCATACTTTTTATAACCTTGTAAGTGGTCTTAAAAAAGTTTTCATGATTTTTAAACCTATAACTCTGAAAACTTGTAACACAATGTAAGATGTATAAGGACTAAACTGTGATATTTCACATCTTGAAAGGAGACATAATAACTCATATATGTTTGCATCCTTTCTTTATCAAACATTTTTAATAAGACTTAAAACAATCCTTTCTCTTTTCTATAAATGAACACCTGTAGCATACATTTGATTCTAAAATGCATTTTCAAATTGCTTAAGAGGCTATGAAGATCCTAGAACTAAGATTGACCTGTTGGTCTTACTTGCCATTTGAATGTTTTGTTCTTTTATTCTTCATTTCAATCAATTTTGATTGATAGGTGTGCTTAATTTCTAGGCCATTAACCATTAAAGGTTAAAGTAGATGATCATTTGGGTGCATTAGTAAAGAACCAATGTTTCTCTAATTATAGAAGCTATTCATTTTTCACTTGTAAACTGTAACCTTTATTGCTAATGCATATAATTTAAAAAGTACCATGAGCTCTAACATTTTTCTTCTCTTTCTTGCAGGAATACTTGAAGCTAGGAGAGGAGAGATGGAAGTGGTGAAGCAAACATCAAGAAGGGAATTTTTCTTAGGCAATGATGGGTCCTCTTTCTCTTCTTTATGATTTAGATTTAGATGTATATTCTTTGCTTTCTATTTCTTTTAAAAGTTACATCCCACAGGTTGTATGGGGTACTTGTACAGAAATGTTCTTATGAATATAAGTAAATGTTTTATGAATGAGTTGTCTATTTTACTTTATGTTTCTCTCAATTACATAACTGGATAAAAATCTAAAAGTTTATTGTTTAAAACACTTGCATATAATCATAAGTAAACTAATAATGAAATGAAAGTACCTTTCCCATTCATTGAACTTTTTCAGTTTTAAATAAATGCTGCTCTATAATAAATTCACATTAAAATTAACCTCTCATCCTTTTAAACACTAAAAATATCACTTTTTCAAGCCTCAATGCCTATGGCCAAGTGTTCACCTCTGCTATAGGTTATCATTCCCACCTTTTTCCTTGTCCTATATTAGCTTCTTGTTTTCTCCTACATGTGGGGAGCTAATATATGTCTTGGATGTAGGTGATGCTCACTTGGAATGATGATATACATCAGAGACAAATAATTGGGGACCAGTATTAAGATTTGGGAAAGTGGTACAATTTTAGGCTATAAACAACAATCGATAGTGAAACAAAAGTTTCAAGTTGCCATGTAGCATGGTAGGCCTCCTTGTAGGATAAAGTGTTTAAATGGTCAACAAATCCATCCTACCCATTGAGTTTGGGTGCATGTCAAAGAAAATTCTCTAAAGTGCATGTAGTCAAATCCTTTTGGTGTACTTCAAAGAATTTTCTCTAATGTGCACTAGGCCATCTCTAAACATGGTGAAAGTTAGAGAATTTTCTCTGACCTACGCCTAGACCTACCCAAATATGGTGTAGGTTGGAGAATTTTCTCTAACCTATAAATCTCAATTCTTCCCAAATACTATGTATCTCAAAGAATTATCTCTAACCTACACCTAAAACATTCATACCTCATGCAGTTCAAGGAAAATTCTCCAAACTACACAGCTTTATTCCTACCCTGTGTAATAGTCTAGATTTTTTCCACTCCTGCATATCTCTAAAGTAGATGAAAAATGCTAACTCTAGAGAATTAAATTTCTCTCTTGAGTCACCTAACCAATGTTAGAATATTATCCTACCAAGAAAGCCATGAAATACACATTTCAAGGTGTGCTACCTTCATCTTTGTCTTTTATTCCTTCAAACAAAAGTCCAAAGGAATTCCTTCAAACTTTTTGTCTGAAGGAAATGTTCCTTCGTGTCTCTTTCCTGCTTGCTTTGGCTACTTTTCATCGGGATTTTCCTTTGGTCAGGCTTATTCCTTTAGAATTTTTGTTCGAAGGAATTGCCTTAGCATTTTTGCCACAAAAAATCTTTTTGAAGGAATTCCTTTACTCCATTTGGCCTTTGAAACAGTCCATTTTCTCCTCACCTACCCTCTAAAAGGGCTATTCAAGCCCAAAACTACCCTTCAAATTTTTGTAATGGTCCATTTTGGCTCCCAAGTGCCCTCCACAAGGTAACTTGTCCTTCGGGCTCTTTTAGCGGGCCTTCGATCATTCCTTTGGACAAAATGTCTGAAGGAATTACTTCCTAGAAAATCCCTCCAAAAGGTATCTCTTTTATTCCATTTGGCCTCCACAAGAGTACCTACCCTTCGAGCTTTGGGATTGAATCGACCGATTGAAATCGCCTAAGTGTTGAGAACTCGTTTCTTTCCTGTAGAGTTCATAGAAATGGGTTTATGGAGTCCATAGTTCCTAGTCTATAGAACCAAGAAACTAACCTGCAGAGTCCATAGTTCCTAATCCATAGAAACAAGTTCATAGAACCTTTCCTGCAGAGTCCATATAAATGAGTCATAGTTTTCAAGCCTACAGAGTTCGTAGAAATGAGTTTGTAGAAATTAGCCTGCAGAGTCCATAGAAATGAACCTGCAGAGTCTGTAGTTTTCTCTAAGTCTCTCAAGCCTTGAAAGAGTTCATAGAATCCTTCTTGTAGAGTTCGTAAAAACCTATCTGTAGAGTCTATAGAACTGGGCTTGTAGAGTCCATAGATTTGGGCTTGCAGAGTCTGTAGAAATGTATCTGAAAAGTCCCTTAGCTGAAAAAGTTTGAAAAATAGAGAATTTGAAGGCTCAGAACAATTTTTGAGAAGGGAAGAGAGAATTTTGGCCTGAAAGACCAAAATAGTTTATATGTTGTCCCAAAAAGGGGTGACAAATTTTGGGAACAATAGCTGGCTCTAGTTGGGGAACTTCTTTCAGTTGAAATTTTGAAGCAGCTGAGGGGAGTAGAAACCAGAATCTCTAGTGCCTTTAAGTGTGCCATTCGGTTACAGAGTCATGCTACTCAAAAATGAAAGGTGCCAAAAACAAAAATGAAAAGCATATAATAGAACTAAAGACTATACAAATATACATATGTATAGGTGATCTTATTTGATGCTTCAAGAATTGAAGCGCTTCAGATGCCGCCCGCTATGAGACAGTGAAAATGGCATTCCATCTTGATAAACCAGTAAGAAACTATTTTGTCCTCAAAATTGGTGATGGGTGAATGGAAATCTCCACCAGAAATCACATTTTTTATGCACTCCTTTTGGTTCTCTCTTCTTGCCCTATGGCAAGACGTGGTCTCCAATCTGAAAACCATAAATCCTTGCTCTCTTGGCAAAAAGTTCCTTTTCTTGATTTTGGCATGTAACATTATGGTCCACTACCATAGATTGTTACTTCTTTGGTTTAGTCTAGCACATGATTTGATAGCCAACATCAAACTCCTGCCAATGATTGGCATTGTCAGGCACACTTGGTCGAAAGACCAGTTTGATAGTGTACCTATTATCTTTGAAATTGGGGTGAGGAACCATGAAGGTTATAGGGACAACCAATGAATTTACATGATTATGAAGCTCTTTGGGTACTATAGATATATTTAAAGCATCAAAACTTTCAGTATAGTCCCACACCAAATTGTGGTAGTGGCACAATCTTTTGTTCCTAGTTTGACACAGGGTCCTCACCTGACAAACCACTAGCTTGGCATCTCCCTTGGCATGAAGGAGTTTGATGCCCCTGTCTTTAGTGGCTTTCAATCCAATCAGAAGAGATTTGTATTCAATAGTCTTTTTAGTATTGCTAAACTAATACTTGTATGATGAAGGAAAAATATCTCCTTGAGGAGATATCAACACAATTCTAGATCCAAAACTGGTAGAGGAACAACTGCCATCAAATTCTAGGATCTAAACATCATCAAAAACTGATCTTCTATCAGATTTGTCTTTATTAGAGAGGGAAGATCCTTTTTCATCTGTACTACACCCTACCAATTCTTTTGATGTCTTGTTTGAATCAATTTTGGGATTGCCACCTATAGGATTTTCATCTGCTGTAACCAGAACGTCTTTAGTAGAAAAAAAATAACTACCCCTGCTTGAAAACTCAAATAGAATTTGAGCTTTCGGCACTGATGTTTGAGTGACAACATATTTTACCTCCTGCTCAGGAAGCAGCCTCTACATGATGCCTTTGATAGGGATCCTCACCTTAGATATGTCCATGCTCAATTCTCCTCCAACATCCTTGCAAAAATTTCATCCAAAAAAGATGCCGTATGAGGCTAGGACATTAGCCACCAAGACTGTCATCTTGATTCTCTTTTCTGGAAAGGTGGCAAATGCAAATTGGGCATCCTTGATTTGTCCCAAAAGTGGCACTTATTTTTTCTCCATGGAGAAACATTTCCCAAATGTCTTGGTCAGTGTGAGACCAAGAGATTCTGCCACTTTGGCAGGCATGACATTGTCTGAAGCTCTAGAATCAATGATGCAATTGCTCAGCTTGTGACCATTTATTAACAAGGAAACATAGAAAGGCTCTATTTTCCTAGGGGCAGCAGGAAGATTAATGACAAGATTGTTTGGGATGGACATGTTCCTTAAGATATTATGAGTTACCTTCTTAACATCTTGTCCTACAGGGATGGCTTTATTCTTCACACACTCAACCAACCTGTCTAACTGTTTAGGGTTGGCTTATAGGAATTCAAATTCAGACATTTGAATTTTGGTTTTTTTGACATGGTCAATTATGTCAAATGTCTGAAATAAAATAGGAATAGAGGATGGGAGTTCATCATTATAGTTTTTAGGAGGAGGAGGATTGATTTGTGAATTTGAAGTTGAAGGTGAATGCAAGTTTAGAGCACTTACTTTTTTAGCAATCACCAGGTTCTTGGGCTGGAAAGGCAAAGAAGTTCCTTGCTTAGCAGTTGAAATTGTAGGCTAAGATTCTTCTCCTATTTTGTCCTTATCAATTAATTGGGTTGACTAATTCTTAGACTGTGTGAATACAACGTATGATCCCTCAGCTGCTTTACCTTCACTTCTAGGTTCATCCTGATAATTTAGGAAACCAATGTTAGAATCGCTAGCTAATTCTTAATCTCCTTTTGTGAAGAGATTAGCGTCATCTTCTTGATTTAATTTAGGCTAGAATGAGAAATCTAATTCTGCTTCAAGATATCTAACTACTGAATTGGTTGGAGGTGCTTTAATGGCCAATTTTCCCTAAGTGGGAGGAAGATGGTTTGGTTGCCTTTGGTTCCTGGCAGTGTTGCCTTGGTATGCCTGATTAGGGAATGTCCTCCTTGGTATATCTCTATATGAAGGAGCAGATGACATCCCTTGCGCCATTTGCTTTTTGAGAGCAAGCAACTCATTTGCCAACTTTTGCACCATTAGATCAGTGGTGCCTGTAGGTGAGTATTTTGAATATGAAGAGGATTTACCTCTGTTATGATCTCTCCTTATCTTTTCTACCAAGATAAGATCATATTCCACTTTAGTGGCCAAATCCTGAGTAGCAATAAGGTCTATGTGGCTAGCATGTCTCAAAAAAAAACTCACTTTAGGTAGCTTTGAGTTGATGAAGAAACATTTGAGATTCTCAGGTGTAGGCTGAGCAATCATGGGAATCCTATTCCTCAACTTGTCAAACTTAGCAATGAAGTCCCTCATAGGTTCATGAGGTTCTTCTTCATCTATGTGAGCTGGGCCAGCAGGGCATGTGCATCTTTTACAAGCTTGAACCTTGCTTCAAACTTAGCCTTGAGAGTATCCCAGTCAATCACTAACCGAGCTTATAGATGGTAGAACTAGTCTACGACAACACCTTGTAATGTCTCCACAAATAGCTAGACTGCTACGTCCTCATATTCCATGCCTATCACACCATAGGCTATGTTGAAGGCTACAATGTTTTCATCAAGGTGAACTCTCCCATCACCAAAGAATTTGGGGAAATTATTCCTTGAACTACGTGGAAGCTCATGTAGAGATGGAGTTAGATTAAGTGAGCCAAAAGAGTTACCCTAGGGGCCTTGAACCGCTATGATTGGATTATGGAAAGCAAGAAGAATAAATGTAGGTGGAGTATGTATAGGTAAAGCTCTAGTGATAGCAGAAAAAGAAGCTCTACCTTGTATTGATGACTTGGTATGGGTAGGAGAAACACTCCTAGATCATTGAACTTGAAGTTGTAGAGGAAACAAATCAAAATTTCCTTGCTACACCAACTCAAAAATTGGGTCAACAACACCTTGAACTCTCTGGCTTCTTGTATAGCATGGAGTTTCTAGATTGTAGGATAAAAATGGAAAAGAACTAGCCCTAATTTAGCTTGAAGCTTGAAACTTCAAACTGCTTGTTCTTCCCCAATGGAGTCACCAAAAACTATTGCGTGAAGCTAGGAGGAAAAAGTAACAATGAGAAAGCACTGGAGCTACTCGTTCTTCCGCAACAGAGTCAATGGAGATGAAAGAAAATTGCAACTAAATGTTCAATCCCCAATAGAATAAATGGATAAGACTATAATGATAATGGGTAAGACACAGACCAGAGTTTCCAAAATATATATAATGGGCAAGGATCTACTTGATCGAATCCCTAATGGAGTTGCCAAAAACTATTGGGTGAATATTTTTTCACCAGCTAACTGATGAGCAAAATAGGTCTCTTCAACCACAGCATAAAGAAATTGGTCAGCCTAATGTGCAGGTTTACCATATCAAAAGGGGACAAATCTCTCCTCTCATCAAGGGGAGGTTTCCTAATAACTATGAGGAGCTTTATACTATATATATATACAAAAAATAACACTCAGGGGTAGGGCAACACCATCTATCTCTCTTTTTTTAGAGATGATGTTCACAGACAAAGGAGAAATCTAGGTGAAAACACTAAAGGAACTTCTCTTCTTTCAGAAGTGATCTTATAGGAAACAGTAGGAGTTCTTTTAGGTAGTGACAAATAACTGGTAACAATGGTGCAGAGTAACCAGTAGACTGAGATGTAGCACAAAGTCTCCACCTTGACTGCCCAAGAGTGAAATACAAAAGACAATGATGGCACAAAGTCATCCCAAAGTCTTTTACACAAAAATAGAAAATAGAAAAACACATTAAAGACAATTGTAGACAACACAAAGTCTTCCCACAATTGGCTTCAGGACACCATAATTATTTCCATTAGTTTTGGTTATTTCATTTAATGGACAAGAACACATTCAGGAAACAGACATAAGAACCATCCCCTAAATGACACAAGCCATGATAGCACAAAGTCTGAAAGTAACTTCCTTTCTCATTCAAAACAAAGAAATATGATTAACAACCTGAGCTCAAAGTCTCAGTGATAGCCTCTCAATTTGGGTAGATTTTTGCTTCTATATTCAGAAAGATCTC
Source organism: Torreya grandis (assembly GCA_037957365.1). Taxonomy (NCBI): domain Eukaryota; kingdom Viridiplantae; phylum Streptophyta; class Pinopsida; order Cupressales; family Taxaceae; genus Torreya; species Torreya grandis. The sequence goes on along the minus strand of JARHVA010000888.1, from coordinate 3,475,555 downwards.
TATGTGAAAAGAAGAGATTTACAATATATAGCAGCCCAGAAAAGCTTGACACTTTGTTCCTTGGAGTGACCCATGATGCATTCAATGTTTTGAATGTGTCTTTAGTTTTGTCAAAAGGACCATGCTGGAATAGGGCAACTACCTTAACTATGGCATGTCATTTCATCTCAAATGTCTTCTCCTGGGCCTGAGTCATCTGGTCTGTCACCTGATGTCTGTGCAGTTATCCATTTCATCTTTACTCTAAGGGAGACAAACAGGCTGCACCTTCAATGTTTATAAGCCAAAATATCTGCTTGGTGGACTATTCCACCTACTAGAATAATTTCTAAATAGATATTTTTGGCCTTTTCCTCTTTGTCTCTTCTTGGTTTTGTCTTTTCCTAGCATTTGAGCTCTTGAGGCTAAATTCCCAGCTTTGTTGGCTCCTTATGCTCTTCGTTCAACGATTCTTCCCTTTGGCATTTAGACCTTTGAATGCATTCAATTCTGTGTTCAAACTTTTAAAGATCAATAGCTATTTCATTACCATGAATTTGACATCTTCAGGCCCATCATCATTTGAAAGCCAACAACTAGTTCATGATGCTCAATCTTGACGTCTGTGGGCCCGTCACCCTCCTTGGCTTCCTTGTTTGATCCTTCCCAAAGGGGACCTGCCCTTCAGGGTCTTGAGAAAGGTCCACTTTTTGGTCGATGAGAGTCCCCCCATAAGGGTACATGCCCTTCAGGGTTCTTCGGATGGCTTTCAGGTGGTTAGGCAGTCTTTGTCTTTGATTCCTTCAGACAAAAGTTTGAAGGAATTCCTTCAAAAAATTTATCTGAAGGAAATGTTCCTTTGTGTCTCTTTCCCGCTTGCTTTGGCCACTTTTCATCAGGCTTTTCCTTTGGTCGGGATTATTCCTTCAGACAAAAGTTTGAAGGAATTCCTTCAAACTTTTTGTCTGAAGGAATTGCCTTAGCATTTTTGCCGTGGAAAATCTTTTCAAAGGAATTCCTTTGCTCCATTTGGCCTTTGAAACAGTCCATTTTCTCCTCACCTTACCTCTGAAAGGGCTAATCAAGCCCAAAACTACCCTTCATATTTTTGCAACGATCCATTTTGGCTCCCAAGTGCCCTCCGCAAGGGCACTTGTCCTTTGGGCTCTTTTGGCGGGCCTTCGATCATTCCTTCGAACAAAATGTCTGAAGGAATTACTTCATGGAAAATCCCTCCAAAAGGTATCTCTTTTGTTCCATTTGGTCTCCGCAAGGGTACCTACCCTTCGAGCTTTGGGATTGAACCGACTGATTGAAATCACCTAAGTGTTGAGAACTTGTTTCTTTCCTATAGAGTTCATAGAAATGGGTCTATGGAGTTCGTAGTTCCTAGTATGTAGAACTAAGAAACTAACCTGTAGAGTTCATAGTTCTTAGTCTATAGAAACAAGTTGGTAGAACCTTTCCTGCAGAGTCTGTAGAAATGAGTCCATAGTTTTCAAGCCTGTAGAGTCTGTAGAAATGAGTCCATAGAAATGAAACTGCAGAGTCTGTAGTTTTCTCTAAGTCTCTCGAGCCTTGAAAGAGTTCGTAGAATCCTTCTTGTAGAGTCTGTAGAAACCTATCTATAGAGTTCATAGAATTGGGCCTATGGAGTTCATAGATTTGGGCCTGCAGAGTCTGTAGAAACGTATCTGCAGAGTCACTTAGCTGAAAATGTTTGAAAAATAGAGAATTTGAAGGCTAAAAATAATTTTTGAGAAGGGAAGAGAGAATTTTGGCCTGTAAGACCAAAATAGTTCATATGTTTTCCCAAAAATGGGTGACAGATTTTGGGAACAACAAAGTGTAAGAGGCATATCAACTCCAAGTGGCTTAGGACTCCTTGACACTCCATTGCTAGGTGGCTTAAAAACTTTTACCTCAGTGAGTTCTTAGAGGAAGTAAGGGATCTAATCACTCTCTTGAGTAGAGTTAAGGGGCTACCCACATCAAATATCTTCCAAGAATGGATGTATCATTATATCTATGTCATCAAGAGGGGAAAACAAAGGATCTTCTAGGGAAATAGATTAGTGATGCCATATGTCACCAACTCTCTGAGGTGACCTCTTCTCTAAAGTTTCTCATGACTTCCTATTTGGTTTATGTTGTATCTAGCATGAAATCCTTTCTAGGATTAACCAATGTTGGTGATAGAAAAATGGTTCATATAGATGAGTATTATCCATAGTTGACTTTGAAGGAAAGCTTGAAACATTACATAAGAGTCAATGATGAATTATTTTATAGGTACATTTGTATTTTTTACAAAGAACTTGAGAATAAGAGAGTTTTAGATGCATCATGGGCACAAGTCAACAAGGTTGGCTATATATATCTAAAATTCCCAACCTACACCTACATCAAGGTAGGAGGATTCGATGAAAAACCTTATATGCTACCTAGGTATCCAAGTGATAAGTTAATTCTAATGGAGATGTGTCAGAAGATGATGAGCATACACAAGAAACAATCAAATGCCCATTACATAAGAGTCAATGATGACTTATTTTATAGGTACATTTTTATTTTTTACAAAAAACTTGAGAAGAAGAGAGTTTTAGATGCATCATAGGCACAAGTCAACAAGGTTGGCTATATATTCCTAAAATTCCTAACCTACACCTACATCAAGGTAGGAGGATTTGATGAAAAAATTTATATGCTACCTAGATATCTAAGTGTTAAGTTGATTCTAATGGAGATGTGTTAGAAGATGATGAGCATACACAAGAAATAATCAAATTCCCATAGGCTTGGTTTTAAGTTTCCAATCAACATTGGTTGGTATACAATGAATACCACTCCATAGGCCAAAGCAATGGAAACTGCATTACAGTGGATCACTCTTAAGAAAGTTAAGATTAGGGAAGATTTTGATTACATGAGGATGAAATAAAAGCTCAAAGGGAACTACATTCATGTGCACAAGATAGAGGACATTTAGGTAGAATACAAAACAGAGGCAGATGTGAGAAAGCTAGATTAAAACCATCTCACTATAGATCAAATTATTAATTTGAGACTAGCTGACATTCTTGAAGAACTAATAGATGATGATAATACATTGGATCCATTGTATGAGAGTAATCAATTTGATTCAACTCCTCTTCCCATAATTCAATGGTTAGTAAAGGAATCTACTTCCATCAGAGATATATTCTAACCTATTCTTACAAAGACTAATACCTGGTTGGAAGAAAAGGGTATCAGATTGAAGCCTTTCAAAATTAGATCTGAGGAAGAATATGATGAAGACACTGCTAAAAAGTACAAATAATTGACAATGAAGAATAAAGAAAATTCTCCTACCTCTACACAGAAGTTGAAGTTTTTTTTCAAGAGAAAATTCAAGGGAAAAGGCAAAGACATTAATACAAAGGAGAAAAATGTTTAGGCAAAGACTAAAAAAAAATCCCACTATAAGTGAAGTGTTAACACAACTAGTAGAGACTTCTCAAGTATAAAATTCATAGGTAGCATCTTTCACTCTTCCTCCTATCATTCCTACTACACCGATTGTTTCTATAATACCACTTCAGACTATTCTTTCATCCCCACTTCACCCACTAGTGCCACACTTTTCCAAGTTCCCTCTCAAGGCATGTTAGATCATGTTTTTGATTCCCTTTCCAATTTACCTAGTCCTTCACAATATTTGGAATCACCCACTAACTTGTATTTCACTCAAAAATACATGGATAAGTTCATGTCTACCTCATCTTCTAAATTAGAAACTCAAGTCCCATCCACTTCCATATCAAATATGCCAATAGGAACCAAAGTTTTTGCTATACAAACTCAAACCCCACCTATCATAACCACCACTCTAATGGTATCTATTCCATTACTAGATACCATCGTACCACCTTCCATTCCACCCACCTCAAAAACTATTGATCTTCCCCCAACATCACAAGCCTTGACATCCTCTACACAAGAAGATTCATCAACTTTTCCTCCTTGGCTAATGTCCGAAACACCCAAGAGGAAGAAGCAAACTATCTCACCAAATGATTTTGATTTCAGTCAACTTGTACCAGTAAAGCCAAAGATAACAAAAAAGGATAAAATAATATCAAAGGTGATCTTCGATTCTGGTCACAAGTATGCAAAGGTTGTAGTGCCTCTAGAAGATGGAAACATTGAAGATATCTAAGTATCTAGATATGTAATTGGATGGATTGATCTTTGTAAGCAAATGCATGAATGTGCAAAAGAAGATCTGCAAGTAGCAATGGCATCCTCACTAAAAATATTTGACAAAGACAAAGTAATTAAGGATCAAATCAAAGTACAAGTAGAATAACTAAATTTAGTTTTAATAAAGATCAATCAATCTTTTGAGCTAGCAGATCCCATTGGAAGTGAGGCCACTGAAAATACATTTCAATATGCAGAAAAGATTGGGTCTCATGGTCAAGCAATTAGTGCCTAGATTGAAAGATTGTTAATGCAAGGATTTAAATGGTTACATTCCACCATCAAGTTTTTGAATAACTTGAGTGAAGTAAAAATGGAAATATAACTTGAGACACTCACTCAATACTTATAGCTAACAGAGAAATATATTCATACATGGACTCAACTATGCCAGTTTAATCTAGAACTCTTGGTTTAGCAAAAGGTCATTTCAAATAGGAAAATGTTTGTAGAATATAGAGAGGCCATGAAAAATAATAAAGAAGTTCTTCAGAATCTAATCAAGGGTATTAAAGAAGCTTAGGATATGTACACTAACAAGGAACTAGATCTCATAGAAAATATTGGAGAACTCCCTTTCCAGGTGATATATTACTCTCAAAAGATCATTCTTGTAGAAATAGTTATTTAAGAGTTCACTTCCCTGGTTCATAAAAAATTTGAAATAGGAGCATTCAAATTAGATTCCATTGACAAATTGGTTGAGTTACAAGTCATAATGGATAAATTGCAAAGAATCTTGGATAAAAGCAAAGGCATGTCAGTCAACTTAGCAAACTTCATCACAAGGGTCTTTGCCATCTCCAAAAGCACATCGAGGCTAGACAACAATGAAGTTTAAGACAAACTTAAGAGATATGAATCATATCTAGGGAAGAACAAAAAAAAAATCCTATGTCTAAGGACACTTAATTTATTTTCATAATTTTCCAAATGTAGTTTTGTTTGGTGTAATTTGCACGTAGGAAAAGTACATAGTCCTAAGTAAAATTGGACTCTGTCAAAGAATAAGTCAAAGTAGTTATGTATTTCTTATTTTTGTTCATAGCTCCTCTCTATAAATAAGAGGATACTCTTTTATAAATTCATGATCACCAAGGATATAAAAGTGAAATGTTGTTGAAATTGAGAAGCAATGTTTGAAACTTTATGTTCATATTGTAAATCTTGAATTCCATCAATATAAGAAAATCAAGTGATCTTTCAATATTTATGTTGAAATGAAGTTGTGGTATTGGGAACATTATTATGTCTTTTCTATTGCATTTTTTTGTGCTTTTGATTAGATTATGGTGTGAAATTTCTATAAAATAGAAGGTGCTAGGAAGTTGATTTTGAAGTCTTTTGAGCTACATTATCATTATTGGTTTTATGTTCATTATTGGAATTGACTTGTTGTAGAGACTTTGGGCCACAATTTATTTTGTTTGGTGATTTTATTTCTATTGGAAGTAAGGTGAAGACTTTGGGCTGCACTTTGTTCCATCCATTCATGTTACATTATTGGTATTATTCTAGTTATTCTTTCATCTAACTAATCTGAATATTGGTTATTATTGCTCCATCAAGTAATTTTATGTTTTCATTCTATATTGTAATGAAGGAAAGGAAGTTTACAAGTGAACATTAATTCTGAAAAAATAGAATTAGATGATATAATAACACTCACTTTGATAAAATTAGTGTAAATAATTACTTGTTGTTTTAATTAGCAATAAGAAGGGGGCCTCCCCTTTCCTTGAGGAGAGATTTTATCTCATCACACTATGGTTGAGAGTACCATTTTGTTACCATTTTGTCAGTGACAAAATATTCACCCAACACAAATCATGTGTACCTTTGGTCTATAATTGTGTCATTATGTTGTCCATTTGGGTCTATGATGTTCTCCATTTGAAAAACCCAAGTCTTTTAAACCAAGTTCAAAATTTGTCTTGTGAAGTTTAGATTCAGAAATTGATTGGTCTACATCTATGTCATGTTTAATTTTTCCTTGGGTGTTTTCCTCTTACCTTTGAATTGTGTAACTTGAACTAATTCCTTGCTTTCTTTGAAAACCCATTTACCTAGAGCTAGGAATTGGTTTATTTCCATGTGATTTGAGTCAATTTGTTGCCTTAAACTAAGGGTGAAACTCACTTTTTAAGTATAACTTTAAGCATGATTAGTTTACATTGGAGCCTTGATTATAACTTGGGCTTGAATGCTTTAATCATTGCTCTTATTTTGATTACTTGATATTGACTTTCCCAATTAGTTTTAGGCATGTGCCTAGAGTGATTACTTCATACCAAGGTTAAGTTTGTTTTAAAATACATGTGCCAAGATTGAGTCAAAGTGTTTCAAACTATTTTCCTTAGAGTCATTAATTGAAAGTTTTTAACTCAACTTATTTTGTTTTAAAGTCTAGCTTTGTGCCTTTTTACCAAAGACCTAACATTTTTTGTTTAGATTAAAACTTGTTTGAAATACTTTTCCAAGACCAGGATTCAAATTTTCCTTTCATTTGACCATTTGTGTAAGAAGAACTTAGAATATTGAGTAATTTAGAGACCAAGTTTGTCATTGATAGTTTTTGAGAATAAATCCATTCTAGGCAAAGTTTAAACCGTTTGCAATAGTAGACTGATTTTTCCATTTAGACCCAGTTTCAAGATGTTTGAATGCATTGATAAATATTTTTAGATTGTGTTTCAAGTGTTGTGTGAACTTTAGACCTTTATTTTTCATGAGACCTAGTCATAGATCCTAACATGCCTTGATCAAGTTTATTTTTAAGTGCCTAACTCATATTTGTTTTCAAGACTAAATTTCACTTTGCCTAGACCAATGCCAAGTTTCATGGACCACATTCAAGACCATTTTTGTAGACCAAGATTTCCCTCTTTGGGCTAATTTACAAACCTAGCCATGTTAATTATCATATTATAAGATCATCCTTCTATAGGATAATTAAAGTACCAAGTTCAACCTTTCAACGATAATGGTACCCAATCCAATACCTATGCCAATAATCTTACTTTGGCTTGCATGAGCCACCAAGCTCCACAGTGCCCAAGAATCACCATTTTAGGCCCTCATATTTTAGCTTGCATTAAGAACCAAGCTTTTCAACACCCATTCATTACCATTCCAAGACCTCTTCCTTTGGCTTGCATCAATAACCAAGCTTCATAATGCCCATTCATTACCATTCCATGCCCTTCAAAGTATGGTAGCTCTTTATCCCAAAAAGGTTGCATAATTTCAAATAGATAGATTACAATTACCATCCCAAACCCACAACCAATTTTTGTTGTATCCATATTAGATGATCCTATTTATAAATAGCTCATTATTGAACCATAATTCATTCTTTATCCACTTACAACCTTCCCACAATTTAGAAAATTCAAGTCATTTGTTGAGCCATAAAAGAGCCAATCATTACCTCTCTATGAACCATATTTTAAGGATAAAAATGTGTTCAAAATTAATATTTTTCAACCAAGTGTAAACCAAGGCCAAGATAACCAATCGATTCATGATGTTTTTATTGAAACACCTATTTAAGATGAGTTAACTAGTGTTGATTCACCCTTTAACCATTTCCATTAGGTTGAGGAGTCTCACTGTGATAAGTTAGTATTTGTTGAGTCACCCCTAATGATTATAAACACCTTTGGGAAAATCATTATTTTGACCATTTCCCTATTTTTAAAGGGCCTCACATTAATGAGCTAGTCTTTATGGAGTTGTCTATTGACCATTTCCCTTTGATGAGACAGTATTTGTGGAGTCCTTATTAGCTAAGCCTAATTTTGAAGAGTCCATTATTCAACCCTAGGCCAT